>BEDW01000003.1:1200000-1800000 GCA_002335565.1 Cutaneotrichosporon arboriforme | reverse complement strand
AGTCTGGCGTCAACGTGCTGCGGACACTACGCACTCACGCTTGAGGATGAATCGCAGCGCACTCCTCAACTCGCTTACGGGGTTGAATTCGCGATGAGACAAGGGTGTGAGCAGCACAAAACTGGCGTCAGCTCGAACGACGCTGAGGGAGCTCACGTCTCCGTGGCGCCTGAAGGGTAGCGTAACTCGACAGTGGGTATTGGGTCGGCATTCTCAAACCCAGCTTGTGGAAAGTCTGTGCGTCAGTGATGCCGAGCCCGACACCCGAACTCACATGCCTGGTACTTTCCTCGCTCGCCTTCCTTGGCGCTCTTACTGCCGCCAGCCCAGCCGTTGATGGTTCCCTTAACCGCCTCCTGGCAGGTAACGAACCCAGCCCAGCCGCGGCCAAACTCGCCGCGCTCGTCGACGAGGTTGGGACAGAAGACGCGGCGGCCGACGTCCACGTCGCCGCCCGACGTGTCTGGTGTCACGCCGCCATGGCTGCCAGTGACGCGGGCGCGTTTTGGCGACAGCGCATCGTCACTGCTCTCGCTGTCCGAGTCGGGGAGGACGCGCATCTCCGAGTGCGCGACCTTGCGCCGCTTCATAGGCGACGCGTTGCCCGACGAGCCGGGCTTGAGCGGCGACGCGCTGCGCGGGGAAGGGCGTATGGACCCGTTCTTCGGCGTTCGCGCGTGCGATCCCGAGTCGCGCGAGGTAGGTTTGGAGTGCGAGGAAGAGGCTAGGCTCGGCTTTCCCGAGACCCCGGCGCGGTGCTGCGCGTGCGACGGCCCCGAAGAAGGCGGGCGCGGAGCAGGCTTCTTCTTAACCGTCACGGTCGAGACACTGACGCTGCTCGGGCGACCGGCATTGTTGCCAAAGAAGGACTGCATGGCGGCCCGCAACAAGAGGGTATCGCCGCCGCGGTCGTGCAGAGGTGAGTGTGTCGGTCGATGGTGGGGCTGCCCGACGTGTCGCGGCAGTGGGTATATTTTTGTTGACAAGATGGGAGCAGCAACAACAACAGGACATTGCTCAGCATCCAGCAACGCCAACAATAAAAGAATCACCCCTGGGTGGCCAACGAGTCTCCCAAATTTGATCCCGCGGCGATCACGCCGACCCACAACACTACCCGAGGGCTACCACAGTGATGGTGGCCCCCTTTTCGCCCTGCGCCGACGACACTGGCCATCAGCCACGCAGCCTGTACCCCGCGCCTCTGCGCCTCATCGAAGCAGCTCCGTGCACACGCACACTCGGCTACACGCGTGCGCGTGCTTGGCGCCGAGGTCCCCGGATGTAATAGTCATCGTGTACATATCAAGAATGTGGTCAATCTGGAATAGCTTCACCGTTGCGACAAGCACGCCCGGGTACTTGCCCCGGGCTATATATCCTGATCGTGTCCGCACGGCATCCGCCACGCCGCGGTTTAGCAGCACGGGATAGGGATGATACAGCAGTCGACACTGGGTATGAGCGACGCCTGCAGCACATTTATTGGACTCACCGGCATGGGAGGATGGGGAGGCCGCAGAGACGTCCCGGGCATCCACCGCGGAGACGCAGTGGCTCGGTCTGGCTCGACTCGCCCTCGGGCACGGCTTTGGCGTCTGCTGTCAGCGCTTTCTGCCTCTCAACTGTACACGCTGCAACGTACTCATGGACGCCTTGGCGCCAGGCTGCTGCGCGACGACGGGTGGCGCAGCCTGCGAGGCGGATGGGGGGTAGGCGGTTGTCTCGGGCTGCATCGTGGACTGTAAGGTGTTGAGAAGGACTGTGCGACGTTGAGGAAAGGTTCATGCGAGTTTGCTGTTATTTGCGTGCATCGCGACGTGCGCAGTTGGAGCGCACCCAGAATGGCTCTCTGGATGTGCGGGTGACATCACACCTGCGCCTCCTGCGTCAACACACCCACCCTGCCACCACCGCCCCTGGTGCGTCAACGCGTTTAGAGCAACCATGAGTCTTCCCGACCTCCTTTTGCAGCTATGGTCGTGCGTAAGCACATCTTCATACGTGCATGCTTGAGCCGTTCATGGCACAATGGTAGGTCTTTTGGTGGTGGCCACACCGCATCCCTGTACCAATGTGGCTGCTCGCAGCCGCAGCAGTCGCATTAAACCGCACCGCCACTGCATTTCCGCCCCACTCTATTGCTTACATAAGAATGTTTAAACCACGTGGACAATCACGTGACTACTTTCCTAGCTTTCCTGGGCCTTCATCCACCTTGATCGTTCTTTTCTAGTCGGTGTCGACGAACACACACCTCGCCCTCGACACCTCACGACTCGTTCATCACACCTTGCATAGACACGCGCACTCCCGCACACACCACGCACACCATCGCCTCCTTACAAGGACGCCTCGAAATCGCCGCATCCCGTTCCATCGCATCATACCTGCCCCACGCGCGGCACACCCATCGTCCTTGACATCTTCGTGTTCCATCACACATTTCTTGACCCGCCTCATCCATCGCGCTCCGCCCATCGAGTACCGCAACTTGACATATACAGGGGACAGGTCCCGTGGCTTACATTACGTGGATCTTGGCCCTCACCGACCGCCAGCGCCGCCTTCCCCTCTCCAACTCTTCTACCTCTCGTAGCTTTGCTCGCTCGCGCCGCTCGCCATGGCCACGTCCCGCCGCACCGCGTCGCTCACGGGCAGCGCGCGCCTGTCCCTCAGCGTTGGCAACAAGCCATCGCCCACGACGCCCGTGGCCACGTCTGGCCGCCACCCGCTGCGGCAGGAGTGAGTCCCGTATGCCAGGCATTGCTGACGCCCAAGCTGGTCGATCAGCTACGTCCACCGTCCGCCAGGGACAAAGGTCGACTACGAGAAGGAGATCCACAAGGTCGCGACGTTTGGTTCGGTAAGTCGCTTGGTGCGGTAGTGTTTATGAGGCGTTGGAGGTTGAGTAGCGGCGCGTGTCTCGATGGCGAGGGCACCCATGTCGCTTGCGGCCAGGCAGATGACAGCTTGAAGGTCTCGTCGCCGTCGCGTCATTGCAGCTGTGGGCATTTCGGGCGAGTAGATCATCTCCAGAGAGGATGACCTGCTGCGGACTGCGGATCGGCGCGGCGATCCTAGGCGCAATCCGCATCGACGCCTCAGGAACGTGCGGGTGTGCGTCCGTTGGGCTGTGGCGGCGTCCTTGCGCGCAATGGCTGCGGGAGAGCAGGCCCATCGCGTTCCTTGTTTAGAGGAGGAGCCACGGCTTCCGCGAAAACCATCTGCAGTTGTGTGTTATGGTCGGCGCGATTGCTCGCATTGAGTCTGCTTGTGCTAATCTCAGATCGAGTCGTTCCTTCATCTGTACGCGCACATGACGTCGCCATCCGAGCTGGCGCCCGTGACCGACATCTTGTGCTTTGCGAGCCGCATCCAACGCCCGGGTATCTGGGAGGAGATGGCCAGGTGAGTTGGCCGTGGAGCTCCGTGCTGACTTCAGTGGGGGCAAGTTCACGCTGCGGTTGATGCACCCGATCACGCCCGTGCTCTACGAGTCGCTGCTGTTCGCGCTCATCGGCGACCAGTTTGACGAGGGGGACAATGTCGTGGGCTGCGTCCTCAGCGTGCGCCAGAACGAGGATATCCTGAGTGTCTGGGTCGAGGAGGAGAGCGAGAGTGTGCGCTCTGGGGCGTTGCGGTGAGCCCAACTCTGCGAGACAGTCTACTGACGCGCAGAGAGAAGATTCTGTCGCTACTGAGCCTCCCCCCGACTACGGTGTGCGAGTACCGGTCGAACAAGGCGTTGCTTGACGCCGCGACGCAGCTCAACAGCAAGCCCGAGGGCGTGCACCATCACCACAACCGCGGCGAGCGTGAGCGCGAGCGCGGCGAACGCGGCGACGGCCGCGACGGCGGCCACTACCGCGCCGATGGCGCACACGAGCACGGCGACCACCGGGGGCCAGGATACCACGGCACCCGCCACGCCGACAGGGGACATTTCCGGGAGCCCCGAGGGATGCGTGACGACGTGTCAGCAGGTCGGACCGGTTGGGGCAATGGGTTCCGTAGGGAGCAGCAGGGGCTTTGAGCGATCATTGTTTATGCACACCGGCCCGCCGGCTTGCAGTCATCTCTAATCTTTTGATTATCACGTTGCGGCGTGCGCACGAGCGCTTGTCCTGTTCTCAATACGCCCAGTACCGCGCTCACCCGCTCATCCCGTCCACGCTGTCAAATCCGAGCCCGCGCCGGAGCGCGTTCGACGTCCGCTCACAATCTCAGATTGCGTTTGATCCGGAGATGCTAGCCTCTATTTTGACTGTTCTGGGTACGATTGGCGCGCGCTTACATTTCTGGTACTGCGACGCCCGTGCAGCGACACGGCCATTGTTGGGGGCCACGCCAAGCCCGAGACGACGCCCGAATCTGCCCAGACAACCTCGGGATGCAGGTGTCGTTGAAGAAGCATACACTCGGCCCGGGGACGTGCCGGCCGGGTGTAAGCCTGACAATGCCGCCACAGTGCGCCGGGCCGCCCGCGCCGCCAACGTCCCGCCGACGAGGTGTCAGCTGGTACAGAGGTGCAACGTACGGGCATTTGGCCCGTTTCTTGCGGCGTGTGTGTGGGGTGTGTGTTATGCGCGCTTGGTATGTACGAAGGGAGAGAGTAGAGTGCGGGGCACGAGAGCCGGACACTCAGGGTTCTGCTGGTCAGTCACTCTCGTACTCTCCACTGTGAGGCACGCACGCACCACCTTTGATCGGCCCAGGCCGACCTGCACCAGAGCACCAAACCGCCGGGGATGCCCAAGGAGATGCCCAGGAGGCCAGGAGGCCAGGAAACACGCCGCCTCCGCATCGAGAACCCGCCTCCTTGACAAAAGTGGGGGAATGTGGGGCCTCGGGTGATCGCGGGCGGGCCAAGGCTCAGGACACGCACCACACCCCGCAAATAGATCTGCTGTGGTGGTGCCTCAATGCTTGTGTGCCTGGGAGAACAACCGCCTCCATCGTACTGTGGCAGCCGGGTCAGCGTGTGTGAATCCCCGTGACAGACACCTCGTGATCACAACCTCCTCTTGGCTACTCGTCCACGCCCCCCTTGCAGCCAGTGCATGTGCCAGGCGTTGACTCTTGACGCGGCCGTGCACGGCAACCGGCCCGCCGCCGGCCCGAACGCTTCATGCTCTCGCACCCCTTGGGATGGATCGAGTGGCCCGCTAGCCACGCTCGCTCAACCCAGCTTGGTGTGGCCACTCCGGAGGGTACCCACTCGCTCGCGCACGTATAATTACCAGAGTCTCCCTCGACACGATCTAGAATTCTTCCCACTCGCTGAACGAACACACGGCACGCTTCCTGCCTTACTACCTGGCGCTTCTCATCATCGACAAACTTGGACATCGCAAACAGCACGCCACGATGCCGTCGTACAAGTGAGCCTCCCCCTCGCCTGTGACCTCTCACCGTGCTTGGCTGACACGTTCACAGAGACGACGCCCTCCGCGCTGAGGCGGCCGAGACGTCTCTGACCTACCAGGGCAAGCGCGGATTCATGGCCCACTCTCGAGCGGTGAGTTTGGGATGCCCCTCGACGTGGTGCGGGACGCTGCCATATGAGTGTGGCGCGCAAGGCACCGAGCCAGGGAACAATGGCTAATTCGACCAGTACATGCTTGCTGCCATTGGCTTTATGGGCATTTTCCTGTTCGGTGAGTAACGGTTGCCGCGTTTGCGACGGAGACTTTGGCTGACGGCAGGATACGATACTGGTCTCGGCGGCGGTGTGCTGTGAGTGATACTCTGCCGTCAAAACACGCCTGCCTGGGGCTAATGTCAGCGCACTAAAGACGTTTGCCAGCGAGTTTGGCCTGTTGAAGCCTAACGGCGACCCTGTGCCCAACATTGCTACGCTGCAGGGCAACGTCGTGTCGATTCTCCAGGGCGGTGCATTCTTTGGTGCCCTCTTCGGCGCACCGATGGAAGACCGAGTCGGCCGCAAGTACGCTCTCATGATCGGGTGTGTCATCTTCATGATTGGTGGTGTCATCCAAACGGCCTGCTTCGGCTCGCTCGATCAGTTCTACGTCGGCCGCTTCGTCGCCGGCTTTGGCGTCGGTGTCATGTCGTGCGTGTGCCCCACCTACGCCAGTGAGATTGCACCCAAGGAGATCCGTGGCCGCATCACGGGGATGTTCCAGATCATCGTTGTCGTCGGTGTAAGTCACCTCCAACTTACGTTTGGCTTTTGTTCTAATGTGTGCAGGTTGCCTTTGCCTTCTGGATCAACTACGGTGTCAGCTTTATGAAGAACGCCGGTGCCAAGCAGTGGCGTGTGTCGATCGGTTTCCAGCTCGTCCCTGTTGGCCTCATGATGATGCTCCTGCCCTTCCTCAGGGAGTCGCCACGCTGGCTCGCCGTCAAGCACCGCGATGAAGAGGCTCTCACCAACCTTGCCTGGATCCGCAAGCTGCCCGAGGATGACCCGAGTGTTCGCCTCGAGATGGCCGAAATCACTGCCTCCATCCGCGAGGCCGAGGCCACCACCAGCGGCGCTTCGTGGCGCGACATCTTCGTCAAGGGTAACCGCTCGCGCTTCGTCATTGCCTTTGTCATCTTCACGCTCCAGCAGTGGAGTGGGCAGAACAGTATCTCGTACTACGCCCCCATCATCTTCAAGTCTATTGGCATCACCGGCTCGCACACTGGTCTCCTCGCTTCGGGCATTGTAAGTTTTGCTGTGGGCCAAGGGTCCCTAGCTAACATCCAGTACGGAATTGTCAAGATTGTCGCCACGTCCATCTTCATCTTCTTCGGTGTCGACCGCTTTGGCCGTAAGAAGCCACTTCTGATCGGCATCGCCATGATGTCTGGATTCCTGTGGATCATCGGTGCCGTGTTCAACACGCACGAGCCGCCCCAGACCTCCAAGGCGCAGGAGGAGGCCGGCGCGAACCCGTCCAAGGCATCCATCGCCATGGCCGCCATGATCTACCTCTACGTCATCCCGTACTGCTTCAGTGTCGGCCCTCTGCCGTGGGTCATTTGCTCGGAAATCTTCAACAACCGCACGCGTCACTACGGCCTCATGACCGCGTCGTGCTCGCAGTGGCTCTGGAACTTTGCCGTGTCCATGGCCACACCCCACATGGTCAAGGGCCTCAAGCACGGCGGCATCTTCTTCTTCTTCGCCCTCATCAACATCATCTCCCTTATCCTCGGTATCTTCTTCCTCCCCGAAACCAAGGGTGTCTCGCTCGAAGCCATGGACATCATCTTCGTAAGTGTTCCGCGAGGCGGACGGTCATGGCATGGTGCTGACAATGCAGGGCCTCACGACGGCAGAGGAACGTGAGAGGGACGTGGCCCAGGCAGCCAACGAGCTCAACGTCGAGAAGGAGAAGGACGGCGCAGACGTCTCGGTCCACGAGGTCCGCAGGTCCAAGGACATGGTTTAGTCTGTAGTTTGGGTGTAACGCAGTCGGAAGTGGTAGCGGAGCGCAGTTGTGTGGCGAAGGGGTATAATGGTAGCCCATGCTTGTATCGTCGAATGCACCTCATTGCTGGCCAAGGTTTGTTTGGAAGCGCCTGCGTCGACGCCCGTTTCCGGCACAACGGTGCGGCCAAAGGGTTATTAAAGCTCGGTAGTGTTGCGGATGTTGCAATAGCCCTGTTTACACGTTCCAGCGCATGCATCGAGGGGGCAGTTAGCCCAGTTATGTGGACGCATGGTGATGCGCAGTGAGCTTGTGCAAAGTTGTACCCGAGGCAATCTTATCGGGTCATCGACTGCCCTGTTGTTGCTAAAAGCCGTCGGCCGCAAAGACTCCTTCGTAAGGTCCTCACGTTGTACATCGGCTACTGGCAGGTTGAGGGCGTTACTCTGAAGCCGGTCTTCCGCGAGACGCTTTCCCAAGAACGCCGTCCTAGAAAGGATGGCTTATAGCATCTGCAGCTGAGCTCTCCCAGCGTCATAAAGAGCAACACCTGGTGGATTTGTTGCTGGCGACTTCGCAGGGCCATCGAGGGTATGCCACACTCAGGATAGATCCGGAGCAAAACAAACTCGTGCTCGAGTGCTCGACACGTTCACGGCGCGTGCTGGTCGCGTGCTCGACATGCGACGGAAGTGTGTCGACCTGCGCGACCTGAGATCGGAGCGGATAAACCGATAGGAGTTTAGGTGGGAATGGAAAATACTCGGCCAAGCACGCAAAGCGACATCGGCTAAGACAAGGCCAGCGGCGCGGTCAATCGGTGTTTGCGGCGCAAAGACGCCGCACCATAAACGCAGGTAGATTGTTGGGTCGGGTTGAGGACGTCTCGGCCGACAGCGGGCGGGGCCTTAGAGAGGAATGCACGCAGCGTGCATAGTAGAGCAGTAGTGCTGCGTTTGTCCGCCAGTTTGCCTTCGTCCCCACAAGATGTACCCCCGCCCCCGCTCTGCGCCCCGCCGTGCGTCTCCACTGCCCCGCACGTCGTGTATCGTGTCATGCCATGGGTGCGTACCACGAGCTCGCTCGCCCGCGCCCTCTACCGCGGCCTGTGCGCACTTTGCATCCAAACACCGCTGTGCGCGACCAACAATTGGGTGTGGTTGCACTGGCCCGCTTGGTCACGCAAGTAGAGTCATCGCGACTTGACCGGCGACACCCAGCCCGGCAAGACACAACCACCACCCTCTTTTACTTTATGGTCAGCTCTGATTCGTAGTAGTGTGTACCGGGCCATTCCTGCTGTTAACGACTAACCCAGACGAGTGGGGCAGGTAGGTACGTAGGAACGAGCCGGTGTTCGGATGTCCCGACAGCCCAGGGGGAGGGGACAAAGACCGGGGTGCCGTGGTGGTGCTGTGACGAGTGAGTCAGGCGTCAGCGGAGGGGGCGCTCCGTCGGCCCAGGATGGCCGGCAGGTAGGCGGCGCCGGCATGACCGATGCAGAGGCTTGTCTGCTTGTCTGTGCAGTGGGAGTATGCATGGCGTACCGAGTTTGGCAAAGGCGTTGTTGGTGAGTTGAGTGTTCCTGTAGAGACAAGAGAGAAAACCGAGTACTGCCGACGGACATTAGGGAAAATGGGCCCCGGCTATTGGATGCTATGTAGAGTGTGTTTTCCGGCTGTTCAAAGTCACCGTACTCGCCCGTACGGGTGGTGATTGTTACCCGAGAGCTCAGTGGACAAGGACGGCCAGGACCATCATCCACGGCGCTCCACGACCAACAACTGTTGCTGCTGACAACTACTGGTCACTGAGAGAGTACTTCCGATACTACTACTACTAGAGTACATAGTCTGTCGCATCTCGACTTGCTCCTCTTTTTTTCTTTCTTTCCTAGCTCAATCTCACCACTCTCTCATCTCTCTGCACTCTTGGCATCGGTTCCATCGCGACCGCACAGCACTGCACGGCCAGCACAGCACTCTCGGCACCCATCACTCTAGCCCCAACCCCCTTGCATCACCCCCCACCACACCACCAAACACCGCATCACAATGGCCAAGAAGGAGAGGGTCCCACTCAGCACCCACCTGATCGCCGGTGGCACGGCAGGTCTCGCCGAGGCGCTCGTGTGGTGCGTACAACGAGGGCAGAGCGGAGAGGGGCGGAGCGAGGAGCCGGCGCAGGCCGCGAGTGCCTGCACGCGCGCCGGCTCGCGCGAGCTCTGTCCGTCTCCGAGCCGGCCGTCCCAGCTTGTTTTTTCGAGACTATAGCTGACCCCCAGCCATCCCCTTGACACGATCAAGGTGCGCATGCAGCTCTCGCGCGGCCGCAAGGGCATGAAGCCCCTCGGCTTCTTCGCGACCGGCAAGCAGATTGTCGCCCGCGAGACCCCGCTCGGTCTCTACAAGGGTCTCGGTGCCGTCGTCACGGGTATCGTGCCCAAGATGGCCATCCGTTTTGCGTCGTTTGAGAGTAAGTCGAGGCGGCAGAGAGCGGTGAGCGGCAACGCCGCTCGCGCTTTCGAGCTTTTTAGCCACGGTCTGGGCAGCAACTAACCCCACAGTGTACAAGGGCTGGCTCGCCGACCCCAACGGCAACCTCTCCCCCGGCCAGATCTTCCTCGCTGGTCTTGGTGCCGGTGCCACTGAGGCCGTCGTCGTTGTGAACCCCATGGAGGTCGTCAAGATTCGTCTCCAGGCCCAGCAGCGTGAGTAGGACTCGTATGCAGTGTGGTCGAGTGTGTGGAGCGGGGCCGCTCCACCACACCCGCACCAAACACACTCCACGTAAGCCCCCGCGCTAACATGTTCAGACTCGCTGGCCGACCCCGACGCCGCTCCTCGGTACCGTAACGCTGCGCATGCGCTGTACACGATTCTCCGCGAGGAGGGCTTTGGCACGCTGTACCGTGGTGTCGCGCTCACTGCGCTGCGTCAGGCCACCAACCAGGGTGTCAACTTCACTGCCTACCAGTACTTCAAGAAGTGGGCGATGCAGTGGCAGCCCCAGTACGAGGCCAAGGGCGAGCTCCCGCCGTACCAGACCATGGTCCTCGGTCTCGTCTCGGGTGCCATGGGTCCCTTCTCCAACGCCCCCATCGACACGATCAAGACGCGTATCCAGAAGGCGTCCAAGGTCCCCGGCGAGACGGCCTTCTCGCGCTTCACAAAGGTCGCCGGCGAGATGTTCAAGAACGAGGGTGTCTCGGCCTTCTACAAGGGTATCACTCCCCGTGTCATGCGTGTCGCCCCCGGCCAGGCCATCGTCTTCACCGTCTACGAGCGCGTCAAGCGCATCATCGACTCGGTCAAGGCCGACGACGCCAAGCGCGAGGACTACGAGGCTTAAGCGCACTCTCCTACCACATAGTTGTTCGTCGTTTTGGCGGTCATACCCCCGCCGAGAGGTTAGCCCAGCGTCGCCGCTGTCGTCGTCGCGAAGAACCACCTTCAAAAAAACAGGAAAATTACACGCCTAGAGTGCACGCTGGTCATGGGCCGCATACGGGATTTAGTAGCCCCCGCATGCATGTTGTACAACACGACCGAACGAGGAAGGGACAACTAACTTAAGTATCCTGAACTACTCACGTTGCTGATATCCGAACTCGTCGTCACGTCCCAGGCCCGCGCGTATCAGTTTTTCCGCAGCGCCGGTCATAACCCGAGAAGCTTCCGAAGCGGAGGGGTACAGTATCCTTCAAAGCTGTCAGCGTACCAGTGTGTGCATGCAGCGCGAGTCGCAGTGCGCAAATTGCACGTGCCGGCGCATCCAGAGAGGACAGGAGCAAGTGACATTCACAAGCAAACTTTAGCGCCTCCTCGCCTGTTTGTCTGTGACAACACAGCCCAGACGTAATCGTCGTACAAACATACATACAAATGCACGTCGGTAACTAGCTACATCAGGCGAGCCCACATGCGCGAGGGCTACTTGGCGATCTCGTCCCAGCGCCGCTGCCGTCCCCTTAGGCGCCAGTCGCCCGCGCGGGGATCCCCGCCCGCCGCCGCGTCGCGGTCGGCAATCTGCCCGCGCGCGCCGAGTCCTGCTCGTTCCGTCCGCAGAACAGGGACGATGGCGTCGGCGCGTCCTTCGCCCGCGCGCCCCAGCCCCGCACCGGGCGTCCAGCCCTGCCGTGCAAGCATGGCGCGTGACGCCGCCGAGGGGCCCGCAGGCACGGGCACGGCTGGCCCAGCCGGCGCCGACATCACAGCACCACCACCGCTTACGCCCCCGCTCTCACGCGCCCGCGGCGGACTCGGCGGGTGAAGTTTCCGCCGCTGTGCTGACCGATCGACGTATCCGCGCCCTGGGCCACGCCCACCACCCCCTGTCGAAGCGTCGTCGCCGAGAAGCGTGTCCCGCAACGCGTCCATCGCGCGTTTACGTTTAAACTGGCGCTGGCCGCGGCGCGCCGCTGCGCCGACGGGCGCGTCGTAATCGCCATTCCCCACGGCCGGCGCGTTAACCCCGGCGTTAGACCCAGCGTCTGTTTTGTCCTTCTCTGCGGCACTGTCGTCGTCAACAGGAATTGCCTCGCCGCCGGACAACTGACACTCGGCACACGGCCAGTCGTCGTGGATGTGCGCGACGAACGTCGTCGTGCCGAGCGTGACTCGCGCGAGGTGGCGGAGGGGATACGGCCTCGACGCGTGTTTCGGCTCGCTGAGGCGCGTGGCGTCCGCTTCGCCGCGGTGCGCGACGTACGTGCCAAGTGTTGAGCCGAGGTCGATGATGTGCCACCCTTCAGCGTTCGTGCCAGAGGCGTCCGAGGCCGAGTCGGTGGTACGGTCGGTATAGACGTTGTTCGGCTGCTCAGACTTGGGCTCGGGCTTGACCTTCACCCTCGCGTCGCTCGGATCCTCGCTCCCGTCGCCGCCCCAGTACACCAACGCATGCACCTTGCTCACCTCCATCTCGCGGACACGTACGCGTGCCGGGTCACCCGGTGCGCGGCGATCGCGGCCGAGTTGGATCCCGCCATCGCGCGCGTCGAGGACGGCCACGCCGCCGAGTGGGAGAGCTTTGGAACGCTTAACCACGAGACGGAGGAGGTGTGCGCTAGGATCTGGCGGGGGTGTCGTCGATGTCGAAGCAGCGTTACTTGCCCCTTCGTGGTCGCGGCCGTATGGGTCGTGTCCGGGAGCATACGGCACGCCGCTGCGTCCGCTTGTGATCCCGCGCGCACTCGCTGTGATCCGCGCGAGCTTCTCGGGCGCCATGAGCCCGCCCCATCCCCCGTCCTCTCCGCCGTCGTCGATCTCGCCCTCTTCCTTCTCGTCCGCGCCGGTCTTCGAACCCATGTCCTTGGCCGGGACATATGTCCACTCCCCTCCACCATCGCGCGCCGGAATAGCGTATGTGTCGCTCGCCGCGTGGTAGTACATCCCCTGCGCGGCGGACCACACCCACGCGTCGTGCGTGGCCGTGCGGCCCGGCATGTCGAGTGCGTGACGAAGGGACTAAGGTAGAGTGTGATGGTGGTGATGATCGGGGCAACGCCACCGTTCAAAGTTGTCAAACCGGAATCTTGGTGGTTAAAAACACGTGATGACCATGCGATGCGACCACAACATAAAAGGTAAACTCGTCTTGTTCACAGCAGACCATCATTGTTCACGTCTTGCGCGTCCGCTCATATACGTCACGATGCATTACGGCTGAGCACTACAGAGTCTATGACACGCGCAACGGCAGCGTACAGTTCTTAGCGCCGACAGGTATCTCGGCTTTGATTGGGGACAGCGGGCTCGTCTACTCGGCGGCGGCGCTCGAGTCGCCGCGTCTGCCCTTACGGCCGCCGGACGACTTCTGGCGCTTGGCGTCGGGCGCGGGCGCAGGCTCGGGGCTCGAGCGCTTGTTGTTCGCAGAGGGAGCGTCTTCGTCGTCGTCACCGTTCTTGGCCTCGTCGGCGGACGTGTCCTCCTCCACGGCGGCCTCGGCCTCGCTCTCGTCGCCCTTGTCGTCAGAGTCGCCGCCAGACGGGCCAGCCTCTCCGCCGACCTTGGCGTCGTCGCTCTCCGCCTCCGACAGCTCGCTCTCGTCACCAGACGCCTCGGCAGCAGCAGCCTTGTTGCCCTCGCCCTTACCGCCCTCGCCCTTGCTGCCCTTAACAGTCACATTGACGGTGATCTGCAGTGAGCTTGACGTCAAGGCTCGGGCAACTCACTATAACGTCGACGGCGTCGCCGTCAACTTGGACCTTTCCATGCTTGGTGCCGCTCCAGCCGTACGATCTGATGTCAGCTCTGCAGCGCCTGCCCTCCAGCTCACCCAGTACTCATTGCCTTGGGGTTGGCAGCAAACTTTGTTTCGCCAACGACGACGTCGAGGGCCTCGGCACGGGCGACGAACGCGGTCGCCGCCGCCGACTCCTTGCCGTCGGCCTTCTTCGCCGCCGGGGCCTTCTTCTCCTTTGCTGCCGACTTGGGAGCAGCAACCTTGGTGGCCTTTTTGCTCTTCGTCTTGCCCTCGTCCTTGGCCTTGACGGAAGTCTTACTCTTCGCTGCCTTCTCTTTCTCCTTGGCCGCAGCCTTGTCTTTGGCCGCCTTCTCCTTTGCGGCAGCCTTGTCCTTGGCCTCTTTTTCTTTAGCAGCCGCCTTGTCCTTGGCCTCCTTCTCCTTGGCAACCTTGTCCTTCGCCGCCTTGTCGGCGTCCTTCTTCTTCGCGGCGGCCCGCTCCTTCTCCTTGACCTTGGCCGCTTCCGCCGCCGCCTTCTCCGCCTTCTCCTTGGCGTCCGCCTGGCGCGACGACTTGGGACGCGTCGGCTCCTGTCTTTAGTGCTGATCAAAGGCTCCAGAAGACAGCACCCACCTTGTTGTCGACGACAGCGGGCTTGGCACGGGCCATTCTAGACGGTGGTGGGTTGCTCTTGTGGGAGAAGAGGTGAGAGGTAGCTCTGGTAAGAGGTCTGTGAGAGGCGAGGTGAGGATGAGGTGAAGAGAGAAACAGAGTCAGCGAGTTGTTGAATGATGATGGTAGGTGTCAAGGTCGACGGGGAGAGGGGGTGGTAGGGAGGAGGAAGGAAGGCGAGGTTTGGCCTGGGTGACGAGGGAAGGTTTGTTTGTTTGTCTCTGCGTGTGTGTGTGTGTGCGTGTGTGCGTGTGCATAATGTTAGGCTTGTGCTTGTGCTTGTGCGTTCTCCCCCTCGCTGCTCACTCGTTCGCCTCCCTCGCCCCCCGTCGCATCACTGCATCCAGACAACCGTGCCCGCGCGACAGGCGGATCAGTCACGGGTTCAGAGGGGACCAGGTCTGTGCACACAGACGCAGTCCCACCTTGCGCTCTCAATCTCCCTCTCTCTCTCTCTCGCCGCGGCTCCCTCTCCCGCCATCGCCTTCGAAATGTGCGAATTGGCAACGCTGTGGTATACATGGGTAGCTGTGGGTGTCTGTTGTCTGTGGTTGGGTAGCCCTTCTACTCGATACAGTTGCTGATGTGTGGTGCAACACGGGTACGTTCGTGTATCCCGATCATACCCGATTGCTATTGCTAGATTGCTAGTGCATGATGCCAGTCGAGCCGCTGGCGCGCTCCTCGGGCGACCGCGGAAGCAGCAGCGAGCAGAATGCAGTGAACCCGTACACTGCGCATGTAGTGATGAGTGGCAGGGTCGGCTGCACGGCAAGAAGCACGCCCGCGACCACGGGCGCAATCACGCCCGCGAGTCGCGATAGCGCAGCCGACGTGCCACATGCTGTCCCGCGGATGGCAGTGCCAAACGTCTCGGGCGTCATGCCGTCTAGGTGTTAGCCACGGTCACACTCTGGCAATTGCCAAGTCTACTCACAGAGAACTGCGTACATGGCTGTACCCGTCAGCGAGATGAACATGGAGCTTATGATGACGGCCGTGCTCCCGCGGACGTTGATGAATGCAAAGGTCGAGACGGCGGTGGCAAGCGTGCAAATGGCCAAGCTCTTTCGTCGCCCAAGCTTGGTCTGGATCATCCACGCGCCAATCTGCATGTCAGCAAAGGCCAAATAGGGGAGACACTCCAGGAGCAACTCACGACAGATCCGGGACAGCCAGCGCTAGCGTACAGAACGTATTCCTTGAGCGCCGACTTGATGGCGTTGTCGCCGTCGCCCTGCCGGCTCTCGAGCACGCTGGGGAGCCACACATTGAACATGGTGAACGCTGCGGTCAGTCACGATACCCCCAGGCGAAACCCACCAAACGCCATGGCGCCCCAGATGATCCACATGAGGATGACAGTACGGCGCCACTTTGGTGAGAAGAGCTTGGACATTTGCTTCTGCCAGTCGTGGAGCCACGCGAATCGGGGACGGGTGCGGCCGCCTCCACGCGTAGTACGGGAACGTTCGCTGCCGCGGCGCGCTGTCGGCGTCGTCGGGGATGTCGGGGACGTCGGGGATGTCGGGGAGGTTGGCGGTTCCTCGGACGCGGGGATGAGCGCGCGCGCTTCCTCGGCCGTGGAGATGCTCGAGAGACCCGACTCGCCTGCCGCCAGCGGCGCAGACGCGCGCACGTCCTGGTGGTCAATGTCCATGTCGTGGCTGTTGTAGTCTGCAATTGCCTGGAGGACCGTTACGGCCTCTTTTTTCCGTCCCGACGTGACGAGGAAGCGCGGCGACTCGTGCAGGCGGAACAGAAGGCTGCGCGCCAACGCGCACACGAGGTTGACCGCGCCGAGGGTGAAGAGCACATAACGCCAACCGTTATTCGCACCACTGTCAAAGTCGCACTTGTCGTGAGTGCGGCAACTGGACTGGGGGAGGAGGAAGAACGCGACGACCGACGAGAGCACGGCGCCAAACGAGAAGAAGACGGACAGCAGCGTGAGCAGGTACTGCTTCGAGTGGGGCAGGTTCTCAAGGAAGAGCGTGCCGTCCGTCGGCATCGACCCGCCGACGGCCGTACCCAGGAGGAACATCCAAAAGCAGAGTACCCAGAACGTGGGTGAGAAGCTGGCCGCAATGCCAAACAGCGCCGTGAGCAGCAGCGTCGAGTGAAACGGCAGCGCGCGCCCCATCAGGTCAGACACGACGCCCCACCCGACTGCGCCGATCATCATCTGTCGTTAGCCGCTGAGCAAACGTACGTCCGAGACGAGAGAGAGATGCGCGCGCCCACGCGCGCGCGCGCGCACGCACAGGGCTCCACTCACACCAGCCATCATGCTTGCGCTCAAGAATCCAGCAATCTCGCTCCCGAGGCCAAAGTGCACGCGCACGCGCGGCAGAATGACGGCAATGCACTGCAGCGCAGAGTTGTCGCTCATCCAGCCGCACCCACACAGCGCAAACAGGCGCCATTGGTACTGGCCTAGAGGTTGTGCGCAAAACACGGGGAGGAGACGGCAGTAGACGCCAGGAGCGAAGGGGGGCGAGGTATAAGGGGCGAGGTGCGATGAGGGTCGGCGTGCGATGTAGATTATCGAGTTTGTCGCGCATGCACGTGTCCGTGTCAGCAATGAAGAAAGCGCGGCGATGATGCCAGCCACGTCGAGAGGGGGGAGCGAGCGTCAGCATGCGCAACGACGGAGCTCACAAGCGCGCGCGACGTACCAAGACCGAGACGCTCGAGCGTCTCTTCCAACCCGCGGTCGTCGTCGTTCCTAATCGCAGCGCGCACGGCGTCCTCCGAGTCGGACGACGAGCGCGACGAGGCATTGCTCAGGTCGTGCTCGTCGGTCCCCAATCGATCTCGGGGAACCATTTCAACGGTGCTGGTGGCGGTGGGATGAATGGGCGATGTGGAAACGCAAGCATGCATGCACCAAACGTTGCCTGCGTCGGCCGGGGTGACACCTGGAGACGAGCGGGGCCGGCGTGTCAGGCTACAAACCTTGGCACCGAACGACGCGGCGCGCCCCGAAACACCACTGCAGCGCGCCGGACACTTGACAAACTCCACCGGTCCACCCACACCCATCTACAGGCACAGCCAAAAAAGGGGACATGCATACAGGTTACACTGCCCTTCACTTCTAAGAATCGCCACACAACTCCGTGCGCGACAGCAACAAGGAAATCTACGAATTGCCGGCAGTTGCCGGCCGAGATACATGATCTACCTTGGCACCTAGCGGCGCTCCTTGACAAACAGCTCGAGAACGAGGTAGCTGGCCACGATGAATACGCCGAACACCACGACGAGGAGCGTTGTGTCCGGCCACCAGAATGCCTGTGCGTGGAAGCCAAACGACGAGAGGACTGGGGTCAGACCAAAAGCAGCGATGATACGTACTCGTCGCACTGGGCACCTGAATGTCGAGGCCAAACTTATGCTCTATGAGCTGCAGGTACCGCAGCTCGTTGACAAGCAGGGCCTCGTACGCCGCGTGGAAGAACGACAAAGTCAACATCCAGCGCAGGTTCTTGTTGACGCGGTCGTAGTTCATGAGCAGGCCCGCGAACAGGAGGCTGGAGTTAGAGGTGCCAGCTTATGACCACTCACTTGTACAGCATGACCAGCGAGCCGAGGAGGTTTGCTACGCCAGAGTCTGCCACGGACACTGAGATGAAGAGCACGATGGACGCCGCGGCAAGGTTGAACAGCACCAGTGTCATGATAAACTTCCAGAAGCACGATACCTCGGGGTTGAGCCCCGCAAGGCCGTACACGATCGAGCCGAGGATGAAGGGCGGGATGACGCGCAGAGGTATAATGTCAAAGAGAACCTTGGAGAGGAAGTAGGCTCCAGGCTTGTAGTAGCCGTTGGCACTGGCGTCAGTCGACCGCCGACCTAGTAACTTACCGCTCGCGCATGAACAGCATACGCTCGTTGGCAAATATGCCCAGCGACGATAGCGTCGAGAAGCCGAACAGCGACAGGATGAAGAGGAAGAGACCAAGGCGGTTCCTGAACGCGTCAACTCAAGGTACTCTTTGGCACTCACTGGAAGCCAGGGATGTCGTTCGTGACGTGGTAGAAGAAGAAGCCGCAGAAGAGGGCAACGACAATGGCGACGGCATAGTGCGTGAACATGAGCAGCGGGTTGCGGTAGAGGTTCTTGAACGCGCGTCCGCTGAGCAGGCAGAACTGGGTCCAGAAGCTGGCCTTGGCGTAGCCGCGGAGGTTGGCGACCTCGTCGCGAATGTCGCGCTGCTCGCCACCGTCAGGCGACTCGCCCTGTTCAATGCGCGTGATCTCCGCCTCGGTAATTTTGGCGCCGTCGCTCGCGCGGCATGCCAGGACGAGGGACGCGAGCTGTTCAGGCACAGTGTAGTGTGCCTCGCTCGGCGTCGAGGTGCCGCTCGAGAACGCACCCAGCAGGCGCGATGCCTTGGGCAGGATACTTCCAACAACAGAGCGTTCTCTTGACTCGTCGGGAGTGCGACTATTGCCCTCAGACGGCCGAGAGGCAAAACCTGTCTCTGGGTCTGAAGTTCCATTGTCACCGGCGCGCGAGGCACTGGTGCTTGCCCGCGCAGGCGTGTCGGTCGTGCTCGTCGCTCTACGGTGGTCACCTGCGGCTTCGACCGTCAAATCTATCAGGAAGTCGGCAATGTTGAAACCAGGCGGGCACGCGTGGCCAATGCTCTCAAAGTGCTCGGCAACGCGCGACTGGTCGCCCGAGTACACCATCTGGCCCTTGGCAAGCAGCAAAAGGCGGTCAAACAGCGCGACAATGTTGGACTGCGGCTGGTGGATCGTGAAGATGACTGTGCGGTTGTACTGCTTGGCCAGGGTCTTGAGCGCCTCAACGACGTTATATGCGTTGTACGAGTCGAGGCCAGACGTCGGCTCGTCAAGGAAGAGGATCGACGGGCCAGTTACAAGCTCGCAAGCAATGGAGACACGGCGCTTCTCTCCGCCAGAGATGGAGCGCTTGCCGCTCTCGCCGATGCGCGAATCCTTGATGCCAAGAATACCCAGCTCCTCCATGGTCTCAAGGGTGCGGTACACCTTTGCCTCGTAGCTCATCTCGCGCGGGAGGCGAAGCAGGGCCGAGTAGAGCACAGTCTCATAGACGGTCAGAGTGGGGAGTAGCGTGTCCTCCTGGTCGACGTAGCCGACGATGCGGTGGAAGGTCGAAGCGTCGAGCTCGCGGCCGTTCACATACATCTCGCCGCTGACAACACCGGTCTTTGCGCGGCGCGCGAGAATGTCAAGAAGCGTCGACTTGCCCGCGCCCGACGCGCCCATGATCGCCATGATCTCTCCCGGACGCGTCGTACCAGTGATGTGCGAGAGGATCTCTTTGCCATTCTTGAGCGTGTACGAGATGTTGGAGAAGTGGAGCGTCGCGGGCACATGGTCGGTCATGAGCTTGGCCGCCTCGTCCTCGGGAAGCTTGATGCTGGAGAAGCCACCAGCGTGGCGCTGGGTTCGTCCAAGGTACCACATGACTAGAGTGTGAGAAGACCTCAGATCGGTTCACTTACGAAGACAGGCGGCGACGAAGACCAGGGCAGCAATGATTGCACTCAGAGCGACGAAGCCCGAATTGTCGGGCTCTGACGGCGGGCTGTACCCCGGCACCTGCGTGTAGTGCATGCACTCGCCAGACTCGCAGTCGAGCGTGATGTACTTGTCACCAAAGATGTCGTTGATCAGCTGGTTCATGGCAGGCTCCTCAAAGGTGCAGCCCTTGCCCGAGACGCAGTTGAAGCTGGCGGGCCCCTTGACCTCCTCGCTGAGGAAGTCGTCAATGTCTGAGTGTCAACTAGGAACTTGAGATAAAGGGATGACTGCTACTCACTGACACTGCCGTCCTCGCCACACAGGAAGCGGCCGGGGATACAAGCACACTCAATCTTCTCGCACCGGTAGTGTGTCTCATTGCCGTCTGTCGTCAGTCACTGAGCCTGCAGAAGCTTACCATAACCCTCTTCGGCGTTCCAGTCACAGCTGTCAAGCTTGCAGTAGAACGACTCGATGCGGTCGACCCAGAACTGGAAGCCGCATGTGCCCTGTTCGTTTGGCTCGTCAAAGGTGTGTCCGCCCAGCGCGAGGCTGCTGCCAGGAAGCGACGCGTTGCTGCGGGGTCCACCGGCCGCACAGCTGAACGTCACTTGGGGCGGCTTGTTGTTCGGGATCGTGTCACGAATCTTGCGGTTCGTGACATCGCACATCTGAAAGTTACTCGTGACCGCCAGACCCTCCTTGTAGCAGACCATGCGGTCCTCGTCGTCCTCGGGGTCGTCCGGGTCGTCGTCGGTGTGGTTCCCGGACGCGCGACCACCCTTTAACCCATCAAGGGGGTCGCGGATCTTGAACCCAGAGCACGCCTTGTCGTTCTTACACACTGAGAGGGTCAGCTCTGATCACAGCCTTGCAACCCTACCATTGCAGTTGATACCGCCCCAACCGTCGCTGCATTCGCACAACTTGCCATCTGGACGAGGGAAGCGCTCGCCGCCATCAGCCAGCGAGCCGCACACTTTGACGTCAGTGGCATGTCAGGGCTAAGGGACGCACGAGGGGTGAGGCAGTCGACACCGCCGAAGCCTGGCGGACACCTGCAGCTACCGTCATACTTGTTGCACTCGCCAAACTGGCCGCAGTTGAACGCGGGCAGGAGGCAGTTGAAGCACGGGGGGCAGTCGTCTTTGGGCTTGCCTGGTCTGCGGGGTGGGATCTGGCAGCGTTAGCACGGGAAAGCGTGCGTGTCGTCGAGCGTGGTGGAGGTTACGCAGAGCAATGGCGGGCAACGCCGACCGCAAACTGGGGCGTACTGCGTTGCGGCCAGGAAGAAGGAGGCACACTTACAATGCTCGCGTTTGCGGACCAGGGCGTCTGGCCAACCGCGGGCGCGTCTGGGCGCCGCAGGTCGAGCAGCTCGGGACTCAGGTCGCTGCGGCGTTGGAGATCGGCGCCAAGGCGCGCGCGGGGCGACTCGTGCGCGAGCGCAAGGGCGGCGCCCACCAGACAGGAGAGCAAGCCGCGCATGCGTGCGAGCGTGTGTGTACTGCCGTGATAAGAATGGAGGCGGGACCGAGTCCAAGGAACTCAACGGCGAGGCGAGGCGAGGGGCAAGATATGAGGAGTTGCGAGCAAGAGATGTGTCCGTGTGGTGGATGGAATGGGGCACGCGCCGTGTGATGGGCCAGAGTAAGTGGTGGCGACGAGATGGCGGTGACTCGGCAAACGTCATACAACTCCGGGGCCACAGCTACTGGGGAGGGATCGTTTAAGGGGGACAAATAAATGTGGGGCTCCAGAGTTGTCATGACTCGCAGCAGAGTGTGTCAAAACCCGTTGCAACGACAACTACTGTCGCCGCTCAACTTGACTCTTGCCCACCGGCGATGGCGAGTACAGCAGAAACAACAGGGATCACAGGTGGTGAGGCGGTGAAGAAATCGGTTGAGCCCATTGGGGAGCCGCTGTCACCACACCACTCGGAACAACTTGAGCCACAACACGTGCTGATCCTGTACGCGTCCGAGACGGGGGATGCGCAGGACGTGGCCGAGCGCGTCGCGCGCGCCTTTCGGGCGCGACACCGGCGCGCAATTACGCAGAGCATGGACGAGTACGACATTGCCGACCTGCCGCACGAGCCGCTCCTCATCCTCATAACGAGCACGCACGGCCGCGGCGAGCCGCCCCCGGCCATGCGCAGTCTCTGGAGCAAGCTTATCCGCAAAGCCCTCCCCGAGGACATTCTCGAGGGTGAGATAAAGGATTCGTGAGCCTAGCTGACGTGTAGATGTGAATTACTCGCTTTACGGTCTCGGTGACTCGTCCTACGAGCGTTTCTGCTTTGCTGGCAAGATGCTGGCGCGGAGAATGGACAGCCTAGGCGCGCAGTGTCTCGTCGAGCCGGCATGGGGCGACGAGCGCGCTCCGGACGGGTACGCATGACTTTATTGAGTTGATGTTAATGCTTTAGCTTGGAAGAGTCGCTGCTGCCGTGGCTCGAACGCACACTCGACGCCATCGTTCCCTACCTGCCCGGGCCGTCGACACCGCCACTGGCCGACACGGAACTCCCCCCGCCTATCTATGAACTTGTGCCCTCGGACAGCACCGAGCTTGAGGGCGCAGTCAACGACCTCCGCATAGCTGCGGCAGGAGACGACGCAGGGGTTTACACCGATATCCCACCAGATAACGACGGCGACGCGCAAGTGGCCACGCGGAGCGCGCGTGCCCTCGTGTACCATCCTCCGGGGTGGCAGTGGGCGACCCTCGTGCGTAACCGTCGCGTCACCGCGCCAGGGTGGTTCCAGGACGTGCGAGAGGTAGAGCTCGAGCTCGAACCGGGAGTGTAGGTCTGATATAAACGGGTCAAAAGTCTTAACTCGTAGATCGTACCCGCCCGGCTCGATCTGCGTCTTGCAGCCGCGCTCGACCGACGCTGAGGTGGACGAGTTCCTCGAGGCGAACAAACTCGAGGACGAGGCTGACAAGCCGTTCATGATCCGCTCGACCATCCCAGGTGGGTACCCTCATGCCTCCTGCACTGACACCAAGGCCAGGCACTGCCAGCCCATTTACCCCGGGGACCAACAACCCTGCGTACACTGCTTACACATCATCTGGACCTCCGCTCCCCACCACGGAAGAGCCTCTTTGAGTGGCTGCGCCGGTTCTCGAAGGATGAGCGGGAGCAGGAACGCCTGGACGAGTTTGTATCTGACCCCGTGAGCTGTCGGAGGAGACGATAGCTGACGCCAGGACGAGATCCACGACTACGCCACCCGGCCTAAGCGCACAATTCTGGAGACACTCGCGGATTTCCGCGAGACAACAATCCCGCTCGATTATGTGCTCGAGGTGCTGCCCCCATTGCGGCGGCGGCAGTTTTCCATCGCCAGCGATTCGGCTGTAGGTGCGCAGTCGAGGCCCGTGCTGATGCCAGGCGCACGAGGGCAGGATCCAGCTCCTCATCGCGCTCGTCGAGTACCGCACGAACCTCAAGATTCCCCGAGTTGGCCTGTGTTCTTCGTGGCTTGTCACACTGCCCGAGGGTGAGCTTACCGCACAACGTCTCTGACCCGCAGGCACACGGGTACCATACACGCTCCTGCCTCCCACACTGCAGCTACCAGATAAAGAGGTACCTGTCATCCTCGTCGGCCCCGGCACTGGTGTCGCGCCGATGCGCGCATTCCTTGAGGCGCGTGTGGCGCAAGGCGCAGCCAAGAGTGAGCACGTCCGTCGCGACCCCGCATGACTAATGCATAGACACGGCGCTGTACTTTGGCTTCCGGTCGCGCTCGGCAGACCTGTACTTCCCTTCTGACTGGGAAAGGGCAGAGGCAGCGGGCGCCACGGTGCGCCTGGCCGCATCGCGTGACGGCAAGGACAAGTTCTACGTCCAGGACCTTATCCGCCAGGACGCGGAAATGGTCAACGACTGGATCGTGAACCGTGAAGGCCACATCTACGTATGCGGGTGAGTGTCATGTGGGGTGGCGGCGGCGCTTGTGGCGGTGGACGCGGCGGACATGGTAACCGGCGGCCGTCCGCCGCCGCCACGCGTGTAGTCACGCGCCCCTGGAGTTTGTGGCGTCTAGCTAATGAGTTAGGTCGTCCAACGCAATGCCACGCGCGGTGCGTGAAGCCGTTGCATGGTGCATCAGCACCGAAGGCGCGGGGGGCATGACGCCGACAGAGGCCCAAGAATACGTCGACGCAATGTTCGACGGCGGTGTGCGTGGCGGCGAGGAGAGCTGGTGAGGAATTGATGGACACTGGCGCATTTAGAAACAAACAAATTGTAACCGGGCCATATGACAGCCGGAGATGCATCCGAGCCGTGTTCCTGGTACTCCACCACCATCAGATGTCTCGTCACACTCCACGACGCTCGTTCGACGTTCAACTCTGTCCATTCTCCCACACCACATTGCTCTGCCTATCATCTGGTCACCACAGCTTCAGACGAGCAACTGAACGAGAGTGAAACACGCGCTCAAACGCGTCACAAGTGACGCGTCACCCGACGGCGGCAAGCCCCTCC
Source organism: Cutaneotrichosporon arboriforme (assembly GCA_002335565.1). Lineage (NCBI taxonomy): Eukaryota > Fungi > Basidiomycota > Tremellomycetes > Trichosporonales > Trichosporonaceae > Cutaneotrichosporon > Cutaneotrichosporon arboriforme. The sequence continues at coordinate 1,775,729 of BEDW01000003.1, read as the reverse complement.
TCCCTTTTCATCGATCCCCGTCCCCTCCTCTTGCCGCCGGTCATGTCGACCTCTACGGCGCCGCTGCCCGAAGCGCGGTCGTCGATGCCGTCTCCCCTGTCGCACCTGCTCAAGTCGTACACGTCGACGCACCCGCTCCGCTCGCCCTCGCCGCTGCCTGCGAGCTCGCGCGTCGACCCACAACGCACCCAGCGCTTGCCCCCGCCCACGAGCTCGTCGCCCTTCCTCTGGACACTGACGACATGGATCGCCTTTGTCCAGTTTGCCATGGCCAAGGGTCTGCATATTGTCTGGAGCCTTCTCAAACACCTCTTCGTTGGTCCGCACCGCAAGAGTTGGGGATACCGCATGACCTTTGTAAGTACCTCCCCACGCGCAGAGCGTGTTGCAGGTCACAGCAAGGCGTAAGCGCACACGTCCTGCGGTGGCGTCGCCGTGTCATTTTGTAGCGAGGATCCATGCGCGCTTCTGAGCTCGCTGCGCCGTGCTTCCTCCCCCCGATCTGCCTAGTCCCGACGCTCCGCTGCGGACACGGGCTTCGGTCGCCGCGCCACATCACTGACGACACAGATCGTCTCGTTTATGCGCAATGTGGCAAACTACACCGACTTTGCGGATATCGTCCTTGTGCGCCGCCTCGTGTCTATCACATACCTCATTCCGCTTCCTGCCGATGCTGTTGTGACGCCAATCACGTTCCAGGTGCGCAAGCGGCGCGGCGACGAGTCATGCAAGGGTTTCTTGAGGTGGGTTGAGGTGGGACGGTGAGAGACGAGCTGACGCGCAGAGACTGGGACATGCTTGAGACGGGCACGCGCGAACTCACGGGCGAGTGGGTCGTGGGCAACGATGTATGGAAGCGGCTCAAGGCCGAGCGGCGCGCGCGCTGGCACGCCGAAATGCGCCGCCGCGCTCACGTCCATGGCCACCACGGCCCGTCTAGACTACGCATAGATGCGTCGAGCCCGAACACGTCGCGCACGGCGACGCCGCACACCGCCGAGCGGTTCTCTCTCCCTACGCCTATCTACGGCCGCACACCGGCGACCGCTCCCGCGCCGCTCCCCGGAACCGACGACCTACCGGCCAACGACAGCACAGGTCCCGAGGTCGAGGGCGTACCGACGTCGCGGCGCGAGCGCGTCATCTACTACGTCCACGGCGGCGCGTATTACGTCGGCAACGCCGCGACCCACCGCCTCATTACTGTCGGCGTGAGCAAAGCGTGCAACGCGCGCGTGTTCGGTACGTCGTCGTGTCGTTGCTGCGCAGACGAGGTGCCTGACTAACTCGTAGCCATCACGTACCGCCTCGCGCCAGAGGCCGCGTTCCCACTGCCCCTGCTAGACGTGCTGCACGGCTACTTGCGTCTCCTGGCGCCACCGCTTTCGATCCCGCCCGAGAACATTATTATTGCTGGCGACTCGGCAGGCGGCGGCCTCAGCCTCGCGCTGTGCATGTACCTCCGCGACAACGGGTACCAGCTCCCTGCGGGCTTGGTGCTCATGTCGCCGTGGGTTGACTTGACCATGTCGTGTGGAAGCTGGGACGAGAACGCGTACAGCGACGTCGTGCCGCGCCCCGACGCCGAGGACCACCTAAACCCCGTAGGCTGCTACCTCGGTCCCAAGGGGCTTGCGACGTACCTCACGCACCCGTACGCGTCGCCGCTGTTTGGCGACCTACGCGGCCTGCCGCCCATGTTGATCCAGAGCGGCGAGGCTGAGGTGCTGCGTGACGAGAACACGCTGCTTGCGCACAAGGCGACCGTTGCGGGCGTCCATGTCACGCATGAGCTGTACGAGGACATGGTACATGTGTTCCAGACGTTTACGTGGCTGTCTGCGGCCAAGGCGGCCATCAACTCTGTCGGGCACTGGGTGCGGCAGACACTGCCGCGGATCGAATGGGAGGCGTCGCAGGCCGCGCAGGCCGTACACGCTGCGCTCGACCTGCGGTCCGAGACGACCGACACGGACACGGACAGCGACGCCGAGGTCCGCGAGAGCGATGTGGAGAACGGCGAGGAAGGGGAGGACACGCCGATTGCCGCGTCGCCAGGTCTGACTGGCGCGCCGCCACCGTCTGCGACGCTCTCGAGCATCGACGCCGCGCACACGCCCCGGCGTCTCCGCCCCAGCGCGAGCTTTGCCCCCGACGTCTCTGTTATTCCTCCGACAGCGCTACGCGCAGAGCACGCGGGGGGCCGGAGGGCGCAGGCCGTCGCCGAGGAACACGCAGCGTCGTCGCCGCGGCCGCGCCTGCGCCGCGCACACACAGCGTACGCTTCGACCCTGCCGTCCACGCACCACTCGTCCAGTACATCATCGGGCGCGGTGTCGCCCGAGACGACGGCGCGCTCGCCCGAACTGCAGGCGGCCATGCGCCGCCGCCGCACGGCAGCGAGCCTCAGTATGCAGGCCAGCTCGCCCGTGTCGCCTACGGGCGGACACGCGTTCCTCACCTCGCCGCCGCCGTCGACGCCCTCGCGGCGCCGCCTGCGCGCCCCAACCATAACTTCCCACCCCACGACGCCCACCGCACGTACCCGCTCCCACTCGCACACGGACATCTTCGAGCTCGTCGACTCGTACCACGAGAGCGGCGCGGCCAACCCCACCGTCATCTATGGTGCCGGCGGGGAGATCCGTTCGGTCGGCATGCCCGGCGATGAGGAGGACGAGTGGGGCGAGGGTAACGGTGCAGGTGCGGCGTCGTAGCCGCGCCTCTTCGCGACTGTGTATATAGCCTACCTACGAGTGTTGTACGAGTGTACGAGATGTATTGCATTGCATGGGTCTACGTCGTCTAGGGGCCGTTGAAGGGGGATTACGCCCTAGGCTCGAACGAGATGACGGCGTACTTGCCGGAAACGCGCCAGTCGGGCGCCTCCTTGTCGAGGCGTTCCGCGACACCCTCGGTCAGGCCGCAGCTGGTGTCAGCAAACTTTACCGTCAGGCAGTCGTACATCGTGTCGGCCTTGTTGGTGCGCAGCGAGAGGAGGTTGAACTTTCCAGCTAGAGGGCCTGAAGGGTGAGCCTTTGCGCCGTCGTCTCCCGAAACTCACCGAGGGCCTCGCTGAACGGCGTGGTGGTAGGCCACTTTGCGTCGCCAATGAGCTTGCGGTAACTTGGATCAGCAAGCCCTCGCACAAGCGACATACTTGAGGTCGCCCTTGAAGATGACAAGGTCAGATTTCTGCAGTTCAGAGAGGAGGCCCGGGTCGCACGCGGGAAGATCCTGGTACGCGTACTGCGTTGTCCAAAAGTTTGCGAGGGGGACGTCGGCGCCGAGCGGGGTCGAGGTCGGGACGGAGAGGGCGAAACGTCCGTCCGCGACGTGCGCGTTCCACCGCGTGGCTACTGCGCGGAGCGCCTCTACGTCGTCGGCAGTGAGGTTTGCGTGAGTCTGGAAAAACTCGGTGTCGAGCAGCGAGTCGATCGCCCACCTGTCAATATTAGCGCTGAGCGCGTAGTGACACGCACGTAAAGTCGAATGGGAGCACGTCCGAGACAAACCACGGGATCGTCTTTGGGCTGGCGTTAGGTGTGCGCGACGCCAGGACGTACTGGAACACCACCGTGTCGACGAACGGGGTACACGACACGAGAAAGTCGGCGAGGACAAAGTCGGTGTACAGCTCAAACCCGGCTGCCATCAGGCCTCTTCCAACAGCATCGACGTACCGTTGTCAAGGACAATGTCGACACGCCCGCCCTTGACTGTCTTGAGCACCTCCCACACCCTGTGCAGGTCGTCGCGAAGGATGCGCGCCGCCTGTTCCTTCTGCGCTGCGGCGCCCACCGCCTGCAGCTTCTGCAGGTCCTCGTACTTGAGGTCGACGAGGAGCGAGAGGTCTGTAGCGTTGCCCCACAGGTCTGCCTGAACCATTTCCCTGCCGTCAGCGGTGTGGGCGGCAATGTAGGGGGACTCACCAAAATGCCGCCTCGAGGGGCGACTGTGCCGCCTCCCATCCATCCTTGAGCTTGTCATTTGCGACCATGGCGTTTAGCGCCTGCGCAAGGTGCACGATCGCGCCCGACGAAGACTTGTACGTCTCGGCCTTGGACTCGAAAAACGGGTCGTACGACTTCCAGTGCTCGGTTTGGGCAAAGAACGAGCGTAGAAGGCGGTAGCTTCCGTTAGTGCCTACCGTTCATTGGTGTAAGTAGTGCAAGAGCAGACGCACAGGTAGCACTCGGCGAACAACCAGTTCATGGTGAACCACCTCTTGTCCTCCTCGGACGTCGCGGCCAGCTCGGCGTTGTAGCACTCGCGGTTGGCGTCACCGTCGTCTGGAATCGGTCTGGGCGTTAGTCCTTGCCCCTAGTCTTGCACCCACTGCAGCACGCCGTTACGCCCCATGTTGTGCTTGAGCTCGGACAGCTTGCGGATAATCTCCTTGCCCTCGGCGAGCTTGGCGTCCTCGTCCGCGCCTAGGTGGTGGTTCACCGAGCTCACCGCCGACACGATGTTAGTGAGGATTACGGGCCATCTGGGTGCGTTAGTCGCGACCAGATCAGGCGCGCCGCGTACCGTTTGACCACTGTTGTGTAGCTCGGGGTAAGCAATTCATCTCCTGCTAAAGAGCTCACGAAAAGCTGCCTAGTCAGCGACGCTCAACAGCTCAGCCATACCTGTCCTTGTCGCGCGGCGAGTACCGCCCCACAGGCGCCTTGTATAGGTCCGTCATTGTGTGCGATGTGTGTTATCGCGATCGGGCGTTCTGTCATCATCGCGCTCAACGTTGATTGCCGCCGGCACAAGCCTAATCCAAGATGCCGAGTCACGTGAGACACCTGGATGTTGCATATCCGCCGGCTGTCCAGTGTGGCATTTCAAGTCGGTGGAGCTGTTTAACAGATTACCCCATGCCACTCTGACTTGCGCGTGTGATGTCAACTTCATGACTTTACGTGCTGCAACGGCTCACCACAACAACACGAACGACTGACGACCGACTGTTAACTGCCTGACCCGTGTACGCGGTTGTATCCGCTGGGCATGTCGCCAAGGCATACGCGGCATACCGGCCCTTTCCAAGCAAGACACAACTCTTGTCATGACATGAAACGAATAGGTATGTACGGCAGCGGGAGGCGCGACGAAAGGCATGAAACACGGTGTCTTCCCACACTGCCGCGACGGACCAACAGCAGAGCTGCCCCATACACCTGCAATGTCACGGCACTTCGGTCTCATGGCGACATGGCATCGGAATCCCGCTGCGGGCGGGACCTGCTTGGGTACTGACTTGACGGCTGCCGCAGCAGAGCAGGAGCCGTGCCGTGCCGTTCCCCACATGCCGTGTCCCAGTACTGTCGTGACGTGACCCGTCCTCGTCGCTGACGAGATTGAGGACGGATAGATTGATTGAGGAACCAACGGCTGGAGTGTCCTCGTGTGATCCCATAGCTCGGTCGCACGGTTGGCAGTGCCGTGTGCTGCGAAGCACCGCCAGGAGACCGCAGCAAGACCCGGATGTGACGTTGGAGGAAATGGGTTGTCAGCAGTGCCTAGCGGACGTCTTGGAACGGAGCGTCTCCACAAGTCGTAATCCTCCCCTCCCCTGGTCTATAGGAGATGCCCGATGCCCACTGGCCGCTGGAATGTGGAGCTGATCACAGGCAGCGACACGCCCCCCTTTCTCATTGCCTTCTGCTTTTCGGACGCCGCTCGGACGCCGGCCTCGGCTTCACTGGGGTATGCGGAGCATAGCGCGAAAGCTAGAACCGCCATCAATAGCAGACTGGTAAGCAGGAAAACGGGCCGGCTGTGAAGACACACACGTCGGTGGCCGTGCAGAATGCACACCTGATCACAAGAGCTACTAACGTCGCACACTACTGTTCCTCGCATTGCGCCAAGGCAGATACCATGTGCCAAGATTGGGGCCTGCGCCTAGTGATACCCAAGGAAGACTTGAATGATTTGGAGTGCGCAGAGATATGCGAACTGTGTTGAATTGGGTGGAGTCTAGATCGATGGCCGTGCCTCTGACCTGTGGACATAACGTTGTAACATTTTTACACGGGTTGCCGAGCTACACGGTGCTGAAAGTAGTTCTGCCGCGGATAGAGACCGACGTGGCTTCGATGTATAGTGCAACGGCACACAGGGCGGGAGCGGAGTGGCCGGCCACTCCGCCAGACACGGCAGTAGAGGGTTGCATTGTACATCTGAATCTACACGTCCGTTTATGGCAAAGCGACGCGGCAGGCGTACAGTAAGTTGTATACGGCATTCTACGTTGTATCCAGCGTTTCACTCTGACCTTTTCCGCGGTTTTTGGGAACACCAGCTCCCCGAACCACTTTGGGATTGTCATTTACGTTTCCACAAACTTGTCAGTTGGGTGCTGTATGCCGGCACGTCGTACGGCTCGTGGTGTGCTTGTCTTTCAGACAAGAGTACGGACTTTCTGCATTAGTCTCAACCTTGCCTTGGTAAACCAATGTATTTTCAAAAGTAGGCTCAGGTGGGCAGTTGCTAGTTCATATGCAGCCATCTCACTTGACTCCTTCACGTGACCCATGCCAGACTTAATGCAGGCCAGTCGTAGTCTTTGGTCGAGAAAACGTGTGGGGGACACCGACAGGAACGGCGCTGTCACGTCACCCGCGCACCAATGGAGTGCGTCATCCTCAGCGTCGTCGTTTTTTTTTTTTCTACTTCTCGCTTGGTCTTTGGGTTGGCTGCGGACGGACGCAGTTTGCACAGACGTCCCTGTAATCACGAATGACGAAGTGGCAAACCAGTAATGGGCGCCTGTGGATCCTTCAGAGGCAAGGCATTGGAGCTGCCTTTTGTGCAGGTTAATACGCACTCCCGGATGCCGGCATGACCCTTGCGGATCGACGCCTGATCGAGCTTGGGTTGCACACACGGTTCAAGTTTACACGTAAGCTCGCAGTGGAGTTTGGTCCCGAGGTTGATGCGCGCTCCCGGTGGCACTGCTAGTCTCGTGCGCTGCAAGAATGCGTACCCCCACTCACCGAAGCTTGGGGGACCAGTCGATCCGCCACAAACAAGGGCCAGTTGTGTGGCGCCCAAGTTGTGTGGGGGAGACGACGATCTCTATACCGTTGAATGCAAGCAGCGAACAACAACCCGTCACAGGGGCCACACGACAACGAGCGTAATCCTCCAAGCTGACGTCAACGCGATTGCGTGCCGAGCACGCAGAAGCCTGGTATACTACGCGAGGCGACAAACCGGGCAAAAGGACGATTTCATGGCGTATTAGACTCTGGATCCCAGTCCCGAGCAAAACGTTACTGCCAGGGCTGGGCTCTAGCCTGCTCGCTTGGCCACAGAATGTGGCGTCGACAAGCTCATTGTCGGTGGCGACGTGGCTAAGCACGGGACTGGCCATTGACCAGCCATGTCATCCATGTTTCGTGATACGTGGCACCAGTACATTCAGCGACAATGTCAAACGCGTTCGCGTGAGCAGAACGCGATCTGGCCCCGATAAGGGTAGAGACAACGTTGATACTGTATTGGGTAGGGGGCGGGATTGTGTGCGCCGTAAGAACGCATCGTAAGCGGACCACAGGATAAGACGTGCAGACCCCCCCCCGAGTACGGAATGGTTCTCGAGAGAATGGAGTGTGAACCTGGCAAGCTCGGGGCTGCTCAAAGTGGCATCTTGCACCGGAGCATTGTGACGATCCCAAAGTGCAATGCTGCGGCGCGCCCAGCTACTACCCTCGGTTTCAGGCGTAACTTCATTGATCAGAGGCGTGCAGGGCGGTATGCATGGATACGGACTGCCGTTTGCGTCGGCTCCGTCAGGTGTGGCTCCGTGGCGCACCTGATGCTGTACCGCCAGGGCAATGCCCACACGCGCCACACTCACACCACACGACCACGCGCCACTGCGGTGGAGTGGGTGGGTGTCCCCCCGATCGAAGAGCGTGCAGGCACACCGCAGCCACACCCTTACGCCGTCTCGGTGTGCTGGGTACGAACCCTCCTGCTCCACATATCGCAGTACGCCGCAGTTTCGCTTGCGGATGAGGCAAGTGGCGCCGAAGTACACGTTGGACCAATGGGCCTGATGGTCGGCACGCGTTCGGTGCGGGTTTGCATTGGGGAGAGCATAGGTGACGATTCCTTGTAAGCGCCACCTTGCTGTTTCCAAGAACTATGGTTTGCGTGAGCTGGTCTCGACTTGGTGAGGGTATAGTGAGGGACGCGGGTCAGGCTTTGGATCCGTCGGCTGCATCAATTGCATACCGCGAACCGCACGAGCACCGACGTGTGGAGCCGTGGCCGGTGCCGGCAACGTTTGCTTTGGGTCAAGTGGTGGCGTCGACGCTCGATTCAACGATGCTTGACCCAGGGCCCTCGGACACGACATGGACGTCGACGGCACTTTGGACCCTGGTGTGCCCGAGGGCTAGGCGGAGCGCAACAGGGTGGGGAGGGTGGCGGGGGGTTGTATGCTCGATGACACGATTGAATGGGACCCATTGGGCACCTCAGCAGCGGCAACACTTTTTTTCTGGGATGTATCTGTGTTTTGGCCTATACACGCCACGCAGCAGCACAGCAGTGCAGCACGTACGCAGCAAGTCGGCCCCTGGCCCCAAGTCTTTCCTCCCACATGCCCTTGGACCAAAGGCTCAAAGGGCATACTCAGGCACGACTGCGTCCCAGGTATTGCTGCCTTTGTTGCTGCCCGTGTTCCTTGTACAAATTGACTTTGCCCCCACTGTGATACCTTCCTCTCTCGGTAAGCGCAGTGGCGAGTACGAGTGCCGGCTCTGTATGGTGGTAGTAGTGTCTCTTTACTTGCATTTTTGGTTCGTTCCGTTGAATTCTAGGCCCGCGGGGGCGGCACGCCAAAAGTGACCGTTTTTGTGGCATTGGTGCCTGTCATGTGCAACCTTTGACGTGAATTGCTTTTGCAAAACTCTACTGACCTGCCAGATCAAGCCATGCAAACCATGCACGACGTGTGTGGTTTTTCCCACTGATCCACTTCTTGTTTGACAGCCTGACAAGTCTAACGGTCAGGCTGTCGGGACACGGCAAGAGGGAGGAGGAGAGGGGCAGGGGTTATTTGGGTTGCCGTAAGCCCTGACCTGAGACTTGCCCCAGCAGGAAAGGATACCAAGCCTAGAGGTTTTTTGCAGTTATTTGTTGTGGCAGGTGCATCGCACGTCGCACACGCATGAGCGGGAACGGTTGGCTTTCCTGACCTGAGATCTAGACCAGGGGGACAAAACCAACGTAATCTTGAGCTTTTTTAGCCGCCCACTTTGGGCGCTGCGCTGCTGCTGTGACAGCATATGCTCGTCTTTTGCTGTTGTTCCAGGTGCCCAAGTGCCCAGTCCTCGGCGCTCAAGCCTTGGGACCTTTCTCGGCTGGCACCAGCGTTTGCTTGTCTGGTGGGTCCTGTTGTGTGGGGGCTCCTGCAGCCTTCTTGGCCCCCACCTTGGCTCCTGTGCCGGCGCTCCCGGCATCGTAGGCGCTGCGCGGCCGCTTGGCTTTTTTTTTTTTCTTCTCTCTTTGCCCCTGGTGTGCGTGCGTGCACCCTCACTCTCCCACACACCCCTTGCCCGTCGCTTTGCTGCGCGGCCGCGCCGCCGTCACTAAGCCACGCAAGCCGCCAGGTTGGCCAAGGACCAAGCCTCGGGCCACATGCCTACACACCCCCACAGCCCCAGGCCTACACGCCCCCATGGTGGCACAGCTGGTGTACTTCAGCTGGTTTCCTCAAAAATGCTACATCGGCATCATCCCTTCACGACCACCACCCCTTCACGTCTCCAAACCACATCTAAAACGACTGGCACTCATCTGTGCCCGCTGCCTCTTCATATTCACGCGGCGTCCATCTTACACTTCTTGCACTTTCGGTTTCTCTCTTCATTCATCTTTGGGTCGGCGTTGATCATCACGACCTCTACATCTTTCGCCATCTCTACGAGTCTCCTCGCCACGTCAACGAACCCTTGCCACTACGGCCGAAACCCGACCTTCTCCACCTCTCAAGCCGCCTCCTCTGTCTTTCGACCTGGCACCCAAGTCGATTGATTACCTCACAACACACCCTCCACCCCCCATCACACCCACTCCCTTTCCCCTCAACAACCTTCGACAATGACTGCCGGCTGCTCGACGCACCCCCGCTTCATTGACAATGGTTACGTTCAACTCGTCTCTGTGATCGGCAACGGCGCGTACGGTGTCGTGTTCTACGCCCTCGACTACCGCTACGGCCGCCCGATCAAGCGCGCCGTCAAGCAGCTCCGCCGCCATGGCATCGACGAGAGGCAACGTCGGTTCCAGCTGCGCGAGATCTCCTTGCATCGCCGCGCCTCCCGCCACCCCTCCATCATTCACATGGACCGACTCATCGAGGAGCCGGACTCCGTCTACGTCGTCATGGACTATGGAGATGAGGGTGACCTCTTTGCCATGATCACTGAGAAGCAACGCGTGAGTTACTACCACACTGTGGCGCATGTGCACTTCCTTCAAGGAATGTGTGCGCACAGACTTGATCGACGACGCGATCACATGAACAGTTGCTGACGCGACACAGTACACTGGTGACAACGACCTCATCCGGTCCGTGTTCCTTCAGATCCTGGATGGGATCGACTGGCTGCACCAGATCGGCATTGCCCACCGCGACGTCAAGCCCGAGAACATTGTGTGTTCTGCGGACGGCACTCGCGTGCGCATTGTCGACTTTGGCCTTGCTACTTCCGAGTCTACGTCGACCGAGTTTGGATGCGGCAGCACTTTCTACATTGCCCCCGAGTGCCTCGGCGAGTGGGCCACCACGTCGACCAGCTACCCGACGCGCACTGCCGACGTGTGGTCGCTCGGCGTCATCCTCGTCAACCTCGTCTGCGGGCGCAACCCATGGCGCTGCGCGTCGCCCTCGGACGAGTCCTTTGCCGCATTCCTCCAGGATCCCACATTCCTGCGCCGCATCCTTCCCATCTCTCACGACTGCCTCGACATCCTCACCCAGATCTTCACCCTCGACGTCGACCAGAGAATCTCTCTGGAGCGTCTCCGCGAGCTCGTCCTCGACATTGAGTCGTTCACCGACGACGTCAACACCAAGGTCGCTCGTCACTCGGCCGTCGCCCACGTCCACGCCCCTGTCCCGGCACCTGTCGCCGTTCCCGCGTCGTACGTCGACGCTGAGTACTACGACACGTGCTCCCCCGACGCCGAGCCCGTCTTCTCGTTCGACGACCCCGAGCTGTACACGCCCGACAGCGAGCCCCCCTCGCTGCGCGCCGACACTGCCTCGCCCGTTCCTCAGCGTTCGAGCTCCGAATCGAGCGAGGGTCCCTTCCCCCCAACCCCACGTCTCGGCACCTCGGGCCACACTGACCCCCGGGTCGCGTCTGTTTCGAGCTTCACTGCTCCGGTTTTCGAGGCCTTCTCGACCAGCAGCCAACGCAAGCCGCAGCGCGTCCTCAGCCCCGTGCCATTTGCAACGCCCGCAATGTTCCTTTAACGTTTTCATCTATTTTGGTTTTTACACGTCTCTTCGGCATCATCATCAGCATCACGCAAACGACGCAACACGCAGCAAGTTGTAGGAGTAGTAGGAGAGCCACAGGCCTCGCGTTCCCCGCGGCATTGCCCCTGGGTGTTCGCATTGTAGCTACAGTAGCAGTCTAGATACATTGAATAGTCTTTCAGCATGTAGAGTAGTTTGGAGGAAACCAATGCACATTGCTTGCATACCGCTCTAGTGCTTCGTGGCTACCGCATTGACGGCACGGAACTCGGGGTTCAAGTGCTTCATCTGGCATTGCGTTCCGTTCAAATCGGTACTGGTCACATGAACATGCCGCGGTCCTCGGCTGCGAAACTTGGAATCCGACGCTAGCTCCACACAGGTATGGACGATTGGTCTCGGGTCGACATGGACAGCATCACAGCGCGCCGCCGAAATGCCCGGCATTCATTCCGTGGATGTGTGACAGCCGTCACTGCAGAGCCGTGTGCAGTGCATGGGGCTGTCGGCCTGGGCTTTCGCCACCAACGTCGGGCTAGCTTCTGGACAGCTGACTCTGGCGTCGTTGTCGTCGTCGACGTCGTCGCTCCCGGCTGTAGGGGCTAGGCCATATTGTCGGCTGCCGTTCTTCCTGGGTTGTCTCTCCGTCTCCGCGCATCCAGGCAATCCTTGCTCGTCGGGTCTTGGGTCTTGGCGGCATGTCGTCAGGCATGTGCGCACTCGCGCTGGTATGGTTTCATTCATTTCGTTCATCCGCCTGATAGGCTACGACCGAGGTACAGTGCGGCAGGAACAGCAGTGCAGAGCAACGAGCGTTCATTCCCACTCCAACAAAGTCGGTTCGCTCCCGCCTCGGTTAAGGTTGGTACGTACTACTTAGTTTAGCAGCGGCAACAGCTGTGTGTGCATCCCAGTGGCACACCTCGGAGAGTACGTAGCGATGATGAGCATGCTGACGCCGCGGACGACAATCACATTGTAGCGTGACGCTTGGCGTTACCGACGGAGAGCATGTACATTAGTTTGTGTCGCCTTGTCCAGGCGCGTACGCGTACCTGTGTGTGGAGTGGGAGAAGGGGGAGTGGGGTGGCGCAGTGTGGCGTCTGAAGCTCAGTGGCGGCGGCTGCGGCGGCGCTGGGCTCTCGGTGGCGACTACTTGGAGATCGAAAGGCAATGAGACCAAGAGACAGAGCGCGCCGACCACCGGGTGTGTGTCCTTGTAGAAACAGACTAGAGACGCGGAATGAATGGCCAGGGGAACGCAGGGCAAGGTCTCACTGCTGAGCCCTAGTGGCGCTGTGCGGCGCGCACCGCGGTCTACGGCGGCGCATGACAGGGGTTGTGGCACAGTCTAACTGATACCCGTCTCTCGAGTTGCACAGTGTGCCAAAGGTCGGGCAGCTGACGGGCCAGGTCCGCAGGGAGTTGGGAGGGTGCCATGTTTCAGACAGTTCTTTCTGGGTGAGTGGGTGGGTGGGTGAGCCCTCACATTCGCGCCATTGTGCCAGTGGTGGCGTTTTGGGTTACAAGCGCTAGCGGCTCTTTCTGACGAATGACATTCAAAGGATCATGTTCTCGCTGCCCTGGTGGCGTTGACAAGGTTGTCCCAGCAACAAGACAAGGCTGAGACAGTTGGGGGCGTGCTGCATATACAGAGCTGCGTTGGTAACGACGACGCCAGAAGCGCCACAGACACAAGTGGACGAACGGAGCCAAAACAGGCTTGTTGTACAGTGGTGGCGGAAAATTACCGTTGAATGAGAGGCGTTTAGACACAAGTGCAAGATCAGAACAACCCGTTAAGGGACAGACATGTCGGTAAGTCTAAAGTCGTATTCAGACAGCAAGCTGCAAGTTCGGGGGCAGACACAATGATGCTTCATTTGGACTGGAACGACGCGAACGCAAAGAGGCAAAAGGGGCCCGGTCAGCTGGCAATGACGGGCGGAACAAAGGCGGCGCCCAAAGGAGTAATAACCGGGGCGTTGATCGCGTAGAGGCGTCGCGACGCGAGGCGTTCCAATGATCAATGACTGCCTGGTCCCATGTGGCTATTGTTAATTGTGCTCATGTGCTAGCTTGCTTGACGAGGTAAGGGCTGGAAGAAGGAGCCACAACGACATTACAAAGTCCATTCAAACGAGGCGAGGTGGGCTCAGTTCAGTATCAGTACAGGCGACGCGTCTCGCGCTCGTGAAGTGATCCCCCAGGCAGGAAGCGAGAATAAGGTGTAAGGTGTCAGGCGTGGATCAAGCATGTGTGCAAAGCGTCGAGGCGAGGGAATAACCTGGTTGGCTGCTGCCGCGACGTGGTACGAGCTGTGCCGTACTCGTGGCGTCATGAACGAGGGTTTGGCTGCTAGGTAGGGGGCCCAGAAAATTGGAGACCACGACAATGGTGCAGAGGCTTTCCAGACAAGGCAACGTCGGCGCACGTATCGACGGCCGCCATCTACACACCTACACGCCCTGCCAGATGCAAGACGGAAACGTGTTCCGATCTTCCGACCAACTCCTCCGGACATACCTCGCCCCGCGCTCCGAAGAGGTCAACTACAGCCACGACTCGTTTTGCCACCAGCTTACCATCAGGCGCCCACGCGCCGCGTCGGCTCGCTCCACCACACCTATGCAACGACGTACCTCTTCATAACTCGGTTGTCTTCGCCATCACCACCAGTCCCGATTAGCTCACCAACAACCTTGTCGTCACTGATTGTCCGCCGTGCCTAGCGTACCCTCGCGTGGGTGTTACATTTACATCTGGCTTTTTGTCTCGCGTACGCGTGTGAGCGAGTTCCGCATACCCCGCGCTATTGTCTGTTGCCCTTGTAACCCCCGACACGACGCACGGCAGGTACGCACGGCCGTGACGCGTGGGTTACCGACAAGGAAGTACCCACACACCACTGTTTTATTGCGTGTCGCCCAGGACCCCGATAGTCCCGTGCATGTCGGGCCTTGAGTTGGCACACCTGGCGCACAGGACAGCCCAAGATTGACGGCCCGAACTTGATCGCCGTAACAAAGTCGGAATTAGTCACAACACCCGTCACCCGTCCATCCATCCACGACCCATGGCGCCGCTGTCCTTCTTCCGAGGACAGGGCGGTGGTGCCGACTCGACGACGGCGCAGGTGCCACCAGAGGCACCGCGTACACCCCCACCGCCAGGCGAGGTGCGGCGTGCCGACCCGACGTCGCCTGGCTCCGCGGCCGCCGCAGGGAACAGTGTCGGGGCCGCGACTGCGTCTGGAGTCGTCACGAATGCCGATCAGTCTCCGTCATCGTCGTCACGCCTGAACCCCGCGCGGCTGCTACGACGCAAGAACTCACGTTCGCTTAGGCCAGCTGGCGATCGCGACCGCGACCGTTCACGCGAACGAGGAGACGAGACCCGTTGGCTGAGCCACGCCCTAGGGCTCGGCCACACCCATCATTCCCACACGTCGTCCCCGGACGCGCGCAAGAACGGGCACGCCAACGTCAACGGCAGCGCTAGCGCTGGCGTCACCGCCAATGGCGCCGCGAACGCGAACGCGAACACGAACGTAGGCCTTGCCCCTAAAGCGAACGGGGGCGTGCACGGACGTCGTCCCAGCGCAGGCAGTGCCAGTATGCCTGCGCCCGCACTTGCACCCGCACTCGTTGTCCCGTCGTCGCCGTCGATCAAACAACATGCCCCGAGTACGTCCGCGGCGCCAGCACTCGGATCGTTGCCGTCGGGGTCCAGCACGAGCCTCACAGCGGGGATACACGGTCAGCCCAACTCTACGCCGTCGTCCAATGCGGGCGGCGTGAGTGCCAACAACTTTGGTTCGGTTCGGTCGTTCCGCTCCTTCAGGAGTGACGGTGGCTCGTCAGTCCCGGCCGACACAGAAACGATCCTCGGACCGTCGCCTGACCACCCGCTGATCAAGGGCGAGCCCAGCGTGCATCACCAGCCATTCGCACTGCGCCCGGAGACTCCTCCGCCTGGCACGTTTCCGACTGCTCTGAGTCCCCCGCCTCCGCGGCGACCACAGCGCTCTCCCATCCCCCCTCCTCCCCCGCGGCCGACACACGGCAACCTAGCTGGCACCCCGCGCTCGCGCCCGGGCACACCCTCGTCGGCGTCGTCGAGCGCGGAAAACGTCGACACTGGACGAGTGGTCAGAGGCCCCGACAATGGACTGGCGAACGGCGGGAATGGCGTTGCGGACGAGTCGGAAGTGCGCGCCCACACTGCGGCGTGGCTTGCGCGCAAGCCCAGCGGACGCGGCAAGAAACGGAATGGATCGTCATCGTCGTCAGGAATCAAGCCCGAACGTTTGCCGCGTGCGGGAAGCGCGAGCTCGACCAACCTCAGCCGCGAGAGTCTCTCGGGCGACTCGGTCGACGAGCCGGCCAGCCCAGCGATGAGTCCCCCCAGCGGAGGCTTTCCCGCGGCGGCCGCGACGTTTGCCAAACAGCAGTTCACGCCGACACCGCCACGCCCCGAGTTTTCTCCGTCGACGACGGCGCTCCCGCTGGGCGGACAGCGCACGTCATTCCTCCTCCCTAGACCACGCACTCCCGAGCGCTCGAGCTATGCCATCAGCGTGCAGTGCGTGCCCGGCGACGACGACGAGGTCAAATGGGAGGTTGTGCTACGGCGCACGCCGGCGTCGAGGTCGGGCAGTGGAGCGTCGGCCGAGGCGCCGGCGCCCGCACCCACAGGCCCCGTACAACTGGCGCCGGGCGAGAGCATATCGCATGCGGCGCCGCCGCTCGCCAGTTCAATCAACCTCTCGCTCGCGCTCGACACCGACTCGCCGTCTGGCAAGCTCGTGTTCATCACGTTGCCATCGGACGCGACGCCGACGCGCAGCCGCAGTCGCTCGTCGGCGTCGACCTCGTCGCCGAGGGTATACCCCGGCGGCGGCACGCGCCCCGCCGCGCCGCCACTGACGTTCGTAAGAGGCGACTTGTACCCTAGTGCGGGGATGCGCGAGACGTTCGTCGGTCCGCCCGCGTCTGCACCGCCAGGCCAGCTTTTCCCACTTCATGGCCCTAGCGTGCTGGGTCCGCCTGCTCCGCTGTCCGCGCCCATCGCCCCGCCGAGCGCGTACGTCGAGCCCCTCTCGCCCCGGACCGCAGCGTACAAGCGGCAAGGGGCGGTATGGGCGTCGTCGGGCGGCAGTCCTAGCCCTGCGCGTCCCCGCGTCGGCTCACCCGACGTCTTCCGCAGCCCCCTCTCGTCCCCCGACCGCGCACACAGCTCGCCCGACCGCGCAAGTTTTGAGAGTGCGCGCCAGAGCATCGACGGGGCAGTCGAAATGATCTAACGCACATCTTTCGGATTATTTCCTCAACTCCTAATTGTCTGCACTGCATACAGACGCAACCACACACGTATCACGCTTAGTCCTGTACCAGTATGTCCCTTGCCCGAGCACGATGCCGCGCGCCGGCCGCGCAGGCGACCCTCGGCATGTCCGCCACACTGTAGTACTAGCCTGTACCAAAGTTCTTTGATGCATACATGTTGTGCGAACCAGAGCTAGAGGCTATTGTGCGGGACATAGGCTATGAGGGACATAAGGGCCACGCGCAGCCGGATCCTCTGATAGATGTCGTCACGTTTAACACCTCATCAAGGCGTTCTTTGATGGATGTGAATGGTGAGTGTGCATCCCAATTAGCACGCTCTGCGTCGCTTCGCCTCCCCGCCTCCGATGTCCTCTTCTAGGTTTGTTGGGACGCGCGGGAGATGGGGATATAGACACATAGGTGCAGTGCGTATGACGACGAGGTCCGGACAGATAATCTCCGCGATAACCAGAGATCCGAGATTGCTAAAGGAGCCCTAGTCTTGGCCTAGGACGCGGCGCAGCGGAGCGTGGTCATAGCAACTGGGCACCACAATTATGTGCGCCAGAGCATCTCTGCATCGGTGCGTTCTGCACTGCGTACAGAGGGTGAGTTGGCAAGTGACGCAGAGGTCAGCGAAACCTGCCAAAATCACCGAGTTGCCGAAATGCCTTTACCGCGGCGCAACTTTGCGACACGACACAGCAACAGTAGCATGCCTGCGACCTCTCCAACACACGTCACGTCGCAGCCGCAGTCGCCTGCGGACGCATACCACGGACAAACAGCGTCATATTGTCCAGAGCCCACACAGTTACTGCGCAGCGCGCGTCGGCACGTCACATCCAGGGGGATGCCCCAAACTTTGGGTGAGTGCCCCATCGCGCCATTAGTCGCCCCAATGACGACTCGACCTCCTGCTGCGTGCGCCCTCCGCGCCCCGACATCGCGCGACGAGATTAGACAACACATGTATCACCTGCTGTAGCATACATACGTCCTTGTTATGCTTGCGTGTCCCTGTGATCGACATGTGCAGGAACGGAACGTTCACACGACCCCAACGACGCCCGTGTTAGGTCAATTGTTGGCGTGGCGGGCCGGGCGACGTAAATAGCCATAGAGGTGTCTGTCGTCCCGACGACCTCGACGCCAGTCTCGGTTCTAGCCTTGACCTCGAGTCGACTACCTTGTCATCGCGCCGTGGGTTGGTGTCCTGCTAACCAGCTTCTAACGCGCGTCAGCCAGACTCTGGCAACGTAACTTGTCGCGTCGGCAAGGCGCTACTACACACTAACGACGCGTTCTCACGTTATCAGCACGACTCGTCGTTTTTGCTCAAGCTGCAACACACGCTGGGATTATCTACTGCATATGGCCCACCGCGGCCCACTAAATAAACCTAAGTATTAAAAGTCACCAGCGTTCGCCGCGACTTGAACTGAAGGAAAGCGCGAGGCGAGCGCGCTAAGAGCATTGTCGACATTGAGACGACCAAGACTCCTACACGGCTGGTGGTACTTAGAAGAGGAGACCGGCACCGGCGACAACACCGGCAACGGCGAAGGCGACCTCCTTGGCGGGGATGTTGAGGGCAGCGGCACCCGAGCCAGCAGCCGACGACGAGCCAGCGGGGGCCGACGAGCCAGAGCCCGAGGCACCCGAGCGCGAGGCAGACTGCGAGCCCGAGGGGCCCGAAGCACCGGAAGAGCCAGAGCCCGAGGCGCCCGACGAGGAGGCGCCAGTCGAGCCGGCGGCGGCGCCCGACGAGGCACCGGTGGTCGAGGCACCGGTGGTCGACTCAGCGGCGCCAGTGGTCGAGGCAGAGGACGACTCCGAGGCGGAGGACGAAGCCGACTCCGAGGCCGACGACGACTCAGCACCGGCCGACGACGAGCCGCCGGCGGCACCGCCGGGGCAGAGGGTGCCCTGGAGCTGGGTGGCGGCCGACTCCTTGTCGGGGCACTGCCTTTGAGGGTGTTAGTCTTTTTCATGTTCCAACACAGAATGCCGAGTCTACTACTCACTGCTTGATGCAGTCAAGAGCGCCCGTGGCGAACTCGGGCTTGGAGCAGATGCACTGGAGGTCGGTGACACCCGAGCAGCCAGCGCCCGAGGCGGCGGTGGTAGCGCACTGGAGGATGCAGGGGTCGACAGACGAGGGGTCGATCCTGGTGGGTCAGTCTTCTGAGCGATCGGGGAATGGGCTGCGGTGTAGGGGGGCGGTGGATTCACGCGGAATGCGGGGCCAAATGGGCGCCGGGGTGTTATTCGCGCTTGGAGTGCGTGGTTGCGCTGGAGCCAGTCACCTGTACGCAGCGGCTGTGCTCGTGCGTCGTTCTCATCAAACGTCACGGCGGAGACAGCTGCCAGTGTAGAATGGATGTACTGTATGATGGGTGGTGGACCGTCGCGTCCGGCGCCGACGGGGAGGAGAGGAGAGGGGAGAGAGAGACTTACTGAGCGACAACGGCGGTAGCGAGGATGACGGCAGCGGCGAAGCCCTTCATTGTGAATGAGTGGTAAGGAGGGTGTGGTGTGGTGTTGAAAGAGGATGAGATGAGGGGGAGAGACGGGAAAAGAGAATCAAAACTCGTGGATGGGGAGAAAGCAAACGGCGAGAGAAGGTGATTGTCGTGATTTATACACAACACACACGGCCACACGGGCAAGAGGGCGTGTGCAAGGAAGGATCCTGTTCCCCGGCAACTCGGCCCACATGGGCGGAGTCGTTAGGGATAAGAGAGCTAGGCGAGGGGGGAAGGGAAGGTAACAGACGGGAGGGTTGAGATCCGGGTAAGCCAGTTGGCCAGTAGTAGTCGTCCAGCCAGTAGAAGTGAGCAAGGAAGGTGAGTAGGTGTGTGTGTGCGCTCAATGTGGTTGGTCCCTCCCCCTTCCCCCCGGGGAAGGTCGTGCAACAATGAGCAAGGTGAGGATACATTGCTGCGCAGCACTCTGGGTCTACCGTCTCTGTTGTATGGTTGTGGCCCACCTCCACTTCGAAATTTCCTTGGGCCTGGTGCCTCGTTTCTTTCGACAGAATGATCGCCTGGCTTCCCTTTAGCGTCTATACTCCCTGAATTCTAACCCTCTTGCCTCTTGCGGCCCCGGGGCGAAACCTCCTTTTGTGGCGTCCGCAGCAATCCGGGGACAGGCAGGCAAGCAGGCGTCTAAAGGCGCGTGCGCAGTAGCCGCAGCCCACGCGCCCACCGGCCCCGCCTCGGACCTATTGGGGCCTTGTGGCTTCAGGTCAACGCAACTACTCGCGTCCTAACCGAACAGGTTTCGTGCATCATGCTCTTCGTCTGTACGCCGGCACAAGAGCTACCTACAACTCGTCGTCCCTGGTTGCAAAGGGCCTACATATCCCATGTACAACCGCGTAGCTCATATGTGCAACCGGCAACGGCCAACGGCCAACGGGGCTATCATATGGGCCGCATGAGTCACAGTCTCTCTGCTCAGCTGCTCACCAGCTCACCATTTCGATTTCTGACACAGGGTTTACTAGAAAATACCTTCAGGGTCCAACTGTGGAAGTAGCAGTTGGCCTATTGAATAGGTTTTTTCTCCCCTTTCCTACTTCGAGCGGGCTGAGTGAGCTCTATCTACTACTACTGCTAGGAGTGTGGCGTTTGAGCTCCGCAGTCGCGCCGCATGCCACCCTTTGTGGGGCAACCTTGGCCGTAGCCGCAGCCACTCTATATGGTGGTTGATTGGGAGAGAGGAGAGCG
Organism: Cutaneotrichosporon arboriforme; assembly: GCA_002335565.1. Lineage (NCBI taxonomy): Eukaryota > Fungi > Basidiomycota > Tremellomycetes > Trichosporonales > Trichosporonaceae > Cutaneotrichosporon > Cutaneotrichosporon arboriforme. The sequence continues at coordinate 1,755,165 of BEDW01000003.1, read as the reverse complement.
ATTCGATCCGGGCAGGAGAGCAAGAGGGACACGGGTAAGACTGCCGTCCAGGGTGTCCAGGGTGACAAAAGGAGTCCTTTGAGCGCGTGACAGTCGGTTGAACCAAACCGGCCAACCAACCTTCCTTCCCTTCATCTCTCCGTGCTCATCTCATCTCATGCCATAATCCAGACTGCACCATAAAACCTACTACTGTAGCTTGTAGAGCCTGTGGCCCGGGCGACGCGTCTTTGCGCTACGAACGCGCCCAGTAGTAGTACTCCTCGCTGCTCGCCGAGCAGTAATCCTCGGTGTGAGCTGTGAGCGGCATAGGTTGACGATACTCAATGTGGGCATTGTGCCATTTTGTGTCTCTTCGATGAGATCATTTCTCGATCCTTCCAGATACATGACGATTGTCTCGGCGAAGGCGCGGGGAAGACAATCCCATCGACAACAGTGTGGACATGGCCGTTAACACCTAGGCACCTGCACCTATGGTGGTGTGCGCCGTGTAGAGTGCCTTGGCATTGCTGCGCAGCAGGCACCAAGCCAATAATCATGCTGCCTGGTTCGTCATTGGACATGGGGGAGAACACAGGGGAACAACAGGGGAGCGGCACCACTGCCGCATTGGTGCCTCGGTCCTTTGTGGCCCTTGTGGGCATGTGCCACACCCCGCGTCGTAAACCCCCTCCGCCACAACCCACATGCAAACAACCATCACACTGCCCATTCGTCGGACCAAGCCAGCGGACCAGTGTGCGCACTTTTGATCGCCGGTCCGCCGTGCCGACCACTTCCCCCGGTGTTCGCTCCGGAGACACACCCGGGTATATCCCATACGCACCGGCATGTCCAGCGCGTACCAAAACCAAACGCCTGACGAGGTCATCAAACTCCGCGTCCGCCTTATCGCTAGCCTGCGGGGTGGTTCGTGGTGGAAAATTGTGGCCCATGGGCAGAGCTGCCATCGATTCTCAAACAACAAGACAACAGATAGCGACAGACTAAATGCACCCACTCCTTTATGCCTATCCTTTGCTCACACTCACTGCATTTGTAGCGAGTAGGGCACAGCTCCACTGCGGAAAGCTCCAGTTGGTGGCGTCGCCCCGCCAGCTTCCATCGCATTAGATTGATTCATCCATTGAACAAGCCAACGCACAGACCCACTCGCCCTAGCGCGACCCAAGCACCGGGATGGACGCCAGACACGAGGCCAGACATGTCCGAGCGCGCCCCGAGGCAAGTCGCACGAGTGTGCGACGTCCGAACCTCCGCGATGGATAAGAAGGATAGTGTGTGTCGGCGAGGCGTTGCGGTGGCTGTGGCTCACGGGAAGGTGTCCCGTGCGCCCGTCTGCCGGTGCGCCAGTGGCCCGTGGGCGACTGCACGTCTCGAGCTAATCTCGTCATCGCCGGTACCACCACTGACTGGCTGACATGTCAACACAGACACTCACGCCCAGCGCCGCCGTGTCATGACATGCATTAGATTCTAAGAATTAACAACCATCCCGTCTATGCGCCAAAGCTCTTGAGCTCGATCCCGCGCGGCTTGTCCGTGACCGCGGGCGTGGCGTGCGGTGTGCGCGAGCCTACCGCGTCGCGCACGGCGCGCTCGAGGCTGGAGCGCTCGCCGTCAGGCATGGCCTGCGTGGCGTCCTTGAAAGCCTTGGGCGCGCTCTGTGCCAGTCCCAAAAGGGACGTCGTGGCTAGCTGGTGCAACGCGCTGCGTGGCTCGCTCGCTGACGCCTCGCCTGGGTCAAGGAGTAGACACAGTGTCGGCAGGAGCACGCCGTAGCCCCGCGCGCGCGCGTCCTCTGACAGACCGACACACCATGCGACAAGCCCCTTGATTGCCTCGCGCGCGCCATCCAGCGGCACAGAGTCCGGGTCGTCGGCCGACGCAGACGCCACTACCACCTCGGCGAGGTACGAGATGAGCGAGGACAGTAGGCACAGCGCCGCATGTTGCAGGACTGGTGACGGCCGCGGCGGATGCCCGGGCAACTGCCGCAGCGAAGCCATGAGCAGCGTCGTGGCGCAGTGGATCGGCGTGAGGCCCAGCTCGGGCCGTTCCGCCGCAGAACCCATGTACCGCCCAATGTCGGCGCACGCCTGCTCAATGACCGGCTTGGACACCTTGACGCCGCGCGGAAGCGACGTCAAGATGAGCACGAGCGCGAGCATGTTGTTCTTGATCTTGATGTTCGCAACGGGATTGACGCGCGTGCGCATGTCGTCAATGTGGTTGAGACACGCGCTGAGCAGGCCGTGGACGACGCGCTCGCTCGTCGCCGTAATGGCTGGCACCTGCGCCCCGAGCGTCTGGTCGATGAGCAGCTTGAGGGACGGGAGGCAAGAGCCGGCCAAGTCCATGTTTGGCGTCTCGTCGTGTAGGAGGTCTATCGTCAGCACTATCCCTTGCGCCGGGGGCATACCTGTGAAGAGGTGGATTGCTACAGCCGAGAGGTCCGCCCGCTGGCCAAGCTCCATGGTCTCGACGATACGCGAGTACGCCGCAAACCCAGCCTTGATGAACGCAACGCGGTCCGCGGCGCTCTCCGAATGGGAGACTGGGGGCGTCAGCTCAGGCCAATGAATGTAAACTTACAGCTCGAGGCGACGTCGCGCGACGGGATAGTCTGGCGGAGGACGAACGTGATGACGGCCAGGGCGCGGCGGATCTGGGCCCCATCAAACGCAACGCTGCCCTTACGGCTAGCGGCAAACGTGGCGATCAGCTCGACCATGCTCGCCTTGACCGCGGCGTTCTCGCTCATCGCAATACGGTAACAGATGGTACACAGCTCGTCGAAGAATGCGCCTTCAAACACGGTTGTGCCCGACAGCTGGGGACGCACCAGCGCCGTCATGGCGCGGAGCGCGACGCTCGCCATGACCGGGTCCGAGCCCATCGCGCGCGTGAGGCACTCAAACGCGAGGCCGTACAGCACATAAAAGTTTGTGCTGGGTTCGGGGCGAATCGACGGCGCAGCCGACGCGGCGGGCTCGTCAGCCGACTTGAATGTCTGCCCGTCCACTGCGCCGACGACGAACGGGTCGTTTGTCGCGAGGCCGATGGCGACGGCATGCAGGAGCTTGGGCACCGCCTTCTCGTAGTACGGAAGGAGAATGTCGCGGCCGAGACCAGCGCCAAAGTCCATGTTCGCTGACGCGCCCGCGCCCATCTCTGGGTCGGTACGGAGGTACGCATAGTCGCGCAGCGCGCCGACCCAGAACGGACCCAGCAGCCAGCGGTACGGCTTGATGACCTCGAGGAGGTAGGACTGTGTCGTGGACGCGATCTGGAGCTCTGCCCAGGCGGCCAGGATGGAGATCTTGAGCATGACCGATGCCGAGCTTGACAAATCCTGCACGTCGCCGAGCGACACCATCTCTCCCTCCTTGCACTGCTCGAGTGCGCTCGTGAGCAGCTTCAGGATACGTCCCATGCGCGACACCTCCTTGACGACGCCAGAGCCCACAAAGACGGCACACACCTGCACAGCGAGCGCAAGCACCTCGGGTGTCGAGTCGGAGCCAAACGACGGCGTGAGCGCCGCGGCGATGGGTGCCTGGTGCTGCTCAAGCAGCAGCGCGCCGTCAAAGTCTGGGTCGGGCGCTTTGGCAAACCGCTCAATCACGTCGCGCAGGACAATCAAGCCCTGCACACGCACCTCCTCATTGAGCGCGGCGGACGCAGAGAACGCCATGCGGATGAGGTCGGCCACGCGCGAGAACAGCAAGTGTCGCGAGTTCAGGCCCGCCTGGCGCGCGGCGATAGGGTTAAAGTTTTCCGGACGCCCGTTCTCTGCCACGACGGTGATGATGTTGTGGATACACGACAGGGCAAAGCGCTGGGTACGCCAGCGCGAGCTGAGGCCGGTCGCCTTGTCGTTAGAGTCGCCGCCAAGTGACGCGCCCTCGTCGTCGAGGAACATTGCCGCGGCTTTGGGGCCTGCCGTGCCAGCCTTTGCGCCAGGCGTGCGCGTCATGATGCGCTGGCACAGGTCGATCCAGCCAGACGGCAGCGTCGCTGCGGTCTGAAGCAGCCAGCTGGTAATGACGGCCTTGACACCCTCGATCGTTGGGTCGCGGTCCAGCAGGCCAAACAGCTCCTCGACGAGCTGGTCGCCGCCAACCTTGGACATGAGCACGGCGTCGCGCTGCACGATTTGATACAGTGCCGTGATGGCAGCGACCTTGAGTGGGCGACGCGTAGACGCAAGGTACTGCCGGAAGGAGGAAACAAGCTTGGGCACGTCGACCTCGCCGGGGGCAAACATGAGAATCTGTTGTATGCACTTGATGGCTTCCACGGCGAGACCCTCGTCCGTCTCCTCACGGAACTCGTGGACAAGGAGGAACACGAGCGAACGGACTTTACCGGGCTCCTGAAGCTCTGGGCCGAGCACACCAATAAGACCGTGCAGGAGGCGACAGATGACCTGGTACGCCGGGAGGTCGCCGCGGAGGTTGACACTGCCGAGGGATCCGCCGTCCGGCTCGTGCGTCTCGAGGAGATATATGTTGGCGATCATCCCGAGGGTCGTCTGAACGTATGGCGAATAGGAGAGGTTGGCCGCATTGACAATTTCTGTCAACGCTTCGAGGGCGTAAAAGTGGACGACGGGGTGGGGGTCAGTGGCGAGCGACATGAGGATGTTGACAATGGTCTTGAGGATGGGACCGCCAGACAGGCCGCCGACGCTGCTATATATCGCGCCAAAGGCGAGAGCACATCCAGCGCGGCTGTCGGGGACACGGTTATTGACCACTTGATCAACGAGCCACTGAACCTGCGACGAGAGGTAGTTGCTGCCAGCGAGGCTGGAGAGGTGTCCCATGGCGCGCGCAGCCGCGCCGCGTACGCTGGGGTTTGCGTCCAGTACGGCGTCCTGCAACAGCGCCTTGATAAGGTCGCTCACTTGTGGGCTGCCAATGTTCCGGCGGGCGCGCACACCCGCCGAGTCGGCGAGCACAAGCGAGCGCCGCAGGGCCTCCATGGTGTTGGCGACAACGGCCTGACGGCGTCCAGGGTTACGCTCCAGCTTGGACGAGCGTACGTGGCTGCTGAGCGTGGCGAGGCTCTGTACCTGGCCCTCAAGGTTCTGGTGCGCAAACAACGCCGAGAAGAGTTCAACACCGGCGTCAATGACGCCTGTCTGGGCTGGAGCAGGCTTTGGTGGGTCGCCCTCTGGGACGGCCATGAACAGCTCGACGTAATCGTGCTCAATGGCCCCGACGATTGGGCTCGACAGCTGCGCCTCGATAGACATCTCGACTCTATCACGGTTGAGGAAGACGTCCTCATCGTTGGCGGTGCGTGCGCTCTGCCTGTCCGGAAGCAGACTTGTGATGCCGAACGCGTAGCCATCGGTCGAGCCCCACACGTTCGTCCACTGGCCTGCCTGCGCCTGGATCGCAGCGTGCGCCGCCGAGCCAGAGTAGTTTTCCGGGTCGGCAAACACTGTGACTGCCGCCTGCATGAGGGCAGGCTGCATGGTCTCCGTAGCAGAGGACGGCCCAAGGTCGGTGAAGCACTGCAAGACGCGACGGCGGAGATTCGCCTCACGCTCGACAAGCGACGGGCGCATGGAGAACAGATTCGCCGAGCCTTGAGGGTTGGCCGCCTGCTCCTTCAGGAGCTCGGCATACGCCGTTGCAAACCCGTTGACAAAGTTGAGCGTGTTAGTGAAGAGGGTCGCGAGACGGCGCGCCACGTCAATGTTGACAAGCCCGCTGTTGTGGCGCAGGAAGTTGTGGATCGCCGCGAGCGCGCACTCGCGCACAACGAGGAGGAAGTTCCACTCGGCCTCGCCACGGTCTCCGACGGACGCGTCCTTGCTCGTCGGCTTGGGCAGCGCGTTGCGCCAGAGAACAAGCAGCTGGGGCAGGTGCAGCTTGACAAAGCCTGGGCCAAGCGACATGAGCGAGGCGATGAGGTACCACGCGACCTGGACCTCGACGGTAGCTGGGCCCACGTCGTGGTCGCCGGCGCGCTTCAAGAGGGACACGGCGACGTCGAACACCTTGGAGGGAATGTCGTTAGAGACGTACAGCGGGCGGGTCTGGCTCATAGCGACAAGAGCGCCGAGTGCCAAGGCCTTGCCTGTCACACGAGCAGGCAGATCCTTTGGCGCTGTTGGCGTCGCGAGTAGGCCCAAGTCCTTGTTGACGTCAGCGAGGAGGCCACCAAGAAGCCGTGGCAGCTGGTTGGGATTGTTTGTGCAGAATTTCCGGAGAGCGTACGCGGCGGCCAGGCGGACAGAGTATGAGTCGTGCGAGAGCAGGCGTACCAGTGGCTCGGCGAGGAGCTCGACAATCGACGGAGGAGCGTTGCCGACCTGCTGAAGCAGGCCGGCGACCTCGCGCAGGGCAGTGATGAGCGTCTGTTTCTTAGGGTTCGGCTGGCCCGCGAGCGGCGTCACGTTCCACTTTCGCAGGTAGCTGTTCGCCCATTCGCGCAGCGCCATGACCTGACCCGCCTCGGAGAGCATGCTCGTCCCGATAAGGTCGCGCAGGAGGATACTCGCCGACTCGCGCGTTGTGAGCACCTCGAAGCGGTTACTGAGTCCCTTGGGCGACAGCACAATTTCGTCGACAATGTGCCCGACAATCTCGCCATAGTGCGTCTCGACGTACTCTGTGCCGAGCTGCGTAAAGAGAGTGGCGTACACGTCGATGAGCGCGTTGCGCAGCTTGCGTGAGGTGTTGGGGCGGTTGTATGGCCCAGACAGCTGGCGCAACATTTGGTCAGTCGTGAAGAGCGCCTTGGCCTTGTCTTCGGGCGCAGACGTAACCACCTGCGGTCCCGAGTCGTCCTCATCTTCTGCGCCGTCGCCGGGTTTCTTGGCCGGCTGCTTCTTGTGTTCAATGGCGGGCGCGCCGGAACCAGGCGTCTGGGTCGCGGCAAGAAAGTGCGCCAAGAGTCTGCTGAGCGAGCGTCGCGTGAGGTAGTCTGCGCTGTCCATGCCCTTAAGCACCAGCGGCGTTATCATCTCCAGCGTCGGCTGCAGCTGAAGCACAGGCGAGTACACGTGCAGGTTGATAAACGTCTCGGCGCTCGCGCGCTGGATGGGGAGTGCCTTGTCCTGCAGGCCATTGCGGAGCTGCTTCAACACGTCCTTCACCAGCGAGTCGGGGAGCGCGCGCCCGGCCGAAACAAGCGACTTGGAGAACGCCGACACAGCGTGCGTACGCAGAATGACGGAGAAGTTGGAGTTGCGCAGCACCTTGAGTGACAAGGTACAGATCTCGGCCATGAACGACATCATCTGCGGTCAGCTCACGCGCCATCAGGCGCAGCTCACGTTCGTCCCGAGCTGTCCAATGATCTCTCCGACGCAGTACCAGCTCGCGACGCGCTGTACATCCTCCATAGCGCTCATGTGCTTGTTTCCGCCCTCGACGCCGCGGAGGAGCGCCTGGACGAGGTCGAAGAGGTCGTGGGAGTCTACGCGCTTGTGGAGTTTGACAATTACACGCGCCGCGAGGTGTCGGATGGGCCGGCCAGGCTTTGGCAGCGCCGTCGCGGGCGTGTTGCCCGGGTTCGGCACGAGCAGGCGGAGGAACAGGCCGTGGAGTGCGGCTACGTTTGGCAGGATAGCCTCTGGCGCCAACGTGTCCAGCGCCGCGTCCACCTGCCGCAGGTACCCTAGCAGCGAGAGGTCCGAGCCCTCGCCGGTGAAGCGGCCTGCGTCGACGGCAAGGACGCTCGCGTCGTCTGACATGGCGAGGGTTGGTAGATAATGAGAGTGAGTGTCAGGTCAACACTTCGACGTGAGCTGGCGCTGGGATGTTCCTGAGCCGTGCGCGTGCCTCCACTACTCGTCACTGGGATCACAGGGTGGAGGCCGCACACCTTTTGCGACTGGCCCTCACCCTCAGCACGTATCGTACTTGGCAGCTATGAAGTGCCCATGCATATGCACATGTTTCTATGCGGTACAACAACGTCTCGTCTATGCAGGTATGTTGATTCGCGTCTGGCCCGTATCGGAGCTGGAAACGGGCACGCGGCAGGGTGAGGTTGTGCGTCCAGTCGAGCGCACAGCCTAGGCGGCGGACCAGCTCTTGGAGTTTTGCAGGGCGCTCACAGCCTCTTCCTCAGCAGCGCTGCCGTCCTGCTTGGCCTCCTCGCTCAGTTTCTTGAGCCGGACGAGGTTACGCTTCTTTACGAGAACGCGGACGGTCCGCTCGCGCTCCATCTGTGTCATTTCGCCCCAGTTGGTGATTCGCGAGATGGTCTGCGCGTGAGTACGGCATTCGAATGGCGCGCCAATGCAGCTCAGACACGGGCCCAACGACCTGCAAGACTTACACCATCCGAGTTGATGATCATGGGCCCGAGCGCGTCGAGCTTGACTGCCTCGCCGTTGACCTCTAGGGCGCCCACGGCCTGTCCGCTGTTATGCGCCTTGTTCTCAATCGCGAGGGGCGTGTCCTTGCTCTCCTCTGCCATGTTTGTTGCGCTTCAGACCAAGGTCGATGCGAACCAAGCTGGACGCTGGTTGCTCTCTGTACTTCGCCGTCATGGCCGGAAACGCAGGGAGAGTAAGGGACGAGTTTCACCAAACGCTAAAGCACCCTCCCACATAACCACGCGAGCGTCCGGTTTTTGTTCAACTGGCTTTGTCGACGACAGCAAGCTCGAGCTCGAGTTGAAGCGACAACGAGCACTGGTCTTCTGCACCACCCACACCGCACCCACCATGTCGCTCGACGCGCCCACGTCCGCCATTCACCTTACGCAGCCGCCGAGCAGCACGTCTGCCCTGTACGCTTGACCCGAGACGACGTTTTAGCTAACACTTAAGGCGTCCCCCGACACTCATCACTGTCCACCCGTCGGTCGTCGCGTCGATCTTGACGCACCATGCGCGCCGGCCAGCGGACAGCACTGCGCCGCGTGTGATCGGTACGCTGCTAGGCACACGCAGCGAGAACGGGCAGGAGGTGGATGTACGCAGCTCGTTTGCTGTGCCGCACTCGGAGGGCGAGGAGCAGGTCGCGCTCGACATGCCGTTCCAGCAGGGCATGATGGAGCTGCTGGCCAAGAAGGGTATCAAGGAGAGCATTGTTGGCTGGTACGCCACCCACCCCGAGCTCAACGGATACTCGGCCCTCATCCAGAACTACTTTTCCCAGGAGACGGGTGCTGCGCAGGCCCAGGCAATCCACCTCACCGTCGACACTGAACTCGACCCCTCGGGCAAGAAGGGCCTCGGCATCAAGGGCTGGGTCTCGTCTTCGCTCGGCCTCAACCTCAAGCCGGAGAACTGCGTCTTCCTCCCCGTCCCCGTCGTCCTCAAGTACTCTGACTCGGAGCGTGCTGGCCGTGAGTTTGGGCGTGGGGGTTTGAAAGCCTCCCTTTGGTCACTCCGTCACGGCGTTGCTAACCCCCAGTCGACCTGCTTACGTCGGGAAAGGCCGAGCCGTCTCCCGCACAGCCACCTCTGCCGACGCTGTCGAGCTCGCTGTCGCAGCTTGCGAGCATGATCGACAGCGCGCTGGCGTACGTCGAGGGTGTCAACCAGGGCACAGAGAAGGGCGACCCCGAGGTCGGGCGGTACCTGCTCGAGGGTGTCGGGCGCTGGTCGTCGGGTGCCGGCTCGGACGAGGACGGCGGCATCAAGGACGGCCTCCAGGACACGCTGACCGTCTCGTACCTCTCCAACCTCGTCCGCGCCCAGGTCGAGCTTGCTGGCCGCCTCGCCCTCCTGCCCCAGGCGCAGCAGTAGGCGCAAGAGGGTGTGGGAGAAGGTGGCGCTGGGAGAGCGCTGTAGTCGAGCCGCTAGGCCGCGGCATGCATTGATAGACCCGAGGCAGGGCCGAGGCTGAGCTGAGATGCTGACAGGGATCACCGGGCTGACTATGGTGGAACAGAGCAGGTCGAGACTTCGTTGGAGAGGATTCTCCACTTGCCCTTCAGGCTGATACCCCGCCCGCCTTCGATAGAAGAGTGGTCCGTCGGGGCGTACGCTGCTCATTGGGATGTGGCGGTTTCACCTGGCAGCGTTCACTGAGGACCAACAACGCTGATCGAGGTTGGCATGTCCATGCGATGCTCCTTACCATTGTGTCGGCACTTCTCACCCCGACAGCGCAGTTGTGCAGGCGGCGACTAGGGCCGTGCAGGCGAACGTCAGACCCTACGCCCAAGGGTAGTCCCGCGACAATAGTGCACGCAGGCGAGAAACCTCACGGCCAGGGCGGTCACGCGACCAACCTGAACAGCACCTGCCGAGACTTTGCAGACGTGCATTATAAAGGAATACGAAATATGTGCGATACTAACATTACATGCGCCGTCCCCGCGCAATTATGATCATGTCTAGTCTATGCCGCGTGGGTGAAGGGGGCAAGGTCTAGGATGCCGACTGTTTGGCATTCAACTTCTTGCCGGTACGTTGCTTGTAGTCGTTGACACGCATCCACACCCAGATGATGTACGCCCACACGAGGATAGTAGGGCACAGGCACGCGAGCAGCGTCCACATCTGCCACGTGAAACGGTCGTGGTTGTACCCGTCAATCACTTTACGGCTGGCAGCGACGAAGGCCGGGATCTCGGAGACGGTAACGGTGAAGCTCTGGGTGGTGCGGTACGTTGTGCTGGTTGTCACTGCGGCCTTTGCGCCAGGCAGGAACGTCGCGAGGGCGGCAATGCCGCGCGCGGTTGACGTCGTGGAGGAGCCCTTGGACGCGCGCGACGAGTGCGACTCGCGCCGTGGCGCCTCTGAGACGTGTTGCCCCAGCGCCTCTGCGCGTTCTGCCCGTAGCGCGCGGTTGAGGCGTACGTGCGCCCGGATAGCGAACGGGAGCTGTGCGTCAGCCATGCACGCGTCTGCGGCCGCGTTCAACTCACCACCAAGACGACCGAGATGCCAAGGATGACACACATGGGTATGAACGCAATGTTCCACCTTTGGAATTCGTCGTGGGCGGCGCCCACGTGCTTGTCGTTGACGCCCTCGACGGCCGTCGACGCCGCACCGATGTACTGCGTTTGGGTCCTGTTCACTGTCGACGTGGCCAGCGTGAGCTCTACGAGCCCGTCGGACGGGATCCCCGACGCGGTGGGGTCGTACATCGCATATGTCGTCGGCTGGCCCGGCGCCGTCACGGCGTAGCGCGATCCCGTGGGCGTAGCCTGTGCCGGTGGTATGGGGGCCTCGGACGGTGTCGACGAGGCTGCAACATTTGACAAAGTGCCAGATTCCTGCGCGGCAGCGCCGGCTAGACAGGCGGCGGCGAGGACAGCGCGAAAGAGGTGGGTAAGCGCCATGTTGAGTTCTTGTCAGCCGACGTGGGTGGTGCGTGTGCATCACTGCATTGCCTGTCGAGCATATATTGCAGCGCGCGCTGAGGCTGTCACGCGCCGTCTGGAGTCAGGCTGAGGCGGCGCTTGGAGACGCCGAGGCGGTGCCGCGAGCATGACATCGGTGGTGGTCGTCCAACACGCAGGTCGGTTGTGCCTGAGTCCAGGCTGGGTGTTCTCGAAGGGGGGCAGGGCAAGTTCAAACTCAACCCCTTTGTAACCCCTACGAAACCCACTCAAACGCACGTCAAAGCACGGCGTAAACACTTTCGATTGCGGGTGGACAACACCGCCCCGGCGTGCACGCTCGGCCTGCTGATCAGCCTCACCACATCCTAGCCCCTTAGTCCGCTGAGATTGTAGCTGGCCTCTGCGAACTTGCTGATTTCACGGCGCACCTCCCTTGCGCACCGAATCTGGTCATGGGGGCACCCTGGTGGGCTGTAAGTGGTAGCAGCGCCCACAACGCTGTGACAACGCCATCTCGGTCGTGGTGCCGTACATCCGTCCACCCAGTCAACGCCTCCGCAGTCTGTTCAGCACAACCAGCCACAATCCCATTCCTGGCTGCGCACGGTTTTGTCGACGCGCCGACGACTGCGCGTTCGGCAGCGAATGTGCCTTGCGCGAGGGCTGCGGAGTTCGGTAGTGGAGCAGCAGGCTACACGAGCACCACAGCTTTATGCTTGTTCTATTAGGTCGGAGCATTGTTCTGTCTCCTTTGGCTCGCGCAAGAGAGCAATGCTTGCGCCAATGACACATGTGCATCCTCTAATAGTACATCAGAGCGCATCCAGCGCTCGCTGCCGACAGGCTTCGCTCAAGCCGGCGCAGTTGCACCCGCGTTCATTCTCTCCTTTGCCTTGCGCCGGGCCGTGTGCACCCTCCATGCGACGTAGACAATGAACGCCCAGAGGAGAACACATGGTCCGATGAGACCCAAACAAGTCGCGAGCTTGTATCGGCGCAGGTCGTCACTGGCGACTGCGCGGATATACGCGTCTTCCGTGAACGCGCCGGACGGGGCAGTGATTGTGTGCCACGTTGAGGTATACCGCTGGGCAGCGGCGCGGGGCGCGAGAGCCGCGAGCGCCACCGCGCGCGCCGGCGGCGTCGAGTGGAGAGAGTTGTAAGAGGGAAGCGGGGGCGAGTAAGCCGGCAGCTCGTCCACCGCTTCATCGCTGCACCCCGGTTGCCGCTGCCGCATCTCCTCGCCGCGCAGCGCTAGCGCCACCTCGGCCGCGTGTTTCCGCCGTAGCTTCATGAGGACCTGGAACGCGCCAAACTGCTGTCAGGGCACGCACGGAGGTGGGTCGCGGGCTCACGGCTCCTACCACGGACAGCCCGCCCACGGCCAGCATTGCCGCTAGCGCCGTACGCCACTGGTCGCGTTGGTGCAGGAGCGCCTGCGTCTCGCCCTCGTATGCCGCGAATCGCACCGACGCCTCGCCAGAGTACACGGTCGTGAAAATTGTGTACGTCTCTGTACGCTGTGTGCTCGTGACCGTCGGGGCAGTCGCCAACGTTCCCGCTTGCTCGGGCGCTGCCAAGGACGCTACTTGCGGAACCACGGCAGCGAGCGACACGAGCGCCACGAAGATGACGATCAGGAGCAGCCGTGCCATACTGACGAGTCGCTGCGAGTACGAGTAAGTAGACCATGTAAGATGTACGGGAGCCTCAGATCACCACGTCGTTTTGTGCAACTGTGTCAGTGGGTAAGCTTACTTGCTGTGTCGGGTGTCGAAGCGACCCACTGCGGAATGCAGTCCACCTGACCAGTGCACCCATTTGGCAGCATTAACGATCGCTCTCAGATGGCTGCGGCACCTTGGGCGCAGCAATTCCCTGTTTTCGGAGAGTTAGGACATGCATGATAGTTGAGCTGGCAAAGCTGTACGCAGCGGGTGCACGACCTCACCGAGCCTTGTCCCAACTGCAACAGTCGCTCGCCCCCTGCCGCCACATTCGGTTCACTGGTGCATTATAAGGCTGTTCACCGCCATGCAACGTTTACGTGCTTTGTATACGGCTGTGTGATCTAGACTGTCGTTTGGGATATTATGTACAGAGCCCACGGCACGCGCCATGAAGATTATAGTTTCGATGGCTGTATCGTTCAATTATACTGTATCGTGCTTTGCTGTAGGAGTTCTCCCGCGTCTCAGACAGACCCGGCGCGTTGCTCATCTGCGGCCGCCTGTGTGGCCTGCCACTCTTCCTTCTTACGCGTGTGGCGGCGCGCAATCACCGCAACATAGGCGATATAAACCCACATGACGACGCAGGGGCCCACCATGCCAGCGAAGAGGCCTGCCTGAGCACCGTGCAGGCGCTGTAGCGCCGCAGCCCTGTCGACGGCGTAACCGGGGTATCCCTCCCACTCGGCGGTAGTGAGCGTGGTCGTGGCGTAAGCGCGGTCGGTAGTGTACGTCCGCACGGCGGCGGCGCGGGGCAGCGCCGCCCCGGCTGCCACGACGAGAGGCGCGAGACTCGACGCCGAGCCTGGGCGCGGGGAGGAATACGCCGGCGGCCGCTCGGACGAGTACGCCGGCAGACCCGTCTTGTCCTCGCCCACCGAGCGCACCTCCCTCGCCTGCCTAGGCTTCCTGTATGGCACCTCGCCGCGGCGGATCGCCGCACTCTCCCGGCGAATCTTACGGTGCGTCCTTGCAGTCAGAACCTTGCGTCAGCTACGGCCTCGGGTCGACACCTACGGTGATGATGAGCGTGATGGTGGTCACGCAGCCCATGACCAAGAGCGCCGTGTTCCACCCCTCCTGCACGGCTTCGATCCGGTTCATGTCAGCGCGGGCCGCGTCCCACTCTTGCCTGTCGGCGGGGCCAAGCGACGTTGCCGTGTACGAGTACGTCCGCGACGCCGAGATCACGCCCCCGTCGGAGGGGATTCCGCTCGCGCTCGGATCGTATATGCCTACTGTCGAACCGTCCAACGTCATGGTCGAGGTGGGCTTGGCGCCGCGCGCGGGCGTGCGGGCCACGGACTCGCTAAATGAGGTCGCGGCACTGACGCCAGTTGTCTCTAGTACCGTTGTCTGGGCCGCGATGCCGCCGAGGGCCGCCACGACCGCGACGGCGACGAATGTGGTCTTACCCATGATTTGTTTCCTGGCTCAGATATTGAGACCCCATGCATCACGCGGGGTCGCGCATATGTACTTGCCCGACGACCGTGGACGCCAACATGGAATGCGGCTGACATCCAAGAAGGACGCGTGCGGCGGTGCTGTGACGTTGACACAACGTTTGTGGTTGAGGGCAACGGGTGTTGTGGCTGGCGCAAATCAAGTAAAGGGACCTGAGCCTGTCAAGTTTCAACCCCTGCAGTCTATCTCAAACGTACATCTTGCGCAGAGACGGGCACGTGGAGTGCACCGCTTTGCATCGATCGTATCGCAGCACTTGGCTCCTTCAATTGTCCTTTATATTGTCATGCTGACCGAACTCTTTCACACGAGGCCATGTGCACTTTTGCAATCTGCAGTGAGCCTTGTGGATTTTTGTGCCGCAGTCACTCTGGCGCAAAACACCACTACTTCGATTCTCTAGGTGATGGGTTGCATTATAAGGTGGTACGCGATTATAACATATTCTGAGCAACAGTAAAGGTCGAGCAGTCGTCGAGACGCATCTTTATTGCGACATCGGCCCGCCACGAAACTACGCCGGGGTAATAGGGCTGAGTGGCATGCCAGCGCCGGCGTTATCCTCACCGTGCACCGCGAGCTTTTCGCGCACCGCAGCCTTTTCACGACCGGCATGGACCGCGGCGTTCTCCTCGCGCTGTTCCTCCTGGGTAGGGAAGGGGGTGACGCTGTGGTTTTCGGGCATGGGCGGCGCCTGGCGGTCGGTCATGAACCCGCGCGTTGTGCGCTTGGACCGTACGAGGCGGTAGATGACATAGGCAATGTACGCCCACATGATGAGACAGGGGACGAGGAGGCCGACGCACGTCGCGACTGCGTACCGGGGTATCTCGCGCTGGGTCTCGAGGACCTCGCCCTTGTAGATATAGCTCGATGTCGCGGGCAGTTCCGACATAGTCGTCGTCTCCTGGCCGTGCGGGTAGTCTGTGATGAATCCGTACGCCCGCGCACTGGGGAGGAGGGAGGCGATGGCGGTCGCGGACGCGGCGCGGCGCGACGACGAGGACGACGAGGACGACCGCCGACTACTCTCGGCATACGACGGGGGCCGTTCACCAGAGTACGCGGGTAACGGGCCAGAGACGTCGGCGCGCTGCAGCGTCGCTGCTTCGGCTGCCGACGCGTCTAGCGAGCGCCAGCGTTCTGCCGCCCTCAACCGAACGTGCAAAACAGCAAAAATCATCTGTGTGAGTCAGCTCGAGCTCGCGAGCGCGTCAACTTACGGTAAGCACGACGGTAACGCCCGTCACTGCGCCCATGCCGATGGTCGCGTCGCGCCACGCATTGCGCGTGAAGTGGACCTGCTGGTCGTGCGCCCTCCACCCGTAGATGGACTCTTTCGCCGCACCCACCCAGCGCGTCTCCGTGTGTGTGTGCCCGTCCAACGTCGCCGAGCCGGAAAGCACCCAGCCGTCAGATGGGATGTTCGAGTCGGCCGGGTTATATACCCGCAACGTTGTCCGCGTGCCGTCGATACTCGTGATCCACTGGCCTGTTGGGAGGGCCATCTCGCCCGTTGGCGCCGGCGTCGCCGTGGATGTTGCCGGGTTTGCATTGGCAGTTTGCCCCGCAGGGGTCGCTTCCTGGGCTGAAACACCCGCGAGCAATGCTGCCACGACCAAGAATCCAGTTCGTGTCATGGTAAGTATGTGTTAACGCAAGAACAACGCCGTCAGTCCCGTGCATGGTCAGTATAAGTACCACCGCGTTGTCGGGCGGAGGTCGCGCCGCAACGGTGTCAGGCCCACAGAAAGGACAAACTGCCGAAACGCGCGAGGCATGTTTGAGGCGGTGTTGGGAGCATGACAAGTTGGCCGTGTTCTTGGCGTTCCAAGTCAGTCACACAACGGGCGTCCACCCCTGGCGACTATGTCCGACCCCGAACACGACTCCATGTGAGATGCTTCGGTGTCCTGAATCTCGTGCCTGGGTCAAGCTTCATCAAACAGCCCCATGGGCAAAGGCATCCATCGCTGCGCGACCAAACTTACTCCACACTCTCGCCTCCCTAGCGTCATTCGGTATACTTGCACCAACGACTTTGCCTCCGAATCTACACCCTGCAGGCGGTGCGGAGCTTCTTGATCGGGCGGTCTTCCTTCACGCCCTCGGTCTTGATCGCCGTGTGCGCAGGACGGCTGTTTTCCTTGTCGGTCTCGAGGTCAAGCTCTGGCGTCACTGTGCGCTTCCGCTTGACCACATTGGCATCGTCAGGTGCGCGAGCATACACTGTCGCCGGTGAGTCGGGAACGTCGCGAAGCTCTTCGGACGCTTCGCGGTCACGGTTGCGGCCAAAGTCAGGCGACGGGCTCCGGAGAGACGGCGAGTAGTGGTGGTCATGGTTGCGCACCTCGCGCTCAGCGTGGGCGTTGCGATGCTCCGGCACCCCATTGACGCGGCCGTGCTCTTCGGATATGCTCGCGAGCGTGCCGCGACCGTCGGGGCCGCGCGAGTGCTCGCGGCCTCTGCCCTCGGTGGTGCCGGGCACCATGCCCATACGCGAGGGGTGGACGGCGCCGGCGCCACGGGCGGTGTAAGTTCTCTCGGGCGTGTAGGAGCGCGTGTACGAGCGCGCGGGCGAGGGCTCGGCCATCTCCACGTCGTAGTCGATGACGCCGCGGGGCGTGCGCGGCGGTCCGTACCCGTAACCGTGATCGTAGCCATACACCGGCGAGCGCGGATAGCCCGCCCCATAGCCCCGCGGCGAGTGGTATCCGTTGCCGTACCCATAGCCCGGCGAGCGGGCGTATCTCGCGCTGTAGTCGTCGTAGCCGTTGCGCGGCGAGCGCGGCGAGTACCTTCCATCGTACCTGTCGTGCTCCCACGGGTTGGCGCGGTCAGCGCGGCCCTGCTCATCGTCGTTGTCTGTATCGTCAGCGGGCGCACGGGGATGGGCAACGTACTGCGTCGGTAATCATCGTACGCCGGCGGCGGGGCGATGTACGGACGGTTCTTATTCTTGACAGCTTTCTTCGCCGCCTGCGCCTGTTGCTGCTGCTGCTGCTGGCCTTGTTTCCCTTTCGCTGCGCCCTTGTTCTTCTTCTTCTTGTTGTTCGCCTTACTGGTTGCTGGCGCAACACCCTTACCGTCGCCAGCCGCCACACGCTCAAACACAGTGACCTGGACCTGACGTTAGTGCTGAACTCTTGACACTCTCACCTCGACGTTACGCCACACGCCGTTGTTCAGCACGCGCACGGGCTGCGAGCCCTCCCATCGCGCACTGGCGTAAGCACACGTCCGTCGGTAAGGCTTACAGGCCGCCGTTACCGTGCGAGGGGCGCACGACCATGGCCGCGGCGTTGCTCCCGACAGTAAGTGGCATGTCGGCGGGCGCTTTGGCCGCCGCGGCGAGGCCAGCCGCCCAGAGGTCTTTACGTCTCTGGCACTCGTCGTCGGTGCCCACCGAAAAGTCAAATGTTATCGGCCCCATGCGGCCAAGGAGGCTCTTGTGGCGTCAGTGAGCCGGTGGTGGGGAGGGCACTTACCGCGGCATTCTTGCCCGCCTGCGCGACGACGTTCTCGCGCTTACGCTCGTACTTTTCCTGCGCATTCGCGTTCTGACCAAAGGCCACCTTGTGTTTTTCCTGTTTGGGGTTGTGTTTCTTGTTGATGAGCGTACACAGCGTGTCCATGTGTGCGACGCGCCGCTCGGCCTTCTCGTCCGCCGCGAGTATGGCGTCTTGCGCGCCGACCATCGTGCCGCGCGTGGCAGGTACTGAGGTGTTGAAAGGGTGGTGGTGGTGAGCGACGCAGTTAGTGTTTGGCAAGAAGAGGGAGAATCAATGAGAGGGGCGGGGCGAAGTGACGAGGAGAGGAGAGAGAGAGATGGACGGATCGTCGGAGACACACAAGACATGACACAGATGGGCGCGAGGGCGCAGCCGGGCAGTCCAGTCAGCCGCCGCGTTGCAGCACCGCTGCCTCTCCTCGATCCCAGCGGCCCACCTCCCACCCGGCCGCTAACGACTGTTGCATGCTCGGTATTAACGATCCCACCGTGCGCCGCGCTTCTATGCATTAATCCAATGTCCGAGTAGCATCGCTGTGGAGTTATGGCAGGTGGCGACGAAATGAGAAGCCACGAGTCCCCAAATCCTCGGGAGGCAAAATCAGTCGCGTCCGCCCCGGCTGCAGGTACAATCATGATGCATCTATGGAAACAAGCACTACATTACCAGACGGACCTTGTCCATGAATCCGAACAAGCTGCCCATGTCGACGTACCTGCGGCCATTGCGGTCGAGGTATTTGTCGACGACGCCGAGGGCCGTGGTTAGGGCCGGGGCGTTGGAGGCGGTGAGGGCCCGCACGTCGTCAAAGCGCGCCGTGCCCCGCGCAGCAGCGACAGCCTTGTCCGCGTCAAACAGGTGCCGGAAGTACAGGAGCTGGTTGTACAGCGCCAGGTCCGAGTACTCGAGATGCACGACGCCCTTGCACCCCGGCCTTGCGAATCCGAGGCACCGCTTGCCGTACACACCCATTGCGCGTGTCCGCGCCCCGCACCCCTCGCCGTCACACACCGTCCACCCAAGGTAGTACTTGGAGATAAACTTGCGCACGGTGGTTTCGAGCTGCACCGCAACACTGGCTGGTGGCACGGGCGCCGAGCATGACGCACATAGGATGCCTGTGCCACGCAGCGTCGCCGCCTCGGGATCCTCGACGGCGTCCGCGCCGACGCCGCTGAAGGGGAAAGACACCTCACAGGCCGGGCAACGAAGCATGAGGGGGTCGGCGTCCTTGAATCGCTCCTTGTCTGGGATCTGCGACTCAAACGTGTGGAAGGTGCGTTCCTGCACATCGCTGCTGTGGCTGGCGTAGCGTGCTGGGTCGAGGCCCAGGCACTCGGCCAACCGCGCACGCTCAGTGCCCTCGATACTCTCACACAAACGGAGGACAGGCTGGAGAACCTGGCCGTCAAGGTAGAGGTCGTAGTCGATTTTGAGCTCGCTGCCCTGACGTCGGAGGTCGTCTGGGTGGAAGGCGCGGTCGGCCTGAGCACTTCGAGCCGTTTTCCCGTCAGTACCGAGACACAGAATGTAAGGGATAACGTCGTGGGCACGAACGGCCGCTCCCTTCGCTTTCATGCGCAGCGCGACCTGCACGTGTGGCTGCGACTTCTTGTCGGGGTAGTCCTCTGGGTTCTTGCCGAGACGCTTGTAAATGATAAAGTCGTCGATGGGGATGGCGCCCGAGCGTACTGTCTCGCCCAACTCGGTGAGGTACTCGTGGATCTTGGAAATGACGTTTTCCGTCGCCTCGCCACTAAGGACCTCCTTCAGCACCGCCGCCGATGCGTCCTTGGACAGCTTGGAGAACTCGCGGCGCTTCATGTCCAAACCCTTGACCTCGGTCGAGCGCTCGCCTGCCTCGTCGATCTTGACGGCCGCGTACTTCTTCTTGTTGAGCAGGAGCACACGCTCAAACGTCGCGTCGAGGTCAATCTCGAGCAGCTTGTAGCGCTCATTCACCAGCTTCTTGAACTCGTTGGCAATCTTGAGTGCCTCGGCGTACGTCGTGACGTTTGAGTTGACAAAGACCGAGTCAGTGTCACCGTACACGACGTCGAGCGAGAGCGACTCGGCGAGCTCGCGCGTGTGTGTCAGGATTTCACGGCCCTTGAACGTCGTGAGCGCGGCAAGCGGGCGCGACGAAAATCGAGAGCCAGCGAAACCGAGACAGCCGTACATCGAGTTGGCCGTGAGCTTGAGTGCCTGCTGCTTGATGTCCCACGCCTGTAACTTTGCAGGCGAGGCATTCTTGTCCTTCATCAGGCCCTTGACTTGCCGACGACGCTGCACGAGCGTCGCAATAATACGCGGGAGCACACCTTGCGTCGTGTCGCTTGGCGGAACGTCGGGGATCTTCTCCTCCTCGCCGTCCTCTGTGTCCTCGCGCTCAACCGTCGTAAAGTCGATGTTGTACTCCTGGATGATGGAAGGGTACAGAGAGTTGAAGTCCATCACAAGGATGTACGTGTCCCAGAGACCACGCTTTGGTTCAAAGACCAGGCCACCAGCGTACTTGGCCTTGCCTCGTTTGTGGCCCGCGGCGACCTCCTCCTCTTCACCGTCCTCGTTGATGACCTTGATCTTGGACTTGGTGAACGTCTTGTCGGGGCACACGTACTTGAGGCGATGGAATTCGTGCAGCAGGATAAACTCGTTGCGAACGGCACGACCGCCGTTGAGCGTCAGGTTCCACGCGTTTCCGGCGAGGTTGGTGAGCTGCTTCGTAAGCGGAAGCATCTGCACTCTCGCGGCAATGGCCATCTGGAAGAACGCGTCGATCTCGGCAAGGCGAATATAGTGAATGAGCTTGTCGGGCGTGCTGAGCGTGTGGTCAAAGTATGTGTGTGTGTCCTCTGGGTCAATGTCCTCGCGCGCAACCTTGAGGTGGGTCGAGACCATTTCGGTCAGCGACCAGGTGGTCGACGCGATCATGCCCTTGGCGGCGTCGCTGCCAAGATCGGCCGCAAGACGACCAGCCATCAGGCGGTAGTTCGTGCCGGCTTTGCCGATGTTGAAGCCCTTGCGACGGAAGCGGCCAATTCGGCTCCAGTGGTCCGCCTTGAGCTCCTTGAGGCGGTAAAGCAGAGCCTCAAAGGTGTTGCCAAGGAAGTTGTGTCCGACAATCACGTCGGGGTCATGGCGCTGGATGTTGGCGAGCAGGGCGTTGAGGAGAGCGCGCTCAGCCTTCACGGCCTGGAACGGCGATCTCTCTGTCCGGCTCCGTGCTTCCAGACCAGGCGGAAACTTTTCAATCGGGCGCACGATCGTCGAGAGTGACGATGGCTGGCGGTCAGGCGGGGTTGGGTCTTCAATGTTGACGCCCTCCCAGGTACGCGTTGTCGCGACGAGTATCTCCGTCTTGTTCTCGCGGTGGTTGACGATAGTGCGGAGGGCAATGCTCATCATTGTGAGTGGGGGCACGTCCTTGGGTGCGGTTGGGTCGTTCTCGTCGACAGGGTTGACGTTCTTGGGGTCCTTGACGGTGAACTCAATCTTGCACCACGACGCAGCCTTGGCTGACAGTTCCGGGTCTTTGATGGTCAACCAGCACGGGCCCATGATGCGCCGCTTGAGCACGAGCAGTTCGAACGCGGTCGTGTTGGTGCCAAAGACACGGGAAAAGGTAGCGCCAGAGGTGCCGAGAGGGAACTCCGGCTGGTCAAAGCCGTACACGACTTTCATCCACTCGCTCTCGCCGTGCTCGACAGTGCTGTCCTCGAACGCGTACTTGCGGTTGACAAACTTGGCCGCCCATTCTTCAATACCGCGCTTGCTGCGCAGCGTATCAAACTCCTGGTAGACGTCGGTGCGCGAGACGTCCACGTCGGTTTCGTGGCCGCCGGCTATGGTCAGTGATAGACTCATGCGGGAAACTTACAGAACCGCTTTGCCCGAGGCTTCACAAACAAGTTGCGCTGGATACCCTGCACGCTGACACAGGCACTGACAAACTTGCTGGAAGCGCGGTCAAAGACCTTGCCGACGAGGTGGACGACGCCGTCCTGGTCCATAAAGTCAAGCCAGAAAATACGGAGCGAGCCGTCCTCTTCCAAGACGTTCTCGGCTTTGGTGGAGCCCACTGGGACACGCACTGCGTCGATGTCAGACGTGGCGGGGACGAGGTTGTCCTGCACGGCCTGCCAGTGCGTGCGGTCGGGCGCGGGCTTGCGGCCAAACACAGGCTTCTTGACCACCTCGACCTCGGGTTCGAGCTCGGGCTCTTGCCGAACATTCTTGACCGACATGGCGTTGACGACACGGCGGCGCGAAGTCGGCGCAGGGCCAGTGCGGCGGGCAGTGGGTTTAACGGCCATCTCCTCGTCATCGTCGTCGACAGGTTCGGGCTTGACGACGACCTCGTCAATCTCCATGGGCGCGTCAAAGTCGATAGGCTCGTCCGCCTCGTCGTCATCGTCGGCTGCGGGTTCAGGCTTGATAGTGGCGTCCGACACACGCGGCTTCTTGCCCATCTTTCCGCGGAACGGGTCCCACGCCTCGTCATCGCTCGACTCGCCATAGCGTTTCTTCTTCCCAGACGAGAAGATGCCCGAGTCTGAGCTAGGCATGGCGGGGTCAGAGGACGAGGGAAAGTCGGGCGAGGACTTGCGCTTCCGAGACGGCTCGGCCGTGACAGTGTCGAGAAGCGAGGCCATAAAGTCGTCTTCGTTGACGGCGGAGCGCGCGGGCCGGTACGACCCGCTCGTTGAGGCGGCTGGACGCGCGTAGTCTGAGAACGCCGACTTGGGTTTCTCCTTGCCCTTCGCCGCCGTCGTCGCCCCAGCCTTTTCCACCTTGGCCCGCGCCTTCGCACGCTTCAGTCGACGAGCTGTTGCCGTCAGCGCGAGGATGAGAGAAGAAAACCCCACCTTTGCGATACTCCTCGTCCTCGCCCTCGAAGGCGTCCTCATCCTCGCTCTCCTCCTCCTCCTCGCCGCCTCCCCAGTCGTCCATGCCGTTGTCGACATAACCACTCCCGTCGTCGTCAATGATAAAGTCGTCCTGTTCGAGGCGCGAGCCAACAATGGACTGGTACTGCTCATCTGTGATCTCGTCGTAGATCTCGGCATCGCCAGACTACGCGTCAGCACGCTGAGATGCACGCGTAAGATGACGCACCTTCCACTGGGACAGTCGCCCGCCCCTCTCGCGTGCCTCACGCAGAGCGGCCAGGCGGTCCACCTTTCCTGCGGGTCCGCGAGTTGGCGGCATGGTGGTGCTGGTGGCTTGTATGGGTATCGGCAAGCAAGATGATCAAGTTGATTGCGCGAGATGCGTCAACCAAACAAACACAAAGGTCAACATTGCAGTGAGCGCGTCGGACGCGTCGGGGTGTGTTACGTAATAAGGCCATTAGGGCGGGAGCAGAGTCGCGCGGCGAAAACCACGCGAATGACCTTGAGGATATACGCGTATATACGGATGTACGAGTCTTCACTGTGGACTTTGATTTTGCATGAATTCTGCAGGTGGGCAATCTGTGGCTGCCCACGCTCGACAGCATGATGAGATTTAGATAGACATGTCGAGACGGCCACCGTAACTATAGTCTAGACCTAATTGTGGGCGGCAGTGTGGGCTAAGGTCGGGTCGCTGCGAGGTGTCTTGCATGTTTTGCGGAATAGTCTACATAAGACGATGCTGGTTACCCTTGCCCGCGGCAGCCAACTACTTCGGGGCAGGCCGACAGCACCCCATTTCACAGAACTGGTTCATGCGTTCCGGGCAGGATATCATGAGAGAGTTTGGGACAGGGGATAGCCTCAATGCGCCCTGTCCCCTTCTTCGGATCGTTTAGTTAACTACGCCGGTACCCACCCGGCACGACTGCGCCGCTCGTTCGCTCGGCAGCGAATAAGCGCAAGGTTACATTGCTCAGGTGACTTCTCGGTTCACCTGCCCATGCGTCAGCGGCCTAGCGTGTGGTGGACTGCGAGCGTCTTGGGACGACTACTCTGCCGGTGGTACATACCGGCTGCGGAGGTTTGTCCGTTTAGGCAGTTTGAGGCTGTCCTTTCTGGGCCGTACGAGAAAGTCATGCGGTCGCACGAAGACAAGACTTGTGATAGTGACATTATCAGGCAAAAGCTTGTGGAATGCCTTAAGTACAAGCTGAGAGAAAGTATGATGCACCCCAAGTTCCTTTCGGCTCATCATGCTGCCAAGAGCAGCGTCGGTCGTTCTTGCCCTGCTCGCCGGAGCTGGCGTAGCCTTCGCCAGCGACGACGTCCAGCACGCCCAGGTGATCATCATGGGGGGCGGAATCTCGGGCATTTCGCTCGCGCGGTCGCTCGTGACTGACCACAACATCACGGACATCATCCTCATCGAGGGGCGGGACGAGCTCGGTGGGCGCGCACACACCGAGACCCTCACAAACTCTGCTGGCGAGACCATCGTGGTCGAAAAGGGATGTAACTGGATCCAGGGGCCCGGGAAGGAGGTCATCGTGGAGCTGGCGGCCAAGTGGGGTCTCGAGACCGCTCAGCAAAACTACTCGGACACGACGTGGTTCGAGGGGTTGGGACAGGAGGCGGACGGGCAGCGTGGGCGTTTCTTAGACGCAGAGGAGCAGGAGGAGTTTATGGCTAGTTACGACAACTTCCTCGCAAACGCCCCGGGATACTCCGGTGAGTTGAGCTATAGAGTGAGGGCTCACACGCAGGCTGGCGGCTGAACAACTCGCTTGTCGACCTGTCACTGCGTGTCGCGACGTCCATCATGGACTGGATACCCGTCAACCCCCTGCAAAACGTGTATGAGTACTGGAACATTGATTACACGTTTGCGCAGCCCCCAGAAGACGACAGCTTCTCCAACGCCTTCTCCCAGGAGGCGGGCATCGAGCTCGAGGTCGACGACTTTGTCGTAGATCAGCGGTGAGTAGAGGGAAGGGTAGCCGGGCTGACGTCACAGGGGTTACAAGTACATCTTCGTGCAGGAGGCGCGCGAGATATTTGGTCAGAACCTGGACGACCCGCGGCTCAAGCTCGGCACGACGGTGCAGAGCATTGACTACTCGGCCATTGGTAATGGTGGCGGCGAGATCGTTGTCACCACCGACAAGGGCAAGTTTGCCGCCCCGCATGTCGTGTCGACCTTCAGCGTCGGCGTGCTTCAACACCAGGACGTCAAGTGGGAGCCGCGACTGCCCGACTGGAAGAAGGAGGCCATTTTCACCTTCGCAATGGCCACATACCAAAAGATCTTTCTCCTGTTCGACGAGCAGTTCTGGGGCGATGAGCAAGTGAGTGACTTGAACATGGTTAGAGCTTATCCTAGTACATCATGTATGCCGACCCAGACCTGCGTGGCCGGTACGCAGTGTGGCAGAACATCAAAGCGCCAGGCTTCTTTCCGCAGAACACGTCCAACAACATCATCATGGTGACGAACACGGACACGTTTGCGCGGCGCTGCGAGGAACTGTCGGATGAGGAGCTTACCGAGGAGACGATGGGGGTTCTGCGCGAGATGTACGGTCCCGAGATTCCCGAGCCAGCGAACATCCTAGTGCCGCGCTGGACGCTAGACCCGCTGTACCGCGGCTCATACTCGAACTGGCCGATTGGCGCAATGGACGAGCACCACGCTAACCTAGGCCAGCCGATTGGCGGCGGCGACTCGTGGGTGTATTTTACCGGCGAGGCAGTGTCATTTGAACAGTTTGGATACGTGCAAGGCGCGTGGAACGAGGGCCTCGCCACCGCCGGCCAGATTGCGCAGTGTTACAACAACGGATCGTGTCCCGATGTCACGGTGTTTGAAGCATTAAAGGTATGCGATCAGGACGCGACGACGTTGAGCAAGCGTTCGACTGGTCGCCGCCGCGGCGGAGGAAGTCCCCGCCGGCATGCGATTCCCCGCAAGCAGTCTTAGCTAGGGTCGAGGTAGGGAATGGACAAAGCACACGCATTCCAGCGCATTAGTGTGGGTCATGGGTCAGTCTGTCACTTCAATGTGTGGGTTCGCGGGACTTGAACGTGGGGTTAGCGGAACATTTCAGTACATGGGCTCTGCTTAAATTCACGCGGGATGTAAACACAGGATGCTTTGGAATTGTGGGTGAGTGGGTGGTATGATCGACGGGCAACGATCGTAATGTGTCCTGTAAATATGCCCGGGGCCGCGGCGTGGCGCACTCACATTGAATGTGGGCGGACGAGCTGTGGTCCCTCACACATCACACGCCCTGGGCGTTCACGTGTCCCGCACTCTTTCAATGCCGGCACGGCGCGGCGTGTCCTGTAGGAAGGCAAGGACATGGCTAGGGCCCACTGAGATGGCCCTGTGCCGAGTTGCTGGAGCGTAAAGCTCCACAACACGGCCGCCGTTTTCGTATGCTTGTTCCGGAATACTAGGTGGTGGAAGCTCGCTCGAAATGGGAAGGAGTGGGGTGTGAAAGCGACTTGGTCTCGTAATAGTCTCCTTCTTAGCGAAAGAGGCTCTGTACAGCTGTACAGGAACGCGTTTCGTCTCGTGAGAAAGTAGGCACCATGACCCCCGCGGCAGATGGAGGACATGGACGCGCCGTGTCCGCTTACCACGGGCAACAACGAGGGCGGGAGCGGGGCGCAGTTAACTGTTACGCGGGTATGGGAGAGTATTGCCGGACGCCACAAAGAATACATACGTATGGCGGCGGCTTCTGGGCGATTACAATCGAGGAGAGAGTGTACGTCTGCTGGTCCCGCTGGCGCCCAATATCTGGCGCCACTTTATGGCGGCTGGATGTATGTATGTGCATCGACGTACTCTGCGAACATGATGGTGGTGGTTAGCTGTGGGCTCGTGGGCCCTTGGGACACGACCCTCGTGCACTCTAGAAGCCTTTCTGGTGCACCCAGGATCTAAAGTAGGCGTTGGGCGGGGAGGGCAGCAAAGGCAACAAGCCAACAGGCAGGAAAAATGAACCTACGAAGGCTGAAACAGATACCGACAGGGATGACAGCGCCAGCCGACGTGCGTACGTGCGTAAATCCCCCCGACAGGCCGACAGAGGTACACAGGAGGTACAGGCCGAGAGGCAGGACAGAGGCACCCTCGTCATGTTCCTGTCCCGGGTCAAGCAAATCCACTTGTATCCTTTCATTACCATGTTGGTCAGTGGCCGCCCCCCAGGCGCCCCGTTCCGCGCCTCTGGTGCTCGCTGCATCGCCCAGAAATCAGCACCACCTCTTCATATACATACTCGAGCGGTCGCGGCTCATATTGACCATGAACTCTTGCCCCACATTGTAAACTCTATCTACACCGTTCCGTCGACGCTGCCGTCGCTGTCGCTGCTGGGCACAGCCATACCCCACATTAATATCCCAGCGACGCTGTTAGCAGCACTATCCTTACCGTCACGTGTGCGGTGAATAATTTCCAGTGTGCTCAGCCCCGCAACCGCCACCATGCCCGCACTCAAGCTGTCGGCGCTGGGGGACATGGCGCTCGCCGTGGCACTCCCAGTCGTCCACACCAGGCGTCAGGTAAGCCCACCCCGCGACGGCACAGCGCTGACCGCGCCAGAGCTATGTCTCGCAGATCAGCACAATGGACGACGTGCGTGCACTCCTGCATACCAAGCGCGCGAGGCAATATCCACCGTACGTACTGTACCTCTACGCTGAGGCTCGGGGCGCCACTGACGACGTCACAGATATGTCCTGTCCGTGTTGACGACATATATTCGGAGCCGGGGCGGGACTGCGCAGAAGCGGGGGCGCGCCGAGCTCGAGGCGCAGCTGAGCGTCCTCGAGGCAGAGGTACGCAAGGTCCCAAAGACCATTCTAACACGCAGTTTCCCGAGTTTGGCGCCGAGTTCCGTGCAGCGTGCAAGCGCGTTGGACTCACGCTCAAGCGCGACACGTCGCCAGACGAGTTGCCGCGCCGGTCGACGTGCGCGTGCCGTTTCCACGAGCGACAGGCACAGCGGCTCGAGCTGCAGGGCCTGCTCTCGGCCTTCCCGCCACCACCGTACGCTGCCGCCGACCCCGACCCGGACGCGGCACGCCTGCTCGTCAGCTTCCTCGCGGGCGAGGCGGGTATCTCGACGGCAGTTTACGCCGCCGGTCGCGATGCAGAAGACGCCCTTGCCTCGCTCTCGCCGACAGTCCAGACACGGTAACTGAGCGCGTTACGAACGGGAAGAGAGGATGGAACAGCAAGACTTCTTTGGGGGACACGACACATGCCTGGCCACTAGGCGTTGTCCGCATACACGCTTTGACATTCGGAGGGACTTTACGCAATAATCATAGGTAATCATCGCAAGCATCGCGCAAGCATCACGGCTCGTCGTCCGCCGTACATGACACAGGGCAGCGCGCCGTATCAGCACTTCTACCACTGCGAACCGCAGTGCACTGTATCTTATGCATGGAATAGGCAGAAGCCGTGGTGGTGTGTCTGGGTTGAGTTTGTTGACATGATTCGGGCCGCGGGGATCTGCATTCCGGAGATCTGCGGTGAGTTTGTCGTGGGACAAACAACATGCTGCGCAAGTAGTAGGTGCGTTGTGAGACAACAGCGTCATCACAAGGGCAATGTATCGTTTGGTAATATCCTGGCTGGCGAGCACTTGAACGTGCGCTCCTTCGTGTCCAGTACGTTTGGCAGGGTCGGCTTGTGACTGTTCGCCGCCCGAATGTACAACCCGCCACACGCACTTGCCGTCATGGTCGCACGACCCGACCGAGACGTGTCCAGCTTACAGGAATGTCGGTCGAGCGAGCGCGCCAGGTGCGTCAGGCTCAGGTGCGCCTACGCCAGGTGCCTGCCTCAATACCTGTGACTGCTGCGATCGTCCAACACGAGCGACGGCGGCGTGGCATCTGAGCAACCGGTGCTCCACACGCCTACAGCCTGTCTCGAGCGTCGGGCCAGCACAAGACGTACCGCGATTACTCTCCAGGCCGCGGTCGTAGTCGAGCGCCGCGCGCAGTCTGGTCGTCTCCCCGCCGTGCCTAGGCACACATGCCGCCCCGTTGGCAGTATCTCGACGCCCGCCTCGTACAACGCCTCCGCCGTCATTGCTGCGCACCTCGCCGTGGCAGACATCTTCAATGCTCATGAAGGTAGGCGCCCCAACCCTGTCCTTGGCACGCCGGGGCGGACCACGAGTGACGTAAAGGGCGTGGAGGACATGGCCCAGTCGTACCAATGTTGCCTGGTCGCGCCGGCTTATAAGGCGACTGCAACATCTCTCCTGATGGCCACAGATCATAGACAGACTCACTCGCAACATGGCTTCAGCATCATCCCCGTCTCAGGCGTCTCGAATCCTGGTGGAAGGGGTAGACGTTAACCTCCCGCTCTCCGCTCTGGTGCGTGAGCTGCACCGCTTCGCACGCTGACTGCAGCCACCGGCGCCACTGGCCGACGACCTCAACACACTCAGTGCCCATCTCTTGTCTGACCGAGCAACAAGGGATAAGCTGTATGTTCCTTACGCAGTATCCCCTGACCCCAAGATACGCGATGTCGCTAATCCGGCGATACGTCGAGTTTGCGCTGCAGCACGGCAACGCCCTTACTGTCAACCGCGAGTTGGACAGCATTGCGCAGATAGTGAGCTAACCGGGTCGGATTGAGCTGAGGCCAGTTCCCCAAGTACGTGAGCATTGTGGACGCCACGCGCCGGATCTACCGCCTTCCGCCGTACGACGTCGTCAGTGGCAGCCAAGCACCACCTGCGTGCTCGCTCGACCCACACTGCCGGTGCGCTGCCTGTGTCAAGCGTCGCGCATCGCCCAAGCCCAACCATGTCGGTAGCCACCATACCACGGTGACGATGACTCCGCCGCGGCTGTCGTCTCTGGCGCCGCTGGTAATCCCAAACGACCCTTTGCCTCCCCTGGCAATCCCGGACGACCCGCCGCCGCCGTACTCGCTGTTATAGTCACTCTGACCTCAACAGTGCTGCACTTCAGCCTCTTGTATTTGACGGACTCTGCGCTGCCTTACAACGTCTAGGACTTGACGGACGCTATGTGTCGGCCTGTATAACACCTACCTGTATATTGCATGCATGTCGCTGTCGAGCAGAGCTGGCGGACAAGCCTGGTATGGTGATCGGCGTGGGGCAGAGCCGCGGGACCACGCGACGCGTCGATTCAGGCACGGCCGCTTCATGACCCGACAATGTCAACACCTCTTGCTTTTGACACCACCCACCACACACCACCGCCGCGATGGACGTCGACACGTCCGAGCTCGATGCGCAGATTGCGCGGCTGGAAGCGGCCAAGCGCAGGATTGTGGAGAGGGGCCAGGCGGCTGCGCGCGCGCGGGACAAGGACGCCGCGCGGGTTTTGGTCGGCAGCACGCCGACAAAGGGTACGTTCTCGTTCGGCGAGGGGAATTGCTCACAGCGCCAGTTAAGACGCCCGCTGTTGCGGCGGCGGACGCACAGCCTCCCCCACAACCAAAGTTTACGTCGTCCAAGGCGGGTCCCTCGCGGCTGCCCTACGGCAAGCCGAAACCGCCGCCCGTCGCGCTCCAGCCGGCCGCGACGCGCAAGTCGGCGCTGGCCGAACGCCTCGCGGCGAAGCGAGCGCGCGCGAACCCGGCGCCCAAACCGGGTGACGCAAGGGGCAGTGATGACGGCCTCGAGGTCGTGCGGAGTGGCGCGGAACGCGCCGACGACCTCACGCTCGTACATGACCTGCAACTAGGACCTCCCGAGCACGGTCCCGATCCCGACGGCGGCGACGCGTGGCCCGACCTCGAGCCAAACTCGCGTATCCGACTTTTGTGAGTCACGAGAAAAACAGTGGCAACTGACGTGCAGAGAGCGCGTGGCGACCCACGCACACGTCCAGGATACCCTGTATGGACGCTACCTCCTGCGCCCGTCGCAGATCTACTCTGTCGCTCGCCTGAGCCGCGACGGCGCGACGTACGACGTCCCTGTCGATAACGACTGGGTGACCATTGCTGTCGTTGCGGAGCGCAGTGACGTGCGTGTCAGCGGCACCAAGGAGGCCGCCAGCGACGACGAAGATGACGGCGTCGACGATGGCAAGGGCGCCGCCGCGCGCGACAAGAAGGCAAAGTGGAAGGGCAAGGGAAAGAGCAAGGATCAACAAAAGCAGCGTCGCGCCCCGCGCAAATACATCAACCTCAAGCTCGTCTCCCTTCCCCCACGCTCCAAAGGTGCCGCAGCGACGGCCACAGGCGACGCGTTCCTCCAGCTCCTACTCTTCGAGGCCGACGCCGTCGTGCACGGCAAAGACGGCGAGGACAAGTCGTACCGCGGCGGCTCGGGCGGCGCTTTTGAGCGCTGGGTCAACCTCGCGGTCGGCAGCGTGATTGCCCTGGTCAGCCCACGCGTCCTGCGTCCTATCAAGGTGGGAAGCGTGAATTCTGACGAGTGCTAATCTTAGTCTGGGGGTGGTGCACCACATCCATTGACGCTGCCGCTCGCGCTCAACCCCACCTCAGCTTCCTCCATCACACTCATCGGCCACGCCAAGGACCTAGGCCGCTGCGTGTCGATCCAGCGTGACGGCTCGCGCTGCCGCTCGTGGGTCGACTCGCGCGTAGGCCAGGTGTGCGAATATCACGTGCATGCAGCGGTGAAACGCGCGCGGGGCGGCCGCGGCGAGTTTGCGTCCGCTACGACGTCGTATGATCTCGAGACGCGCGAGTCGGGCAACGCCGCCGAGAAGGGTGGTGTCGGCGCCAGTGGCAGTGGTTACAACCCGCGAACGAAAACTGGCCTCAAGCCTGAAGGACCACGCGTCGAGCGCGGGTCAGGCGGCGGGGCGACGTATGTCGTGGGCACCGGCAAGGTTGTTCGTACGGGCGACTCTGGCAAGTTTGACGGCTTTGGCCCGGCGTACCTGGACGAGCGCCTTGGGCGGAAACAGTCGGCACAGCGCAAGCGCAAGATGGAGCAGCGTGAGCAGGACGCGCTCCTCGACCGCCTGTTTTCGCGCGTCGGCAACGACGGGAGTATCGGCGCACAGTACCTCCAAGCTGTTGGTGCAAAAGTCCCCTCTGCTCAAGGCGACGCTGAGGCCGACGCCACGCAGCGTAAGCGCGTCTTCTCCTCCGAGGCGGTCAGGCTCATCGGCTTTGATCCGACCGGCTACCGCGCCGAAAACGAGGACGAGCGCGTGAGTGTTGCTACGGCGGCGTGAACATTGCTGACATCAGGCTGCGTCCATCGCCGAGCTGCGCAAGGCCACCGAACGTCCCCTCAAACTTGGCCGCATGGCCGGCCCGCGCCAGTTCACCACTGTGCGCGCGCCGCCGCAGCCCGAGCTGCCCAAACCTCCCAAGGAGAGTGTACCCGACGACGGCATGATAGACCTCGACTAGTGTGTGTACGATGTGCAGATGACCTTTTTGGCGCGCTGCGCAATTTGCATTGCAAGGCAATTGAGCGGATCGAGGCTTAGTTTGCAGACGACGACGTTGCCGGAGATAACGTCATGGTCATGTGGAAGCGCGTGGTGGAGGGACTGGGAGGACCAAACTGGGAATAGAATAGTCGTGGGGGTCTCTCGGATCCCGAGAGATGCCGGCCCACCAAAACTGGTCAATGTGATCTCGCGACCACTCTCTCAACCACACCAACTACCAGTCCCATTGCCCAACCTGCTGTTGATCCGCCGAGCGGCCATCTCGTCCATGCTCACGCCAGTGCAGAGTGCTGCTGTGGCGCGTGCGTCCGCCCCGGGGTTTGAGGGGATCGAGCTGCTGTTGCAACCTGTCGGCTGGCCCGCGTCATCGACATCGTCGCTCGGTCCGTCGCCCGCCGGGTCGCCGCGGGCGTCGCCGGCGCGCCTCACCCCTCTCACTCCACGCGCCCAGTCCGTATCCGTACCGCCCTTCGGCGGCGGCGAGGGACGAAGTGGGCCGACGCGCTCGCGGACGTCAAGCAGCGCGACCATTCCGAGCGTTATCGGCGGCGGGCCACCACACATTGCCGTGCTCGACTCGAGCTTTAATCCACCAACACTAGCGCACCTCGCCCTGGCTGCGAGCGCGTTTCCGCAGCCCATAGGCGGCGCCGCCGCGCCGCGCCGCTCCCGCGCACTGTCTAGCCCACGCAGCCCCGCAGCGTTCCTCCGCGACGCCGCATCGTACTTCACATCTGGCGCCGTCGCCGCTGCCGCCGCCGCACCGACGTCCCCGCCCGGCGAGGAGATTGACCACCTTGCGCCCGCCGAGCCCGATCCGACAAAAGACGAGCTCACACGCCCCGATCCCTCGCCCGGACCCTACACTGCCCGTTTGCTCATGTACTCTGCGCGTAACGCGGACAAGACGCCCGGCGCCGTCGACGCAAGTCCCGAGCAGCGCGCAGAGATGATGCTCGCCATGGCAGAGGACATGCCTTCTGGCGCGGGCGCGGGCACGACCGCCGTCGCCGTCGTTGCCGAGCCCACATTTGTCGCCAAGGCCGAGGCCCTCGTCGACCTCCTCCGGGGTTTACATGGCGACGACAACGCTGCCGGCCGCGTGGCGGATGTGCCGGAGGAGGCTGAGGCCGAGGCGGAGCCGAGCCCGCCGCGCACGGGCGAGCCATCGACGCCGCGCCGACCACGGGTCATGACACGCACCGCGAGCGCAGCAGCAGCAGCCGACACGACGCCAGCGATAACCTTCCTCGTGGGGACGGACACGCTCCTGCGCATCTTTGACGCAAAGTACTACCCTCCCGGTGGCATGGACGCTGCGCTTGAACGCCTGTTCGCGCACGCGTGGTTGGTATGCGCGCGGCGGGGCAGCGGCGGCGGCAGTGCAGACGCGGCGCACACGCGCGCACAGGAAGACGCCCTGCTCGCGCGCGCCGACGTCGCCCGCTGGGTCGCGCGTGGTCGCATCCGCCTCATCCGCGCCCCAGACCACGTCGCCGACGTCTCCTCTACGCGCGTCCGCTCCGCACTCCGTATGGGCGCCGGAGCAGGCGCCCTCCGTGGCCTCTGCCCTGACAAGGTCGCAAAGTACCTCGTCGAGCAGAAGTTGTACCGTCGTTAGTGGGGCAGAGCCGAGAGGGGGAACCGTCTGCATCGGCCCTCACGCCTACCTGTGTCTGGCGCCAGGGCTAGCACTAACGTCTATGGTTGACTGAGTCTAGGGCCGCTGCGGCCGGCTAGTTGCGCTGCGGCGGAGCTTGCCAAGTTGAGCTGGTGATGCATTCTTGTGTACTTGTACAGAGTGAATATGCGATGCAGTCTACTCGTGTGCCATGCCGTTGACGCCACGCTCAATCGCGCGGCGCGAAGGGACGTATGCGCCCGGCGCGACGGGGCGGGGGGCGCCGAGGTTGTGTGTGTTGGGTACTTGTGGGTAAATGTCGCCTGAGGCGACCTGGGTTTCGAGCTTGGCGTCAAGACCAGGCGGCACGGGGACGCCGACGTCGTGCATGTCGCGGACGAGGCGGGCGAGTTCTGCACGAGGGCGGCGCGCGAGCGGCGCCGAGGCGTGGGCGCGGTCGAGGTTCCACCGGTGGCGCATGGTACGTATTGTCGTTGCAAAGAAACGCGCGTCGGGGAGCCGGTCCTTGAGCTCGTCGAGGGACAAATGTTCCCTCGCGTCGAGGCTCATGCGCCACCGCCGCAGCGCCTCGATGTACGTCTCCCACGCCATGTGCAGGCCCGCCTCGCGGCGCGGAAGCCGCTCGTAGTTTGGGTCAAGCACGGCCCAGCCCCGCGGGTGCTGCTCGACGGCGTTCGGCCGCGGACGCCCCTCGTTGCCGTACACCTCCATCATGGCCGTGTACATGTGGATAGGGAGGGCGTAGTGCACTGCCGCAGGTTCTGGAGCGGCGTCGCTGCGTCGTGCGGCGCCAATCGCCCGATTCTCAAACGACCGCGCGAGAAGGAACACGCGCTGTGCCAGACCTGTGTGTCCCGTCTTAGCAAGTCCGTTCACCATCGCCGTGTACAGGACTGGCGAGAGTGGTGACGGAAGGATACGTCCCTGCGACGAGATCTCCGCACCCGTGAGCGCTGCCAGCGCCTCGACCCGTTCCCGAGGCGCATCCTTGGACACGGCAAGGTATGGGATCAGCGTGTACACGACGCGGATAAGGCGGTCGACCTGTGATGTGGCGGTCAAATGTGTGACTAGCGCTACGACAGAGTAGCCGTCTGCTCGGCGGGCTTCTTGGTCGACCCCGTCGGCGATAAGCAGCGAGTCGTACGGTTCGTCGGTGTCGGCCTCGATCTCGGGCGCAGTGGCGTTGGCGTCGGGGCGCTTGCCAGCCTCACGGGAGTCTGCACTGGCCGAACCGCTCCTCAACTTGCCCTGCGCGTTGTCACGCGCCAATGGCGTGTTGCCAAAGAGTGCGTCATCCGCCTCGCCGGCGACGAGATTGTCGCGCGACAGCGTGGCGCCGCGGAAGAGCGTGTTGACCGCGGCCGGACTCCACTCGGTGAACGTGACCTTCATGTACTGGAAGAGGCGCGAGAGGAGGCGCGGCTGGCGTAGGGTACGGGCCGCATACTGGATGAGGACGAGACACGACTTCCACTCGAGGGGTCGAAGCATGTAGCGTCCTGGCCCCTCCTCCGTCGGCGGCATGCGGTTGTCGATGGAAAACTTGCGCTCAATCTCGGCTGCGCGCGCATAGTTTGGCGGCGAGAACATGAGCGACACAAGCGCGACATGCACCTGCGTGTTGGCAGTGTACGCCCACGCGTTGTGCTCGGGCACGGCGTCATACGACTCGGGGTAAACGGCGGGGTGGATATGTGACTCGGAAAACGCCTTGAGCATGTTGGGCACGGCGGGGATGGGCAGTGTGCGTGAGAGGACCGTGTTGGCCAGCGTCGCGAGCGCACGCATCGAGGCGGCATATTCTGCCGGACTCACCCGGCGTGGATCCATCTCGAGGGCGTTGAGGATGAGCCCGACGAGACGGAGCGATGGGTGCGGCACCAACGTCGGCGGCGACGTCGGGACAGGCATAGGAAAGCCGCGCATGCGCTCGCTCAGCGAATGGTGGTGTGGGTGCCACAGGTCGAGGCGGTCGTGGGGTGACAGCGCCTCGCCGGGGAGACACCAGGTCCGCACGCCGCTGAACCACAGGCGGAGGAGGGGCGTGCTGCGGGTATGTTCGCGGGGCGGGCCGCCGCCACGGTAAAAGTCGCTTGGGTCGGCGCCCTCGGCGATGCGCCCCTCAATGATCCACTCCTCAACCAGGCCGACGTACACTTTTGCTGCGGCGTCTGGGCGGCGTTCGTCAAGACACCGCCGCACAGCGAGGTCGTACAGCGACTCGGGGCGGCGGTGGCGCACGCGCTGCAAACCCTCAATAAGGGTCAGGAGAGACGCAGCGTACGGCGAGAGCGCGTGCGGCCGCTGCTCGTCGATACTAGGCTGCGGGAGAGGATCCGGCTGGTTCTCAGCCACGCGCGCGCGCCGCAGTTCCGACCGTGGTGGGTGTCCTGCGCGTTCACCGAGTGCAGACAGAGTCGCTGGCGCAAATACCCGGCGGGGGCTGGCGCTAGGCCGGAGCTGCTCCAGCACCTCGATAGACAGGAGCACCGCGACGCTCTTGAGTCGCGACCGGATCAGGCCGTGGAGGAGGGTATGTAGTTCGAGGCGGGAAAGGTCTTCTAAGCGCACGCCGAGTTGGCTCAGTACTGCAGCGGGCTGGACGACATCGTTGGTAGTGATGGATTTTCGGAGCGTCTCTGTCGGGAGGCGCTGGAACGCCTCGCGGAGCGCGCGCGCGCCCGCGCGTGTCGTTCTCGGCGGGGGAACTAGCGCATGCGTCCTGGACTCCGCGACACGTATTGGCGGCTCGTACGGCAGCCGCGATGGGCCCGCGCCATAGTCCTGCCCGTACGGCTCGGGCGCAGGCGGGTCGGGTGCGCGCGCGACCGCCGTCCGTCCCGCGCCGCGTACAAGCCGCGGAGGGGGAACCGTGATGCGCCAGCGACTGCGGGCGATCATGGCTGTGTGGGAGGTGAGGGAGGGCTGGGCTCAGAGCATGCCGCTGGAGCGAGCAAGTGTCGAAGGAGCCAGGCGGAGAGTTGCGGCGAGGACAAAAGAGTCTTGAGCGCCGAAGAGAGTGTCGGGCGAGCCAGATGTCAGGGTGACCTTTTCGGTGTCTGCATGTCTGCCTCACCCACCCATCTCGCGTGGACAACTCTCCCACGCCCGCATCGCCGACTTTGATCTCTGTCTTGCTCGCTGCCGACTTTTCCTACGCCCGAGAGCATCTCGCTCGCTCTCCATCCGTACCCCCTCCCTCCCGCTACCATGTCCCGTCCCCTTGCGTCCCTCGGCCGTGCCGCGGCGCGCGCATCCACGCTTACTGGCCGCACCGGCGTGCCCGCCTCTGCGCGCGGTATTCTTGCTCCGGCCGCTGGCGCTGCCTCGTCTGGCCGGGCGCCCTCCTCCGGCTCGCTTGGCGGCGTCGACCCGCGCGTCTTCAGCGGCCTCCCGTCCTTCATTGGTCCAGAGCAGTTTGCGCGTCTCAACGAGTGGCAGGCCGGGCTTTGGGAGCGGTTGCAAGACGAGGTCAGGAGTGAGTCTGGCGACGGCTGGTTGTGTGTTGGTTTACATGCTGACATGTGTTTCCTCCCCGCGCGACTCACACTTTTACCACGCGCTCCGCATCGCAGACAACCCCGGACTTGCCCCGATTAGGATCAAGTGGGACAACGACAAGCTGCACATGACGGACCTTTTGGCTCTGACTGCGCGCGAGCCGTCGCTGGCCCTGGCGTTCAACTACGCCTCGCTGCTGCTGAACAACAGCTACTTTCTCGAGGGCCTGAACGCCGACGCGGCAAAGCCCGTCCCCGCGCACTTCAAGGGCCTCGAGGACCGTGTTGCGGCGTACGCCGACGGCGTCGTCGGGAGCGGGTGGCTATGGCTCGTCAAGGCCGGCGACGGCCTCGCTGACATTGACGTCCTCCCGACCTACGCGGCCGGTACCATGCTCGTGACGATGCGCCAGCAGCGCGGACGGCAAGACACCCTGCCCGTGTACGGTACGCCGGCGACGTCTGGCGGCGACGCCGCCGAGCCCACACCCGCAGCTGCGCCGTCCTCGACGGGCGCCGACGCCCCCTCTTCCCCGCCGCGCTTCAACGCCGCGCCCCGCCGTAACACCGCAGAGGTCACGCCCCTCGCCGTCCTCAACCTCTTCGAGCACGCCTACCTCGGCGACAAGTACGGCGTCTTCTCCCGCGGCCAGTACGCCCGCGACTGGTTCCGTACCCTTGACTGGGACAAGGTGTCCAAGCGCACCGCCGCAGCCGGCACCTGGTAGACTTGCCCCAACTCGGTAGACTCTGACATGCATTGCATCGCAACTCCATGTACTGAAAGTGATCTCCCTATGCTGCTCGCAGATGCAGCGACTCTATGAACACCTGCAATTCCGTCTCGGGCACCTCGACAATGCTCGTGTCAAACATGTCGTGTTTGAGGACGACACCACTGATCTCGGCCGCCTCTTCGAACGCGAGGCCAAACTTGCTGCCAGTTAGCTGATTCAGGTTTCTTGTACTCACTTCCTGCGCACGTCGCCGTACTCTGGCGCGCCCGTGACGCCAACAACGACATATGTCCGCTTCTCCTCGTTGAGGCACGCAACGACGAATGGAAGCGACGTAACCTTGAGGCCGCGCTTGGTGTCGCGGTCCGTCCATCGCTCACGCGTCGCGTCGACGAGCCACAGCGCGAGACGCGACAGTGGCGCGGGCTTGCAAAAGATGCGCAGGTCAGGTCCCTCCTTGACGGCTGTGAAGCGGAACGTCTGCAGGGGTCGGATCATGCCCTTGTCGAGGATGGCTGTGCCCTGTCGGATCATGGCGCAGTGCAGCGACTTTGCCAGAGGAAGCGACTTGCGCAACAACGCAATGCTGTCGTCAGCCCACTACTCTTTCTGTCGCCTCACTCGTCACACGCGTCGTACGCAATCCAAAAGTTGGTCGCGTGCCATTGCTTCTCCGACCGCGCCTCCTTGGACGCCTCGACGTCTGGCTCCTCGGTAGGCGTGTTGTCGTACTCAATGACGCCGTAATCGCCACCGACGCTCCACTGTCGCGAGCCACCAAACCACTCGCCTCCCCCTCGCCCGCCCTCGACCTCGACGTCGATGCGGATACCCGTCGCCGCCTCAAGCAGGGCCTCGAACCCCTCCACGGCGTCCGCAGCCGACAGCGTCGCGACCTCGAAGCCAAAGGCGCGCACAAACGAGGGGTACATGAGCTCGACGAGGCCGTATTCTGGCGCAATCGAGTCGAGCTTGTTCGGCAGGTCCTTCTTGAGCGCGAGGTCCATGTGCGCGTACGCCTGCTGGCACTGTTGCAGCGAGTAGCCCATCTTGGCGAGAAGACCTTGCAGGCGCTTCTGCCCGCGCTCCTTCCAAATACCCAGACGGCCAGCGACGTAGCTTGAATGCAGCATCGAGTTGTAGAGGTTCCAGTGGCGGAACAAAACAAACCTCAGCTCGTCGCTGCGCGCCACGCTTCGGTCGTCGGCGCTCGGCGTGTTCCCGTTTGATGGCGGGTTGAGGCGCACCACCTCGTCGCTCAACAAGTCGTGGAACATTTCATACTGTTCGCGGTCAATCTGCGCGGCCACGTATTGGTGTGTCACAGCCAGGATCGCAAGCCACAACAGGTCGTTGTCGGCACGCTCCAGCTCGGTCGCAAGGAGGTATATCGTCTGTGCGACGCTCATGCCAAAGGACGTGCCGCTGCTGTAATACCGGTTGATGCGCGCGGCG
Source organism: Cutaneotrichosporon arboriforme (assembly GCA_002335565.1). Lineage (NCBI taxonomy): Eukaryota > Fungi > Basidiomycota > Tremellomycetes > Trichosporonales > Trichosporonaceae > Cutaneotrichosporon > Cutaneotrichosporon arboriforme. The sequence continues at coordinate 1,715,482 of BEDW01000003.1, read as the reverse complement.
TGCGCGTCGTGAACGGCATCAGGCATGGGCCGGGGCTGGCGTCAGGCACAGCGAGGAGTGGACACCTACCAAGTCGTCGTCGGCGTCCCCTCGCCGGCGTTTGCGCGCGCGCTTCGAGTTCCCCTCTGGTGGCCGCTTCCGTCGCACCCCATTCTCATCCTCCTCTTCATCCTCTTCGTCCTCTTCCTCGCTCTCCTCTTCGTCCTCTTCCTCGCTCTCCTCGTCGGTGACCTCGCCCTCATCGTCCGAGTCCTGGCCAAGTGGCAACTCATACTGCGCGTCAGCCCGATCCCCCACGCGCACCCACCTCGAGAGCCTCCCAACTCTTCTTGACGTCGTCAAGACGTGCCTCATCGCCGTCTCCCCAGACCCATATCCTTCCCTCCCCTGAACCCTCGCCGTTCTCATCGACATCGAGATCCAGACCAAACAGATTCTCAAGGTTCCATGGTCGGTGTCCGTCAATGACATGGAGGTGCACGCCTGGTGGCAGCTCGAAGAAGTCGGAGAGGTTGAGCAGCGACCCCAGCGACAGGAGTACGATGGTGTGGAGCTGTGGTCAGCGCTGTACCGCCATGCCACCCACTTCCTCAGACGCTAGCGCCTCGTCCCGCTTCACTTCTAGCTCGGGATACCCGCTTATTGGGACGAGACGGTACGCAACGTCGTCCTGCTTGAAGAGGGACGCGAGGATACGTGCGGCCAAAAGGCCGTCCTGCAAGTCAGCGCGAGCCGAGCAAGCTCTGGGGGCACGTACCACGTCTATACCTGCAAACACGACGACGCCGCCGGATACGGCTGCGCCTCGTCGCCGCACGCGCGAGATGATCGAGTTGTACCCGTCCGTGTACGTGAGTTCGGACGGACGGAGGTTTGGGCCTGGGGGCCAGAGGAGAGGCATGGCGATGCCCGGGGTCACTCAGAGCCAAGCGAGTTGAGTGGTAGGACGAGGGAGACGTCGGAGCCCGGCGAGATGTAATGCAGTGGTGTTTGTCGATGGCACCGTTGGCCAACATTGATCGTAAACATGGCCAAATGGCTACCAGACGCGTCCATGCACGCGTCAAGCGACTTGACAAACAAAATTGGTTCCGCTGACCACTGGGTCCACGTGCACCACGTGGTGGCTGAAATTTGGTGAATCTGCCCTGCCAACACCCTACGGTGGTCTCGTGCCGTGCATGCCATTACGTCATTTAATCGGTGCCCACCCTGCGCAGAAGACCCGGCGGCCGATTGTGTGCGATTGTGGCTTTCGGCTTGACCACCGTCGCCATCTTGCCGGTTGCGGAGTAGACAGGACGACTCTGCACAGCTGCACAGGCCCCTGCGAGGCCAAAAACTCGTCGGTGCTCGTCGGTGCCTGCTGTTGCGGAAGAGGGAGAGGGGAGAGTTGAGGTAGCAAGGGTTCCAGGAGCATTCCGGGGGATTTTTAGGCAGAAATGTAAAAGAGCAAGTGATCGCCGCTACTTGCTGTATGTTTTGGTTTGGTGTCCGAGTGCGTAACGACGCAACAACGACCACACCAGGTATTCTTCTCAGCCACAGCAGCCACCACCACACCCCCTCTCCTCGCTTCCATTGCCTTTGCATCCATCCACTCTCTCACTCGCGCGCACCCTCGTTTCTCCTCTTCCCATACATACAGCAGGCGTGCAACACCTGTAAACCATGGCCGCCCCGATCGACGACGGCAGCTCGCGCAAGCGTCACCTCGAGCACTTTCGCGGCAAAGTCGACCGCATCACGTCGGGCATCTCGCGCCTCGGCACAGCCGTCTCGACTACCTGGAACCCGAACCACCGTCATGACGAGGCGCACGAAAAGGAGCTCGACGACAGGCTCCAGGCCATCCGCGACTCGCACCGCTTCACCTCGTTCGCACCCGACCGCCCGGGCAACCTCGTCAAGTGGCACATTGACGGCCATGGTGGGCTGCTCTGATTGCGGTGGCGCTGACGGCAAGACTACTTCTGGGCTCTGTCCGAGCTCATCGACAGCGCGAAGCACGCAAGTCATTCTTGTGGAGACGAGCTCACCCACACAGACCATTATGATTCTCGACTGGTGGCTGTCCCCCGAGCTCCAGGTAAGCTACCCTCTGCTTCTTCCACTGATGACAGCTCCGCCGGCCAGCGGCATTCTTCCCCGAATGGCGTTTGGACCGCCTGTTGGCCCGCAAGGCCGCCGAGGGCGTCAGCATCTACATCCAGGTGTACAAGGAGGTAAGACGGCCGGAATGTCAGTGGCTAACGGAACAGGTCACGGCCTCGATGTCGCTCGGGTCTAAGCACACCAAGGTAGGCTACCCTGTTTGCTGACAGCCGACTGACGCCCAGCACGCCCTCGAGGACCTGCACGACAACATTGCCGTCATGCGTCACCCGGACCACTCTGGCGGTGAGCTCGTGTACTACTTCTCGCACCACGAGAAGCTCTGTATCGTCGACAACGAGGTCGCGGCCATGGGAGGCCTCGACGCCTGCTTTGGCCGTTGGGACACGCCCAACCACCCCCTCGCTGATGTGCACCCGTCCAACGTTCGGATGAAGCTGTTCCCAGGGCAGGGTAAGTGGAGTGTGCTTTCCATGCTGACCCGGCCAGACTACAATAACTCGCGTATCATGGACTTCCAGACGGTCGACAAGTTTGCCTCCAACGAGCTTTGTGTGCAGGAGGCTGCGCGCATGCGTGAGTTATTCAGGACCCTGACCGCATCTAACTCACCAGCGTGGCACGACACGTCGCTCACGATTGCCGGACCTAGTGTTGTCGACCTGGTGCAGCACTTCTGCGAGCGCTGGAACTTTGTCAAGCACCTCAAGTAGGCCACAAGCGGAAGAGTCGGCTGACGTCAGGTACCGCCACGACCACCGCATGGAGGAGCTTGCGCTGCCTACGCCCTGGGACTCGGTCGCCGCTTCCGAGGAGGAGGCCAAGACCGCCGCATTCCGCGAGGACCACCCGCGCCTGTCGCAGTGGGCCGAGGTGAGCGCTCATGAATATATGTATTGCTAACGCCCAGATGGGCAGGAAGCTGCACCACCCGTACCATTTCCAAAAGGACAAGCCGCGCGGCGACGAGCCGGTCATGCAGGGTCCTTGCCGTGTGCAGGTGTGCCGCTCTGCTGCCGACTGGAGTCACGGTATCCTCACCGAGGATAGCATCCAGCGTGAGTCTAGGTTTGCTATGGCTTGTGTTTACGTGCAGAGGCATACATCGCAATGATCCGCGAGGCGAACCACTGCATCTACATTGAGAACCAGTTCTGTAAGTGCCTTGTGGCAAGGATGAGCTGACGCCAGTGTGAGTGTAGCCTGGTCCACTGACCCCACTAACGATAGCATCACGACGACTCAGACCGGCAACCCCGTCAAGAACCAGATCGGTGCGGCCATTGTTGAGCGTATCGTCTCGGCCGCCAAGGACGGCCGCAAGTTCCAGGTCTACGTCTTCATTCCCGAGGTCCCCGCTTTCGTAAGTGTCACCTTTCAGTGCGACGCTGACAACAGCCTGGCGACATCCAGGGCCAGTCTGGCCTCAAGGCTATCATGGAGGCGCAGTACCGTTCCATCAACCGCGGCGGGCACTCGATCTTTGAGAAAGTCCGCGCCGAGGGCATTGACCCGTACGTTTGCGATTCCAGCCCACAGCTGACGGCAGCAACGACTACATCACCTTCTACAACCTGCGCAGCTACGACCGCATCAACGCGGCCGCTGGCGCCATCAAGGAGATGGAAGAGAAATCGGGCGTCTCGTTCCACGAGGCGCAGGTCGCGCTTGCGCGTCTGTTCGTCGGCGGACCAAAGGACGAAGCGGGCGACGACGAGGTTGTCTTCATTGAGAAGCCTCACGACCAGCTCACGCAGGGTGAGGACACCAACAACAAGAAAAAGTCGGCGCAGGACATGGTGCCTCTGCCTAAGACGGTCGACGACGCGCAGGCGATCCTTGACAAGTGGTCCGCCGCTGCCCCGCCTGAGCTGGAGCGTGTAAAGGACAACAGTAAGGCTGGGCTGATGTGCACCGCTGACACTGCAGTCGGACAGGACGCGCTCCAGTCGGGTGTCTCGCCACTCGAGGAGGCGTGGGCCGGCACGGAGCAGGAAGAGCTCGACTGCATCGTTACCGAGGTGAGTTTTTGGTCCTGGAGCTTGGCTAATACCAGCTCCTCTACATCCACAGCAAGATTATGATTGTGGACGACCGCCGGGTGATCATTGGTAGTGCGAACCTGAACGACCGCAGCCAGAACGGCGACCACGACTCGGAGATTGCCATTGTCATCGAGGACTCAGACATGATCGAGTCGACCATGGGCGGCAAAAAGTACATGGCGTCTGCGCTTGCTGCTTCGTGGCGCCGCTCGCTCATGCGGGGTGGGTACAAGCGTTTTCGAGAAGAAGAAGGATCACGTGGCTGACAATTCCAGAGCACCTTGGTCTGCGGCCGCCCCTGCCGCCCGTTCGCCCCGGTGACCAGCCGACGCAGAACATGCGGCCTGTGCGGATCTCGCCGAACGCGTACGACTGGGGGTCCGAGGACGACATGCTGGTAGCGGACCCGCTCTCGCTCGAGTTTACGCGTCTGCTGAACGAGACGGCCAACACGAACAGGCAGGCACTGGACCGCGTGTTCCGCACGGTCCCAAACGACATGATCCGCAACTGGGCCCAGTACAAAGAGTACATCAGCAAGAACGCGGGCGTCATGACGGGCCACGTAGCCAACAAGGACCTGTCCCTCCGCGAGGTCAAGGACATCCTCGGCCAGGTCAAGGGCCACGTCGTGCCCATGCCCGTCCACTTCCTCGAACAGGAAAAGTACATGACAGAGGGCGACTTCCTCGCCGTCAACCCCTACACTCTCGCCATCTACATCTAGCCTCCCAGGACGGGGCATGGACTATGACGCGCTACGAGTCACGACGTTTAAAGTACACGCAACAAATGAAATCTGGAGGGGGGACGTAATAGCACGAGTGACAGTAGTTTACACTATGAGATTTGTGCGGCTGTCTGCGCTGTTGCGATCCATGCCCGTTGTGGCTGTGCAGTGGCTGCATGCAAGACGAAAAAAAGAGTCCCCTATGGGTGTGTGTATGGGTACAAGTTACGAGGGCACGCGGTGTGCTGGTTGGTGCTGGCGCGGGGGCGAGTCTGCCATGTCGCTGCCGTGGGAGGCCGATCCCGAGCCCGAGACGCTGGCGCCGCCGTCGATACTCGGTCGGCTGGGGACGGGTTTACGCCGGACGCGCGACGACGACGGCGAGTTGGGGTCGTCGCCGTTAGCCGGGCTGCCCGAGACAGGCGGGAGGGGGGGTGGGTTAGCGACGGGTGTGGCGGGGTTGGAGCGGGCGGGGATGGGGATGGGGGACGCAATGCCCGCGCCGGCCTGCGCCGGCGACTTTTCAGGTAACGGCGGCGCGTACTGTGCCAGATCGGCGGGGTTGATGTGCGTGTGCGTCGTGGCGATGGGCGCGGAAATGTGCGTGATTGTCATGCGCCGGCCGTCGTCGACGACACTGTCGCGTTTTCGCCGCAGACCAAAGAACCGCGACGCGAGACCCTTGTCTTCGTCGCCGGCGTGGTGGCCGGGGTTGGGCGAGCGCAGCGGCGCCTCGGGCGAGTGCAAGTACGTCGAGTCGCGCATGCTCGCAAACGACGACGGCGGAGGGCCCCCATGGTCCATCACGAGCGTCTGACGCTGAAACAGCCCGTTCGGCTCGCCCATCTCGCCGTACCCCGACTGCCGGTGCATGCTTGGCGGGCGGCCCAGCACGCTCTTGCTCACTTGCCGCCGCAGGCCGCGGAGGGATATCGAGTTGGGGCGCGGCGCGCCCGCCACGCCACGCGAACTGCTCGCGTTCGACACGATCGACATGCCAGCCTGCCGGCGCGCTTCCTTGACCGTCGCCGCCTTGTCCTGCGGCAAGCGGTGCGCGGCAAACTCGGGCGTGGTGAGGTCGGGTGTTGGTGGACGCTGTGGCCGCGGCGGTGGGTCGCGCGGCGACACGACCGGCTCGGCAGCCGACACGTTCCGGTTCCCGCCTAGTCTGTTGCCCTGTGGCGGCGTCGACGTCGGTTCCGACACAGACCGTAAGTTCTGCGCCATCGAGTTGCGGTTCGCGGTGGCGCCGTCCGGCTGGAGGTAGGGGAGTCTAGAGGTGCCTCGAGGCGGCAGGTCGTTGATCGATGTTGGCGTACGCGGGCTCTTGGCACCAGACACGTGCCGCGGCGACAAGGACGACGGGCTGGGCTGGTTGAACCTTATCTCGCGCGGCGACAGGTCCTTCATCACTGCGGGGTTAGTCCTACCTTGACGGGATGACTCACTCTTCTCGAGACTGTTGAGCTGGTCTGCCATAACGAGGCCGCTTGCGCGCTGGTCCTCTGGGACGGACTGTAGTGCGCTTAACATTGGCGGTGGGCTCGCGACGCTGCCGACGGGGCTGCCAACCGTGCCCTTGTCGTCCTCGAGAGAGGGGATCGAACGGCTGTCCTCCTTGAACGAAGGCCCAGATGACGAGGATGACGCCTTGGATATGCGGGGCCACACAGGCGTTGCCGAGTCCTTGCGCCGCACAGACGGGCTACGCTCAGACTTGGGGATAGGGTACCGGCTTAACTCGTCCTTGGGCATCTGGACAGGCCCGTCCTCTTTCGGTAAGGCGATGGGGCTGGCAAGAAGCGAGTCGCCTCGCGAAAGGGACGCGCCGAGACGACCGCCGTCGCGAGGAGTCGTTGCGTCTGACCCCGGCGCCGGCGCCGGCACAGCTGTGCTGAGCATGGCCGCGACTTCGTGCAGGTCGCTCGTCGAATCGAGCACCTCTTTGTCGCCCTCCTCAATGTCGCCGCTCAGCACGCGGTTGGACCCAATGTCGAGCTCCGTAAGTGGGCCCTCGCGTTGGTGGCGATCTGCCCGCAGCTCGGCGAGGTCGTCCATTGGGTCGACTGCAGACCGTGGGGACATGGCTTCCGTGCCGTCCTCGGCGTCACTGTAGTCCGAGCCGCCGCTCTCGTAGTCCTCAAGTGGAGCGTATTCGTCGAATTGGTCCGAACCCCGGTCACGCGTCTCTTCTTCCTCGACCAAGGCCCGCGATGCTTCCTCCTTGGCACGCTCCTCGGCCTTTCGTTGTCGCACTGCCTCGCGCTCGGCCGCTCGCTGCGCGGCCAGCTGGGCTTGACGCTGGGCCTCAACCTGTGCCTCACGTGCGCGCTCCGCTGCGCGTTCACGCTCCTCCATGTCCCGTAAGAACCTGGGTCGCTCATCCTTGAGTCTTTCTACGAGAGCGAGCTCGCGTATGCCGTTGTTGACTGTGCGTGATGGCGTGCTCGAGACAGATTCCTCGGCACTCGAGTGCGCGTCAGAAGGTGCTCGCCGGCGCCCCTGTGCGCCGCCCTTTCGCAGCCAAGAGTCGAGCCAGCGTGCCTCGTCGGGGTCCACCTCGAACTCGATCGTACCAAACACGGGTCTTGGTAACAATGTCGACATGGTGAAAGACCCTGGTGTCCGCGGGGAGAAGGAAGACGCCGAGGACGAGCCGTGAGACGAGCGGAAAGTCGAGGGGTCATCGTCGGAACGCGTCTTGGCTCGTTGTTGCCGGGTTGGAACTGGCCCGCGTGCGATGCTGTCGCCAGCCGAGGAAAGCGGTGAGGTTGAGGCAAACTTGCCCCCGCCAAAGGTCGTGCGAAATTCTTTGCGCTTTCTGGGCGTTGAGGATGGGGAGGTGGATGGGGAAGCCGAGGTCGCGCGCGAGCTGGCAAACAGTGCTGACCACGTCTGAGACGTGATAAGCGGTCCGGGGTCGCCATCGTCGCTGTCGGACACCGACGACCCAGATCCTAACAGCTCCTCTCGCGTTGCGCCGCCGTTGGCGCCGAGGTACACACTGATACCCAATGTGGACGGCAATCCAAACTCACGGGCAATGGACACAAGCATTGCACCGAGGGTCGGCTGCAATGGCAACAACCGCCCTCGTCGGAACCGGCGTAACCGTTTGCGGTGCTCAGCTGTATCCATTCCCGCATCTGGCGGCATGAGGACTTCTGGTGGTACGACCGCGATCAGCGTCTGCGATGAGGACGAGAGCATCAAATTCGAGGCCGAATGCGATGGCGAGCGGAGGGGAACAACCGAGCCGGAGTCCGTTACGATAGGGGCGATGATACCAAAGGACTGCGCGATGCGGCCGAGCTGCGCTGGTGTTAGTGGCCGTTTGGGCGCGGCATAGTCTCGCGCGCTTCGGGGCGGATGCTCGTCATCAAAGTCGGTCTGGATGGACATTGGGAAACGGCCGTCGTCGTGTGGGCTCAGGACCAGAGGCTGGTACGACGGCTCGCCGTGCCGTCCATCCTCCTCGGTAAAGCTCATTAATGGCGGCGCGCCAGCCATGGTAGCTGTAAAGTTGGTCGGGGGAGTGGCTAACGAGAATCGCTGTTTGCGTGTCGTGTCTGGAGGAGACCCGGCCGCGGCGGTGAACTGCGACCTGGTCGGAGGTGGTGGCCATGCAACAAGGGCATCGCTAATTATGGGCGCGTTGGACCCAGACGCCATGGCGGTGGCCTAATCTGGCTAGCAGGTGCGAGGGATGCGCGTGTCCGCCTCGCGGCTCGTTCTGTTGCTTCTGCACGCGTTTGTGGTTGCCGACCGACGGGTGTGGGATGACGATGGAGGATCGAGGAGGTACGTGCGCACGTCTCTTCAACTCGTGTTGTCCCCGAGGTTGGCTTGGTTGACGACGGATGGGACCGGAAGGGGGGTGGAATGTGCGCGCGCCGGGGAGGGGATTGTGGAGTAGCGATCGTAGCCCGATGCGCGCGCGCGACGATGTGTGGATGGATATCTGTGTGGGTCGATGCAGTTGTTGATGGTATTGTTTGCAGACGGAGAGAGGGAGAGCGAGAGGTGTGGTTGTTGAGAGGAGGAGTACAGTAGGTTTGCTCCAGGTAGTGGCGTTTCCTTTACAACCCCAATCTGCCCTTAACAAGAGACACGGACGTGACCCAGACACGCCTCTCGATCGAGAGTCAAGCCAAAAAAAAATATCGGGCTGCCAGCACCTATGCGTCTTTTGTTTGTTTGTGCTGCGTTGGGCTCTCTGGATGTTTGGAAGAGAGTGCCGATGCACAGATGGTGGAATGTTGCTGATGCACCGGAGTGTGTGTTGTGTGCATGCGGGATGGTTATGATGTTCAAAGGGGCGAAAAACGGCGTGGGTGAGGACGGACGGCACAGTGACCGAACCTTGTTGTGATGTCTATAGAAGAGCTGCATCTCTTCCTAACGTACTAACTAACGTACTAAGGGTTACAAAGGCCACAATGCCCACGATGTCCCGAGCGGCCGCGAGCGACCGAGGACCGAGGTTGCGACATGTCACAGATGTACACAAGCCGCCCCGGGGATGCCGCAATGCCGTCAGGGGTCTCACTCTCAAGCAACAAGTCTGGGCACTCTCCGACCATTGCTTTTCCTGGCCATCTCCTCTCAACGACGCGTTATCCCCTCAAAATCCCCCCTTGCAGGATCCTGACAGCAGAGGCCATGCACATCACTACGCGCTTCCCGGCCGCCGCACAGACAGCGGCCATGGCGGATAGGATAACACGATCCACACACGACCAAGGCACACCAAAACATTGCATTGCACGTCGCGGACATATAGCAGTCCCGGTTAAGATTTGCGTTGAGCATGAAACGTGCCAGGCACATCCCAGACTCAGCACCGCGCCCAAGCAACATGGCACACACAAACTCACTCGCGAGCAGCGACGCGACGCGTCAACGTTCCCGCAACTCTGTTCGCCCAGCTGGCGCGTGTTTGCGTATTCATGCGTGTGTCCGTGTCGGACGCTTTGCCCAGATGTTGCATTACAGATTGCCTGTTATTTTGGGTTGCAGATGGCTGCGGAGAGTGCGGTCGTGGCCGTGGTGGTCGTCGTCGTCGTCGTATATTTGGCCTAGCCCAGCGGCCGAGGGATCGGCAGTCAGGTCCTGCTGTGGCCCCAGTTGCCGTGGTCCCTCATTCCCACCTGTCCAATGATGAGCTACGTGAATACAGTGGCGCAGGCAATGTCATTTGGCACCACTAACGGCGTGCACCTAGACGCCAGCCAGCGGCCAGCTGTAGTCAGATGGAGCATGTGGCCCTCCAGTCCTGGATAAAAATGCTCCTGGTGCTCCTGATGATGGCGTGGCTTCAACTAGTCGCATTCCAAAGAAACGCGTAGCTCTCCGGTGGCAGTCCGCCAACTCAGGGTGGATTCGATGTCTACCCCCATTACGCACATCAGTAGCGTCCCGCTACGCAAGTGCCCGGTGTGCTTGTGCTTTGAACAACGTGGTCAGATAAGGCGCGCATACGCACTTGATGTTTAGGCGTGCAAGGAGGTAACGATTGAGCATGAGCTTGCCCAGCTTGCCACACGCGAGAGCGCGAGAGGCACGTTCAGGCCATGAGTCATGTGCATATGTGCATATGAACAATAATGAGAGCAAGTTATTCAAATAGGGCTAATTGTTGTTTTACTAATAGCTTTTCTATATTTTCTAATCACACTCGCGTTCCCGGCGCGTCAGCGTCAGCGAGCGTGCCTGTGCCACCGTGCTGGGCAAAATGAGGGCACCGAGCGCACCGAACATGAATCCACGACCAGTCCAAAGGTTGTTCGTCGTCGTCACGGCGGCCCATTGTTCCCACCACACACTCTTCTACCAATCCAGCGAGACACCACCATGCTGTCCGTGTCGCGCTTTACGCGCCTGGTCATCGTCGCCGTGCTGCTCGTGACGGTGCCTGCGGCATTCTTCTTCTACCCGTCCGCGACGGCGGGCCACGAGCTCGTCACGTCCGAACACATGGAGCAGGGCGGCATCGACTCGGAACACTACCGCGACCCCGTGCCCCCCGAGGAGCTTATGGACGACCAAGCGCAGCAGCTATCCAAGGACGCCGACGAGGCGCAGGTACATGCCGACGCCAACGTCCACCGTCCGCCGCCCGACGAGCCCGTCGATATCCAGGCGGGTAACGCCGCAGGCCAAGAGGACGAACCCGGCAGCGGACGTCTAGACAGCCACGGCAACGCCCACGCTGGAGGAGACGAGCAGGGCACAGAGCACGCCATAACCGACAAGGTCGACTCGCCACCCGGCGCGTTTGCGACCGTAGCGCAGGACGTCTTGTCTGGTTCGGTGATCATGCCGCATCTCAACAATGCGACGGCAAAGTGAGTGCCACGGGAGGGCGCAGGGAAGGAGAAGTTGCTCGAGTGACTGGACGGAGCCGTACATGTGCCAAGTTCCAACTGTTGCTCCTGTTGTTGCTCGAAGGCGGCGCCCAGCACCGTTCCGGGCGCGGCACGCTTCGTTGACGCATTGCTGACACCAGGGCGGAACTCGGTCGCGCAGCATGGCGAGTCCTGCACCTCATGACATTGCGGTATCCCGACGTGAGTCCGCGTGCGCGTGCAACTCCCTACTATATCGCACCGGACTGACTCTCAGCACCCGACCGAGGACGACCGTACGGCGCTCAAATCGTTCTTCTACCTCTTCTCGCGCCTGTACCCCTGCGGCGACTGCGCCGAGCACTTCCAGGGCCTGCTGAAGGAGTACCCTCCGCAGGTGAGTTCCGACGGGCGACGATCGCCCAGTGCACACGCTTGTGATCGCGGCGCGGGCTGACAGCAGACGTCGTCGCGCAAAACAGCCTCACTTTGGCTTTGCTCGGTCCACAACCTCGTCAACGAGCGTCTCGGCAAGGACCAGTTCGACTGCCTCACCCTCGACGAGACGTACGACTGCGGTTGCGGTAACTCGACCGACACGGCGTCGGCGGGCCCAACCAACACTGCCAAGTTGGAATAATGCGGGGTGGGGACAGTCGGGCTTTCACCTGGCTACAGGGCCAGCTGCTCTGTGCAAGAGATGGTAGCTAGTCGCCCGCGCGCAGCAGCTCTTTTGATTGCAACTCTGCGCGTTCGCGGCAGCTTGCTGCCAGCCTTACTGCCGGAGCACAACTTGTTTGAGTAGAGGTCAGAAGTACAGGCTTAAAAGCTTGTTGTAGGCATCATGTACATACATCGACCGTGGCAGCTGGGATGGCTAGTATGCGTGACGAAGGTGATCTGTGATCCGGCGGGGTTACGCATCGTCTGGCTTGGGTCCAGAGTCGGGCAGCTTCTCTCCGGCCTTGAACTCCTTCTTGGCGAGCACCTGCTTGCCCGTCTTGGAGATCTTCTCTGTAACAGTCTCAAAGTCTGGGAGCTCGGGGCCGTACACGGTGACGCGCTGCTCGTCAAGCAACACATCGTAGCCGTTGGCTGCGCAGGGAAGCGATGTGGTGCGAGACGGGTGAGGGTGACAATATTATGTGTGATCGAGAGTGGGAGCAGAACGCGCGCGTCAGCTAACTCGTCGCAAGGCTTCCAGGCCACACTCACGCGCCGCGATGTTCTTCTTGAGGACACGTTCAATCGCGCCAGAACATCCCCCACAGGTCATCTTGACCGTGTAGTCGTACGCCGGGCCCTCGGTGACCTTGGGCTTGGTCTCGGTCGCGGTCTAGTGTGAGCGCAAGCATGCATGCATGCGTGAGTGCGTGCGGCGCATAGCGACAGCCTGTGCGCCGGCGCAGCGAGAGACTTACGGCCATAGTGAGAAGGGTCTGTGTGTGAGTGGTGAGTTAGTGATGGGGTAGAGGTCTCGGCCGACGGCAGGTGGTGGTTTATATTCTGGCCGATGGCGTCACCCAAAACACATCAAACCCCCGGCTCGCGTCGCTGACCAACACGTACGTACACGCGCCTAGGGCCGCCCGCAGCGCGGAGAGCGGACATGCCACCCCCATCGCCCACATCATCCGCTATACATCCGCGCCCCCTCATGCGTCAGACTGGCATCCTTCGGTGCACAAGTGCATGGGGAAGAGCCTGGACGATGTAGAAAGGCCGCATGTGTGCGGCATATTCGCTGGAGAGTGAGGGCAATGCTCTATGGCGCAAGGCTCCGGATATACCTGGGTGATATGTGGTGTGCATGCCCTCCTAACGTCTTGGCACTATGTATCTGGGCGACTAACATGTGGTGCATACCTGCAGATCTTATGGTGCCCCGTTTACCTGGGCTTGGCACGTGTAACGGCGCCGTTGGCAGAGAGCTTGTCAGACCTGGAAGCTGAATGTACGTATGCGTCGGCGTGCTCCTCGGCGCTGCGCCATTTGTGCTGCCGAGACGGCTAAGTCTAGCCCCAACTGGGACGACAACGGCAAACGCCGGTACGCATGACATTCAGCTACATGTCATACTTCACGGGCGGACATGGTATGCGGACACGCTTCTGGCGTCCATGTCTTACTCAGCCCCAGCGGCCAGCAAAGGGCGTTCACCAGCCGCACTGACACGTAATGACCATGCGGATTTTGGGTTGGCGTATGGCGTACTGGTACTGGTGTGCTGGACGCCGTTGCGACATTGTCTCACCCAAGGTTGCTCGCACGCACTGACGCAAAGGATACGGGCACACCGCTTGGCTGTAAGCCTTGGAATCTCGCTTTGACACGTCTCTGCCGCGGCCGATTTGCGGCGCATGGCAGCTTACATGTGCTGAATACGATCATCAAGGCTGTCATGCCCGAGGCCGCCCGCAGAAGTGTCTCGGGAACTCTCTAGCTGCGTAACTGCCCTACGCCGGGAGCATGATACTACACTGTCGTCGTTGTATGCTTAGGGTATTCGCCACGATCATCGAGTGCCTCTGTGAGCACTGCCGCGGTTGACGAGTGGTCTCGGCGTCCAGCCGATGCACAGTTCTGTACTCAGCTTCGTAGCCCCGGCGCATTCCGTTGTCGCCATCGTGTCAGTTTCTTGGGCATCCGCCCGTCGTATGTGCACCGGGCCCTGGGCAACCTCGTTCGCCTACGGCCGAGACTGACTGGTCTGGCCATCTGCCAACGCTGAGTTTCTGTCGCTGAGAGTCGCGCCGCGCCCTTGTCCTGAGCGAGGTAGTTGACCGTCCCCCAAGATCATAAACTCGACGTTGAACGCCATGGACTCGTCGGCTTTCGTGTAAGGCTGGGAGGCGCTTCCGGGTCCTTGGGCACTAGCAAGGTCGTGAGCGGACATGCTGGCCTCCTGGTCCATCGGACTCGACGAGCGTAGGCATAACGCATGAGTGGGGAGTGCTCCGAAGGCCTCGGCTTGGGGAGTCGACTTAGGCGCCGACGCGAGGCCAGTGAACGACGGAGTACCGAAGACAGCACCCCAACGCAGTATGGTCACGTCCAGCGTGGCGTCAGCGTTGGGTGGGAAGAACCTGTTTGTTAGTGCCAGAACAATCACCACGAGCAGCCAAGCGAGTGGAGCGGTACCCGTTTCAGCGTGTCCCGACTCGCTCGTCCAGACGCGAAACAAGCACATTACAAACGGGCCAAGCGACGTGCTTGAGCTGCCAAACGAGCACGACATTAAGTGGAGGAGGGGCTTGAGCGCGCTCACGTTTGTTGTTGGGCTCGCTCGCGCTCGCGCACCAGCACGTCTGTGCGTAACCGAGTCGAACAGCTGACAGCATCGCTGATTCCGAAGAGCCGAGGAACCACACAAACAACAACATGGGCAAGCCGCGTCATAAGCGGTAATACTCGCTGGCTTGTAGAGGTGCCTGTGGCCTGGAGCTTCTGGACAACCATGGAAATTCTGTGGCCCGTTCCAGCGGAGCTGGAACGACATATGGTCAGACGAACACTGGTTAGGCGTAACATGACGTCCCGCTTTCGGTCAATGGATCAGCAGGGTGGCGATGGTAAGCAGCAATCAATAAAGATGGGCATTCTTAGGTGGCAAATTGGAGGCACCTCGGAGACATGCGAGGATGGATGAGACGTACCGCCATTCACCTGGCACCTTGCAACACAGCATACCAGCCGACGTGCCGATGAATGCGGAATGGCGGGTGCCCGCTGACGCCTCGATGGCGCTGTGTCACTGCCTTGAGAGTCGACTTTGTTGACGCAGTGTTCGCTCACAGCATGGTGTTTGTTTATGACAGCCCACAGCTGTGTGTTTTGCAGATCTCCTAGACAGCGCCACCAAGATCCCCGCCGGTGAACGTGTGCACGAGACCACTGATCCCATCCATGTCGGATACGGGCGAGAGTCGGTATATCGGTGACGGGCGAGACTCGCCCGCGGTGGGACTGGCCCGCTGAGACGACCACTATAAGCGGCAAGCACCAACCAACTGCCCACCGTCCACTCGCAGTGCGAGCGTTTGACAAGCGCCGACGCGCTGTGATAGCGACGCGCGAAGCAATGCCCCACGAACAAAGCATGGCGCGTGCATGGAGATTATCTGTGGGGATGGGCTGGCGCCCCATGGGTTGCCGCTGTGTGGAACGGATCGGCATCGACAGGCCATTCTCACTGCCCAGCGATAGACAAGTATCGTCTACTGCTGATATGGTAGCGTGCTGTGATTGGGTAGGGGAGTGAGCCACTGGACTCTGGGGGTGGTCCTTTGATCTTTGTTTAGCACGACCCGCGGGGAACAGGAACGCGCATCAGTGCAGAGGCGCGCGCCGGTAAAAGGAATGCCCGGTGAGGGGCAAAGGGCTCTTGCGTGACCGCGACCATCGGCGTGTCCGAGATCACCCGCAAGTGTGAGTGTTGGAATGTTATTTCTGTCTGGTAAAGTTTTGTTCTACGATCACAGTTTGTTTAGGAAATCCAAGCTGCAGAATGTGAGAGGCAGAATTGCAGAGGGGTGGTAGTGAGAGGTCCAGAACAAGCTGCGGGACCTGAGCGCGGTTGCCTCGGGCCTGCCTCGTGCCCAGCACCAGCCAGCCAGTACCTCAATGTCCGGCCCAATCCGGGGATTCGGTTTTCCGGTTTGCGCACAGGCGGGGCAGGGGGGGGGATAGGAGAGGAGGTAGGCGCTCTGTCGAGAGGCGCGTCATTTGTACCAGAGGGGCTGTAAATTTGCCACTGACGCAGTACGGAGGGAGGAGTGAGTACAGGAGTAGCTCCGTCATATCCGTGTCGACTTGGTCTGGGCTACGCGAATGCCGAGCGAGCTCCACTCCTGCACTCAGGCTAAGGCTTGGCATACGCTGCATCGACTAGTCGCCCTTTGCTTCGTCGTCACCTCTTTGGCTACCCCGTGCCGCTTCCCCGCTCTGGGGCTTCAGAAAGCGGCAGTCACCGGTCCGAACAGATGTATGCAGTCCGAGTTCTGTGCGTGGAGCTGTGTTCGCAACTCGGATTCGCGGAGGAGTGTGGTGTGTGGAAAGCCAGAGCCATAGAGCCAGCCATGAGCCGAAAGGGCGATGTTGTGCTCAGGTCGAGAAACCCTGAAGAGAAAAGTGGCAGTGGCCAATCGGAAGCGAGCACCAGAGGCAAACTTATCAACACGGGGGGGGGAGGGAGCATTGTCCGGTGAATGACTACCCAAAGAGGAAACTGCGTCACTCTGGTGGTATGCGCTGCCGGAACGCGGTGGACAAAGAGGGGTTCCCCTCTACGTCGATGCATGCATGCCTGCCTGCCTGCCTGCTTGCTTGGTTATGACGGTTTTGGTCGGTTTTTTGCACTGGGCTTGCGCGCCTGTGCTCTTCGCCCCCGCTTGGCAGGTAACGGAACGGAGGGGTGGGGCTGTGATGGGCGTGGTGGCGGAAGGCGGGCAACAGGACCGCAGCCTCTCAGCAAGGGCCCTTGGCCCCCCCCCCCCCCAACACACTCGCTCTCTACGGTGAGTACCACGTCTTTGACCGAGTCAAAGGCGATAAGGCGCCAACACCCACTCGGACGACTCGTCTTTCATCCCTTCTCATCTCCTCTCTCCACCTCTTATCCCCTTGTTCAACGGGTCTCCGTGAACTCTTCATCCTCTCCTCTCTCTCTCATCTTTAAAGAGAACAAAACCCAAGCCACTCACAGGCTCTTTCTCCACCGCTTTTCAAGCACTTTCTTTCCTTTTTACCCTTTCCCTCTCCGTGAGTCTCTCCGCCCACTGCGGCACCGCGGTGGAAGCGTTTGCCCCGCTCCACACGCCAAATCCCGCGCGCACATAGACACATTTGCTGACCACAACGCGTCTCTTTCTGTCCACTGCTATTTCTCTGCATCTCGCGCACTGTCCCCCCGCTCTCATTCGCTTCGCGTGCGCTGTTTTTCCTGGTGTG
Organism: Cutaneotrichosporon arboriforme; assembly: GCA_002335565.1. Classification (NCBI taxonomy): domain Eukaryota; kingdom Fungi; phylum Basidiomycota; class Tremellomycetes; order Trichosporonales; family Trichosporonaceae; genus Cutaneotrichosporon; species Cutaneotrichosporon arboriforme. Next base: position 1,698,296 of record BEDW01000003.1, on the reverse strand, counting down.
TGCTTTTGTGTTCATTGCCCGTCTCCGTTCGGTCTCGCCACACATCTCCACCCAAACGATCGACGTCTTCAATTGGCCCCCACCGCCTCGTTTAAACCTCTCACCCACCCACATAAACCACGCACCACTACTACACTACTACTACTACTACACTGCCCGCTACGCTACACTGCAACACAACCCCCGGTGCTTCCCACATCACCACGCCCATCATCGCTACGATTTTGTGACTCGGCTCGCACATCACTCGTAACACCCTCCCCCTCCCCCCACCCATTTTCCCTTATATCCTCTACGCCCATCGCTCCCTTTTACTCCGATCGCCCCACCGCCCCGTTGTCTTTCACCAACAGACCCCCACCCCTAGACATCACCATGTCGAACCTCATCGCTACCAAGCGCGTCGACCTCCTCGCTCCTTACATGGAGCTGGATCAGGGCGAGGCTGTCCAGGCCGAGTGTGAGTCTGCTTGCGGCGCGTGTACCTATTGGTATCACGTTTATTCCGCATCCGTCATGGGTCTGACCCAATAGACATTTGGATTGACGGTGACAACGGTCTCCGCTCCAAAACCATGACCCTCCCCAAGGGTGCCCCCTCGGACGTCAAGGACCTCCGCGAGTGGAACTTTGACGGCTCGTCGACCAACCAGGCCCCCGGTGACAACTCTGATGTCTTCCTTGTAAGTGTCCAACCAAAATTGATGGCTAGTACTGCCGTCGCGTGACCTCCACCCCCACCCAAAGTCGGAACCCCCGACTGACTCGCAGCGCCCCGTCCGCATTTTCAAGGACCCCTTCCGTGGTGGCAACAACATCCTTGTTCTCTGCGAGTGCTACGACAACGACGGCACCCCCAACAAGTCCAATCACCGTGCCCACTGCAAGAAGGTGATGGACCGTGCCGCCGAGTCTGAACCGTGGTTCGGCCTCGAGCAGGAGTACACTCTGTTCGACGCCGATGGACAGGTGTTCGGCTGGCCCAAGAACGGTTTCCCCGGTCCCCAGGGCCCCTACTACTGCGGTGTCGGTGCGGGCAAGGTTTTTGCCCGTGACTTCATCGAGGCCCACTACCGCGCCTGCCTCTACGCCGGTGTCAACATCTCGGGTATCAATGCCGAGGTCATGCCGTCGCAGTGGGAGTTCCAGGTCGGCCCATGTGAGGGCATCGAGCTCGGTGACCACCTCTGGATGGCCCGTTTCCTCCTTCTCCGCATCGGTGAGGAGTGGGGTATCAACCCCTCGTTCCACCCCAAGCCCCTCAAGGGCGACTGGAACGGTGCCGGCTGCCACTCCAACTTCTCGACCAAGGCCATGCGCACGCCCGGCAAGGGTATGGCCGCCATCGAGGACGCCATCAAGAAGCTCGAGAAGGAGCACCTTGCCCACATGGCCGTCTACGGTGCCGACAACGACCAGCGTCTCACCGGCCTCCACGAGACCGCCTCCATGCACACCTTCTCGGCCGGCATTGCCAACCGTGGTGCTTCCATCCGTATCCCCCGCCACGTTGGCGCCCAGGGCCACGGCTACCTGGAAGATCGTCGCCCCGCGTCGAACATCGACCCCTACCAGGTCACCTCGATCATGGTCGAGACGACCGTTCTCAACTAGAGGTGTCGCGCGGTGAGCGGGGACACTTCCTTGGAAGTGCTCTCTGGCTATGTAGTATAACGCTTTCTGTACATGGTGATGCAGTTTATCACTGCCTGCTTTAGGTGGAACATGAGCTTCGCGGGTTCTAGGGCGGCGAGGTTCTCCCTATGAAACGCCCACAGAGTTCCCCAGCTGTCACAGCCAGTCGCCTTGCTTCTTGGCCTGCTCTGACTCTCTTCTTGATCTTATCTCTTGGCATATCTTTGTCTCTCGAAACAGGCCACAAGATAACAGCGTCGCCACACGACCAGGCCTCGCGACCAGCCAGGGACAAAACTTCACCCCATGGGGAATGAGGGCGGGAATAGGATTGCCAACGACGATTCCAGTGAACAATGTCCTCCGCCGAACGGACGACTATGCAAACCGCCCTTCTTGTACTGCCATAGATCGCATTGCATGTTCATGCCCAGACCCCCCGTGGCCCTTGTGCCCGGCTTTCAAACGGAATATGCGCTGCGCCGTTGCAAGCGGTGGCGGGGACGAACTCCATACAGAGAAAGTGTCTCTTTCCAGTGTGAGGGAGAGTGCCAAGAAACAGCCTAATAGGAGACGCGTCCGGATGCCAGAGGGTCGTCTGGATGCCAGAGTGCCGTCTCGCAACGTGGGGAGCTGTCCTTTCGCCAACTGGAACGTACTTCTGTACGTGCCAGAGGGTATGGGGTTGCCTGATCGCTGGGCATCTTTGTAACGTCCCGGCATATCTCATGTCATCCCAGTCAGTGCACCGCTCACAGGTGATTAGAACTGCCTCAACGTGATGGGCAAGAAAGCCGCCTGACCACGATGCAGAAGACAACAGCCACAATGACATTGGCATCTTGCTCCAGCCCTGCTTTGGAAGAAGCCGAGGGAGGACAACAATAGACATCGTCTCTGCCCTGACTGGGCGTGTGAAACGAGCCGGGGTTGTGCCGAGCCGAGCTGGAACGACAACAAGCCGAAAGCTGCACGACTCCACCAGTAGCCAGCACCAGAAGTTCTCAGCACTCCATTGCTTTAAAGGTACGTCCAACGCGCAAGCAACAACAGCACGGCGACAATGTTTGCGTTCTGACGCTCCAGTTGCGGTCACGCGATATGCCAATAGAGCTATACCAACACACCGGGGCGGAGATCCTGCCTACACTCGAAAGGCTTCTGCCTGCGTCCACAATCGTCGTGGGCAGCGTCATTGCGAACGCGGCCAGTGCCAACAGCAATGACCCTCCGCAGCTGGTATACGCCACGTACCCGCCCTCTTCTCGGCCGCCAGACGAGTGGTTCATCATCGTCCCACTAGCGGCGCCAGCAGGCCAAGCGCGCGTCTTCCACTCCATCGAGGCGGTACAGGACCCACCACCAGACGCGGTCGCGCGCGCCCGGACAATGGTAGCCGACGCCGTGCGCGAGTTTATCAACCTAGGATTGCCAGAGTATGCCGACGGCGAGGGCAAGTTTGGCGCCGTGCACGAGTTGTTCGCGGGCGCTCTGCAACAAGAGCTCTTTGGAGGGGAACAGCGCTCGCTCACCGCGACGTACCTCGCCCCAGTCGACGCGGTCCCCATCGACGTCAGTAACGTGGACATGACGGGTCTGGTCATGGACCACGGACGGGCAGTGGACGCTCCGCTTGTAAGCCACGGTCTACGGAGCTATGGTTAACGTTGTGCAGATGGTCGAGCGCAGCGGGCTCCGGTCAGCGGAATACTACATCGCCCGGGGACCGTTTACTTCGGTCATTCGCCCAGCGTGGCGAGAAGGCGAGCCTACGCCGCCGCCGGCAGCGTGGGTCCTCACAGCAGTGGACGGCGCTATCGCTGCACTCTACACCATGCCCGAGTACCGCCGCCGCGGCTTGGCCAAAGCCGTCATCGCCGACCGCCTGCAGCACAGTGCCCAAATGGGCATGCGGACCTTCTGCCACGTCGAAGAGGACAATGCCGCTAGCAAGGCGGTGTGGCTCAGTCTGGGTTGGGAAGAGGCGTGGGACTGTCGATGGGTGTACTAAGATCTAGTTGCGCACGACTCACGCTACTAGCACCTTGGCACACAGAAATTGGTCAACAGTTACTTGGAGGGCGTGTCCATAGAACTCATATTACAGATGTAACCGTGCGTGTCCAGGACAGGTGAAGACGGCTGTACGTTGCATGTACATTGCCTGCGTCAAGTGCATGTGACCCGCCTGTAGGCCCATGTGATTGGTGAAGTTTCAAGACGCGATGCCGGCGTTTACCGTGCCTGTGATGTTTGATGCACACAGACGAGATCCGTGCGTTGCCAAATGTTGACAACAACAGTTTCGCCCCGTCGCCAGCCATGGCGATCGCTGAGCCGCATCCGGCGCCATGGCCGCCGCACTGCAACACTTGCTGTCACACTGACACCAGCAAGTGCAGCATGGCTCGGCAGCCCCGCGGCCAGCGGCGCGGACACATGAACGAGTGCGATGCGCACACGACGGGGACCAGGTCGACACAACCACGGACATCGGAGCGGACCCGCCTCGCGTATCAGTTTCGCCGAGTGAGTCGTCGCTGAGAATCCAGCTGCGATAGATAATAGTCGTGTCCGGACCGCAGGCTGACATACAGGGTGCTCACCTCGACAACGACTGTGTCGGCGACCAGTCTTTCCCCGCATCGAGCTTCAGCCTCGGCTCTACGCGCCGCGACGAGGCCGCCCGCGGCGACAAGTTTCTCGCCGTGCGTCGCCGGCGTCGTCGTTCAGAAAGCACTAACGCTCAAGGGCTTTGGCGCAGACACCGACGCAGCTGTGTCACGGGTGTCGTTCAACTATGATCGGCGGTGGATCTACGTGCATGCCACGCCCACGAGCCATCTGCGCCCGCCGCCCGTGTTCCTTCCATTGGAAGCGGAGATCCCCTTCGAGGTACGTTCTCGAACATGCCCCCGGGATCTGACGGACCAGGACATTATCCCGAGCGGTGTACGCGCTGTGCGCAGCAAGCCCGACGCTGAGGGCCTGGCGACTGTGACGCTAACAGTGGTGACGCGGCGCCCAGCGCGCTTCTACGTCCGTCTCCAGAACGACGATCTCACCCGCCGCGCGACGGACCGCGATTTCGTTTTCAGCTCGAGCTCAAAAGAGTCGACAGCGGTACGTCCCATCTGCGCGTTCCCTCTGACGCCCAGGGGCGCTCCCTGCACGAGATGGTGAGGGAGGGGTACCTCATCCACGAGGCCCACGCCGGTCCCATCGAGGCGGTGAGCGACGATCCAAACGCGGTGCAGGCAAACTCGCTTTTTGCCTGGCAGTTCACGCTGCGCCTCGACCCGCTGGGGTGTGCACGCTTTCGCGACAAGATCCTGGCGCTCAACGCCGCGGGCGAGGAGGACGGCCAGCGCCTGCTGTATACGTGCCAGCGGCGCATGCGGGTCTTTCCCGTCGACCCGATGCCGAAAGTGACGCCGTCGACGACCGTCGCCGATCTCCCCTTCTCCACGCGATACCTCGTTGAAGGGCTTATCACCCACGGCCTAATTGTGCCCGCCGACGTGCCGCTACTCCGCCGCGCGCTCGATACGTGGTGCCCCGGCGAACACTTAAGAGAGCGCGTCCTCACGGCCCTCTTCAACGAGGAACGTATTCCGCACCTCGAGGCGACAGTTGCTGGTGAGCCCCCCTCCTCCCACTCCAAGCTGACCGCAGTGCGCTCCAAAAGACTCCGTAACCGCGCGTTCTCGACCAGCCCACACCTCATGTGGGTGTACCGCTGCACCGTCACGCCGACACGCCTGGTCCTCATGCCGCCGCAGCAGGAAGCGTCGAACGAGGCTCTGCGGCAGCACAACATGCACCTCGACCGGTTCCTGCGTGTGACCTTTGCCGACGAGAACGACCGCATCCAGATCAACGAGCGTGTGATTGATGCCGACCGTGCTGCGCCTGCCGACGGCACGTTGGCGCGGGTACGCCGTGCCCTCGACGCTGGTATCCGCGCTGCTGGCCGGAACTACGTCTTTCTTGCTTACGGCGCGTCGACCGCTCGTGAACATACCTGCTGGTTCGTCGCCGAGGACCCCGAGTCGGGGTTCACGGCGCAGAGCGTGCGGAACAAGCTGGGTTTCTGGAACATTACTGAGCGTGTTATCGCCAAGCACGCCGCGCGAATGGGACTTGTGAGAGACATTGCCGCATCGCGGCTGACCCCAGCCATTCTCTGCTTCCCGGCCTGTGTCGTTGCGGGTGAGAGTCAACATGGCCCTCAGCACTAACTCCTCAGGTGAACGTGTGCAAAGACCTGCCGGACCTCTTTGTCGACCCGGAGACCAGGCAGGGATGCTTTACAGACGGGGTGGGACAGTGCGGGTCGGAGGTTGCGCGAGAGGCGGCACGCGCACTGGGTATCACGAACGACGTCGATGCGTGTCCTTCGGCTCTGCAGATCCGGTGTGGCGGCATCAAGGGCGTGCTGAGCGTGTGGCCCGAGCTGTGTAAGCCCGACGATGTGCGATACCGCCCATCGCAAATCACGTTCAAGACTGACTCGGCCACGAGGCAGTTTGGCCTGAGCGTCGTGCGCGTACGTTCTCACTGCTGGCAAACACCTGACTCTACAGGTGTCCCAGTTCCACCACGCGTACCTCAACCGGCAGTTCATCATTCTGCTCGAGTACCTCGGCGTCTCCACCGACGTGTTCAAGGACATGTTTATTGAAGCGATCGTGTCGCGTCGCGGCTTGGCTGGCCGTATGGCGTCGGGGCTTCCCCGAGAGAGCGACCTCCAGGCTGCCGAGGGCTTGTCACTTCTCCCTCTCAAACGCCTCTTCGGGGCTGGCTTTAACCTCGACCCGTTGTTCATGGACGTCACTGAGGTGCTCGAGACACATCTGCTGCACCTCCTGAAATGGAAGAACCGCCTCGAGATCAAGAACGGTGTTCATCTCCTTGGTTAGCTGGCCACTTGGGCGTATCTGACAGCAGGTATCGCAGACGAGCTTGGTGTTCTCGGCCCTCACGAGGTGTTCTGCCAGTACGAGAATCCAGCAGACCCGGACGCAGGTGCGCAGATTGTTACGGGCAACTGCGCCGTCATGCGTGCACCCGCGCTACATCCAGGTAAACTCGGCGACATTTTTACTGAGCTGACTTCAGGTGATATCCAGAAAGTGCGCGCTGTCGACCATCCCCGTCTGCGACACCTCAAGAATGTCATCGTCTTCTCGGTGCAGGGCAAACCAGTACCCAGCATGTAAGCGGTGATGTTTACTGCATGCTGACACCAAGGCTCTCTGGCGGCGACCTTGATGGTGACGACTTTGCCCTGATCTGGGACAAAGGCCTCGTGCCGCCCAAGAGCAGGCCGCCGAGTAACGACGTTCTGCCCCGCCCAAAGCTCGCGAACGAGGTAAAGCTCAACCACATGAAGGAGATGTTTATCAACTTTATGAAGAATGACGTGAGTTGGCGTTGGGGCGTGGTATCCTGACACGCAGATTCTCGGCGCCGTGTCCAACGCGCACCTCGCCCAGGCAGACCGTCTGGAAACTGGCCCCGGGTCGCGCATGTGTCTTGAGCTTGCGCGCCAGGCGAGCATTGCGTGAGTCCCCGCGGAAGATGTATCTAACTCCTAGGGTTGATTTCATTAAGAGTAGGGAAAGGACTTCGGTCGTGACTGACGATTCCAGCTGGCGTGCCCGCGTTTATGACACCGATGGTGAGCTGTGCGGCTGACCGTTGCTGACCCCAGCTCCGTCCTTTAAAGTGGCCGACGTTTATGGGCAAGGTGCGTGCTTCCGCCTTCGAAGCTTACCATAGCCCGCCGCGCGCAACAACTACGAGAGTCGCAAGGTGTTGGGTGTCCTCTTCGGCTTGGTACGCACCGTCTGATGAGCGGGGCTGACGCCAGGTCGAGCCCGATGTCGAGTTCCACCCACTCGACTGGGACAGTATATCCCCAGCGGACCGCGTCGACAAGCGCCTTGCGCCATATGTAATCCCCGCCTCGATTATCGACGATGCCTACAGGCTGAAGCAGTGCGTCGGACACGGCTTGCGCCACTGATCCCGCAGAGAATATGACACGGCCGTGTATGGGATCATGGCGCGATATCAGATCACTGAGGCGGAAGCCGTCGCGGGTATTGTCCTGCGCAACCCGAAACGCCGGCGCGGCCGCGAATATGACCTTAGGGTTAGTTGCGATGGTTATCGCGAACTGACGGCAGGACTCTGTAGAGCACAACTACAAGTCGCTGTGCCACGACGTACTCGAAGCGGCCGACGAATTCCTATCTGCGCGCAAGTTCAAAGCCGGTGGACTCACGATGCGCCAGGTGTACGCGGTCGCGGCGTACCAGGTCACGTATATTGACGAGGTCCGCGCGGCTGCAGAGCAGCGTCTGGGCGTCAAGGCCGTGATGTCTGACTTTGCCCTGGAGAACCGCGAGTGCGACGCTTGCGACAACGCGGCGGGCGGCGCCAAGGGCACCACAACACCTGGTGGTACTGACGAGGAGCAATGCGACACACCACCGGTGAGCAACGGACTGCCCAATGGCAAGAGAAGCGGCGAACGCAACGGTAGTGCTCACGGCTCCTTCCCACACGCGGTCAATGGGACGATCAGAAGCCAGAGTGGTGGTGACGAAGAGCAATGCGCCGCTCCGCCGGTGAGCAACGAACTGCCCAATGGCAAGAGAAGCGGCGAACGCAACGGTAGTGCTCCCGGATCCTCCTCACACGCGGCCAATGGGACGATCAGAAGCCAGAGCGCGCAGAATGGCTCCGCTGGGCGCTTACCGAGTAATGGCGAGGCCAACGCCCCGTCCACAGGCTGCTGCTCGCTAAGGCCCAAGTAAGAGCGTGCGTGAGAACGCGCTGACCCCAGCCCACTCATTTCTTTCCCATGGGTGTTCTGGGAGGAGCTGTGCGACCTGCCCAATGTGCGTGGCTCGGGGCCAGTCATAGCCGATGACGCCACCGTTGTGTAAAGATGAATAACAATTCGCGGACGGGACAAGTTCCCATCGCCATGTCCAACATCATTTTCTTGGAGGTTTCTTGGGCTAACGAATACATGCTGGGTGTAGCCTGCTACAATCGGGCACTCCCTTTTGGCCCGTTTTACTACCACGAAACTGCTTCTGACCTCGTACTGAAAAAAAGACAACTAGCTCTGCTATTTTTGAGTTTCGCTACACAGGGGATTTTTTTCGCCTCAGTCTTATCTTATCTCGAAACCAGGTCACGGGTCATGTCAACCCGAGTCGTAACAGGTGGCTTAGAGGACCTGGAGGACAACGATGCGGGCAAAGACACCGAGGTTGGGGCGGTAAGGCTTCTCCTCTGCACTGACAAGGCGGGCCTTGCCGTCGGCGGCGAGGCCCTCGGCGGCGACGCGGTAGCGGGGCTCCCAGATGTCACCGAGGACGGTCGCGACGATCCAGCCACCCTTCTTGGTGACACGGACAAAGTCGTCGAGGGCGTGGGGGCCGACGTGGCCCTGGGTGAGGGTACCGACGCAGACGACGGCGTCGTACGTGTCGTCGGCGGCGGCGAGGGGGTTGGTGAGGTCGGCGGTGGCGAGGCCAGCGTAAGCGCCGGTCTTGTTAGCCTCGGCAAGCATGCCCTCGCTAAGGTCGACGCCGTCGACCTTGCCGAAACCGACGGCGGAGAGGGACGAGCCGACGAGGCCGGTACCGCAGCCGGCGTCGAGGATCTTCTGGCCGGGGGCAGGCTTCATGTGGCGGGCGAGGGTCTGGGCAGCGAGCAGAGGCGCAGCGTAGCCCTGCTGGCCCATGACGTCCTTGTCGTACTGGGTCGCCCACTTGTCGTAGACCTCACGCAGCTCGGCGGGCGACTTGGCCGCGTACGCCGCGTCGAGGAACGGGTTGCCGCCAGTGTTGGTCTTGTGCGTGACGGCGGGGGCGGCCATGGTTGCTGATACTGTAGAGCTTTTGGTTGTGTGGCTACAGAGGTTTGGGTGCGTGTAGGCGAGTGCGGAAAGCGGGTGGACGCTTTGTATGGACGTTGGGAGGAGAACGAGGTTGGAATGGGGAAGCGTGGAAGAGGACAGGCATGCACTGATATACCTCGCTACCAGAGGTAGCGGCGGACGCTATACGTCCGCCATGCCTCTTGGGTGCGCACCGCATCTATCCAGCGTGCAAGACAGGTCTGGTCGCCAATAGCAACGAGAGCTTGGAAGCAGCAGTGGCAGCGATGTGAATCAGAATATCCCGCTGGTGACCTGCCGGCCTGCCTGCGTGCCGGGCAGCCTGGCGAAGGACGGCGGCCACAAATGACGTCGACTGGTAAAGTACTGCACACCCACACCCACACCCACACGCACATAACGATAGATGGGCGTGGGGGCCTCGTTTCATGGCGTCGAGCATAAGCCTGCCTTGGCGACGCCATGACAGGCACCATCAGGATGTGCAGTGGGTACCATGGAAATCGGGGCGCGGCAGCGGAGGAGGCAACGGCGAGCAGCATTGCGTCCAAGGCCTTGGGTTGGATCCCCCGTCCAGCGGCGGCGGCCGGTTCGTTGCGACGCGCTGTGGGCTGTGGGCTGTGGGCCGTCTGCCTGGCCCGTTCTGGACTTATATCATTGCCCCGTTTGCCCCGCGCAGGACCGCCGAGGCGGCGCAAGCCGCACGGCACAGGACCAGAGGGCGAACATGCGCCGCGGCGGGCTGCGCACACCACGCCGTTCGGAACCAACGTAGACAGTGACACACTGAGGCGGCAGAACCCCGAGGCACAAGAACCAAGGCAGCGTGCAAGCCGACAGGCGCAAACACAAGGGGCAATCTGGCATCCCCCCGGATTAGATACATAGATAGCCGTGTGGTATGTGTGCGCAACAGGCAGCACGCAGGATATGCAGGGAACGGAACGCTAGGCGTGCTAGGACAGGCTGGCATCGATGGATGCAGGGCGTGACACGCTCTCCGCTGTCGTCGTCGTCGGTCGTCGTCGTCGCCCTCGCCTTCGCCCCGCTGTCGTCGTCGCTCCTGCCCCCATCCGTCTGCCGGATCCGCTTCTTTAGCTTTGCCGAGAGGCAAGCAAGCCAGCCAGCCTCTGTGCCGACACGCGCGGCGCGCTTGTCCCCCCACATCCCGCGTTTCCCATCGTCCCTCGCCTCGTCCTCCCACCTAGGCGTGCGTGCATGCGCAGTACTCGTCCCAGCGCCCTAATTTCCCTCGCGGGGGCAGGCCTCGTCGCATCACATCGCTTCAGGTAGGCACCTCACGCAAGCAATCAACTTCCGCCCTGCCTATCCACTCCGCCCCGTCAGCTCAGATCAGACCAGATCGATGCTACTGTAGCTCGCGCCGTGCGTGCGACAATCCACCAGGGCGACGCACACCACTCCACCGTCACACACACTCACACAGACACATACCCAATCCGCTAACGACACAGTCCCCCAGCCCCCAGCTTCGCATACCGCATGCAACTAGCCGTGCTGGCGCCCCACGCCGCGCCGCTTCGTCCGCCCCAAACAGGTGCCAGACTGAGTTAAATCGCGCACATCCACGGACGTATCGTTGGGGGACATTTACTGACCACTTGACATGGCGAGCACGCAACGCAAGGCTCACGCGGGCGTCGTCGTGCGGGTGTCCCGACCGTATGTCCCCCCCGGTTACGGCGCCGTTGCGACGTGTGTCTGTTTGTCGGAGCCGACAGAGTGAGACACGCACCGCTGCGCTGCAACGGCGCCACTGATACGCGCGCCAATACTCGAGCCATCATCACATTGGTCGATCGCAAAGTCAGCCGGTTGGCACCTGGCACCGCCACGAAGCGCCTTGAATATCCAGTCTCGTTACCAATGCTAGTCGATGCATAATGTGATGTCTACCCCCTGCGCACGTGTGCAGGGCTCTACAGCTCGTCGCGCGACGCGACGCCAACAAACGCGTCAAGGAGCTCTGGGAATTGTTAGCAGGTCACCCGTTTCAGCCACCACGTACTTTTGCGCACCCCGTCCGAAACAGCGGTGGGCATGACGACACTATACTCGATGTACATGTCGCCCTGTGGAATGTCGTGGTATGCAGGCATGCCCTCGCCTTCAATGACCTCAACCTCGCCCGGTTGCGTCGTGCCGCCGCGGTTGATGGGGACCGTGCGCCCGTCGAGCGTCGTGACGTTGCGCTCAAAGCCAAGCAGCGCCTGAATCGTCGTTAGCTCCACCACGGCACCACCGCCAATCCTCCACGCAGGCGCGCGTGCCCAACAACTCACCTCCTGCACACTCAGCGTGATGCGCCCGACGAGGCCCGACTCTTTCCGAGTCCATCCCATGTTGCTCTCTGCCCTGCTGCGCACGCGCACATACACGTCTCCTGGCTCGTAGTCGGGGCTCTCGTCTGCCTCGCCAGAGAACACCTCCTCGAACCCTTCTGGCGCGCCAGCGGGGATATGAACCGCAATCGAGTGCTTCTTCTCGACTGTCCGCGCGCCGCCGCACTCCTCACAGTGTCGTCCAATCTGCTCGCCCTTGCCGCCGCAGTGTGGGCACCTGGGGTCAGCAAATCGACAAGAAAACAAGCTGGCGTTGCCTTCAGGGCCGACCAGCCCGACTCACTGCATCTGTACGTTCGTGTACATGCCGGGGAACATTTGGTGCTTCTGCACGACAATGCCCTGGCCGTTACACGTCGAACACTTGTGTATGTCGGAGGGTGAGTGGGCGCCGCTGCCGCTGCACTTTGTGCAGATGACGCGGCGGGGCATGTCGAGCTCGATGGTGCGGCCAGTGTAAATGTCTGCGAGCGACACGTCGAGGTTGAGGCGGACGCTTGGCCCGCGTGGCGGCTCGTTACGTCCGCCGCCGCCAAAGAACTGCGCAAACGGGTCGTTCTGCGACGCCGCCTTGCGCTCCTCGTGCCGCTTGAGCGCCTCTTCACCCCCGCGGTCGTATATCGTGCGTGTCTGGCTAGGTCAGCCGTGCTCGCGTGCGCGTCGTCGTCGCACTCACCTCCTGTTCTGACAAGATCTCGTAGGCTAAGGAGGTCAGCTCTGTCGCCGGACATTGACGCACCCTTCGACACCTCGATAAACTTTTCGTGCGCGCTCTCGTCGGGGTTCACGTCTGGGTGGTACTTCTTTGACAGTTTCTGTCATCAGCTCTACCCATTACGACACAAAGAGTCCCCAAGCGTATTTGACCAGCTCTGCGTATACCCACCCTGTATGCACGCTTGATGTCCGCCTCGCTCGCGTCCTTACTCACTGCCGTCAGCGCATTCTCCTTCAAAGTTCGGCACAGCCGCTGCCATCGCTCGGGCATTTGTCACCTAGGCCTTAGTCCGGCGCTACTCACAGCCTAGGGTGGAATAAAAGTTGGACGCAGCGAGGGCCTCGCCCAGCAACAGCAGCGCAAGCACCCAGGTCAGCGGACGCGCCAGCATAATGGGTACTGCTGGGGTATAGTGTATAGACAAGAAGAGGTAGTTTGTGTTGATGCAAGACCGTTGTGCTCGCCGCCGCCATGACTTTGTCGTCGCGTCAGCAGCGCAGGCGTGTAGATGCGACATGACACGTACGTGGAGGTTGTGCCTGGCAAAAGTCGAGCAAGTTGGGTGGCCAAAAATTAGCCACGTTGACCACGTGTCGGCCCCTGATCCCCTGAAGTGCACCTTGCAGCTTGCTCGCTCTCTCTATCCACTTGGACGAGATTTTGTCTTGACCCGTTGCATCTCACAACAACACGACTTCATCCAACCTCAGCGCCGCAGGACCGGCACACTCCCGCGGACTGAACCAGTGCCAGGCTTAATTGTCGTCAAGGCAGAGAACGGTCTTGGTCTCTTACGCGAGCAACCACGACCGACGCAGGTAGCGTCCACCTCGCGCCATGGCCGGACGGGGACGGGGGCGGGGCCGCGGGCGCGGCGCCTCGACTGCTGGGCGCGATCAGTTCAGCGCCGCGTTCGCAGGCATGAGCAAGGAAGATTCGCGGGCGGTGCTAGAAAGCTTCAGCAGGCCAGTAAAGGGCAGCGGCATGTTGTACCCTGTGAGTTTTCCGTCGTTACTTCCCCCGCGCTAACCTCGAGCCATTAGACAAGGCGGCCGAACTGCCCGGCCCCTCGCCGCTAGAAGAACGCGTCGTGAAGCTAGGTAACGACATGCTGCGGGACCTGGCCGAGGGGAGAGAGGACTCGCGGGGAGTCCGCCCCGGCGCGCCGTGGCGCCTCGAATCGGCCCGCAAGGTCGTCGGTGTCGGTACGTTGTACGCGGCTGGCCTAGACTGACACGGGAGAAATCGAGTCGTACTCTGATCGATACCGGAAACCGGCGTCAGTCTCGGGCCCGTCGGGCACGTCGACGCTTGACGCCGCCGTGCTCCACCTCCGAGCGGACCTCTTCCCCCCCGCACTCTGGACAGAGTACTTTGACGGTAACGTAAACAGCGCCAAGCGCGCACGCGCGCACGCCCGCGCCCTCAAACGTAAGCGCGTCCTCGAGGGTGCCGAGGACGACGACGCGGACGGCGCTGCAGGCGGCGGCGAAGACGAGCCAAGCGAAGAGGAACAAGACGACGACTTTGACTTTGGCGACGAGGAGGACGAAGATCACCAGGACTACGACGCGAATTACTTTGACAATGGCGAGGGCGATGACGATTCCGGCGGCGAGGGTGGAGAAGGTGAGCGCTGGCTTTTTCCGAGCAAACTAACAGCAGACGACGGCGGTCGCTACGACGATTAGAGTGTACGATACGATGCATCATAGATTGGCCGACCTAATGCCGGTCGGGTCCACGGCCCTTAACACCACTACTGACTGATCTCACCACCACCTCTATGTTAATGCGAATTTCTGCATGCTAGTTTGTACATTGTTTAAAAATGCTTGGGATTACGCTTCGTCGCCACTCTGGTCCCAGTCGTCATCACCGACGACGCCCGCCTGCGGAGGCGAGGTGGGTCCAGGGCGGATGACAGCAGGCGGCGCGCGAGGGGGAGTTCGCGGCGCGGCAGATCTGGCGTCGGGGCCCGGCGACGCGACGCGCGACGACGGCCCGCTGGGCGTAGGCGTCGCGGCCTTGGCTGCAGACGCGGCAGTAGCGGGCGAGCTTGTACCGCTGCGCGACGCGCCCCACGCGCCTGCGGGCGGCGCTGCGCGGAGGTTGCCTAAACCGCCGAGCTTAGACGGCGGGGGCACGGCCGCAGCCGACAGTAGCGGGTTGGGCAGGCGACTGTCGACACGGCGGCGGATGAGCACCGAGCGGTTCGGTTCGGCGTCAATGAGCTCACGGCCGAGACGGTACACGTCCGCCATGGACATGACAAACGTGCGCTTGGCCGGGGGCATGTGCGGCAAGATGGTCGTCTGACGCGCGCCGTTGATAAACTCGCGGAACGTCGACTCGACCGTCTTGACAAACGCAAGGTTGGCCACGGCAAACGCCTTGAGGTCCTGCGGCCATTCAGTGAGTGTACGGTCCTGGGGCGACTTGATGCCGAGCGCATCGGCCAGGCGCGCGTTGCGCTGACGCATAAGGCACTCCGAGTTGCACTTGAGCTGCACCGACTCGCGGCTCGTAGGGTTGGACGTGCTGGCGCCACACGACGTGCGTGACTGGATGTTGCCACAACCACACGACTGCGTGATCAGAGTCGCACACGCCTCGTTCTCGGGACACTTGGCGGGGGCATGGCACGGCGCAGAGCAGGGGTGCTTGCAGATACGCTTGGGCTTGTTGCACGTCTGTGTGCACGGGTCGCACTCTCCTGGGTGACACGTCTTCTCGCAGCGATGGCCGCCGCATCCCAGGAGCTTGCCGCAGACCTGGCCGCACGACACACGGTCCTGCGACTGTGAGCAGCGCACGTTCTTGACCGCCGGGTCCTTGCCGCATGCGCAAGGCTTGGTGGTGAGGAACGGGCACGGAGGACAGTCGGGCTCTTCGTGGCAGTTGTGCTGCATCTTGGGGTGGCCACATGGAGGGTCGGGGCGCGCGCACGGGAAAACGCAGTTGATCTTTGTGCCGCACGCGACAGGCGGGTACACGACAGTGTTGCCGCAGTTGCAGATGAGCTCGTCGTACGATGCCTGCAGGCAGCGGCCGCATGCGCCCTTGTGGTCGGGCTTGGGGCAGGTATGGATCCCGCAGCTGAGGAGCTTACCGCAGACAAGCGGGCACTGGTGCAGGTCATCGTCGTCGAGGAAGTCGGGCGTGTCGTGTGCGCGGCGGCCTTTACGTTTGGCCTTGTACGACAGCGGGCAGCATACACGGCCGCACTCGTGGCGACCGCAGTTGCGGAGCGCCTTGCACACGCGCTCGCAAAGGAACTCGTCCTCGCCGGCCTGCTGGCGCTCGCGTACCTCGTCACAGTCGAGCAGGAGCGTCGCCTCGCCGCAGCGACACGGGCGGTACACCTGCTCGTGACACGGAGGGCATTCGCCAGTGTGGCACTTGAGCGGACACGCGTGGCCGCAAGGACGCGACTTGGGACACGACTCGCCACACGTCGGGATCGGCGCAAGGCAGTCTGGACGCGGGTAGTCGGGCAAGATGCTGAGCGGCGTCGCACCGCAGGGACACGTGGTGATAACGGACGGAGAAGTCGGGCACGGCAGCGGCGTCGGCGAGTGGGGGTGGCACTGCTCTTGGCACTCGTGAATGCCGCACTCGTACTTCTTGTGACAGATGCGGTCGCACGCGTAACGTCCTACCCATTCCTCGCCGTCGGCCGAGCTGCACGGCTTTGCCGCGTCCTTTTGCCAGCCACACGGCGCGGCCTTGTCCTCTTCGCCGCAGTAGCACCGCACCGTCTCGACCTCGTCGCACGGCGCGCACGGGCCAAAGTGGCACGGTTTGTCGCACATGTGTTTACCGCACGCAAGCATGCGGTCGCAGATCTCGTCGCACACGGGCGTGAGTGCGGCATCGTTGGTGCTCGCAGTCGAGCACCGGACAGTCAAAGACGAGCCGTGCGACGGGCATCGCACGACAAGCGCCACCTGGCATGGCGGGCATGGGCCCGGATGGCAGTCGAGGGGACAAGGGTGATCGCAGTTTGGCCGTTTGCGGGCACAGGCGTCGTTGCACGTGTGCGGCGACGTCTGTGACGTTGGCGGGTTGGCGAGGCGACCACAGAAGCACCTATAACCGCCAATCTTTGTCGCGCGGTGTTTCTGGCAGCCAGGGCAGCGCCACGATGGCTCGTCGCTGCTCTCGCTCTTGCGGATCCGCTCCGTGTCCTCGTGCAGGCTGCGCGACGCCCAGTCACGCACACAAGTAATGTGGAACGGAGTGTAGCATGCCGCAAAGTGGGCAGCAACAAACGCCGGCCGGGCATTCTCCTCGAGGGTCGACGGAATGTCGGGCGGCGAGTGGGGCGGCAGACACGACCACGTCTGCTGCTGCGGGAAAATGGGGTTAAAGCACTGAGGAGTTAGCAAGTTCAACAGCGCCGTAACTCACAATTGGGCACTCGATGAAGGGCTTGCCGCGTAGACCGCGAGTAAGCCGCGAGTTGAGGTCGTCTGGCTCTGGGCCCGTGTGCTCGTGGTGGTCCACATGCTTGCGCTCCTTCTTGGGCGCGCCATTCGCAGTGGTGAGCTTTGTGCCGCGCTCAAAGGCAGCACGACGGCTAGAGACAGCCTTAGGCGCCGCAGCACCGGCGTCTCCGTCTTTCTTGGGCTTGCGGGACCTGCGGCGAGTCGAGTCGCTTTGGCGCGACTCGGGACGCGATGGACCCGCCTCGTCTGGTGTAAACGCCTTGGCGGCCGGGTTGAGCGGCGCGCCCTGCTGACGTCCAGACTGCTTGTCGCCGCCAGACTCTGTCCCGTTGGGGGAGTGGCGGCGTCCATGTCCCCTGCCCTTGCCGCGCGTACCACGGCTGACCTTGTGAGAGATCGTGTTGCCACCGTTGACGCTCATCGCTGCGAGGTCGGCAGAGGGAGGCTCGTTGGAGCCGTTGGCCTTGGGGCCATTGGTGCCGTTGGGCTGGTTGCCACCACGGCGACCACGTCCGCGCTGACCGTTAGGCCGCTGCGGGTTGGAAGGACCGCTGCCGTTGGGGCGCTGCGCGAGGTACGCGCCGTCGCCGGGCTGCGGTGGGGCGCGAGCAAGGTATGCTCCGTCGCCTGGTTGGGGTATAGTTGGAGCTGCTGCCGCCGAGGCGGTCTCCGCCATGGTGTTGGACGGCGTCACTCGAGTAGGCGGCAGAGCGTGCAGGGTTGCGATGGGCAGAGTTAAGGAGGTAGTGGCGACCGTTGGAGCCGGACCGCGCAGAGTTGAGAAAAAAGAGTTGAGGAGGGGTTGGGTGTCGGTTTGTAAGAGTTTAAAGCGAGCGCGAGGTTGCTTTACGCGCTGTCGGGGTGTTGAAGAGAAATAGAGAGATGCGAGTCGAGATGCAAACGACTGTGGAAGATGATTGACAAAGTGATGAGAGGTGTTCTGGGTCGGGCAAGTGCACTCGAACTCACGGCGCGGATAAAGCGGATAAACTCTTCGGAAAGGTTGCTCGGATCCGAACCACATGGAGGTCCGGTTTGATTAGTCAATTAAAGTTCTCACGGTGGAACAAGCTAGCATTTGCGGTTATGTTCCATGGGTTATTGAAGTAGTTACTAATCAGGAATTAGAAGTATTAACAAGGCTATAACGACCCCGGGGGCCGGCCCGTGCACGTGGTTGTCTCCCGGTGGCGATCTCTTGGTGACGGCGTGACGGCGAATGCGCCGAAAGGTGTGTATGGTGACGGACGGCTCGGTGACGACGGGTGGCAAAGTGAACTCCACTCGCCGAGGTCACCGAGAGTCGTCATAACAATTACGGGTCTAGGTAATCCTCCGGAAATCTCGGTTGATGTGAAGCTGAGATTCACGCTGCGGGAATGCGCAGAGACGCACAGCGCACGGCGCACAGCGCACAGGTGCCACACTCCTCGACGTGCCCATGCCAGATTCCAACACTGTTGAATCCTGTCCATACCTCTCTTGCACACTTGTCTACCCAAAACTTGGGCTTCTTGCTGGCCATGTCGTCTGCTGTGCCGCCCGTCGTCTACTGCGACGACAACCGCTATCCCGGCCCCGAGCCGTTTGGTCTCCCAGACCACGTCACGGGCGTACCCACCCAAGCCGAGCTCGACGCGCAGCCACGTCTCTTTACCTGGGGGGAGTGCAAGGAGATTATCAGTATGTCGCGCTAACGAACGTGCGCTGACGCGCACCAGAGGACGGCGATCTCGGCATGCTTTCGCGCAACAAGGAGCTGCAGAACCGCTACGACCACTGGATGCAGCAACAGCGCGACAAGTGGGGATCAACAGGTACGGCCTTGATTTCCTCCTGGCGATAAAATTGACAGCAAACAGAAAATTATCTCGTGCACGCACGGTTGCCGTGGGGCGAGGCCAACAAAGCCAAGGGGCACGTGCCCGAACCGACGTGGGACCAGCGCACAGCCCTCGACCACCCGGATGTTGACCTGACGCCGTCGACGCGCCCAAAGGAGACGGGCGGCGCCAAGGCGCCGGCGGACAAGCACCTACGTTCAGGCTCGGGTGCGGCGGCCGTCGCGGCGCACGCCCTCGGCGTACCTGTCAACGGCCACGGCAGCCACCGTGGCTCGTCCGTCTCCAACGTCGCCACGCCCGGTACGTGCTCGCACGCGGCGACGGCCCCTAGCTCGCCGCCACGGTCTGCGGCCGCGTCGGGCGCAAGCACGCCTAGCAGTGTCGCGTACGTCAGTCTCGACAGCGTCCTCCCCAAGATCAACCGCAAGCTCGAACGGAGCAAGCGTCGCGCTGCTGCCAGAGCTGCGGGCCACTCGCCCAGCCCAGGTAGTAGCAACCCCACGACCGACGACGACAGCGACGACGACGAGCCGGACGTGTTCCTCAAGTACGACCCGGCCAAGGGTCTCGACAAGGACAAGTTTGCAGTGCTGCCCAACGACTGGCCGTACTGCATTCCGTACGGCGTTAGACACTACTGCGTCTGGTCTAGAGTGGGTCTGTCATTGGCCACAGTCACTGACTAGCAGGTCCCTATTGCACACCCCGTCCTCGTTGACTATGACCGCGAAGCGTGGACCAAGGTGGAAGAAGAGGGACTCTCCGGCTTCACCGGCGTGATACCCATCAAGCGTGAGCCCGCACAGCTCGCGACGCCACCGCCAAACGGTGAGACTGGCGGTAGAAACCTTGGTATCCAGCACCCGTCCGAGGCGGGCAAGGACGGCTGGTACGCCATCGATATAGGGTACGGCGGCAAGGACCTGCAAAAGTGGGCTGGGGTGCAGTACGAGTCGTACGGTGGCCACGAGGTCGCCAACATGGTGCGCGGGCTGTGGGACGAGCGCGGATGGGAAACCCTCTGGTTCGTCAACCCTCCTGTGAGTAGACACAGACACACACACACACACATGCAGTGCTGATCGGCAGCGCCTCCAGTCCGTGCCCGGCTACGCCCACTTCCATGTCTTTGCGCGCCGCAAGACGCCCACCGAAATCGACATTAGCGAAAAGTACTTTACCGGGCCGAAACCGCGATCCGAGGCCAGCTTGGCCACGACCAAGGAGGCAAATGGAGATGCGCCCGTCGCCAACGTCGAGCCACCCAAAGACGCCAACGCTGAAACGCCCAAGGCGACGACACCGACCGTGCCCACGCACGGCCCGATCTACAGCTCGATCTGAGCCGGGCCACACACGAAATTCTCACGAGTAACCTTTGACGATCTTCATTAGCTCTTGAGCTACCCTTCCAAATTGCATCCACGGCGCGTTAGAAAACCATATCATCTTGTTTGTCAGTCTGCATTGTCTTCATTTAAACGGGTCTGGTGGTACTTGGCTGCATCTCTCTACGTTCGCCTAGATCAGCTTGCCCGTCTTGTCCATACGGTTGTACGAGTTGCCATACTCGGGCTTGTTGTCGAGAATCTTCTCAATCTCGGTCTGGACGTCGGGGTGGTCGAGAAGCTTCTGGTAGACGTCGAGAGCCTTGACGTTCTCCTCGAGCTGCCCAGGCTTCGTAGCGCCGAGCTACCGTCAGTACAGATGGCGCGGAAGGTACTCACAATACAGGTCGAGACGTTGGGGTTGAGGAGCGTCCATGCCAAAGCGAGGTTGGTCATGCTGGCACCGATCGACTCGGCAAGCTTGGTGAGCTTGCGGACCTTTTCAATCTTGGCCCTGCCCTCGTCGCTCTGGAGGGCCTTGACCGTGTCGCTGAAGAAGGCCTTGTTGGTGGCGAAGCGCGAGTCGTCGGGGATACCGTCGTTGTACTTGCCCGTGAGGACGCCCGAGTCGAGGGGCGACCAGATGGTGCTGCCGTAGCCCTCGCGGCGGAAGACGTCGGCGTACTCGATCTCGAAGCGCTCACGGTGCAGCATCGAGTAGTGGGGCTGCTCGCACGTAGGGCCGATCATGTTGAGACGGCGCGCAATCTCCTTTGCCTGCAGGATCTGGCCGGCAGTCCACTCGGACGTGCCCCAGTAGAACGCCTTGTTGTTGTCAATCACCCAGTTGAACGCGCGCACAATCTCCTCCATGGGCGTGGTCACGTCCGGGCGGTGCGCAAACACGACATCGACATAGTCGAGGCCTAGACGTTCGAGCGAGTGCAGCGTGCCCTCGATGATGTGCTTGCGGCTCAGACCACGCGTGTTCTGGGTCTCCTTGCGCCCAGTGCCAAAGAACACCTTGGTTGTGACGATAATGTCCCGGCGGTCCCAGTTGAGCTCCTTGATCACGCGCCCCATCTCAAGCTCGCTCTGGCCCGCAGAGTACGTCTCGGCATTCTATCCGTCAGTTTCGGCCACCTCGGTGCGCCCAGGTACACACGTCAAACATGTTGATACCCAGGTCGAACGCCTTTTGCATAATCTCCTTGACAACGTCGCCCTTCTGTGTCCCGCCGACGCTGGAAGTTAGCTCTGCTCGTGCCAGGGTCCACATACGTGAGCCATCCACCGTATGCGAAGACGGGCACGCGCTGGGGAGAGTTAGTAGGTGTTCGGTAGCACTCGGCAGTGTCGTCGGTCGACGTACCAGACCCGACTCGCCCAGGTTGCGGTACTGCCCGTTAGTTTTAATCTTATCGCCCCGTTGCAAGCTCACGATCATGTTCTTGGGCTCGAACGCAACGGTCTCCTTGGGTGCCATTTTCGGTGATGTTTCTTTTGGTGTTGGTGTGGGGTGGACGCAGGATGTGTAGGAGAGAGAGAATATATATGTGCAAGTTCAGAGGCGACGAGCTGGTGCGCGGGGTGGAGATGGGTGCACTGCGTGTGCTCTGTCAGCATGGGTCCAGACGTACGGCTCTGAGTGGCCCATACGCTGTACGCTTGCCGCAGCGGTTGATGTCACCACATGACGCGCCATGATCCACCCCCCCCCCCCCCCAACGAAAGGGCGGACGTGGCCGGTGAGATCGAAGCTTCGGCCCGGCGGCTCTGGCGCCTCACGCGGTACTGTCTCAGGGCCGCCCGCCAGTCATTCCCAAAGTGGAGGCCGTCCACCACCAAATTAGGTGGAGGGGTACGTTCGGAGCCGGAATAGTGGAGGTGTATAAAGTCGTTGTATAGAGGCAAAGAAGTCAAGCTGATAGATGTCGATGTAGCGTATGTTGTCCAACCCTCGACTCGACGCTGAATATATCTACTTGTTCACTGACGCCGCTGACTGATCTGTTTCACTGCAGCGGTAGGACTCAGTCAGCCTCCACCCTTTTGGGTATCGCGCTGATCAAGGCTTTGCGGTGAGTTGTCCTCGTACCGGTCAGAACGCCGTGCGTCGCCTGTTGTATGGCCTCGGCAATAGAGGTAACAAGGTCATGTGTATCAACGTGAGATGAGCGATGTGGTATGCCGACGCGCTGGGTTCAAACGACACGAATCGAGGGTTCAATCACGAGACTGTGGCTGTGGTGAGCCGACTACGAGCATGACTAGGAGGGCCTTTTCGACAGCCCACATTGTGTTCTGAGTAAACATACTTACAGAAGCCCCTGATCAGAGCCTCAAGCAACCGACATTCTCTCCAGAGCGCAACACTGCTTAGAGTGGAGTGCAGAAATTGTCAGTACACTTTGAGCTGTGTCGCGTTCCTTTCCCATTGACACTATTAGAAATGGCACCATGGGACTTGACAGTTGGTCTACAAGACCATGAAAGAATGGAATCCCCAGAGCATGTAGCTATGTAAAAGAATCTCTGTCGCAAGACAATCAGTTTTAACTTGTTTGGTGGTGGTCAACGAAGACCCAGGATGCCTTACAGTGAAATCCAAACGGGTTGACACACCCCATACGCCCCACTCTGAAACCCACCTTGGCAAGGGAAATCTGATTCCGTCCACAGGGACAAGCGCCAGGTGGAGGTGCTCAGTGATGTGCATGATGTGGCATTGAGCCCCGGTCAGCTAGGCAATTAGACAAGTTGCTCATCCTCTCTCAGCCTACACGGTAGAAGCACACACCATGAAGGCGAGCGCCGTCCTCTTCGCGCTGCTCCCTGTTCTTGCAGCGGGCAAGGACGAGGTCCGTGGCGTCGACCCGGCGTGTGAGTTGTCGTTGGGCCCGGGTATGTGTTGACAGGCAGTCGCGGAGAGTTATGACCCAGCACAAAAGACATTCAAGTGTCTAGACGGGCAGAAGACGATCCCGTTCTCGGCCGTCAACGACGATTACTGCGACTGCGACGACGGGTCCGATGAGCCCGGCACGTCGGCGTGCGAGGGCATGCCCCGCGCGTACTTTTACTGCAAGAACGAGGGACATATCCCTGCACGTATTCTGAGTTCGCGGGTTAACGACGGAATCTGCGGTGCGTCCATGCGAAAAGGAGAGCCAAGCTTACAGCAGAGCCCGAATGCTGTGATGGCTCAGACGAGTGGATGTCGGGCGCGTGCCCGAACCGCTGTGCCGAGGTCGCCAAGGAGCACAAGGAGCGTGTCGAGCTCGAGGCCAAGACGCGCCGCACCGTGAGTACTAGACTAGACTAGACTAGTCAATGGCCTGACCGCCAGGGCGCCAAGATCCGCAGCTCGTACATTGCCTTTGCGGAAAAGGAGAAGACACGGATGCAGGAGGAGGTCGCGAGCAAGAAGGCGCAGCTCGCTGGCGCCGAGGCAAAGGTCGCCGAGACCAAGGCGGCGCTCGAGTCGGCCGAGGCACAGAGCCGCGACGACCTCGAGCGGCGGAAGCAGTCACGTAGGTTTTGCCCTTTTTGAGTGACGCTGACTGTGGAGCAATGTACAAGGCGCTCGAGGAGCACCGTGACGCCGCGACGCGTCTGCGCGACCAGCTCAACGACGTCAAGGCCGACCTCTCCACGGTCCTCGCGATCCTTGACGAGCTGTCCCGCGGCTACAACCCGAACGGGCAAGACATGGCCGTCAAGGCGGCCGTGGTTGGGTACAAAGAGCTGATTGGCAAGACGGACGACGCCGCGTCGACGTCGGACGAGGCCAAGCCGGATGGTGAGGGGGGGGAAGTGGCCAAGCCCGACGACGCGGCCAAGCTCAACACCGTCCGCGACCCAGAGGGCCGTCTCGCCGGTTTTGACGTCGAGCGTGTCCTCCGCACCGACCTCGAGTCGCTGCTCGTCTCGGACGACAGCAGCAACTATTACGACGACGAGGACTCGCTGCGTGAGTACAGGGCCGTGACGTTGCTGACGCCAGTGTACCGCTTCGAGGAGTACATCCCCGACTCGATGTTTGAGTACTACGATGCTGCGCGCGAGGCGTTCATCGAGCTCCTGTACACCATGGGCGTGCTCAAGAAGAAGAAGGATGTCGTCAACGACGGGCCCCGTAAGTACTCCGTGGAGGGAAGTGCTGATACGTAGACGTCGCGGCGGCGCGCCAGCGCAACAGTGCCGCGTCAAGCGAGCTCAACAGCCTGCGCAACGGTATCCAGACCACCGAGTCGACGCTGGACAAGATGACCACGAAGCAGTGGTACGGCCCTGCAGGCGAGTGGAAGAAGCTCGACGGCACATGCATCGAGACTGTCGCGGGAGAGTGAGTCGCAAGGGTACAGAGCCTGATGTTGACGCTAGCTACACGTACGAGCTGTGCTTCTTTGGCACGGCGCGGCAGAAGAGCAACAAGGACAGCTCGTCCAACACGCTCGGCACGTTTACCGAGTGGAACACGGCCGCCAGTCCCGGCGAGTACGACTACTACACGAAGATGGCGTACCGGAACGGGTGAGTGCGAGGCCTAGGACACGACTGACCTGCAGTGCAAAGTGCTGGAACGGCCCTAACCGGTCCGTCAACGTCGAGCTGTCGTGCGGTAAGGAGAACGCCATCCTTTCCGTCACCGAGCCCGAGAAGTGCGAGTACAAGTTCAAGGCGACGTCGCCGGCCCTCTGCTGGCCGCTCGAGGGCCACAAGCCCAAGGAGGCGGCAAAGGAGACCAAGGACGAGCTGTAGATATAGACACATGCATACCGCATACATGCCTCATTGTCCGAGTGCCGCGACAAGGTGGGCCCGTCAGGCACTCAATTTTGGGGCTGTGCAGGCTAGCTACCGCACCGTCGCGGCGACTGGACCTGGCTTGGCCTCGCCGTGTGCGGCCGCAGCCGCACCAGGCGCCTTGTCAGCGCCGCCACGGCATGGTGGTGGAATAGGAGAGTCTGGGTCGATCGGGGTGAGGATCACGCGGCCGACGGGGAAGTAGCGCTCATGGTTGGCGAAAAACGACTTCCAGCCGTCGAGGGACTGGGGTCAGCGTTGCACGAAACAAGAATGGTCAACCCAAACCGAAGGCGACATGCAGCGCCCCTGCGATACCCACCTTGAGCTGCGCCTCGGTCAGTCCTCGGAGGTCGTGCGTGAGGTGAGTCTCAAAGCAACCGGTAACGAAAGCGCGCGAGGCATCACGACCAGCCCTGTAATGGTCAGTTCCTGCGTCAGAGTACACCCACCCACATCATGTTGTATGCGCCGCCGCGGCCGTAAATACGGCGGTTGGCGCTGACGTCGTACACGTCGCCGCCGATACTGATGTAGACGGGACGGGATGGGTCCGCGCCGTCGAAGGCCTTGAGCTGGACGAGGGTGAACTCGCGGAGCGGGGGCGCGAGGGGGTTCATGGGATGCAGCCACGCCTTGCGCAGCATGGGGCGGACAGTGGGCTCGAGGCCAAACGAGTACGTCCCCGTCATAAAGTGCGAGAGCATAGGGAGGAAGAGGGCAAGCATGATCACGCGGGAAAGCACGCCGGTCCATGTCCACGACGGCGGCGCCGCGCGCGCCCGTTTCGCCTTGTCCGCATTCTCCTGTCGTAACCGCTCACGCTCGAGGCGTGCTCGTTGTCCAGCGATAATCGCCCGGTTCGCCGGCTTGGCGCTCACCCGCTGCCCCGTCCTGCGCGTCAGCCCTAACCCGACCCGCGCTTTGCCACACGCACGCAGTCATCACCGAGTCATACTTCTCCTCGCCGGGAGCCATCCCGGGTCGCGTGCGCTGTCGCGCTAACACCCGTCAGCCACGCCTCGTTGTCGTTCGCGCAGCTTACCGCCAGCATAGTTTTCGTCAGGCCGCTCGGCGTACACGTCCTGGTCCATTGCAAGCGGACAGATGGAGTGGAGCAAGTGGGTAAGAGTCGGAAACAACAATGTTGAATGCTGTTCCAGTGGTGGAGGATCCTAATATTGGCTTCTGAATGCTGCATGACGCTGCGTCATGGCACGACCCCGACCTTGAATCCGGACATTCATCCATCCGTTCAGTTCTGTCCCCTCTCGTCCCACCGCCCCGGGGTATCGAGCGCAAAGACATATACAGCGACAACGGGGACGACAACGGGGAGCGAAACCTGATTCCTTTGCTTGTGCTGGCGCACAACTCGACGACACAGACTTTTGCCATGCGTGACTTTGAGATCGACAACCTGACACTCGTGCTGCTGTTCAGCATCGCAGTGGTGCTGCTGTACCAGCGCTTCTTCAAGCCCAACCCGCTCGTACACTCGCTCCTGCTTGGTGGACAGGCTGCCGCAAGCCAGGTCCGCCAGCCCGGCGAGAGCCCGCTGTACCGGTCATGGGCGACGGGCCACGGTACGCCGGTAAGTTCACACCCGGGCGCCGCCCGCTCACACCCAAGATGCAGGTCCGTCCCGGCGGCCAGGTCAAGACTGTCGATGCCGCGGCCAAGGTTCCGCCGCCGGCGCTCCCGCCGGGAAAGCAGCCGCCTCCGCTCAAGCAGCGCTTCATCCTCGACACGCCGGTACGCATGCGTTGTACTTTACGTGCTGACGGCAGCTGACCAACGAGGCGCTGGCGGAGATTGTGCGTCTCGTGCCGGTGGGCCTGCGCTCGCTGTTTCCCGCGCTTGCGAGCGCCGAGGCCACGCCGATTCTCACCCTCCTTCCTCCCTCGCCGTCGACCAGCCTGCCGCTTCTCCTGCTAGCGCTTGCGTCCGAGCCCCGTCACCCGCTCGCTATCGTGCCCAACCCCCGCCTGCTTGCTGGCGTCCTCGCATCGTCCGCCCACCCGTCCCCCGGCCTCATCGTCATCCACGCAGCGGCGTTTGACAGCAGCATTGCCGGCCTTACCCTCGAGGACCTTGCTAACGTGGCTGGCGTCCTCATTGTTGGTGATGCCGAGCGCAAGCTTGCCGGCGCGGCGAAGAACGCTGCAGCGTCCGGCGCCGTCGTCCGCTGGTGGGAAGAAATCTGGGACGCTGCTGAGGCGGACGACACCGCCAAGGCCGGAGACAACGAGACACAGTGGTCCGACACGTTTGGCTGGTTCTACACCCCCGACGGCGAGGCCCTCAAGGCGACGCACATGGTAGGTGTGCTTGGGATGTATGAGTGCTAATGTTCCAGACCATGACCGCCGGCATGGCTGGTTTCATGTCTCTCTTCCCTGCGGACAAGCGGCCGACGTCTCGTGACGTCGTAGGCAGCACGATTCCCCTCGACACGCCGTTCGGCATGAGTATTGCTCTCGCCGCGGTATGGAGCGGCGCGGGTCTGCGTCTCCTCGGCCCCGAGAAGGCCGGCTGGGACGTGAAGGCCGACCCCAACGTCGAGCTCGGCCTCCTTGCTGCCGAAGACCAGCAGCCTCTGCCCAGCGTCCTCGTCATGTAAGTCGTCACTGCCACGGTCCGGCTCACACCAGCTCGCCTCCATACCACGCTGCGCTTGTCGCGCACGCGGCTCACGCCCTGCGGTCGCACCCGTTCGGCAGCGTCGTCGCCTCGCACAAACTCAACGACCTGCGGTCGGGCTACATAGGCCGCGACGGCTGGATCGATGGCCTTGTGCGCGGCCCGCGTAAGGAGGTGCTTGGCGGTCTCGTGGACAACCTGCGCGCGGTGATCGTCGTTGGCGGTAAGTCGAGCAAATTGCGAAAGCTAACGCCAGACACGTCGTACGGTGCCGCATCCCGCTCGCACGTCGTCCTCTCTCTGCCACTCACCCGCCTCACGTCCTCGCCGTACTCGGCCGGTCCCGTGTTCGTGTCGCACATGTACGACCTCCAGTCGCCCGTCGTGCCAGACGTGTTTGCGCCGGCCGTCGGCGGACCCAAAGCCCACACGGGCCCGCCCGCGTCCAACGTCGAGGTCGTCCTCCGCGGCGTCCCCGAGCCTATCCCCGACAACGGCCCGATCCCTGGCCGCGTCTGGGCCCGCGGCCCAGCCATCCTCGAAAAGGCCGGCACTCAGGAGGGATGGGTCGACACGGGCATCGACGCGGCTGTCGCCCCGAACGGCACGTTCACCATCGCCTAGAAGTAGAGCATGCAGAAGTATGGTCAATGAAGGATAGGGTCGGAGTACATAGCTCGTTCTGGTCGCGGCGAACACTCAATGCTGATTCATGAAGGACAAGGATCTTGGGCCGTGGGAGACGGCTTCCACTAGCACACCCATGTCACTCGCAGTTGTTTCTGGACTTATGCATCACTCATCCCGGCCGCATAGATCCGCCGGCTGATAGCGCTCGCTGCCGTTGGCGCAGCGTTCGGCACCGAGAGTGGCCGTCACGTGAGGATATCGGCCGAGATTAGATCCCATCGGCGCGGGATATGTGTGCCAAGACGGCGGTTGCCACCCATGGAGCGCCAGAGGGCAGTGATCAGAGTGACTGCTGCATCGTACATTCGCCCTCCT
Organism: Cutaneotrichosporon arboriforme; assembly: GCA_002335565.1. Lineage (NCBI taxonomy): Eukaryota > Fungi > Basidiomycota > Tremellomycetes > Trichosporonales > Trichosporonaceae > Cutaneotrichosporon > Cutaneotrichosporon arboriforme. The sequence continues at coordinate 1,669,576 of BEDW01000003.1, read as the reverse complement.
CAGCCCGAAGCCAAGCGGCGTGGTCTTGGCTTAAACCCTCAGTGAGAGGGTGCGCTTTATACATTCTCGCTTCGAGCTCCGTCAGTGTCTCCACTCCAAGCCTTGTCTTCAACTACGCTCGGCTCAACCCCGCGACGATGAAGCTGGCCGCATTCCTCCTCGGCGCCGCTGCAGCGCTGGCAACACCGTACCAGCTTCCGCTTGTGCAACACCGCGAAACGCTGGAAGAGGCCGGTATGCCCACTCCCACAACAGCGCTGATGTCAGTCGAGAGTGTGGTGCATCTCGTACGCACAGTGGGGTCGGGGACGATGGCGAGCGTGTTCCCAGCGGACAATGAGAACGCAGGTGAGTTGATCCGGCGGCGTTCGCGGTAAGCTGACGACAGGATACCCGTTTGCCCTCATGGAGGTGGGTGACCTCCGCGCTGGGAGGGGACCATTGGCGATGGGAGGAGAGATACTGACATGTCCCCGCCGCCGCGGAATGAACCTGGTTGCGTGCCAATGTACAGGCTCGTGCGTCATTCTCCGCATTGTCCGCTGACTCTAGACGCCCCGTGCCACGCCGACGGCGCGCTGACCTTCATATCCATGCCCATCTCGCTCATGCAGCGCAACCTGCGCGACACGGCTGGGCGGGCGTCATACGCCCTCGTTACGCCCCCGAGCGGGCGGCACAACGAATACGCCCTGCCGCGTGTATCCTTCATTGGCGTAGGCAACCTCTCAAGCTGGTAGTTAGAGGAGACGCTGACGCCTCCCAGAACCTCACGGTCCTCGACGACGTGTCCGACGCGGAACATGACCGCCTCCGCGCATGCTTTACAAAGTTCCACCCCGACGCCAAGTGGTGGATCCCCGAAGACCCCCGCGGAGCACATACCTCCCACTGGGCCAGACTGTGCGCTTCCACCACCACCACTTTGGAAAGCTCACGCCAGCACGCCGCAAGATATCTACTACATTGGCGGTTTCGGGACGTACGTTTGCCGTAAGGCGAGGCGCTGACGACAAGGACCGGTTGGATAGGACATATTCCCCTCGACAAGTACGCCAAGGCCATGGAGAAGTAGTCTGCCTTATCAGATCGCGCGCAAATCTCGTTGCTCCCCCTCATCTCGCTCTATATGTTGCGGCATGCATCACATCGTCGCAGTTGGCAAGGCCACCGTGAAGAGGGCTCTGGGGCCCCGTATAATCCTGCTTGTCACGTGATTTGCCTCCACTTTTGACGTCTGAAAGTTGCGTTGAGTGAGGGATCTGTTGCCACCACCAACACCATGCCGCTCCCGCCGCCGACGAGCTTGGGCTTACCCGCGAAGCCGGGCACTCTTCCGGCGCCTGTGGCCGAGGCGGGCCCCTCTTCGCGGTCTGGGGCGTGCGCGATGTGCTCCTCCGAGGCCAAGTACACGTGCCCGCGGTGCGGCACGCGCACCTGTTCCGTCGCATGCTCAAAGGCGCACAAGACCAAGCGCGACTGCAGTGGACAGCGCGATCCGGCGGCGTACGTCCCCCTCGCAAAGTACACGCAGGGCACGTGGGACGGGGACTATGCGTGGCTCGAAGCGACGAGGCGACAGGTCGCGGCGTGGGGCGAGGGCGTCGCCGCCGACGAGGCCGCGAGCGCTCCAGGCGGCCCGGGTAGTACGAGGGGTGCGCCGGCCAGTCGAGGCGCCGCGACTCGCGGACGTGGTGGTCGTGGTGGCGCAGCGACGAGTACCCGCCCCCAACGCAAGAGTAAACTTGACGGATTGCGCTGGGCCGTCGCCCAGATCGGCGCCGAGATCGACTTCCTCCCGGACGGCATGCAGCGGCGCCGGCAGAACCAGTCAAGCTGGAATCCAAAGTACGTCCGCGTTGAAGCCGAGGTGACTGACCCCCAGGGCGCACGCGTTACATCTTACCGTGCAGGTGACGCTTGAAGGGAGGCTCGCGGAGGCGAGCAGCGGCGAGGGCGAGGGCGAGGCGTCCACACAGCCGCCATTACATTACCGCGTGCCGGTTCTGCCGCCCGCGTCGCCACCTAGCACGCCTGCGAGCTTGCTCCCAGAGACGCTTCGCACACGTACCGACCTCGTGCTGGTCCTGCCGTACGTGCTTCCACGACGACAGCAGGCGCATGCAGAGTACGGTCTGCCCCCGGGACGACGATGTTTCTTCGCCCCTCTGGCGCCGGACGCGGCGCTCGACAAGGTCCTGAGCGGTACGGCCTTCATCGAGTTTCCAGACATACACGTCTTTACCCGCAGTGACTGGGACACGGGGCTCCGGTCTGGCGCCTTCGTGGTCATGCCCCATCTGCAGCCGAAACGCAAGGCCGAGGACACGCCGTCGGATGCGACGCCTGATGCCCCTCCGCCAGCTAAGAAGCCGAAGACTGAGGCGAATGGCCTTGCGGGACTCGGCGACTACGGTGACTCGGACGAGGAGAGCGACGCCGGGGACGACCCAGGTGCTGAAGTAGGAGTGAGGGAAGATGACGCGGCGGAGGATGACAAGGTCGACATTAATTTAGCGCCAGAGATGGCCGAGGCGCTCGGCGCCGCGCTTGTCGCCGACTTTGGCGAAGTACAGTGACAAGCTACATGTATGTATGACTTATGGGCGTTTGCGTACATTGGGAGGTCGAGTGGGCCGTGCTTAGACGAGCTCGATGCCACCTTCCCTGCCTCGTCAGCTGCAGGAGATCCGCACAGCTCACCCGTCGTTGTGTAACCTCAGGTCGACGAGTGCTGAGACTACCGTAAGGAGGTAGACGACCAGGCCGTAGTAGCAAAGGACGAGCATGCTGTCGTCGACGTAAAACGTGACGTACAGGAGCCAGGCGACGGCCGCGAGAGCGGTGAACCCGAGCGTGACGCAAATTGTGTCATGCCAGGCGCTAACGTCAGTTGAAAGAGTTCAAAGTAGCCCACTAGACAAAGAAGCAGCCTCGGATAATGACGAGGAGAGCGGCGATGATGCTCGTAAGGCAGGCGTAAAGAAGCAGTGTGTCGAAGGAGGGTAGGCTGATGTCAGCTCTGGATTGTGGGGGTGCGCGCCTGTTGAGGGTTATCGCCGCCTGGCCGTTCGAGAGCGGCATGGCGGCAAAAGGCCACGAAGCGGAGTTGGTCCACGAATGAAGCGAAGGATAACGAGCTGAGGTCTGAAGACGTTTACGAATGCTGCTGGTGGAATGGATGAAGGGAGGAACGGTCGCTAGCTTGAATGTGTGAATGAGGCATGAGACACCTCACCCACTTGCCACTACGGCCTCTTGCCACCGACACTGCTGCAACGACCGTAGAGCTCCTCCGCGTCCGTCGGATCAGGTTCCTTATGCTGTTGCCGAGAACCCGATCAATGGCGTTCGTGTTGGTACAGTACCTGTTCTGCGCCACGCCGCCGTGGACGGAATGGAGAGGAGGGAACGAAGGATGATCAGCTCCCCGAGAAAAGTCAGTCGCGTCAGCTTGTCACCACTTCACCGTCCTGCCGCGCTCTATGCAGCTACACCTCCGCATGCACAACTCTTTGGTATTTCCCAATACATCAGAAAGCTGCATGCGACAACTGGCAGACCTTGAAATGCCAAGACGGCGTTAGACGAATGACCAGTCGCCCGACGACACACACCCGCTATTCCCAACGTGCAAGCGGCGCCGCACTGTCTCACACTTATGTCCCCAAAGAATCGGACGAGGTGGACGGCCAGAGGTGTGCAACGCGTTAACAGCACAAGAACGCGTACAGAGTCAGCGCCGTTTGCGGAATGGAGCACTCACGCGCCCGTGGTCGTGCGCGTCCGATTGCGTCTAGAGTGTAAGACATCGCACGACCACAACGCCATTTACTTGCCCCATGACTTGTCGTCAACACTGCACACATCCTCACTCTCGCCTGCTGTCCTCCACGGCTCGCACAACTCCCACGACCACGGAGTAGCCATCACCACACTCGTTCGCCATTCGCTCGCTCCCTGTCCCCACCCATTCGCTCGCCCCGCCTCCTCTAGTCCGCGCCGTAGACGCCACCATGACCTCGACAACTCTCAAGGCAAGTGGTCCCCAAACATCACTCTTACCTCTTCACTCAGCATCACTCCTTACGCCTAGCTCTTTGCCTTCACCGCGGTCGTCATGGTCAGTAACATTACGATCGACCTAAACACCTGCGAGGCGATGCTCGCCTCGCCGGCCTTTACCCTGTTCAAGGCCTTCCACTTTGTTCTCAGCGACGCCAGCGACCTCAAGTCGTACGTCGGCGCCAACTACGTTTCGTGGGTGCGCGCCGCGTGGTCGTGGACGCCGACGGCCAACGACGTTCTCCTCGTGCTCGGCCTGTACTGCTACTACTACTACATCAAGGTCCGCAAGCTCAACCCTTACAGCTTTGAGTAAGTTGCGTTAAGGAGGGCGTTAGGCTTACATACAGAGCAGCCCGACTCCTGCTGGCCGCCAAGGACCCAGCGTGCATCTGCCTCGTCGCATGGGTGTATCAGTATGTGTGGAAGTACGGCCGCGCCGTGGTGTACGCTGCCGTCACCCTCGCCGGCGTCGTCGACTGGACCGCCGACATCCGGCGCCTGCTGCTCGTCAAGTCGCTCGTGCCCCTTCCTGCCGTGTGGATGCAGCTCGCCCTCTTCTGGACGGTCCACTACCTCTCCTTCTTCATCTTCATGGGCCTCTTCCCCCGCTTCCCCACCGAAGGAGTGCCTCTCGACATGCGCCACTTTGAAGAGACCGGCATCCCGTGCTACCTCGAGTTCCTCGACGTCAAGGACTACATCAGCATGTCAAACGTCCTCCGACTCCGTGCCGTCGGCGTCGATCCCGAAATCTGGCGTCTCGGCAAGCGACCTCTCGCCTACCGCGACATGGAGCACTACCGGTGGTAGCAGGCGCATAACGCCCACGAGCCGACGCGCAAGAGTTACTCTCCACAAACCCTACCCCTATACCTATCGGATTGCACCAGTCGGCCATACCTTGTTGTATAATGAGCCTCTTTTGGAATGAATGTCAGTGCCAAGTGTGGGTGGTGGGTGGAAAGCCTGCATCGCACGCGGCCATAGTGAGATCCTAGGTCCCAATTGCGGTTTGAGTTGCATCAGACAGGATGAGGTTGTCAGTCAAAGCATATGTTGCATACATGCCACGCCGCTCCACAAACCCTGCTAGCTTACAAACGACACACGCAACGTACAAGCAGACGTGCCGAGAAGAGATGGATCACCGGCCGCCAGGATAGAGGATGACGAGGCCCTTGTCGACGTCAAGGACGCTGTCGCCGTCGTCGACAAAGGCGAGACGGTATTTGCCGGCCTTTGCGCCGGCGTCGGCACGCGCACCACGCGGGGTACGCCCCATTCCTGTGCCTGGTATGGGGGGTGACACGACAGTCGCGCGGTAGAAGGAGGTAGTTTCAGGGTAGAGTGCGAGTACCTGTGTGCCGCGGGGAAAGTCTTCGAGGTTGGAGGGGTGGTATGACGAGGACGCGGGGGCGTCTGGGTCTGGGAGGAGGAGAATGTCGCGGAGGCGCGACGCCCACCGCTGCGAGTCGTCGTCGGCGTCCTGCACCTCGTACTTTGTCTTGTCTGCACCGACCATCTTGCGCACGACGCCGAGAATCCAGTCGCCGTCCTCCTCCTCTTTGCTGCCCTTGGCCCCGTGCGTCTTCTGCTTGACGACGACTTTGCGGCCGGCGCGTAGTGGGAGCTGGTCGCTCATGTCGCCTGCTGCGCGGGCACGCTTGGCGTCCCGCGCCGCCGCGAGCGGCGTGTTACCGCGCGTTCCACGCGGCGACGTCATGGCCTCGGAAACGGCAGCTGGCGGCGCAGGCGACGCGCTCACGCTCGTCCGCCGCTTACGCTTCATGCCGCTGCCTGGCGGCGTGAGCAGGTCGTCGCCTGGCGCAGGGCTCGCGCGTGGCGTCGCGTGTCCATTAGCGGTACCTCCCCGGCGCAGGTCAAGAAGCGTGCTGAGCTGGTCTAACGCGGCATCAAGGGTCTGCTTCTCCGACATGGCGGCGCGCCGGTCGTTGTCCTCGCCTCTACTCGTTGGAAGGTGTCGCAGAGTGTCGACAAACTGGTGCCAGGCCTGCGTCATGGCTGTTGGGGTGGGGAAATTGTGTTTGTTAGGATGGTGGTCAAGGTAGTAGTGGTGCCACACACACGAATTGGTGCAAGATGGGAAGGGTTCGCGTCAGTCAGTGCCACACTCCGCACACGCCTCGTCGTCCTATCAACAAGGTTCGCTCACCCTGCTCAGTCTCCGCGGATGCCCGCCCGCTCAGTACACGAGCGCGTGACATGGCGGCGGGTGGTGCACCAGGAGCGGTGCGTGTCCTAGTTGGCGGCTAGGCGGGTTGCTATGAATAAGGATGTGTGGCTGTAACTTGTTGATTGGCGGGTTGGACGTGGTGGTGTGGTGGTGGGGCCTAAGTCGGGGTTGACCGCTGTACGCGTCGCCCCTGGCGGTTGGTTGGGTTCTGCTGATTCTCGGGCCCCGACCCTGGCTTGCGGGGGATATTATACCCGGACACCCTCTTAACTGTCGTTGAGGTGATTCCAAAAAGAGTGCAATCTCGCCGCAACTGGGACTGTTCAATGTCCAAAAAGCTGCGGGTGCGATGAATGTGTTGACGCCGAAACCGCTGCGAGCAAGAAAGTGTGTGTTTGTTTATGCGGTTGAGCAGGAAGTGGGAGTGATCAAGGTGGGTTGGTTTGGGTGGTGTGTTGTTGCAATTGGCCAAATGCTCAGACACACACACGGACACCTTGCCCAATGTTGTCACAACGCGGCCCCTGTGCCACATTCATTTTGATCCCGCGAACTCATCTTCGACCAGCTCCACGTGGCAGCTTCCCGTGCCTGATCGGTGACGATCCTTTGACTTGGAATAGTAGTGGGCTGTCACCTCGGCAGACTGGCAATGCAAGCTGGAATACAACCTAGATATGCTACTCTACAAACGCAGCTGCTTGAGGACGTCGCGTGTGTCCGACGCCTCGCTCGCTTCCTCTCTCTCTGCGTGCCAGAGCCTACCCCCAGTCTCGAGCTCGTACTCGTCGTCGCCCACTTCTGCGCGGTACTCGTCGTGGGTTAGAAATGTGATAGAGTTTGTGATCCGCTTGAGGCGGTGAGGGGAGACGTCTTCCCAACTGAGACACTCGGCAACGACCGTCTCGAGGAATGCCGCAACGAGGTCCGCGGCAGACATGTCGGCGGGGTAGCCTAACGCTTCGCGAGGGATCTCCGTGAGTCCCACAATGACCGGCCGTGTCGAGGGAGCATAGCTCCGCAGAGCACGGATGAGGGGCCGAAGAAAAGTGAAGCGGAGCACGGAGCCGGGCGGCGAGCTGTGCGGGTCGGGTGGCGGAGCGTCGCCAGTCTCGTCGCGCACAAAGATACACACAAACGCCGCGTGCCCCGACCTGTCCCAGAACTGCCAGCGGTACCTGCTTTCCCGCAGGAGTGGGTGGCGCGTGTCGTACCGGAACACGGTGATGGAGCGGCGCACAGTCGGGGGCATGTCAAGGATGACTGCGCTGGGCGCCGCCCCTGGGTGACCGTCACAGGCGCTGTAGCGGTTCAGGTGGACATAATCGACAATCTTGTGCGCAGGCAGCGCGTACCGCCAACAGTCGATGCGCCAGGGCAGCACCTCCTTGGCAATGTACAGTCTGCGCACGACGACAACGTCTTCAAGAGCCGAGGCGAGGTCGCGGTCGTCGTCGGCTAACGCAAGCTCTGCGGCGTAGTCGACGATCCGCGTGTGCTTCTTGAGCAGCGCAGCCCACCGTGGCATCTCGGTCGCTGCCGCCTCGGCGTCCTCCCACGCGACTGCCGGCAGACGGCGTCCCGTCGCTGAGCGTACCTGAATAGGGCCGCGCGGACCGTCTTGGTCGAGCACGATGTGGTTGAGCATTTGCGCGTCGATGCGATCCCGGTAGGCGGTGGACGTGCCTCGAAACGTCGCCAGCGCGCTCTCCGACGCCGCAGCAAGCACGGCGTCAATAATCTGCGGGAACCCTTCGTGATCAATCATGGCAGGGGAGGTGGTTGTGAGAGATGTGCGCGAAAGTGGACGTTCATGAGGTGCTGCAGGTGACGGCCTTACGAGTGACGACAGTAGTGAAGGGTCGTGCGAACTGGCCATTGTTCACTCCAATCGCTCGGTTGTAGCCGAGGAAATAGGCTATCATCGGTATGTCATGGGGTCGTGGCGCACGCCTAGACAATGTAGGCGCGTGTTTTGCTGGCCCGGCCTGTGCGTGTCAGGCCGGCGCGCGATGGCGTGTTGTTCAGTTCGGTCAACTCGGGATTGCGCGATCTAACTGTTGCTGTCAATCAGTGCAAGGTCGTGCGAGCAAGTGGGCTCGGCCTCTTGGTTCTTCTATAGCGTCACTACTAGCAAATACCCCGGTTTGATCCCGCTAATAACGATTCCTATTGCTGACGCTTGATAAGCTTTTTGGCTTGGCATTTACCCTGGGTGGCAAAGTCGACAAACACGCGTTTTGGGTCGTGCGGGGGCCACCGCGTCATCGTCGGTGATGCTCAAGAGATGCTAGCATTATCCATCAATCCTACCAACGCCGCCGGCCGTCGGCGAGACTGTGCTGATATAACCACAGGACTGGCGAACTGTTGCTTTTGCTCACTATTCCACAGACTCGCGAGAGATACCCCGTTGCCACCATGAGTTCTGCAAGCCCATCACCGACGCCGTCGAGCCGCGACGAGCTCATGTTTCTCGGCACAGAATGCCACCACGCCAGCTGCCACCTTCACGATTTCCTCCCCTTCTACGTAAGTGCAAGCTGCAAGCGACATGCACGCTAACTCTACTAGTGCCCGGCATGCAAAAAGGCGTATTGCCAGCCACACTTCCTGCCTTCGCAGCACGCGTGCACTGCCCCGCTGCCGCCGAGCATGGTCGACCGCATCGCGCCCCAGTGTCCCATGTGTAACGAGGTTGTGTCGTACCCGCCGGGGACGCAGGACCCGAACGCCGCTGTCGAGCAGCACATTCTCAGCGGGACGTGCGTCGGCATGGAGGGCGGTGCGGCGCGCAAAAGGGCCATCCTCCGCGCGCGCAAAGACAAGGGCGAAGTGTGCTACCGCCGCGGATGCACAAAGACGCTCATCGTCCCTATGAAGTGCGAGCGGTGTACACGCTCGTTCTGCCCCACACACCGACACGCCGACTCGCATTCGTGTGCTGGCTCCCAGACCGCATCGGGAGCTAGCACGCCGGGGGTCGCTGCTCCCGCTGCTCGACCAGCCGCTGCCAAATCCGCCATGTCTCGTCTGCTTGCGTCTGCCCCGTCGTCCAAACCATCGCCGGCCGCCTCCAAGCCACAACCTGTTTCAGCTGCGACGGCTTCTACACCACTGGACGCGCGGGCTGCGGCCGCTGCTGCTGCGATGAAGCGTGCGGGGCAGGACGTCAAAGTGCCTTTCGTCAAGAGCAAGGAGGAGAAGTGAGTTGTGGAAACGATCAAGTCAACTGACAGCAGACGTGCCAACCAGGAGATGCAGTCGAGTCTCAAGGCGCTCAAGGCCCGCCACGACAAGGGATTGCTGACAAAGGCCGAGGAGGTGAGAGGTTGACGGACCGACCTCGACGAACCCCGGTCTGATACACCGCCCAGGTCCGATACGCCGAGATGGTCGGCAAGGAGGAGAGCAGCCGACGCAAAGGCAAGGATAAAGACTGTATTATAGCGTAGACGCCGCTGCCATGCAGCGCGCCCCGAGTAGCATAGTTCATGTGTCATGGCATTCATTCATATGTACAAGGAGGTGTGGTGGTAGCTACATCTTGAGAGTGAAGGGTGAGTTGGGCGGAAGTTCGGGCAGCGACGGCGGCGTCTTGGTCTTGGGGCGGGCAGGAACTGCTGTCAGCTATCTCGGCATAACTAAAGCTCACCATGCGCCTTGGGAGGGGGTTTGAGCGACGCGACCTGGCGATGGACCGGCGTCGTAGGGTTTGTCGGCGCCGAATTCTAGCGTGAGTCGTGACGTGGGGCGTAGCTCACCCCCTTGTTGATGTCGTTCTCGTCGGTCCCCTCGCCTTCCTTGGCCTTGCGCTCGCGCGTTACCGCCTCGATACGGAGACGCGCGAGGTCGAGGTTGGCGACGGCGAGTTTCTCTTCGAGGGCGGCACAGCGCGAGAGGGTACGGTCGTGGGCGGCGTTAAAGCGCGCGCACCATTTACTCATATCCGCGAGCTCGTCGCGGAGCGCGGCAATCTCCTCGTCTGGGCGCGTCTCGGCGATAATCGCGACTGCAATCAGCTCAAATCCATGTAGATAAGCTGACGCTGTTTCGTCTGCTGGGCAATCTTGGCAGCGAGGGTCTCGACCGCCACGGTGAGCGCACGGACTGGGGTCAGTTTACGCGACCACACACCCCGGCGCACTGCTCGCGTCCTGCTGGTCCATGCGCGCCTCGAGGCGGTACAGCTGCGGCGTGTCACGGCGGCTCGTGGGGTGCTGCTCCACTGTGAGGCTGCGCGCTTCGCGCTCGAGCTTGGCCTGAAGTGCGGGAACTGGTGGACTTGTAGGCACAACTGTCGCTTTCGGCGTCGCACTCTCGTAGTTGGCGACTTTGGCAGCGTCGTCGGGCTGGAGAAGGTGTAGTTTGGCGCTGATCTCGGCGAGATCGTGGTTAAGTGCCGCCACTGTCGTGAGCTGACTCCGCCGGCTTTTGTAGCTCACTCGTGTCGTCCTGGACGTTCTGGCGCGCAAGGACGCGGTTGAACTGGTTCTCGAGGCGTGCAGCGCAACCCGCCAGGTCAAGGACGCCGAGGCCCCCGCCTTCCTTTGAGCCGTTGCTGGCAGCGTCGCGCAGGCCAGGTGCGGCGGAAGACGTGGCGGTGCTGACGCGCAGCGGTAGCGCCGTAGCGGCTGAAAGCGAGGTGCGGACGCTCAAGTCGCGCGGTTCCATGGTGTTTAGTGGTTAGAGGACGTGTAAGGAAGTAAGCAAGTAAGAGGTGAAGCGAGGTGAGGTGCCAAAGGAAGGTCAACAGCTGTTGGTGTGCGAGGCCAGGCGTGCAGGGTGTTTGTCACGTCCCCGCCTTCCCTCGTTGATCGCACGCCGATCGTCGCCCGGACCGTCGCGTTGCGCTCGCGATTTTGATCTCATGCATGGGGTATGGGGTGCTAGTACAGTGTCACAAGAGAGCCGGGCGTTTAGACAAGAAGAACCGAGTTGATGCAGCCGTCGTTTTCTGGGTTGTTGGTGATCTGGGCGTACTCTGAACACATTAGCGGAGTTGTAAGGACTTGGACTCACTCGACCACACGACCTTGCCGCCCGTCGTGACCATACCCAGTTCGCTGACGTTGACCTCGAGGATCGTACCCTTCGTGAGCACGCCAAGCGAGGTGTACAGTGGCGACTGGGGGTTCTTCTTGACGCCGAGGATGGGAAGCTGGAACGTCGTCTTGAGCTCGGCTGGGGGTTAGCTGTGGAGACAGAGGTTGATCAGCTTACGGTGTGTGACATTCGCCTTGGTCATGCGCAGACCCATGGGGCGGATAAAACGCTCGAGCTTGACGGGCTTGCGGGTGAAGCCCTCGCCGACAAACGTGGCCTTGTTAACCATACGCTTCCAGCTCTTCTGCTTGCTCTTGCCCGTCTTGATGACCTTGAACATCTCCTCTTCGGCGATACCGCGAACCTTGGGCAGGGGCACGGCGTACTTGGCCGCGCGGTCCTTCCTTCGGTCCTTGACGGCAGACGACAGCGCCTTGGCGTCCTTCTGGCCCTCGCGGTCGAGCAGGTAGGCAGGGAGGGCACCCTCCTGCACGGCGCCGTCGTCCTTCTGCTTGACGTTGCGCTCGTCGTGCGCCTTGAGCTTTTTGCGCATCTGCACCTTCTCGGCGTGTCGCTTGGCGTGGTGCATCTTGGCCTTGTGGCCCACCATCTTCTGCGTCTCGGCAGACGCCTTGTGCACCTCACGAGCCTCACGCTTGCGCCTGCCGTCAGCTCTGCATACACCGGCGGCTCCACCCACTTCTTCTCGGCATAGTCCATGCGGCGACCGTGGCGCCGACGGTGCTCATCCATGTAATCGTTCTGGGGCTGGGCGTCAGCTTGTCATTCTGCACTCGTGTGCCCACCATTGTTGCTGATGTCTCGTTTGTCTATGCTATCGATTCGAATGGAGACTGGATGGAGACAGTTGTGGGAGTTATTCTGGGCCGAGATGTTGGCGTGGGTGGCAACTGACGGCTCCGGTCTAGTGACCTCCACTCAAAATTTCTGGTCCCGACCCACAGCCATCTCCACCATACAGTACGGTGCGGTTGTTGACTACTCTCACGACCATTCTGACCATCCGCAAAGAACAACGCAAGCAACGATGGGCCTCGCTGAGCGCAAGGTTAAACGTGGGTGCGGGGATATCTGACGATGCCTGACGGAAGAACGTATCGGGTATGACCCGCGCAACCTCTCGTGGTCCGAGGACAAGGACCGCTTCTCGTTCAAGCACATGACCAACCTGGGCTGGAAGGAGAACTCTGGTATCGGCAGGGACCTGCAGGGCAACGCCAACCACATTGCCGTCGTGCGCAAGATTGACAATGGCGGTATTGGCATGGGCCGGTTGCGCAAGGAGGGGCAGGACGTTAGTGCTGGTGCGGGGCAGGCTGGCGCTGGCCTTGAGGACGTGCTCAAGCGTCTCGCGGCGAGGGCGAGCGCGAGCGCAAGTGCGTCGCCGAGCATCTCGGCGCAGCCATCACCGTCTGCGTCGCCAGCGCCGAGCCCTGGTCCATCTGGGGCCGCCGCCGTGCGTAACAAGATCGCGTGAGTTACATGATCAATGGCATAGCTGATATCAGGTCTCGCCAGCGACACTTGCACTCGAAGCGCATGGCGTCGCAGGACCCCGCGGCGCTAGCGGCTATTCTGGGTGTACCCGTGTCGTCCCTTCCCTCGACGCCGGCCGAGTCTGCGCCGACGTCTGGAGCATCGACGCCCGCGACCGAGGCGACGCCCGAACCCACGACCGAGGCCGAATCCGAGCCGGCCGAGGGCGAGCGTAACGCCCTCGAGACGATAACCACCAGCACCATGTCGGTCGCGGACTATTTCCGCCAAAAGCTGCGCGAGAAGATGCTGGCTCGCCAGGCCGCGAGCGGATCCGCCACGCCTACGCTCTCGGAAGGCAGCCTCGCCGCGATCCCAGACGAGAAGAAGGTCGACATCGGCGGCGTCGCGTGGGAGGGCAGCAAGATGCAGTTTGACGAGGCGGCGACGGCTGTTGTCGACCTCGGGGGTGACGAGCCGCCTGTGGCTGTGACCACCGTCGTCGTGCAGGAGACAGTTACGCCCGCCGAGTCGGCTGAGGGCAGCGAGAAGAGCAAGAGCAAGAAGGACAAGAAGGACAGGAAGGAAAAGAAGGACAAAAAGGACAAGAAGGACAGGAAGGGCAAGCAGAAGGACACCGAGGCGTCCGCGACCCCCGCCGAGCCAACATCCGACGCCATCGAGTCGCCAACACCCGCGCTCTCTGACAAGGACGCTAAGCGCAAGGAGAAGGTAGAGAAGCGGCGGCGCAAGGAGGAGAAGCGCGCGCGCAAGGAGGCAGAAGGCAAAGAGTCTAGCGAGTCCAAGGACAAGAGCAAGGACAAGAAGAAGCGCAAGCGCGACGACAGCGACGATGGCGAGGGCAAGAAGCGCAGGTCAAAGTAGGCCACTGTGCATGGGTGTTTGTTTGTTCTGGGTTCTGTACTTGTTGGCATTATTGCATGGATCATTTGCATTGAAGTAGCGGCAGGGGCTCAAGCAATGTAGTAGAGGTTTCCGGTTGTGACCGAGATCTGCATTGACCAAGCTGCGTGCTGCCTCTAAACCACGGGAGAGCGTAGGACGTGCAGGGGGGCCCAGTTGCTTGCTGTCAGAGAGAAGTCAGTAGCCACGATTCATGAGGCTGATAAGGTTACACTTCACCACGCCAAGGGAGGCAGGTCGGCTCCGTGACAGCGTGGGCTGCATGTCAATCATGGCAGTGAAATGAGTTTGACAAGAGCGATGATTGTGAGGTGGCTGTACACCCACACCAGGTATGGGCGCTGGACTCGTTTCTGCCAGTTCGTCGAGAGACAAAGGAGCTGGCAACGTATCGCAAGGGTGGCTGCAAGTCAGTCACCACACTATGGCACGCCAATCAGTACCACGACGATACGTTTCAGGTTATCGCTGTGGGGGCAGAACAGAACAGTCAAGAAGCATCTGGGTGTGACCATGGCCGTCGACGACACCTAGGGTTCTACTCATCGGTGCATTGAGAATGACACTCATGAGATCATGCCAGAGAATACGTCCTGACCCGTCGTTGGCGATTACTGTGCTCAGCAGAGTTCTCGTCTCTGCGCCACAGTGTCTTCGGCTACCGCCGCCGCGCCGCGCTGCGCAGTGGCGTTTCCGATGGAGCAGATGGAGCGCAGAGGGTCGCACTGTCAGGGTGCGGCCTGTGCATTGCACACTACTCCCTGGCGGACCGTGCACCCCACACGGTGCTTGTGCGGGTGCGGGGTGCTGGACCGATTAACGCCTCATCTGACGGTGTGGGGTGGAGGTTAGCATCGACGTCATGTCTGCGATTGTTGAGGTCAGTAGGTAAACCTGGGTATTAGGGGTGACTGAGCAGCTGTCAATCGTCAGAGTGATGGTAGAGTCGTGCAGCTTTGCTGTCCGCTGTGAGGTCGTGTGACTGGCGGATGATGGCGAGCTCGCTGCCATGAGCATCGTCGCGGTCAACGACGCAATAAAGTGTACCTTTGTGGTTGGGCTAAATTTTTGGATGACCGTGCCGTCCCCCAAGGCCCAGGCACAACAAAAGTCTGTGCCTGGAGAGCACACGGTCACCAGCCAAAGGAGATGGATCTCCAAGCCAAGATGACAACTGCATGCGGCCGGAACAGCCAGCCACCACCGCTGCGCGCGCCGCATGCCCCCATGTGCCCCACTTGACCGTCCTCGAGTATTCCAGCCAACCAGCGACCGGCGCGTTCCAGCATTTCACCGGGCATTGCCGCGATCGGTGGACATGGCCCGCTCGCAGCTTTTTGGTCTGGGCACGAAGATTTGCAGACACACAGAGTGGTGGCAGTAGTGATGGTGACAACGGAGAGAGTAGTAGTGCTTGCAGCAAGCAAGCAGCATGGATAACAGCATGCTGCACGGTTCGCATCGTGGCTGACTGTATGCCCCGTGCTAAGTGTGAGCCCCGCAGCAGTCAAGGGTGCAGAGCTAGGTGCGAGGTGCGAGGTGGTGCGAGCTGGCGCGAGAGATGACGAGGGGCGAGCGCGCGCACGGGCCAATGACCCACACCATACACCGCTGGTCGACGCGCCAGCGCTGTGTCGAGTAGTGTGAACCTGGGCGTGTGAGTGGGATTTTTGACACGCATGTGCCACACCTGAACGGCGTTTTCTGTGTGCCACAATCCGTGTCGCCGTAACGCCGATACAACGACCACACTGTTCAGGGTCTTTTGTGCGAGCCCAAAGTGTGAGAGTGTGCCCTACAGTGGCAGAGGCCAGCGAATGGGGGCACAGGGGTACCTGGGCGGGTACTTTTCTGTGGGCCTGGGCAAAATTGCACTGGGCGAGCTGGCCACGCTGGAAGGTGTAAAATTGAGCCCACGTCCGTCTTTCTTCAGCTTTCCTCCTCATCCCTCACTCTTTCTTTACCTCCAAAAAACTGTGAGTACTCCTCAAACCCGTCCTCAGACGACGGCCACGGGGACAGCAACGCTACCAACGAGCACTACTGCACTCGCTGCGTCGGCGACGGCGGTGTCGGGGCCTCCAGCGTCGAGCTCGTCGCTGCCCCTGTCACCGCTGCCCGCCACTCGACAACGCTTGTGTCAAAGTCGTCCGCCAACGAGGGAGGGGCATAGGAGGTTGCTCACAAGACTGCCACGGGCACGTCGACGAGCAATGGAGGGAAGGACGCCGGCAGTGCTCATCGTCGGAGCTGCGCTTGGTCGCATGCCTCGATGGCGCCACTCCGCCACCGTCCGTTCTCACACCCTCCCCACCTCCTTTCCCGTTGAGCACGCAGCTGCTGTCCCACGCATACATCCTACCCATTATTCATTTGCTGACTGTTAGCTAAAAGTTCAAAATGGGCAAGGACAAGCAGCAGTAAGTTTTCATCGCTCGGGATAAAATTTTCCCCAATCCATCGATCGACTCGCAATCGTCCATGGACATCTCCTGCCTACAACGCCGGGCGATTCTCGTAATCGTTCTGTGGTGTACAGCACGGATCTCGACGCAATGTTATAGTTTGAACACGTTGCTAACCATTCAGCATTAACATTGTCGTTATCGGCCACGTCGACTCGGGCAAGTCGACCACGACCGGCCACCTCATCTACAAGTGCGGTGGTATCGACAAGCGTACCATTGAGAAGTTCGAGAAGGAGGCTGCTGAGCTCGGCAAGGGTTCGTTCAAGTACGCCTGGGTCCTCGACAAGCTGAAGGCCGAGCGTGAGCGTGGTATCACCATCGACATTGCTCTCTGGAAGTTCGAGACCCCCAAGTACTACGTTACCGTTATCGACGCCCCGGGCCACCGTGACTTCATCAAGAACATGATCACCGGTACCTCGCAGGCCGACTGCGCCATTCTTATCATCGCCACCGGTGTCGGCGAGTTCGAGGCTGGTATCTCCAAGGACGGCCAGACCCGCGAGCACGCTCTCCTTGCCTTCACCCTCGGTGTCCGTCAGCTCATCGTTGCCTGCAACAAGATGGACACCTGCAAGTGGTCGGAGGAGCGCTTCAACGAGATTGTCAAGGAGGCTTCGGGCTTCATCAAGAAGGTCGGCTACAACCCCAAGGCCGTTCCCTTCGTCCCCATCTCGGGCTTCCACGGTGACAACATGATCGAGGAGACCAAGAACATGCCCTGGTACAAGGGGTGGACCAAGGAGACCAAGTCGGGTGTCGTCAAGGGCAAGACCCTCCTCGAGGCCATTGACGCCATCGAGCCCCCCACCCGTCCCACCGACAAGCCCCTCCGTCTCCCCCTCCAGGACGTCTACAAGATCGGCGGTATCGGCACAGTCCCCGTCGGCCGTGTCGAGACTGGTATCATCAAGGCCGGCATGGTCGTCACCTTCGCTCCTTCGAACGTGACCACTGAAGTCAAGTCGGTTGAGATGCACCACGAGCAGATCCCCGAGGGCCAGCCCGGTGACAACGTCGGCTTCAACGTCAAGAACGTTTCCATCAAGGACATCCGTCGTGGCAACGTCTGCTCGGACTCGAAGAACGACCCCGCCAAGGAGGCCGCTTCCTTCAACGCCCAGGTCATTGTCCTCAACCACCCCGGCCAGATCGGTGCCGGCTACACCCCCGTCCTCGACTGCCACACCGCCCACATTGCCTGCAAGTTCGAGGAGCTCATTGAGAAGATCGACCGTCGCTCCGGTAAGGTCATGGAGGCCTCGCCCAAGTTCATCAAGTCGGGCGACGCCGCCATCGTCAAGCTCGTCTCGCAGAAGCCCATCTGTGTCGAGACCTACTCGGAATACCCGCCACTGGGCCGATTCGCGTGAGTTGCTTTTTTCAAGAAACAGCTTTGTTTGCAGAGTAACTGACATTCAGCGTCCGTGACATGCGTCAGACCGTCGCCGTCGGCGTCATCAAGTCGGTCGAGAAGACTGACGGCAAGTCGGGCAAGACCACCAAGTCTGCCGAGAAGGTTAGTGTCGTGGAGCTCAGCGTCGGTGATGGAAGCAACGTGCTGACTCTTTCAGGCCAACAAGAAGAAGTAAACTGCCGGAGGCGTCTCCGACTCCCTCGCTGTGGTACCTTCCTCCTGTTCTCCTTCCATAGTGTTCCGCGATGCCACATCAGTGACACAAACCTTGAGAGCGAGCGGAGTAGGCATTGACGTTGGAGGCATTGACGTTTCTTAGTTTGTTGAGCATTTTGGGTTGGAGGTGCCACAACCGCGTGGCATGGCGTTTGGTGGAGGCATGGCGGTTGAGGCGGATATACAGAGATGGGTGCATGGCGCGGGCTGGCGTTAAAGGACAAGGCACAAGGTCCACACGTCGCAGTCTCGGACATGACGAGTCTATGTCCATGCATGTGTGAGGATCAAGGGTTCGCATTTGGGCATAGATGCTGCACACAGCGTTCAGCGAGGCGTCACATCTGCTGTTATCGAGGGACGCCGCAGAGCACATTGCTGATATAAGTCATGTACTGTAGGCACTTGCACGTGAACAGCAGAGACTTACCCAGCCGGCACCCTTCAACCCGTTGGCAGTCTCGCAAAGCCATCCAAGCAGTCGGCCTGGCCGCTGCAGATCGCGACGTTAAGCTGCGCCAGAGGAACCTTGGCCCCGAATATAGAGGCCACTTTTGACGTATTCTGAACAACTACGAAAGGGCAGCATGTCACTCTGCAGTGTGCTGTTTGTCTGTGAGTACTGCAAACCCCAGCAACGCGCCATGAAAAGCAGGAGCGCTACGACCTTGTCTGCATCCAGCGCGAGGCCTAAAGGAAGGGCGGCAACAAGCTCGTGCCGACGTTGAACCAGAGGGTTTTAAGACGTAGGATACCGTTCTCGAACCCAGTGACCACCTGCCCTATTAGGCACGCGCTTACTGGATCTCTTTATTTCGTATCTGTACCATATTGTGGCGGGTGATGTGGGACTGAGTGAGTGGCGCGTGCGTGCCGCCGCCAGCCTGGATACAACATGCATGATGCTAACGTGCGCAATACACAAAGGCAAAGACAATGAAGAGGTATACACGGCGCGCAGTGTCGTGCAGGCGGAATGATGGCACAGGAAGGGACAAGAGGCAGGGGCCTAGGCGCGCCCGGCGCTAGGCAGGAGGGTGTCGGGGCAGTGGGCTCGGCCGATGCTGGGGGTGACAGCCTCAGATGAGCTCGGCGTGGTCGGCGATGCATGGTTTGAGCGCAAGAGCTTCAATGGCCAGCAGTGTCCTCGCTGGGCCGGTGTTGTTGCAGCTCTCAACCCGGACTTTGCAGCTAAAAGGGCCGCTTAGACGGTACTCGCGCGTGAGGAGCAGGATGTCTGCGCATTGCGGATAGCAAGGCACTGGGCGTTGAATGCCTCGAGCTCGCGAAGAGAGTACAGCACCAGCTTGACCTCTGGCCGTCCCATGTCGAGCTGGTGTGAGCCAACGCTCCCCACTAGTGTCACATACTGGTCCGCCACGCCGCCTCAGCCAGCCGTTGGCATACTCGACAATCATGTCAATCTCGTGGTCCTCCCTGTACGTTAGTATACATACAGTAAAACCGGGAGCCCGCCGCAACTCACAGTGGGTTGCCCCAGATGGAGACACGCGTCTTTACGCGCCCGATAAACTCCTGCACGACGAGGATGAACTGCCGTGGCGCGCCGAGCTCGTAGTATGTTGGCAGGTACGCGGTCATGCTGCCGTCAGCAATGCACTAGCGCCAAAGTTATGGGCTGGATGGGCCAGGTCTAGGCCAAAGAAGACGACCAGAAGCATTCTGCACGCGCACACACCGCCGCGAGTGATGCGCGCCCGGATCGCCACGCGCACAAGCCGACCCCGCACCCCGACCCGCCGAGGATGCCCACGGCAAAGCTGACATGGATCGGCAGGACCACGCCGCATGCTGCATGCTCCGGCGTGCAGCAACGCGCACACCACGCTCCGAGGCGTTCCCTTCCCGAACTCCAACACTCGCGTCGACTTACCGGTCAATGGCCTGCAGGTATCGTGCGACGGGGAAGAGGGTGTACCCTTTCAACTCGTCGAGCTCACGCTCGAGCTCGTACAGCCATGTTGCGGCAGACTTGAAGCGTGTCTCTGGCTCGTGCCCAACAGGCCATGGGCAGCTGTATGCTTGAAACATTGGTGGGTCGGGGGTTGTGAGGTGCGAGAGGTGTCCCTTGCCGTCGTCTTTCAGAGTCGCTGTTTTGTGTGATCGTGACTTGTCTTGTTGCCTGAAGCAACTATAAAGAACAATGTGTCTGTGTGTGTATGTGTGTGTTTGTCGTGGAGACAATGCAAGAGTAGGCGGGAGATGGGGACCTGATAGGAGAACGTCTGATGGCATCGTGGGCCTTTATGAAGTACACCTTGAACGCCATGACACACCAGACGCGCGCACCGTGGCCATGTAGCCATGGCGTGCGTGTAGTCACTGTCGCGGTCATGAGGACGGCGGCTGCGGCCCCTGCGCGCGTCGTTTCAAAGAACAATGACGTGCGTGCGCGCGGCGCGTAAAGGTGTGAGAGGGAGGGGAGAGTGCGAGTGAGAGCGTCAGCTCACGAGAGCCAAGCGGAGGGAACCAGCGCGAGTGAAGCAGAGCTCGCGCGCGCGACAGCTACGCTCGTGCGTGCATTCTTGCTGTGCACGCTAGAGCGCCGTCCAGGGTGTGGGAGAAGCATGTCTCGACGCCGCCGCAATGCTCCATGCCCATGGGAGTCGAGGACAGCCAGCCAGTCAGCGCACGCCACGGACAGTAGCGGCTACAGGCGCCACGACGCCCGCGGACGCCACGGCACATGAGTGTTTGTGCGTTTGAGGCGCCACGTTCTCGGGCCTTGTTAGTCATTGGTGGTGGTCAAAGGCCTCAGTGCGTTTCCGTGCCCCATGGCATCGAGTCTGTGGGGGGCGCGAGGGCGCGCGCGCGCGCGCGCGCGCGCAGTGGCACGGGCACGGGCACACGCCACAACAACAAGGCACGACATGCCAGCGACACAGAGACACAAATCGGAAGGTACAAATTGAACTCTGCGTGGGCAGGTTTAGCTTGGGGACACAGATGCCGGGTTGTCGCCTGGTTGTCGTACGGTTATGTCTCGTGGTATGCGAGTGTGTGTCCAGATTGCGACCGACGCCGCGCGCAGGGACGACGAGGGAGAGGCCGCGCCGCCGACGTGCTGGGCAGGATGTGCCGGCGCGCAGTGGCGGCGGCAGCGACGCCGTGGCAGCGGCAGTGGACAGCCAGTTCGTCATTGCCGCGGCCGATCGATCCATCGTCCCACAGTCGCTATTGTTGTCATTTGTTGTGATGGGTTATTACAATTACTCACCGCATCATCGACGCGAACGTGTTGTTGTCGCACCGCGCAGACGCGACACGTCCAGACATGGCAGCCCCCGAGCGCGCACAGCACTCGCCTATCGGACCCACAATCAGTGACACTGCTACGGCCTGAAACGGGACACAACGCGGCACGACGCCCCTAGTGGCGCACGAGATCCAAGCGCAATTGGCATCAGGTGACAGCGAGGACAATGGCCCAATGGGCACAGAGTTTGCCACTGAGAAGGATGCTGGCGCTGAAGGACCTGCAGCTGACCCAGGCCGTTCATTCCATGGTGAGTGCACGGCCCGTGCACACTGGGTGCCACAAACACACACACGCACACACACATACACACACCAAGCCGCCACATCCAGGCACAAACGCACAGAGCCACGCACCCCACGACTCGATAACAATTTCAACGTCGTCAAATCATTGTTTCGAACGCCGTGGTTAGGGCTGTGTGTATCAGATTCAAGGCTCGCCATCAGGATTGTGGGCGTATCAGATTTGCGGCCCGTGCGCGAGCGTGCGCTGGGTCAGTCAAGGCTTGTATGCCAGGTTAGCAACGCATCACAGCAGAGAGTACCGAGATACTCTTAATACATGCAAGGGGTCCGTGGCTTAGGTGATGGCTGGGATTGTCAGTGTACTGGGTTCGGGGAGATCGCGACCAGGTCGGCAAAACCGCAAACTCACTGTACTTTGGGCCGCCGCCACCCTCGGGGACGGTCCAGGTGATGTCCTGGGTTGGCGTCTTGATGGAGCAGGTCTTGCACTGGCGCGTCAGCGGCTGCAGACAATGCCGGCGGAACGGAAACCCGCGGGTTTAACCCAGACAGTGCCGGCGGCAGTGTCAGTACTCACGTGGATGCAGTTCTGCGAGTTGATAACAAACTTCTTGCCCACGGCGTCGGCGTCGGCGCCCTCAGCGTCCTGGTACTCGTACACGGCGGCGGGGCAGACACGGCCAAGGAGACCGGCGTACTCGATGACGTTGGTCTCGGTGTGGCGCTTGCGGGCCTCGGCGTCGTCGGGGAGACGAAGGTGCACGGGCTGGTTCTCGGCGTGGTTGGTGCCGGTACGGGCGACCGAAGTGAGAATGTCAAACGAGAGCTCGCCGTCGGGCTTCGGGTAGTCGATCGGCTTGAAGTTGGCCGCAGGCTTGGTGGCCTCGTAGTCCTCCTCGGGGTGGTGGAACGTCCAGGGCGTGCGGCCCTTGAGGAACATCGAGTCGAGACCAGAGTAGGCCATGCAGCCGTAGATGCCCAGAGGGTTGTGGAACGAAGGACGGATGTTGCGCACCTCCTTGAGCTCGTCGTAGACCCACGAGTTCTCAATCGCCTCGGCGTAGCCAGACATGTCGACGGGCGCCTCAGACTCCTCGCCCTTGGTGAGCTGCTCGTACGCGGCCTCGGCCGCAAGCATACCCGACTTCATCGCGTTGTGCGTTCCCTTAATCTACGCGTGTAAGCTCTGGGTCAGCCAATTTCACTTGCCTTGGGAACGTTGAGGAAACCAGCCGAGCAGCCGATGAGGGCACCGCCGGGGAAGTTGAGCTTTGGTATGGACTGGTAGCCACCCTCGTTAAGCGCACGCGCACCGTAGGCAATGCACTCGCCGCCCTTGAGGACGTCGGCAAACAGTGGGTGGTGCTTCATGCGCTGGAACTCGCGGAAGGGCGAGATGTACGGGTTGGGGTAGTCAAGGCCCACGACGAGGCCGAGGGTGACCATGTTGTCCTCCATGTGGTACATGAACGAGCCGCCGTACGTGTCCATCTTCAGGGGCCAGCCGAGCGTGTGGATGATCTTTCCGGGCTCGTGGACCTCGTCGCGGACCTTCCACACCTCCTTGATACCGAGACCGTAGGTCTGGGGCTCGACGCCGTCACGGAGGTTGAACTTCTTCTGGAGCACCTTGGACATGGAGCCGTGGGCGCCTTCCGCAATAAGAGTAACCTTGGCGTGGAACTCCATGCCGGGCTCGTACGAGTCCTTGGGCTGGAAGTTCTTGTCGAGGCCGACGTCGCCGGTGCAAACACCCTTGATGGCCTTGCCGTCCTCGGTGTAGACCGGCTTGGCACCGGCAAAGCCGGGGTACACCTCGACGCCGAGCTCCTCAGCCTGCTCGGCGAGCCACTGCACAAAGCGCGACAGGGAGATGATGTAGTTGCCGTCGTTGCTCATCTGGGGCGGGTGGGGCATGGGAATGGCCATGCTGGAGGTGAGGAACTTCATGTGGTCCTTGCCTGCGGGCTGGTTGAGCGGTGCGCCCTTCTCCTGCCAGTCGGGGATGAGTTCGTTGAGGGCGCGGGGCTCGAGCACGGCTCCCGAGAGAATGTGGTTACCCGGCTCGGCACTCTTCTCAAGGACGACGACACGGAGCGAGTCGTCCTTGTCGAGCTGCTTGAGGCGGATGGCAGCGGCAAGACCGGCGGGGCCGCCGCCGACAATGCACACGTCGACCTCGTCCGAGGCGCGCTCGACCTCGTCGAGGTTGAAGGGCTGCTCCTCGGCCTCGGAGGCGAAGAAGCGGCGGGCAGCGTGGCGGGCAACGAGGGGCGTCGAGGCGGTCACACGCGGCCGCCGGACCGCAGCGGACAGCGCGACGCGCGACGACCCGATCACGCGCGAGGCGACGAGGGACATGGTGAGTGGGATAACGGTGTTGATGAGCTAGACAGCGACGAGGTCGTTGTTAGTTGTAGCCGTTGAAGAGAGTGGACCGTGTCGAGGGAAAAGGTCGCGCGATGGCAAGGTCTTTGGGTGTACGACTATTCGGAAACCACTCATTGGTCGAGGTGGTGATTCGGCTCTCGGCTCGAGATGACCTTTGGGCTCGTTCAAGGTCCGAACCCGGTTAACTCGCCCGGTGACTCTCCATCACATGCATCACACCCACACACCACTCGGTGCCACGCGAGTTGTGGTGTGGTCCACCCTGGCCGTCCCCGAAGTCCGAGAGCTGAGCTGATGCTTTGGCTGATGACGCGCGGCGGCCCGCGCCCCGTGCCCCACAGTGAGTGGCTGCGGGGCTGCGGCTAAAACCGTCGCGTTTTAGGCGGCTTTTGGCGACAACCTTGTTCAAGAGGACACCCCGGTGTGGGAGTTGGGGCACACCTGGCGCCCAAGTGCTTTGCGCCGCACTGGAAGCGCTCGTGGTCGACGTGCTGGGCTGTGTGCTGCAATAGGGAATGCATGTGTGCCACAATGGTGGCTGATTAGAGAGTAGTCGAGAGCCATATGCTGTGGTAGGGGCTACCTCAAAGCCGGTTAATATCCGCAGCGCGCTACGACTGGGGCTTTCCTGCGGCATGGATGTCTTACACGCTCGCGCGAGCGCGTACCGAACCAGGCCACGAGCATGTTATCTCTCTGTCTCTCCGTCTTGTGTGATTGCAGCAGCCGCCAGGGTCGTCGTTGATGACCTGTTCCATGTTCCGGGGAACCGGCGATTTGACCCGGCCCACGTGCACAACGATCCAACGAATATTGTGGGCCACCGCAGGGGCCCACAACTTGATGTCGTCGCTTCTTGTTACGATGGGCCTTCCCACTTTCATGCGTTGCAACGTTCCCAACGGCGAGCTCCCACACCGCGCCCCGTGTGCCCCATGCACTGACGACCTTGAGCTCCCACGTCGATGCGTGGGAGTGAAGACGACGCAACGCTTCTTTCCACTCACTCCTTACACGCTGCTCACTCACCTTGCCAGCTCACATCACCACAGCTCGACGCCATGTCGCTCGCGACATTCAGACTCTCTTCGCTGCCAGAGTTCGACCTGCCCTCGCTTCCTGATGTCGATGAGGGTCTCCTCACTATGGCACTCACACACGCCAGTGCCAACGCCAGCCGCCGCCGCGGGATTGACCTCGCACACGATAAGCTGATCCCGGACAAAGACTACCGCAAGCTCGCGCTGGTCGGTGACAGTCTCGTCGACGCGATCGTCGCTCAGCTCCTGCACGAGCTTTACCCTAGCATGACCATCGGTACGACCACCGTGAGTTCCAAGTTCAATATTTCCAGCTTAGATGCAGAAACTCCGCAGCCTCCTCGTCGACAACTTCATGCTCTCGGACCTGTGCAAACGCTACGGCCTTCATGAGCGCATGGTGACCTCGGCCGACGCGCGCGCCACCATCATTCGCCAGGTCTCAGCGAGGGCGTCAGGGTTTGAAGCCGTCGTCGCGGCGGTGTACTACGGCTCCCTCAGTGCCTTCCTCGGCAAGAACTCTGCCGAGGC
This sequence comes from Cutaneotrichosporon arboriforme, assembly GCA_002335565.1. Classification (NCBI taxonomy): domain Eukaryota; kingdom Fungi; phylum Basidiomycota; class Tremellomycetes; order Trichosporonales; family Trichosporonaceae; genus Cutaneotrichosporon; species Cutaneotrichosporon arboriforme. The sequence continues at coordinate 1,644,259 of BEDW01000003.1, read as the reverse complement.
CATGGGGGAGGGAATGACCCGCCTCAAGGACTGGCTCTACCCCCTCTTTACTCCAATCGCCCGCTATGCCCTTGAGAAGATGGCTGCGGCCCATGTGGATGGACCCGCTGAGAGGTCCTCGACGATTACCGACGAACCGAGCTACGACGAGGTCCGCGGCGCCACGTCCGTGCTTAATACCTGGGTTAGCAAACAGCGAGGCGCGGCAGATGTGCTCTATAACCAGTTGCGCGAAGGCGACCTCTGGCGCATCGAGTGTACCCTTATTTACGGCGGCAAGCTCTACGAGGACTCCGCTGTGCGCCGTAACACTCAGGAGGCCAAGACTGTCGCGGCGTGGAAGGTCGCTATGCTCCGTGGCGGCATCCTGTAACTGGGTTACAGGAAAGTGCATGCCAGCTCGAGTATGACAATTGGCGCCCCGAATGGCCGACCTCCTTACAAGACAGCAGGCGAAGCAACCACTGGGTGATGTGTCTGGAGTTTTACCGTTCTAATGGCCTGCTTGGATTGCACAGCGTCGCTTTAGTTCCATATAACTGCTATGAAGTCCAATACATACGGCCGACAACAGCCTTTGAAAGAGAATTCGACTCCACGCGAGCGCCGACTGTACGAGCCGCTGGCAGGGTGGTGAAGAGAACAACACAGATGTTCCCTTTTTGTTGACCTTCCCACAGCCCAAATGCTCCCTCGCCTGTTCTGGTGTTTTTAGTACACCCCTCCACGGAGGTGACCGCAGTCTTCTCGGCACACTCAACGCGCTGGACCGCTCAACTGTTGCCGTCGTATGGCCTTGTGAACAGGGCTAATTGGCGCATTACCTGTACAAAAGACTGCCACTACCGGGTCGTGCCTGTTTTGCCACTCAGAAATGAACACCTCCACCACACAACTAAACTCGCCTCGTCTCCATCCACTTCACCACACCGCGCAATGCTGCTTGCGAACTACGACTCGGACTCGGACGCGTCCGACGCGTCTGGCCCATCGTCTCCGCCGGCCAAACCCGCCGCTACTGCCGCCGCACCAGCTCCAGCAGCCAAGCCCGCTGCTGCGGCGGGCAAGAAGCGTAAGGGGCCAGTAAAGATCTCGCTCGACCTGCCAAAGCCCGAGAAGGGGACAGGAGATAAAGCAGACAGCGGGGGCGACGCTGAAGAGGACGCTGGACGACCAGCGAAGCGCAAGGGAGGTGCGGGGAGGTGCGTCGTTACCAAACCCTCATGAGAAGAGTGTGCTCACCGCCCCCAGTTCGGCACTGCTTGGCATGTTGCCCCCACCGAAACGCAAGCTCCCCGTCGCGAGCACGCCGGGCACGGCTGGGCTCCGTGTGAACCGGTCGATGGCGACGCCTGCGGCGTCTGCGAGCGGCGCAGCTACGGGCGCAGCCGAGAACGACGATGATGACGACGGGTTGGGACCAGTGCCCAAGGTGGTCAAGCGCAAGGCCGACGCCGACCTGGACCTGTTTGGACTGAGTAAGTGCACAGGCATTCATCATGGATCACGTACTGACGACAGGCGCGCCGGCACCGTCTAAACTGCCCAAGACCGAGACACCCACAGCGTCGGCCAAACCGCCCGCGGTGAGCTCTGCGCCCGCCGTGGCCGACTTTGTCCCGCCCGAACCCACCGCGGTCGACCCGTATCCGGGCTACTACCAGCTACCGTCGGGCGAGTGGGCGGCCTACGAGCCGGGGTACTATGCGAGTTTCTTCGCGGCTGGCAGCAGCGAGGGCGGTCTCGTGGCGGAGGAAAAGCGCCGGGCTGGTCGGATCGGACGCGACTGGGCGGCACTCGACGACGGGCGCGCAGACGTACTCGACGTTGACGCGTCTACCGGCCTCGCCGCCGCCCGCGCCGAGGCAGAACGTACGGCCCGCCTGGCGAAACCGCGCCTTCCCGCAGACGAGTTTCAGTACGACCCCATCGGCCAGACCAAGGGCCTCGCGCAGGAACGCCACCAGCTCTCGTCCCTCCTCTCGAGCGCGTACTCCCAGCGCGACGACCTCGAGAACCGCATCGCTGAGAATAAAAAGAACATGCGCATGGCCCAGCAGAAGTATGGTGAGTTGCGCAGGGGGGTTCTGTTACTGACTGCAGGGTTCTGAGGGCGCAGGAGCGTCTCTGTCGTCGGAGCGAGAATGCCCACGACCATCACGTATGTACACCCAGAGCTGGCGATATGACATTCAATATACTCGCAGTGGATTTGCGCCACTTCATCGCCCACGCCATTCAGACACGATTAATACATCTGGTCATGACAACTGATAGACAACTAGAATCTACATGGCTCACGCCTTGCCCTCCATGCGGTCAAGCTCACGCCCGGCCCTCCGCTTGATCACCTTCCAGACTGTTTTGCGCACGCGCGCAACGTCCGAGACACGCTCGCGCGCCTCCTCGAGACGCTCCTTGTACTCGTTGCAGTCTGCGAGGAGCTCCATGATACGCTCGAGGGCGTCGTCGACGGCGCGCTGCTGCGTAGGCAAGTCGAGGTTGTACTTTGTGTGGCGCGGATATAACGGGTGGTTTGGCTGGAGGCTGAGCCAGCGCGGGTCGTGGTCGTACGGCTTGGCCTCGAGCGTCATTCCCGTCGGGCAAGTGAACAGCCGGTGCACTGGCGTCACCTTGGGAGGCGGCTTGCCACTCGGCGACGAGGGTGGTGCGGGCGCGGCGGCGCCTTCGGGCGTCTCGGAGAACGAGATCTCCGGGGGCGGCTGTGACGACAGCAGTTCCTGAGTCACTCTCCACAGGTTGTCCGTCTCTGACACGTGTGGCAGTGGCGGAATGAGGTCGGCGTTGGGTTCTGCTGCGCCCTCGCCGTTGGCGGCTTCGCCGTTTGCAGCTGCTGGCGGCGCCTCTACGGCACGGCCGTTCACACCGCCATTCGCCTGCGGCCTGTGCTTGAGACCCTCGGGCACGTCGCGGTCGCGCACGCGCAGAACCTCGCGCAGGCGTCCAAGCGCCTGCATCAGGCCCTTTTCTCCTTCGAGTAAGTCGGCCGCCGTCTTCTGCAGCCCACGCTCCATCGTGTCGTCGCCAAGCGAGTAGCGGTACGCAGGACTCGTGACAATGTCGAGGTAGCTGCGGGGCATGGCGAGCATGGGCGCGAGGTCGACGGTAGAGAGGGGCGGGGATGGGCTGCGCAGGTGCGGCAATAGGTACTGCTCATCCTCCTGCTTCCGCTTCTTGCGCGCACGGCGGCGTTCGTCTGCGTCGACAATGTTCTTGGGCGGTGCAACGCCCACCTCGGCAGCCGACTCGGGGAGCAGCTGCTCAAGACACATGCGCAGGCGCTTCCGCGACTTGCGTCCCCGCTCCGTCTCCTCGTACGTTGGTCCCCACGCACACATCTTGTCTCGCCGCTGCCACCGTGCGTTCGGCTCAAGCTTGTGGCCCGAGTTGGTGATGAACGTGCTGTACACATCGTCCTTGAGCGACGAGGAGGATGACGACGAGGATGAGGAAGGCGATGGTGGGTCGTAGTGGCTTGGGAAGTCGTTGGATGGCAGGGCGGCAATCTCAGCGGCGCTGGGCTTGCGCGCGGGCGAGCCACTGCCGCTACCGTGTTTGCCTAGACGCATGAGGGGTGGCATCCTGCTGTCAGCAACAATTCAAGACGGCAAGGGGTGGATCAGAAGGTATAAAAGCGTTGATAGGTTTTGTCGTCACCGCCCGGAGGCGTGCAGATATTGTTCACAAAAGGGTCATCACGTAGAGGTGGACAATGGAAACGGGCACTTACACTGGCGTCTGCGGCCGGGCTCAACAGATGGACAGTCTGACTTCCGGATGCGCCTGCTCTGTCAGCAACAGCACACTGCAGATGCACAAGACGAGGGAGGAGTCATACGCAATGGATGTAGTCAGTCCCTCCGAAGAGGATCCTACATATGCTTGTCAAATTTGTATAGTCTAATCATGAAAGAGAAAGGGGAGGTCGCGACTTACCAGATGTGCAGCTACAAAGCGGCCGTGAACATCCACTTCTCTCAACGCTGCTTAAACTGTCAGCTGTGCTCAACACAGGTGAGAGTGGGAGGGATGGGCATCATAAATTTGGGTATAGATAGATTGAGTCGTCTTCGCCCGAAGGCGTCGCGAGTAGCGATTCTTGTCGATAATCCTTTGCGAAGGATGGTGGGAAGCGGTACTCACAAGAGGAAGAGGACGCTTCTGCGGCCGTGGTGGCCAAGGAGGCAAGGTGCAAAGAGAAAATAACGGGGTTGACGGCGGATGGACGAGGACAAGAAGGATGACGGCGACGACAGCCGACAAGAGGACAACCGCGTCCATCACCAAAGCTACCTCGCACCACGGCATTTCGGCAATACCACTCCCGCGTCGGGTGAGGCAGGCACCTCCTCCCTTTGACCCACGTGGGGGGTCAAGCTTCGATCGGTGGCAAATCACGTGACCAGCGTGGAGTGACGATGGACGCGACTTAACCTCTCGGGGTTGGCATTGTCGTGTGCAACCTACACCCCAACTCTTCGCCGTCGACGTATCGGCTAACCTGCTATGCTGTCCCTTCCGGACATTCGCGAGCGGGTGCTTCGTTTGCCACAGAATGAGCGGACGGGTGCGTGAGCGACATGCTACGGTTGCTGACAACGCAGACCTTGTGACGTCTCTTCTGTGGTCACTCCCGCGCGATGGTGCGTTGAGTGCCTCTCCAACGCTAACATCCTAGATGTCCAGGCGATTCATTCACGTTTGTCAGACCTCATGCAGAAGGACATTGTCGGGGTGGGGCTAGCCTCATGAGTAGTCTCTGATAGCAGCATCTACCCCCTGAACTCAGCACGCGTATCCTGTCCTATCTCGACATCGACGAGCTTCTCCAGTGCCGCCTGGTAAGCCGCACCTGGGCCAAGCTTTGCGATGACCAAGGCAAGTGCCTTGTGACTGGTGTGTGTACTTATCCGAAGCCGTGTGGAAAAGAGTTTGTCTGGACCAGATCCGACCGATCGTCCCGGCACGCACGACATGGAGCGACGTCGCACTGCACCGGCAGATGCTGCAGTCGAGCCGGGCGACGCCGGCGCACACGCGGACGTACGCGGACGAGAGCTTTGATTACGGCGACGATGAGGACCACTCAAGCATCATCATGTCACCGCCGTCGGCGCGACCAACTGCCGTGCAGCGCACGGTGTGGGAGAGGGGCACGGGCGGCTTGCCGACGTACCAGCGCGCCGTCGCGTTCCCCTTCAACACGTCGCAGGTGACTGAGGGTAACATGGAACAGCCCCCGATTATCTCCTACATGGACCTTCCCACCTCCACGCCTCGTGTCAACTACAAGCACTTGTGTCTTGTGCGTCGCTCACTCCTTCGACGGATGACATACACGCGCCCCGCCGACATTGAGTCGGGCGGGCGGCGCTCCGCGTCGACATGGAACCCGCGCGTCACGATTGTCAAACCGACGACGTCGCAGGAACATGGCGGTTTGCCGGGGTCACACAGAGAGCATTTACTCACTTCACCTGGTGCGCCACCACATGAACATTTCATGTACCATAGGCGAGGTCGACGACGCACTGTACGCCCTACGTACGCCGCAGGCACCAGATTTGCTGAGCGGTGCGGGGTCGCCGAGCCGCCTCGGCATGGCGACGTCGAGCCCCAGCCGCGCCGGCACGCCTGCATCCTTCAACGTCAGTGGCCGCGACTGGCTCCTCACCGCCTCGCGCGATCGCACCCTCCGCCTGTGGCAGCTCGGCGCGACGCCGCGGGTGGTCAAGATTTTCGCTGGCGGACACACAGGCTCGATTCTCACCCATTTTGTCGCTGAAATACCCCTCGACCCCAAAGTGTCAACATGGCGTTCCGGCGGCAAATCGCCCTCGCCTTTGCGCGACGCCCCGGCCACGCGTCTCGTCGCCATCAGCGGAGGCGGCGACGGCCGGATCTGTCTCTGGGACATTGAGCATGGCGACGGCACGCCCGAGCGCGTCGTCGAGGCGCACTCGGACTCGGTGTTCTTCGTGCGTGGCGACGACGAGCGTGTTGTGAGCTGCTCAAAGGGTGAGCCAAACCTCCGCCGACTTAAGCTTACGCCAGACCGCACTATTCGAGTGTTTGACATTCGCACGCTTGACGAGCTACTTGTGATTGACGCGGCCGAGGCGGACGGTCACCGCGGTGCTATCAACACTGTCGGCCTGACAAAGGATTTCATGTACGTCCGCTGGGGTGTCAACGTCCTGACGTAGCAGTGTTTCCGCCTCGGGCGACCGCTCAATCAAGGTCTGGGACATCCACAACGGACGTCTTTTGGCGACTCTTGAGGCGCACGTCCGTGGCATCTCGTCTATTGCCTTTGAAGCCAACCCCAACGCGGCAGCGTCCGGGTGGGAGCCTGAGGTGCCAGGATCAATTCTGCGCGCGACGCTGGTGACGGGTTCGTCTGACGCGTCCATCAAGACGTTCCACATTGTCCAACTCCCGTCCTCGGCCGAGCTGGACGAGGTGACGTTCCGGGACATGCTTGACTTGGACGACAACGGCGCGCCGCGGGTACGGTACGCAATCGAGCCGGGCGTCGAGTATCGCGCGACGTGCGCGTGCGCCGTACCCGCGCGCCCCTCGCCAGCAGGGTGCATGCGCTGCTTCAACCGCGGACACACCGAGCTCGTACGCAGCCTGCACGTCAACGACGACATCACCCTCAGCGCGAGCTACGACAAGACAATCAAGATGTGGGACCGGCTCTCGGGGCGCCTCATCTTTGACTTTTCCGGATGCCACTCGGGCTCGGTCTTTGCCGTCACTGGCGACCGTACCCGCGTCGCATCTTCCGGCCTTGACGCGCGCATCGCCATCATCGACTTTGCAGACGGTCTCGACACGTCCTTTGTATAGCAATATTGTAGAAAATACCACCACTGTACCATGTCAATGTACGCATTTAGGGCTGAGCAGTCGTCCATCTAAAACTATATCTATGCACAAATACACTAACTACACGCTTACGCCTGCGCGGCCTCGTCCTCACCCTCACCCTCGCCGTTGTCCTCTTCCAGCATACCCACCTCCCACTCGCCGCCAACGTCCCAGCGCGACCCGGGCGCCGACGCGCTCAGGTACTTGACGAACCGCATCACGCCGGGGTCGCGAAGCACGAGGAGGAGGCGGTTCCACGCAACAGGGAGTGTGAGCAGCGGTCCCTCGTCGTCGTCGCCGGCCTCCGAGTCGTCACTGTCAAAGTCGCCGTCCGAGAACTGGTCGGGGTCGAACTCGAGCTCGACCCCGCCCATCGTGATCTTGGGCCCGTCGGCGGCTTCCGCTGCCTGGGTGGCGTCAGTGGCATCGCTGCCCTGAGCACCGTTCGACGCCTCGTTGGACGCGGCAGTACCGTTCGTGACCTTGGTTTCGGCGTCGTCGGCGGCCTTGTTGCCCGCCTCCTCTGTCGCCTCCTCTGCCGCCTCGAGGTTGTCCATTGCCTGCGCGGCGCGCTTCGCCAGCGCACTCTGGTACGTCTCTGGGTCCTCTGACTCGTCCGGCGCCGCGAGGTAGCACTCCCACCCGCCGACATCGAGGAGGGCGTCTTCCGCGTCCGAGCCGGCGGGCACGTCGGCCCACCACGTAAGACCTAGGAACGCGTCAAGACGCACGTCGCCGCCGCGCGCCTCGCCCGCGGCGAGGGTATAGTCTAGTCCGCGGCGGAACCTGCGCGCCTCGGCGCGGAAGGCCGTGGCGACGAGTGAGGAAACAACGCCGAGCCACGCCCGGAATGCCTCGGAGGGAAGGAGTTTTGCCAGCACACTCCGCAGTGCCGGCGTCGACGCGCTTTCACCGCTGAGGCTGGCGTACCGGTGCTTACTCGACGGGCCCTGCAGCTTCCACCCGTCGCCCTCGCCTACGTCCTGTGCGGGAATTGTAGGGCCGCCCTCAAAGTCCCGCTTGTCCACGCCCTCCGTCTCCTTCTTGATAGTCGCGGCGAGCTCGGGCTGCAAAAAGTTGTGCAGCACAATCTCAGAGTTGGCAGCAAACTGCCCCGCGAGCTTCTCGAGCGTCGCTGTCGTGAGGTACGCTGGCGCAAGGTACTCTTTCAGGAACGTGAGGTGCGCGGCTGTGAGGCCCGTAGGAGGGTCGGCCGCGTACGGTACCATCGGAAGCGTCGGCGCGGCCGTCTGTCGTCAGCTAAAAGCGCCGGTCGCGGTAGCTTACAATCTGCGCGAGCGAGCTCAACGCCGCCTGCTGCGTCTTCTCGTGGTCGTAAGCGCCAAAGCCCTTCTCGCCCTCGATAGGGCGGTGGAACCAGCCGCTGATACCCAGCCTGCGGCGGCCGTCGCCAACGACGACTTCCTCGACCGCGTGGTAGCTGCGTCCAGGTTGGACCTGGAAGAAGATGATCTGGCCCCACTTGACAGGAAGCGACTTGACCGCCTTGGTACCCGGCAGACCGCGCTCCTCGCCGTTCTCGACGGGGAAGAGCTCGAGCGAGCCACCCCACTTGGGGTCCCAGCCCTTGAGGAAACGACCGTTGTCGGCGGGTTTCGTGAATTCGGACGCGGGCGCATCGAGCGGCGAGTTCGGCAGGTAGAGGATGTACGAAATCACGCGTGTGGAAATACTGTCGTCGTGCAAGAGCAGGTGCGAGCCCTCGGTGTACAGCCCCACGGAACAGTCCGTCTTCTTGCCCGACAATGGGCCGCAGCCCGTCACGTCGCGCACAAAGTTGCGGAAGTCTTGCGAGTACAGCGCATCCTTGAGGCGCGTGAGCTGCGGAAGCGCCGCGAGTGTCTCCTCGGGAAGGTGAGCCTCATCAAGCGAGGCCAGGTCGGGCGTCTGCTGGATCTGCCGTCAGCTTCCATCCCCTATCTTAGCTCACCTTGTAGATGTCTGTCTCCTTCTGCTCCCATCCCCAGCCGGGCAGACTGCCGTCCTCGCCACGAACACCGTACGTTTTGGTCTCCTCGACGACAGATTCAAGCTAGGGTAAGCTCCTTCGGCACACTAAGGGCGTACCAGCTCATCGGTCAGGAGACCGGGGACGACCGTGTGCTTGTACGGCGTCGACTGGTCATATCCGTCTCTAATTGCCTGCCGTTCGGGGCCAGCGGGCAAGTTGATGTCGGGTGTGACGTCCGCTTTGGCCTTTTTGGCCTCTCGGCCACCTTCAATGCTCGCTGAGCGTGTGCGCACTGCACTGGGCATGATTTTGTGTGTGTGAGTGTGCGTTGGTGCAAGAGATGTGCGCAGAAATGTTGTTCTGAGAAAATGTTTGCGCTCGTCGCCGGGGCTTGTTGCGTGGGCCGTAAAAGTGGAGGTCCAAGCCACGCGAACAAAAGAAACTCTAATCTTCCGAGAAGGGCGAGCCTTTAGGCATTTCTAATTGCCGTTCGGACCCCTAATCAGGAACGCAGCATCGAACAAAGTCGGCAACGACCAACACACCACCACTGGGCAACATGGCGCACGCCGAGTCGTCGAGCGCGCCGCTGAAACGGCAGCTGTCCCTCGACGTGGGCGACACGGACGAATCCGCATCCGGTCCCTCGGCGCGCTCGCTCGAAATCAAGCGTCGGCTGGTGCGGGCCAAGAAGTTACGGCGGCCCGACGCGGATGACGAGGGAGACGGAGGGGTGGACGGCGCAGAGCGACAGAGGGAGGAAAGGAGATCTGCGTCGCCTCGGCGCGGGGACAATGGCGATGGGGATACACCACCGCGTCCGCGGCCACGCTCGCGCTCGCCGCGATCTCCTCAGTCGCCAGAACGAACACGAACGACATCGCCTGCCCCACCGCTTTCGTCAGCACCCCTCGCACGCTCTTCGTACGCTCCGTCCCGCAGCGCACACCCGGGACTCACAGGCTGCCGTTCCGTGTACCGGTACACGCGCCTGAACCACATTGAGGAAGGGACGTACGGCGTCGTGTTTCGTGCGCGATGTAACGATACTGGTGGGATATACGCCCTCAAGAAGCTCAAGCTCGACGAGGAGCGGCACGGGTTTCCTATCACGAGCTTGCGCGAGATCATGGCGCTCATGGCTGCGGGCGAGCACGAGAACGTCGTGGGCATACGCGAGATTGTCGTCGGCGACACGCTCAACCAGTATGCCTAACCGCGTAACCCTGCGCTGACGGCAGAATCTTCATCGTCATGCCGTTTATAGAGCATGACCTCAAGACACTCCTCGCTGACATGCCGCACGCGTTTACCCAGTCCGAGGTTAAGACGATCATGCGTCAGCTCCTATCGGCCGTGGCACATTGCCACTCGCACTGGATCGTACGTTTTTCCACAAGCCGTGCTGACTCCAGCTTCACCGCGACCTCAAGACATCCAACCTGCTAATGAACAACCGCGGGCAGATCAAGGTTGCGGACTTTGGCCTAGCTCGCAAGTTTGGCGACCCGCTAGGCGAAATGACCCAGCTGGTGGTCACGCTGTGGTACCGGGCGCCCGAGCTGCTTCTCGGCGCGAAGGAGTACTCGACGGCCATCGACCTGTGGTCTGTCGGCTGCATCTTCGCCGAGCTCATTCAGACCGAGCCACTGTTTCCTGGCCGCGGCGAGATTGACCAAATCAGTCGCGTGCGTAAGCCGCGCGGTGCGCCAGACTGACGGCAGATCTTCAACCTCCTTGGCCGGCCAAACGACGACGTGTGGCCTGGCTTTTCGCGTCTTCCTAACGCGCGCAGCATCAACGCCGTCGGTCCGACGTGAGGGACCTCCTCCGCCCCTTCCTGACGGCAGATTCTCCACGCTCAGGCAAAAGTTCAAGCACCTCACCTCACAGGGACACGCGCTCATGTCCGCGCTGCTATGCTACGATCCCGAGCGCCGCATCTCAGCAGCGGAAGCGGTTGACCATCCTTATTTCTCGTGCGAGCCACACCAAGCCCCCAACATTGCTGACAACAGTGAGGAACCGCTGCCGAAACATCCCGACCTTTTTGCCTCGTTCCCGAGCGTCGCGTCTGGTGAACGGCGACACAAACTGCTCGCGAGCCCACCGGCTCCAGCACACGCTCCCGCGCATGACGCACGCGGCGGAAGCGACAAGCTCGACCTCGAGTCGTTCGTATAGCTACCGCCCGCATTGCATCAGATCTAATGTACTTGTTGTACGACGCCTCAAGGGTCGCCGCGCTTGAGGAGCAGGTCGCGCAGCTTGTCCGACATTTTGCCCTTTTTGAGGTTATCAAAGTCGTACATCGTGCAGACGCTGGGGTCAGCGAGGACACGGGAGACGCTGGGACGTACGAGTCGGCAGTGATGGCGAGCGTGTTGCCCTTGAGGCTCCACCCAGCCGCAGCGATGGTGAACTGGCCGCGTTCCTGGTTTACCGAGTGAGGCTTGCTTGCGAGGATGATCTGGGGAGGAGTGAGCACGAGCAACGACGCGAAAGCCGCTACGCACAGCATCGGGGTAGGTCATGGGATACCTGTAACGGATCGACTGTTCCTTGAGGACGAAGCCGGTGTGGCGGCCGTATAAAAAGTCCTCACCGACGTCGCCGAGTTCCGGCACGAGGCTCTCGACCCACCGCATCCGTGCGCTCTCGACATATCGCCCATACGAGACGTTGTTGATGTGTCTGCCGTCAGCGGGGAGGGCAAGAGCTTGAGGAGAGCGAAAGGGGTGATCGGAGTCCAGAACTACCGGGATTGGCGCGACGTTCTTTGTCGCGCAAAGCCAACACCAAGCGACGGCGCACAATCATCAACTCCCAGGGCGCTGAGATGGATGCCCCACCGCAGAAGATGTCCCTCTCACAGAGACCAGCAAAAGCAGCGCCAAGGTCTCCGACCGTACAGCTTCAAACACCAATTGAGCTCCACGCCTCGACGCACCGGTACATGTCGCTGTCGCCCCATGCGACGGGCCACTCGATCCTGCCGAGGGTATCGAAGCCGTTCGAGTCGAACCACTCGTGTGCAGTGGCGCGTGCGCGGTCGTACTCGCGAGACATGTGGGGGAGGACGGGGTCTGGGACGGTGAACGCGGGGGGCGTCCAGTCTGCCGCGCCCGGCGCGTTCATCTGGGCCGCGAGCGGGCGCGACACGGTATGGTCCTCTGGCGACGCGGGACCGACCTCACCGGGCGCCATGTAGTATGGCGAGTTTGGGTCGTTGAACTTTGCCATGAGGTCCTGTTATCCGTCAGCTCGCGACTCGGGAGCTAGCTCGAGAGCCTGTCGACCTGCCTTGAGCCGGAACTGTTCCTCGTCGCGCGCCTGCGCCGCACTCCCGTGCAGACCCGCAACGGCTCCCGCCGTGCCCGTCGCCATGCGCGACGCGACGCGCCGGCATACCACTCGCCCTGTCCAGATTGCCGCGCTCATTTTCAAGAATGTGTGGTTGGTTGTAAGCTGACTCGCATTTCATCTCGGGGTGCTGTTTTGGGACCAATGACGCTGTCGCGGGTACCTGTGTGGTTGAGCCGGCCACACGCTCTGGCGCCCCACTCTGTAGTATCCAGCTCCAAGGCGTCTGTGGTACGACGCCCCACTCCACAAGTCCAGGCTCAATGCCCAGCCTCGCTGTGCTGGTCGGCTTGTCCCCGGTCCATCCATATGTACCTCGGCCAGCACACCTCGGGCCTCGGGCACCGCCAGGACGCGCATCGCGACGACTACACTTGGTGTCGCATCCCGTCCGAGGCACTGGGGGACGCAGCGCCCAAACCCCTGTGTCAATAGCCCACTCCAACCTTATCACCGAATGCTCGACACCTACTGCCCTGCTTCGCATGTTCCGACAGCAAGTGCCTGCTGCGTTACAGGTGGTGTGAGGGATACCGGGAGTAGCAGCTGGGATGTGACGCGCAATGATGCCAAGGCCCGTTTCGCAGCAACTTCGTCGCGCAGTTGCAGGCGTCGCATTCCTGGAGCGTCATGCGCATGTGACGGAGTCGGCCGCAGTCTGAAACGCGAGGGTCGGCGACATTGACATTGACTATGAGGCGGTACGCATACATGCAAAATAGTAATTGTGGCTAAAGTTTACAACAATAGAAGCTCGTCGGCTGCCCCGGGCAGACCGAGCGAAGAGCTGTGACGAACGTGGCTAGCCAGTAGCCACGGCGTGCGCGATTATTGACATGGGTGGACGGTTAGACCCGCCGACCTGGTCTGGACACCCGGCCGCGTTGCGACGCGAGGCCGGCCATGGTGAGCATCATGGTCTCGCTTGGCGTGCGTGTGAGAAAGACTTCGTCACAGGACGGCGGCTCGAGACCAGCCGCGACAGTTGCGGCGTCAGGGCAGCGGGACCTGCGCTTACGCTGGCGGCGTGTCTGTGGCTGTGGTGACGGCGTGAGTTGCGTGAGGGGCTTGAGGGGCGTGGTGGTGCGTGCGCCGAGGAACGAGCTGCGGCGGTCGTTGGCAGACACCGGCGGCACTGCGACCAGGGGTGACGTCGACTTTGTTGCGTGCGGCGACGCCTTGGCGGCAAGTGGCGAGACGGTAAGCTTGGCCAGCGGCGATGTCGACGATGGCGATGGCGAGATGCCCGACGTCTGCACCCGCAGCACTGGGCGTCCGTACACGTTCACATAGTCGGCAGTGCGTCCGACCTCAAAGCTCATGTCCGATCCCGGAGTGTCGCAGCAGGAAAATGACGACGAGCGTGACATGGCCGCAGAAACCGAGCCGCTGCCGCTACCGGTGCTGGGACCAAGGTGAAGCGACCAGCGGCCACGGCGGACACTGGGTACTGGCGAGTCGAGGACGATCGAGTGGCGGTTGTAGTAACCTCCATCGTCATCGTCGTCACCGCTCTCGTCCGTAGAGTCGAGGCCCCGGTCTCGCTTGCGCGTAGCCGGGGTCTGTGGCGACAATGGCTGGGGGCCGGATTCGGAGGATCCAGAGGGCCCAGGTGCATCGGACAGTGACATGAGAAGACGAGCGCGCGTGTCGAATGGGTTCTCGTCGTAGCCATAGTCTGGGTCATGGCTGGCGTCGGGGGGCAATTTTGCAAACTGTTCGGCGCGGGCGGCCGCCTCAAACCGCGAGCGCATGGCCTGGCGCAGGGCATCGCTGTACTTTTGGATCGAGTCGGGAGGTGTTGGCAGCGTCGAGCCCGACATGGTCGAGGTCGACATGTTGGGTGGTGTTGTTGGCACGTTGCTGCGCTCTGGCTGTGGCGGCATTGCGACGGCCGACATGGTTGTGGAGGCGTTGCTGGTCGTTAAGATGGTGTTTGATGATCTGATGCTGTACGATGTGTGTAGATGTGCACAAGACGTGGGCAAGAGATAAAGAGAGAGAGTGAGTGTGAGTCTAAAGAGACGAGGTGTAGATGAGTAGGCAGTGTCAAGAGCGAGAGTCGACGGTAAGACTGGAATGGAATGAGCATGTTGTGGCTTACGATCTGACTTGGTTGCACTGTGCAGTGGGAGGAGTGGGGCGCCATGCAAAAGTGGGCGCCGACTACTAAGAAAAACCCAAGCCAACTGCCCTGTCAGGGTTACATCTCTAATGCCCTGAAGCGGCCATTCACTTTGCTCTTCCGCTGCTGCATAAGACGCATGTCATCTCTGTCTCTCTCGCTGTGGGCTCATGTGGTTCTTCACATTATGCACAAAGGATTGACGCCAAGGGCAGAGCAGAGAAGCAGTACTACGCAGGGAAGGGTTCGAGGGAGGACGACGTGCACAAGCTGTGCAGGGACCACCCTTCGGAGCCGTGGCATTGGGCGTCGCAATTTCTTTCTGGGACAAGAATGTGGCGTCCTTGTCCTAATTGAGAACCCAAGACCTGCGCAGGCAAAGCAAGGACGCACGCGTTCTGTGGATGTGCCTGCGGAGACAACCCCACATTGTCCGCCGCACAGTCCGTACAGTCCGTACAGTCCGCCTGGTCCGCCATACGCCCGCGGGGCCGCTCGTCGACGTTGCCTTTGGAGGCACTTTTGGTGTCGTGTCTCATTCTTGGGTCAGCTGAGATGGCGCTATCGACGTGCATCTCTTCAGACACTTTTCTCACTTTGCCTCGGGTGAGCTTTTTTCTATTCACCGCCTGCTACATCAAGAAACAACCCATGCATGTCCAAAATGCTCAAGCCAAAGCGCCTCCCGCGGCAAATGAGGCGCAGTATGCACAAACTAACAAAAGCATACGCGTGTGCGCGCTACTCACCACCACATGCGTGCACGCTAAACGCCAAGCAGCCGTCAACTTGCCGTACCGCATACCCCATTGCGCGTCCCATCGGCGTGTGGTGTGGGTATGCAGCGGCGCCCGATCGCCGTCAACAAAGTTGCCAACGCTCTCCCGGCTGTCCGCGAGCCATCTTGCTGTATCTGTCCAAAGGACGCGCGTGGCTTACGAGAGCAATGGCGGGGGGAAGCTAGGGTTGGCAGGGACGTGGTGGTGCGGTCACGAGGCCAAGTCGACGCGTACGCCGTCGCCGCCACTGCTTCCGAGGCATGCAGCGCACGCGCTTTCTTGGAAACTCTTGTGATTTGGTGCCAAGGGTCACCAGGTTGCAGGCCGCTGTGTACGTGCTCTCTACGTGAGCAACAAAACGCCACATTTGGACATGGCTATAGGTGTAAAGGGACGAGTATGCCGAGAAAGGACGACTCTGGGGCCACTGCCGCTTCCCGTGCGGCGCGTGGTAGGTTTCGGTATCCAATGATTGGGCCATCCCACGAACACTGCTGGGTCAGGTTTCCTGTCATGCCAACGTCATTCCTGCTGACGAGACACCGCGGGGGTACTGCACGCGCATCACCAGCCGACGGACCCAAGAGCCAAGATCCACAATGCACGTTCGCTCCAACCTCCTCGTTGCTACGTTTCTGCTGCGCTGGCCAGTTCAGACGCAGACATCTGTTGGAGCGACTTTGCATCATTGCCGCAGCAGTGTGGAAGATCCCAAAGCTCCACTAGCCGCAGCAATGATATCAGTGCCGGTATACCCAAAGATGCCACCGAGAGTGCCTATTGCATTTAATTTTTGCTCCTGGCATGTGACGCTAGTGAATGGTAGCAAGGGATTGGTACGTTGGTACTTTGCTGAAACGAGAGGAACGGCGAGCAGCTGTGGAAGCGAGTTGGAGCCCGCTCCGCACGACCTCGTTTTAGCTGCTGCTGCGGCCGCCGCCACCACCTACCCCGATCGCCGAGGCATATCAGAAAATGCCGGGGTGGTCTCGTCGAGTAGTTTGTTCCTTTCCAGAAGATCACCTGACGACTTGCTCCGATCGGGGGTGGCCATCTTGGATGCATAAACTGGTTCAACTCAACCATGCTGGCTACTAACCCAGACGTCGTCCTCTGTGGCCGCCGGATGAATGACCATTGCTCACCGGGCGCCATGATGGAGTCGGCGTTAACCTTGTTAGTACACGCCGGCGCTGCAAGCTGCAACCTTAGCGGAGTTGACCCACGCGTTACGCGTGCATCCACTCTCTGCGCTGCAGCGCGTCAGCGGCGCGTCGCGTCTGTTCCCGCACCAGGCACAGAACTCATCCTCGCACCTTAACACCTTCATACGTTAGGTCACGTTGTATTCCCTTTGTCAATTAAAGCTGGTTACGTTCCTGGTAATAACCTATTGTAACCCCCCATATTGTCAAACCTCAAATACGTGGCTTATAAGACATCAACGAAGGCAAATACCTTGGAGCTCTTAGCTAATTCCCCACCAGCAATCACGTGATTGACATTGACCACACCCGAAACGCTGGCCACCTGTGCTGTACCAAATATACCAAAGCCTTATGAGGGGAATGTGAGTTCCAGCACAAGCACAACGGCGCGGTCTTGACCGAGGAGGTCATGCCCGCTGTGTTGCTTTGATGAACATGCAATGTACTGAAAAGGGCATGCACAGACGGCAGTTTTGGATACAGTCATGCCAACCTGCAACCTGAGGATTGCAGGAATTGCAGGGAATGTATGAGCGCCACATACAGAAAGAGGTCTATCGGCGGCGTAGTATCAAAGATGTAATACAAAAGTCAATACAGGTCAATAGGACTATGGCCATAATTAGGTTATAACGGGTGCAAACTGCCTGAATTCAAGTATGCCTAGTAGTCATGCTAGTAATGCAAGGTGTTGGACACGCGTCATCGATGGGACCTCTCCCCCGCTCCCCCTTCAAGGCCTCAAGGCACCCCCTCTCGGCCCCTCCTATTCGGCTCCTCCTTCCCCCTGCAGCTGCTTCGGCGTCACCGCCCGTCTCCACCACCGCCAGCAACGACACCCCTACTCACCATCAAAACGTACGTCGACCCCCTTTTACACCTCAACGTTGAAGTCGGGTTGGTCCATCCTTGTTCACTACTAGCCACTAGCATACACACAACGCACAACACAGGCCCACACGCCCGCGCACACAACTTTCCTGGACATTGATACCCCACTGGAACAAGGAAGAGTGTCGACGCTAGCGAGCCAACGCAACCCCGTGCCAGGTGTTACTACCCACCACCCACGCCCATTTTCCGTCTCCACAACGACTACTGGCGCGCGTCACACATCTCAAACAACACTCCACATCGCATTTTCACGTCGACATCTTTTAGCATCACTCTGCGACAGCGACAAGTGAGACTACTAGCTACGACCCAACACACTCGCGCCATCACAGCACAGCTTGGCCTCGCATCATCCCGCGCAAGCGTCCGCGTTTCATTTCCGCTCCTCCGCGCGCTCAACTAAGCCTCCCTCCCCATCGCCGTTCTTGGCCACTCGCCCCTTGTCCATTTATTGCGCGCGCGTGTGCCGACGATAGCCGTCGTCGAGATGTCTGGCCAAAGCTCGCTCGCAAGGGCGCACCCAGACCATCCAACCCTGGCCCAGCTCAACACGTCTCCGCAGAGTAAGTCGAGCAACGAGGCTCCGGGGGGGCCCATGTGCGCTGGCTTGGCCGCAGCAGGTCGCGAGACCGAGCGTAAGCCACGTCCAAGCCTTATCGGCACGCCCTGGGTAACGGTTGATCTATTATGATGTGGAACTGTGGAAACCACGCCCGTGTTTGCACGCGCACGCGACCGCGCATCCCAACCCCGAGTCCCCGAGCCTCTTAGCGCGTTCCCCACGCTGACATGCCCGCAGGCCTGCCCTCGTCGCCGACAACCACCACGTAAGTTTGTGATCGGAATTTGTCATTATCCCCGCGACGACGGATGGACTTGCAGCAGTGGGCGCGCCGACAGTGATGTGCATGCCATTGTCCCGGTCGCCATGTCGCTTGCGGGCGGGGCCATAAGGGGATGGTCGCGCCAACACGCACAGCGCACAAGCCTTCCCTCGGCGCCTCGTTACATTTCTTCCTTTTGCGCGCGTGTGTGTGTGTGTGTGTGTGTGTGTCGCCCTCGCGCACTGGGGCGCGGCATCTCTGTTCACCTTTTCGTCGTCACCGTTCACATTGTTCTCCACATCGCTCCAATCTTCACCACCACCGTCCATCGCTCTTCTCCTCTCCCACAACGCACACAGTCACAGTCACAGTCACACCCACAACCCTCACCCTCACCCTCACGGGCACACACACACACCGCTCAGCTGCTAAACCACACACTTCTCGATTGCATCGCGTCCCTTTCCACTGCAACGTGCTGACACATTCTTCTCTCACTCTTCTCGACACCACCCCGCCTCTGCCTCACCTGTATGGGCTCATGCTTGTCGTCCCTTTGCGTGGCAATCGATCTCGACCCGTCATACAAACTTGCTACTACTCCGCCTGACCATTCACCGTGCAGTGCCGTCGCCGACAATGCTGCGGTCACCACGTCCCCGCCTGTGCAGACTGTGACCACACCTTCCTCGGTCGGCTCGGACGATTCGCCCCTTCCCGACATCAAGCAGCACATTCGGCCGGGCAACCATGCAGACAGTCCGAACGCGCGCTCTAAGAGTGTTACTCACGCCGACGGACAGGAGACATATGGCGTATGTAGAGGCCGCAGGGCGACGAGCTGACAGTGTGTAGGTCCTCAACTGTCACCCAGGTGCCAAGTCGCAGCAGCCGCCCGAGTCCCAGTCGGTTGGCACATTCCGCGTCGGTGTGAGCGAGGACCGCAACAAGCGGTGCCGCCGTACCATGGAAGACGCCCACAGCTTTGTGTACGACTACGCAGGGATCCGCGGCCAAGGGTATTTTGCGGTCTTTGAGTGAGGATTGATCGGCGGGAGAGTTGTGTCGCTGACGAGCTCAGTGGCCACGCCGGCAAGTATGCTGCCGAGTGGTGTGGCCAGAACTTCCACGAGTACCTCCTTGACGCCCTCCTGGCGTTCCCCGAGATGCCCATTCCCGAGCTGCTCAACAAGACGTTCCATGTCGTCGACAGCCGAGTTACCACGCTCGCGTACCGCAACAAGACGCACTCTGGTTGCACGGCCGTCGTCGCCTTCCTCCGCGTCGAGGAAGACTTGGGCAACGGGCACCGCAAGGGGCTCACGAACACATCCCTGGCGGCGCGTGGGCTCATGGAGGGGCGTGGCGAGGAGGAGCTCGAGGCCGAGACGAGCGGCAACTCGCCTTCGCGCAGGTCGTCGATGGGCGCCGGATCGGGCGGCGTGATGGGAGGCGCTGCGTCGCCGTCCCATGAGCAGAGCTTGCGTCGCAAGATGTCTGGACGACGAATCCGCGACTTTGTGCGTGGCCTGACAGGCACCACCAAGCCAGACGACTCGGCCATTGACGACGACACGGCGTCGGACAATGGCCGCGCCATCGAGACCATGGAACTGCCCAAGACAGACCACCCACTGCGTCGTGTGCTGTATCTCGCCAACGTCGGCGACGCGCGAGCGGTTCTTTGGTACGTGATTATTGTCCGATTTTGTGCTCATATTCAGCCGCGGGGGCAAGGCTGTGCGACTGACGTACGATCACAAAGGTAGCGACAGCCAGGAGGCGAAGCGGATCACGGACGCGGGCGGCTTTGTGATGAACAACCGCGTGAACGGAGTCCTCGCCGTGACACGATCGCTTGGCGACGCGTCTATGAAGGAGTTTGTTGTCGGCTCGCCATACACGACCGAGACGGTGCTTGACGACGAGGACGAGTTTTTGATCGTGGCTTGTGACGGGGTGAGTGGCAGGGAAGTGCGAGAGCTTGCTGATGTGGCAGCTTTGGGATGTGTGCGAGGACCAGGACGCGGTCGACTTGGTGCGCAATGTGCAAGATCCCCAAGACGCGTCCAAGAAGCTCCTAGAGCATGCGCTGACCAATTACTCGACCGACAACCTAAGTGTCATGGTCATACGGCTCAACTCGCCGTGAGAGGTCTGTCTAGACCGCGTTGTATCCTACTTGCGTCGTCGGGCCAATGTAGAATGTACAGCTCGCGTATCATGTCCTACTCGTAGGAGGGCATCGTGTCATGTTTACCTCAAGGCGGGACGTGTTTGTCCCGGCCAGCGTGACCGGCGCAGCAAGAAGCTGTGCGCCGATGGCGGCATTATTGATAACGAGCGCTGTTAACGGCATTCCCGTAGAGTGGGGGGAAGATATTGTCGGGTCCGGTGACGGCTAAGCCGAGTGGACCCGCCAGGTAGGCCTCACGCTCCGTTGTGAGGGCGGTGCATGGCGCCAGAGTTCAGGACCCGGTCGTCGGCGCCGGGCACCCCAAGACCTCGGTCTCGGATGCGCGTTGCCCTCGGTGAAGGACGCCGTGTGGCAACACGCCGGGCCGAGTGGGGTCAGTTATTGACATGACGCACCGAGATGCCGCGGGCGAAGACTTTTTCTGACGTAGCTTGTTGACCCTAGATGCAGTGAGCTGCTATCCGCTGGTACAGAGGTCACCAGACCCACTCCAACACTTTATATGCATGTCATGGTCTACTACTGCTGACCTCGCTTGTTCGGGACGACTCCATTCATACACACATACACAACACCGACACACACACAGTGAGCGATGCGCAAAGACAAGCACCGTGCAGCACCACCGGCCGCAGAACAGCAGGAAAACCCGACTTGGCCGGGGTCCGAAGACGCTGCCCTGGCCGCGGACGCAGGGGCTCCACCACGATACGAGGCCACTGCCGGTGGCAGCCGGGCAAGGGAGCCATCGGCATCGGGCGACAGGCGGCAACGACTATACACATCTCAAGCAGAGGACGGTGAGTGGCGATAGGCGTGTGGCGAACTGACAGGACAGTGTACGATGAGGCTCGGGACTGGCACTGGGACACGAGCATCACCAACGTCGGTACGATCGACGTCGACGTCGAGTCTGCGCTGCCGTCCAACGCGCCACCGGCAAAAGAGGCCGCGAGCGCCGTCCCCACGGCCGTGGAGGAATGGGACATTGACGTGCTCGAGAGCGACAACTGCCCTCCGCTCAACATTGTCATTTTCATTGTGGGGTCGCGCGGCGACGTCCAGCCATATGTTGCGCTCGCGCTCGAGCTCGTCAAGACGCGCGGGCACCGCGTACGAATTGCGACGCACGCAACATTCGCCAACATGGTCACGGAAGCCAGCGTCCAGCTCGCAGGCCTCACTGATGCCCGCGGACGCCCACTTACCTCCCTCCTCGAGCACTTTGACATTGGCGGCGACCCCCAGCAACTCATGGCATACATGGTCAAGAGTACGTCGCCGCATACCAGTTTTAGGGGCTTACCACACACAGACCCCGGCCTCGTGCCCGGTATATCGTCGCTGGCCAACGGCGATATCTCGCGCAAGCGCAAGATGGTCAAGCAGATGCTGTTCGGGTGCTACCTTGCGTGTTTCTCGGTGCACCCGGACACGCGCCGCCCGTTCGGCGCCGACGCAATCATCTCCAACCCGCCGGCGTTTGCGCACATCCACGTCGCCGAGGCGTTGGGTATTCCCCTCCTTATGTCCTTCAGTGAGCTCTGCTTCATGCGCCCGCCTAACCCTAGCAATGCCGTGGACGCCGACGACGGCATTCCCACACCCGCTCGTCATGGCCAAGAGCCACTCGCCCGACCACGCCCTGGAAAACTACACGAGTTTTGTGCTCGCCGATGCCCTGTGCGTACCCACTTTCCCCGCCCGATTCTGACTTGAAGCATGTGGCAGGGTCTAGGCGACATTATCAACAGTTTCAGATACAACGTCCTTGGTCTGCGGCCGCTTAACCTCGCTCGCGGACCACTCGTCGTACAGAGACTCCAGATCCCCACGACGTACGCGTGGAGTGAGCACCTCCTCCCCAAGCCGCGCGACTGGAAGTCCAACACGGGTACGTAAGGGGTCTTGGGTTGTGGCTGACTCCAGACGTGGTTGGGTTCTACTCGCTCCTGTCGGACACGCGCCGCTTCAAACCCGACAACGACCTCGCCCAGTTCCTCGCCGCAGGGCCGCCCCCAGTGTACATCGGGTACGTCGACCATTGTGGCGCCACTGACAGCAGTTTCGGCTCGGTCGTCGTCGACAAGCCCGACGAGCTGACCTGTGAGTACCTCGCCGCCCGCCATGACTGATTGCAGCGATCATTCTCGAATCGGTGCGGCGCGCAGGTATCCGCGCGCTGGTGAGTGCGGGCTGGGCGGACATTGGCGGCGGTGAAGTCGACCCAAAGAGCGTCTTCATCATCAAGGGTGTGTGGCGGCATGGGACGTTTTGCTGACGAAAGGAAACATCCCGCATGACTGGCTTTTTGCCGAGGACCGCGTGTCGGCCGTGTGCCACCACGGCGGTGCGGGAACAACGGCGGCTGGGCTGCGCGAGGGCCGCCCGACAATCATCGTGCCGTTCTTTGGCGATCAATGGTGAGTGGCGGAGCGAGTGGTAGAGTTGGTTTGACAGATAGGTTCTGGGGCACTGCAGTGTCTGAAGCCGGCGCAGGTCCCGCACCCATTCCCTACGCCGAGCTCAGTGTCGACGCACTCACTGAGGCGTTCCAGTTCGCTCTTTCACCTGCTGTTCGGGAAGCGGCGCAGGACCTTGGGGCAAAGGTCCGCGCCGAGAACGGCGTGCATCGTGGCGTGGAGAGTTTCCACAAGCACCTGCCACTGCTGAACATGAGGTGTGAGCTGGACCCGTCGCGCGTCGCGACGTGGTGGTCCGAGCCGCACTGCATGCGTCTTTCTGGTGCGGCCGCCGCTGTTCTTGTCGAGGCGCGTATCCTTTCCTGGGGACACCTCACACCCCACCGTCCCATCGACTACAACGCCACGCGGCACTACACCGACCCGCTCATGTCCGTCGGCCAGTCGGTGCTCACGGTCGGAGGTCTCGCGGTACAGGGTACGAGTGAGCTGTTTTACGCGCCGGTTCGCGGCATGACCGACCTCGTCTGGGGTCTTCCCAAGGGTACGCCACGGGGTACGTTGTGTAACTGACGGTAGCCTCGTTCGATGTTATACGGTCGCTGCAAGAGGGTCTCGAGAACGTACCGCCCATCATGGGCTCGCCGCAGCGCACGCGCGGCAAGGTCGACTCGTTCACCAGCGGCATGGCTGAGGGCGGCAAGGGCTTTGCGTACAGCCTGTACGACGGCCTGACGGGTCTGGTGACGGAGCCGTACCACGGCGCGCGGCGTGCGGGCATGAACGGTTTGATCGAGGGGACAGTGTCGAGTTGTAGGTAATCCACTGTGTCCGAGCTAATTCTTTAGTGGTGAGCCTTCCTGCACGCCTGGCGGGGGGCAGTCTGGGCCTCGTCGTGCACCCGACCGCAGGCACGTTCCGAGGCATGCGCACGCGCCTGAGCAACAAAGGCATTCTTCAGAACGACTGGGTTCTGTATTCTCCGCGGCAGAGCGAGAGCCACGATGCGGCGGGCCAACTCTCGTGGGGCGAGCGCAAGGCCATCCTCGCTGCATGGGGTGAGGTCAGTCAAACCGAGCACATCAAGACGCGCCGGCGCGTCGACAGCAACCGCCGCCGCGACGCCGAGGCAAAGCTCCTGCGCGCCAACTCGGACTTGAACGGCAGCCAGAAGATTATGCGCGGTACCGCTGCGCTGTATGCGCGGTATACGCGCATGCGCCGCGGCAAGTCCACCACATCGCTCGACACGGCCGTCCGAGCCGAAGACCCCACGGCCGCCGGGCGCGGCGTCAGTGGCGAACCGCCTCCCCATGCGCAGCGCGCCTTCTCCGCCCCAGCCGGCCTCTCCATGCCCGGCGCCTTTTCCATGACTGCGCCCGCCGACGACGACAAAGATCCCCGTTGGGCAGAGACACACTCGCGTCTCGCTTCAGGCGACATTAAAGCCGCTCCGCCAGTGTACGCCGATGCGGGGAGTACAGGTAGTAGTGCCGCCCCGGCTGACGCCGACACAATGTCCCCGCTCAAAGCCGACACGTTACGTGGTTTCACCGCGCGCCCCACAACGTCCCCCTCGACGTCGTACACGGCCTCAACGTCGGGCGCTGACGCCCACCGGCCCCAGACACAGGCGTCCTTCTCGAGTTTCGCGAGTACCGCCGACGTAGCGATGGCAGGCACAGACAGGTGGTACGCTCCCAGCAGTATCGGGAGCGTGGTGGGGTCGCCCGAGGACGTGGCGACCCCGACGGCGTGGGGGACGTACAGCGGTGCAGCGCCGCTGAGCGACGGCGAGCGAACGCGGGTGGGACCGGGACCGGGTGCGGGTGCGGGTGTGGGTGTGGGGGCGCCGGCGCCACCGGCCTTGGCTCAGGTGCAGGTTCCCGGCAAGGTGTCGCGGTCGCAGACTAGCTCGAGCTCGGCCGCGACGCACTCAGCCACGACGACACCCACGACGCCCGCGTTCACGAACACAGCGTCCGCGGGCGACTCGCCCACGCCGCGCGACACGCCCCTCGCTACGCCCGCGACGTCGTCGGCGACGCACGACCTCGCCTCAGCGTCGGCATCGACGTCGACGAGCCGCGCGTCAGCGGACGACCTCGCGTCAAAGGACAACGACTGGAGACGCAGGTCGCTGTCCTTGCTTGGTATGGGCAAGGGCAGGGGCAAAGACAAGGCCTAGAAAATTCGCACGTACAACACACATAGATGGGTCACAGTAGAACTTGCAGTGACGAGCGTAACGAGTAGGCTGTTATGACTTGTTGTGTACCAGTATGCATACAGTCGGGAGCGAAGAGAAATTAGATTACAGCTCAAGAGGGAAGCCCGAGAGGTCCTTTGCGGTCGCGAGGGAGACGAGGTCGGGTCTCTGGAGGTGGTGGCACGCCATGCGGAGTGTGGTCCAGAGCGCGTCCGACGTGACGCCCTTGGTATACTCGCCGGCCGAGTCGGCGCCGTAACCCTCTGTGACGTCCGAGTGCTGCAGGCGGATAGCGTCGAGGATGCACTGCGCGGCGAGGCGGTACTGCGCGAGGTTGATGTACGAGATGCCGAGGTTGAACTGGGCGCGGACAAAGTTGGGGTGCAGGCCTAGCGCGCGGTGGTAGTACTTGATCGCCTCGTGCGACCGGCCAGAGTTGGCCAGCGTCGCACCAAGGCGGTTGTATAGTACCCAGTCGTCTGGCCGCGCCTCGAGCGCAGCGACAAAGCAGTCCTCTGCCTTTTGGTAGTCTTCGCTCGCGTTGAACAGCACGCCAAGCGCGACCTGCACGTCGACGTCGAGGTCGTCTGGCGACATGCGCGCAATGTCAATCAGGCGCGAGATGATACGCGCTTGCCGCTCCACGCCGTCTTCGTACATTGTCTCGGAGCCGTGAGAGGGGGCAGTGGTTCCGCCGCCGCCGGGCTGCGCAAGGTCGAGCCAGTGCTCGAGCGCGTCGTGCGCCTGCCCGTCCTTGCCTTCGTTGGTGTAACTGACGGCGAGGGCGAGCCACGCGCCGCGCGTCTCGGGCGCAAGCTGCACCGCGCGTGCGAGGGCACGAATCGCCGCGTCCTCGCGCTCGTTCTCCTGCTGCTTCAGCCCGAGGGCAAGCCACGCAGACGCGTCCCGCGGGTCCTGCTGCACCGCCGCTTCGAGCTCAAGCACGCCCTGAGCGTTAGTCAACACTAGGCTCAACCTACTCACCATGGTCGTTGGAGAGAGCTCGCGCTCGATCGGCGCGCCGAGAGCGTACGGGTTCGCCCGGTGGAAGAGGTACGGCTGCGGCGTCGTGTCCGTGGCGTACCACTCTGGCGCGATCTGGTTCATCTGGTCGTTCATGTGGTCCCAAGCCTCGTGCTGCGCGACGCTAGGTCCCGCCTGTTCGGCGACCCGCGGCACGCCGTTGAACTGGAGAAGCATGTCGGTGTCGAATTCGTCGTCGAGGTCCTGATCCTCCTCCCACGCCGCGCCGACACCCGGCACGGCCGTCGCGTGCCTCATTGCTTCCTCGAGGTTACGTGGGACGCCCGACGCCGTTTCCGCGTCGTCAAAGTGCACGCTCTTGCGGCGCATGCGCGCGGTACCGTCGGCCATGCGCAGCGACGCCTGGATATCCGCGGCCGTGTCGCGTACCCCCGCGGCGTCACGCACGCCCTGCGGCGCCGCGTCAGAACCGAGGAACGCCGAGGCCCAGTCACCCCCGCCCTGGGCGTCGACAAAATGCGCGCCGTCGGCAACATCCGTGCCCTCCTTTGTCACGCCCGAGCCCTCCTGCACAACAACCGACCCGTCACCTAGTCCCCGCAGCAGGCGGACAAACTGGCTGTCGGCAAGTTTCTGATTCGACGCGAGTTCTTCTCTATCGAGCTGGTCGACGAGGGCTTGCGCGGTACGCGCGAGCTCGTCCTGCGGGCGGGCGTCGGGGTCGATGTGGGTTTGTTCACCCTGGGGTTCCACATGCTGAGGTTGCTGCTGCTGCGCGAGGGCATGGGGCGGCGGAGCGGGAACAGCTTTGACTGGCGCGGGGTGGGCGAGTACGGGCGCCTGTGGAGGCGGAGCCCAAACTGGCGGGGCGTGAGCGTACATTGGCCCAGACGACATGGCGGCAAAGTGCGGTGGCGGTGGGGCGAAGGTTGGTCCGGCGCGCTGCCACGGCGCCATGGCGGGTGACGCGGTGTGCGTAGCGTGGTGCGCGGGCGCGTGGGCCTGCGGCGACGCACGCTGCTCAAACTCGCTGCCCCACGCGGCGCCCGCAGCGCCCACGGTGCCCGGCGACGCGCGCGCCTTGCCCTTGCCATCGTAGGTGTCTGCCCAGCGCGCGGGCGCCTGCATCGGTGCCATGGCCGCTGGGCCCGCAGGCCCGGCGTGCATCGGCCCAGCGCCGGGGGGCAGGTGTGAACGTAGCTGCGACAGGTCAAACGCGCCCTGCGGTTCCTGCTGTGGCGCGGGCGCTGCGCCTGGTCGTGTGCGGAACTGCACGTCAGCCGACACCGAAGATGAGAGGCCAAGATGGCAGACTTACCGCACTGGGCCCCGCGCTGGGACCTGCCTGCGGCTGCGCGCCGTAGCGGTCCTACTTGTTAGCACAATACGTTCAAAAAGCCATGTGTCGACCTACCCGCTGCAGGCCGTAGTCGCGCTCGACGCGGGACCCAACGTCCTTGAGCGCCGACGTGGGCCCGCACTCGACGCCGCCGCCACCCAGGAACTGCGACATGGTGCGGGGTGTGTGGAAAGTGTGTGGGAGGAGTGTGGTAAAGTGAAGCCGTGTCCCGACGTGCACACAGAGCAGGTATCTAGGCGATGATGAGTAAGAGTATAAAGAGCAAACACTCGACGTTTGTCGTCGTGAGAGATACGGCTTTGACAAAAGCGGTCAGGTGTGTCCGGCCGGTAGTGAAAGTGAACCGGTAAGTGACATGAGGCGGCGTGGGGCGGTGGCTTTTTTCGGCCCCAGCAGCGCGATTAGTCACCGATGCTAGGCAATCGGGTATTACTCGGGGACATTAGCATTTGCACGTGGCACACGTGGCTGTCCTAATCTTCCCTTATTACCTTCCACCTCCACTGTGTAACCTGTCTCTCGGCGTCATTACGTCTGTCGGCGTGGCTTGCCGCTGTTGTCCACCGCATCACCACCATGGCCAACCCGTACACGCCCGGGGGCTCTGCGTCGCGGACGCCGGGCGACCAGCCCATCACCCGTAGCCGCACTCTCTTCTACCTGTCTGTGCGGGATAGCAGCTCGTTCGGCACTGCGCGGGGCGGCACGCGGCCCGCTGCCGCTCAGTACGGCGACACAATCGACGTCGACGACGACGAGCGCGGCGGGCTGCTCGGCGCCCACCGCGTGGACATGCCTAGTCTCCCACCGAAATGGTGCGTCCTTGGCTTACACCCGCTCACACTCGCAGGGTCGACGCTAGCGACGAGGTCGAGGATATCCTCCAGCGTGTCCAGGTCAAGGGTGCGCGCACGACACCGGGTGTTGCTGACGCCAGCCGCCGCGCTCGACAAGCTGCATGCGAAACATGTCCTGCCGGCGTTTACGGACAGGAGCGCAGAGGAGAGGGAGATCGAGCGCGCCACGAGCGAGATTACGAGGGTGGGTTGTAAGAGAATGACTGGGGTGCGCGCTCGCACCCCGCTGACAGCAGGAATTCCGGCGCGCGTCCAACCTTGTTGCGTCGATCACTCCAACTCCCGGTGCGCCGCGCGCCGAGCGACTCACGGCGAAGAATGTGCAGCGCGGGCTGGCGGGCAAGATCCAAGAAGCGAGCGGACAGTTTCGCAAGAAACAGCGCGTGTACATGCAAAGTTCGTTGAACCGGGGGAGCAAAGTGCTGACAGGGAGAACTGCAAGGGCATTCGATCAAGAATAAGGATTTGTTGGCGGCGAGCGGGGCGATCACGCTGCGCGGCCCGGACTCGTACGACGCGCTGGCGGAGGACGAGGAGGCTGTGAGTGTTTACCAGCACGTGGGGCTAATGACAAGTCGCGGACACAGCTGCAGTCACAAGAACAAGGCGCAGTGGCGATCGATATCGAGCAGCGCTCTCGCGAGATCACGCAGATTGCCAGCTCGATCTCGGAACTCGCCGACCTCTTCCGCGACCTCGGCAACCTCGTCGTCGAACAAGGCACCGTGCTCGACTCGGTAGAGTACAATGTCCAGCAGACGGCGCAGCAGATGCAGGACGCGGTACAGGAGCTCACTACCGCGCGCAAGTACCAGGCCAACACTGGGAAACGCAAGTGTATCTGCCTTCTCATCTTGCTCATCGTCGGCATGGTCATCGTGCTTATCTACAAGCCGCGACGGCACGCCGCGCCAGATCCAGCCCCAAGTGCCCAGGGAGGCGGCGCTCCGCCGCCACCACCACCACCACTCCAGTCGGCGACCAGCGCTCCCGAGGGAGTTTACCCCGGCGATGACGGTGGCCGCCTCGGCGCGTACTTGTAGCCCTCCGCGCGTGTACTCTGAGTGTACTGTAGCCATACCCTGCATACATACCCATGCATCTAGTCTACGCACGGTGTAGGTGGCATCTAGGTCTGGCCGAGGTTGGCTATAGGCTTGCGGCGCAGACGGAGCGTACGCCGCGCCGAGTCGGCGGGGGGTGGAACGAGCGCAGTCTTCTGGGCGTGCGCCTCATTCTCCGCATTCACCTGATCGCCGACGCCGTCGGCGTCGGCATCGGCGTCGAGGGGCACAACCCTCGCCGAGCCCGGAATACCCGCCGAGCCTTTATTCAACCTGACCCTGGCTGCCGCCTTGTCCCGCCTAGCCTTGGCGGCGCGTGTCTTGAAGATGTATATGAGTCCCGCGTCCGCTACGCCGGTCACGAGCCCGACGAAGATGGCAAGGAGGACGGCGTGTTCGCGCGACCACCCCGCGCCCGTCGTGGCGGCAACGTACGCCGCGCCCCCGACGCCGCCGATAGAGAAGAGGACGTTGGCGGCGGTAGCCAAGTCGCGTGACAGTGCACGATACTCTTTTCCAAAGGACGGCGGGGCGGGGGACATGTATCGCGGTAGGTAGGGGTTTGGCTGGCGTGAGTGGAGGCGTGAGCGCGAGCGCGAGCGCGATGTGCCTTAGCACTCGCGCGTGCTGGCCGAACTAACCTTGTCCCTGTCTGCTAACGCCTTCTCCGCCGCCGCAGCGAGCACGCGCTGCCGTGGGGGGAGGTACACCTGCGTGCCCGCGAGCAGCGCGATGGGGCCGTACTCGTTCGCATCTGGCGTCAGGTAAGTCACGTACGTGGCGTACCGAGGCCGGCGGCGCGCAGCGCGTCGCCTGACGACGCAGCCCACGCGCCCAGGCGGTCGAGAACGTCGCCGTCGATCGTGGGCGGTTTGCGGACCGGCGGCGGCGGCGAAGGCGGCGAGTCATCGACGCCGCCGCCTTCGTCGTCGTTGCGCTGAACGTCTCTTGGTGGGTCGGTGGGGCTCTCGCCGCTCCCCTTCTCGGACAGAATCGCTGCCCGCCCTTTACGTCCCGTCCCGTCGCCACCGTCGCCGTCGCCGTCGCCGTCGCCGTGGCCGTGGCCACCGTCGCCGCCGTCGTACGCTTCCTCCCACTCCTCAAACTCTGCCGCCTCGAGCGCGGCGCGGAGATCAGCCTGCAGTCCCTGCGGCGCAATCTCCGCACGCACGAGCGCGGCGATGCGCTCGCGTAAGTGTGCGGGTAGGGTGAAGAGGAGTACCGGCGAAGTGGCTGCGTCGGCCATGGCTGGAGCTGTGCACAAATGTTGGCAGGTGGTGATCGATCGCGGACATGGATGGACTTTGTGGTCGCGGCCGGGTGGCCTGTCGGCAGCGCGCACGTGCGGAATGGGCCCCGCTTCGGATCCGGGTAATTGCCCGGCGGCCACTGTCGCGCACAGTCGCACTGGTTTCGCCACTGCCCAGGCACTTCACGGTCGTCGTCATCATTGTTGTCCGCGTCGCTCTTCGCTAAACACTACCTGCCTGTTCCTTTTACTAAAAGTCGACGGGCACGCAATAATATTACTACACGCATCTGTCGCACTACACTACACGCACACACACAAACGCCCGACACGTCGCGCACACTACACTAGCCTACACTAAACCCCCACACCCGCCGGCAAAGTGGGATTCCTGAGCAAGATCGGGCTGGGCGGCGAGCGGCCCTCGTCGTCCAAGTCGTCGCCGAAGAACACGCCCAAGACGTCGCCGGGCGTTGCGAGTGCGAGCTCAAAGGGGTCAAAGGGATCCAAGGCGTCGCCGCCACTGGCATCGGGGTCGTCGGCGCCACTCTCGACGCCTGGTTCGGGCACAGGTACCCAGTCTACGTCGGGTACGGGGTCGCGCACGCACAGCCGTAGCGACAGCCGCGCATCGCGCCCCGCCACATCACCACGAACCCCGCAGTCGGACTTTGCCGCGTCGGCGTTTGCGGCGGCCTCGGCAGGGATGAAGTACGAGCGCGTTATCGACGAGAACACGGACCTGTCAACCCTCACCGACCATGAGATCATGCGCCTCATGGAGGGCATGGAGGGGGACGTGTTGCAGCAGGTGAGTCGGCTGCGGCTGGCGCCAGTGCCGCTGGTGGCAACGCTGTCACGCTGTCCGTCGTCGCCATCAGACGTGGCGAGCACATCGCACGCGCACGGTTCCATCCGCCCACACGTCCGGTGACGTGGGCGCCAAGCCGCTGCGCACGGGCCGCTTGGCACAAGTGCTAACACCCCCCAGCCACTCATTACCGGCCCGGTCCACCTCCTCGCGATCAAGGGCGAGTACCTCCGTGGCTCGCCGCAGGTTCTCCGCAAACTCGAGTGGCTCGGCGAGCACGGCTGGGACCAGATCTGGCGCGCCCGCGGCGACGGCGACTGTTTTTACCGATGTAAGCAGGCACGCAGGAGGGAAACGCCAAAGGGTGGATGCTGACGGCAGCGTTTACACTCGCGTACCTCCTCCGCGTGCTCTATGCGCCCAACAAGGCCGCGGACGCGGAGCGCGCGCTGAGAACGATACACAACATGATGCCCGTGTTGGAGGGTGTCGGGTTTCAGCGAGACTTGGTGAGTTGCGCACGCCTGTGCCGTAGGCACAGGTGCGGGCGCCGGAGATAGTGGCGTTAGGCTGCTTCACGCTACGAGGCCACGCTCCGGCGCTGCCAGAGTGCGCAGCGTCCATGCTAACCCCAGGTGGACGAGTTTGTCGAACCCCTCATCTCGGTCCTGACGACCTTTGTCGACCCGCCGAGTGGAAGAGAGCCGACTGAATACTCGCTTCTCGAGGTACTGCAGGACGCCGAGAAGAGCAACTCGATCGTGGTTGCGCTGCGATTGATAACCGCCGCGTATATCCGCACGCACCCCGACGACTTTGCGCCGTTTCTCTTTTCGCCAAGCACGCTTGAGCCGATATCGCCCGAGCAGTTCTGTCGGGACGAGGTCGAGCCGTGCGGCAAAGAAGCCGACCACG
The DNA here is from genome assembly GCA_002335565.1 of Cutaneotrichosporon arboriforme. Taxonomy (NCBI): domain Eukaryota; kingdom Fungi; phylum Basidiomycota; class Tremellomycetes; order Trichosporonales; family Trichosporonaceae; genus Cutaneotrichosporon; species Cutaneotrichosporon arboriforme. The sequence continues at coordinate 1,612,128 of BEDW01000003.1, read as the reverse complement.
CGCAGATCATGGCGCTGGCAGCCGCGCTCGACGTGCCGGTACGCGTGGCGTACCTCGACCGCAGCGAGACGCACTCGGACGACGTCATCAACTGGGTCGAATTTGGCCGCGACGCCAACGCCGACGCCTCCCGACCGCTCACCCTCCTCTACCGCCCAGGCCACTTTGACGTCGTCACGCAAGACCGCATGGCCGCTGCGCTCGCGAGGGATCACGCCCCGCTCGCCAATGCCGTCGCGTCGGGGTCGGGCACGAGTGCGAGCGCGAGCGCGAGCGCGGGTGCGAGTGCGAGTGCGACCGCGCCGCACCCACCTGCACCAGCGGCCGTACCCCAGGCAGAGCCAAAGCCAGTGAAAAAGTTGCCTACGCCCCCACAGCCTGCGCCTGCCAACGCTCCACCTCCCCCGCCGCTGTCAGCGCCAACAGCCGCACCCCTCCCGCCGCCGTCAGCGCCAACAGCCGCACCCCCGCCGCCGGCATCAGCGCCAACAGCCGCACCCCCACCGCCGGCGTCCGGGGCCGCAGAGCCCACGCCGCCGGTCCCACCACCCGCGGCGCAGCTCGCTGGCCCACCGCAGACGGCGCCGCCCAGCGTCCCAGCTCCGACCGCGCCTCCTGCCCCCGTCTCGTGATCAAGTTCATGTTCGTTTCCTTCCTAGATGATGCGCTGGTGTTACAATGCAGATGTTATACCGTGAAATCGGTCCATGCTGTGCGTGATGTCTTGTGCGATGGTGTCGGTCACCAGCCCATGCTGTCGAGGACGGCGGTGACGGGCGGTCGGGGACTGAGTGGTGTCGTCGGCGAGGGCGAGGGCGGGGGTGCTGGTCGGGTCGTGCAGTCGGGAATAGTTTGACCGTCGCCGCCGCCGTCGCCGCCGTCGCCGCCGCCGCCTTCCCGTCCCCGTTCGCCGCCATGCCTACTTCTCTCTAGCCCCCTTTCCCTCTCATCACCGCCACTTCCCCCAGCTTTCGGCTCGACTTCTCCGCTCCCTCGTCGCTTCATCCCTTCCTCAGCATCACACTCGGCGTCGCCGCGCGACGCGTCCACACTCGGTCCCGTGAGCGGTCTAGGCCGGGGACTCAGCGCTGCGCGGCGGAGGCGTACCCCGCTTGCGCCTTTCGCGTCTGCCGCGACGGCCGCGGCGGCGACTTGTCCGGTCCCTTCCGTCGCCGCACCCGAGCCAGTGGCGGGGCTAGGCGTGCGGCGCGAGCCGGGCAGGGCGGGCGCGAGCCCTAGCGCAGGGAGGATCCGGGATCTGCCGTGAGCACTAGAGAGATGGAGTAGGTCAGTCTTACAGGTCAAGTTTGTCGTCGGAGGCTGTGTCCGCGCTGGCGCCGCCGCCCGCGCCGCGCACGCCCGTCTCCCCGCCGGGGACGGAACCGCCCGCCGCGGCGCCAACCGTACGGAGTAGCTGGCCCCAGAAACGTTTGCCCTCCTGGATCGTCTCGTCGGCGTCGGCGGCTAGGGCGTGCCATAGTCCCTGTGTGGCGGGGTCGGGCGACTTTGGCATCGGCGTCGGCGTAGACCCCGGCGTCTTGGTGGCGACAGGCGACGTTGCAGCGTTCACCGTCGTCGCCCCAGCTCGCGCCGTTTCCGTCGCCTCGCCCCCCGCCGCGACTACTTCGCTGCCCCGCCTTGGCGCCGGCGGGGCAGCCATAGCGTCCGCCCGCGCGATGGCCGTCCACCGCCGGCGGAGGGCGCGTAATGCCTCTTCCTGCGTCGCGAGTTCTGCAATCAGCCCCCGCCTTCGCCGGCAACGTACCCTGCCGCAGCTCGTTGACGCGCCGTTCGCGCATCGCGATGGTCCGCAGGAGGTCGGCGTGCCTTGCGTCAGCGCTAGCCGTGGGGGAGGGACAGAGTCGGCGGTGGGGAGGGACGTACCGTTCCGCGAGTGTTAGGCCGGCAGTGCCAGCCTCGGCTTCGCCAACGCCCGAGGACACAGGCACACCGGGTGCGCCAGCGCCCGGCGCCGCGCCGGCGCCGGGACGCCACGTACTCGGCGAGTACGAGATACTGCTGCGGCCCAGGACGCGCCGCGGTGTGGGCGAGAGGAGGGGCGACGCGCGCGTCGAGTGCGTGGAATCGGTGCTGGCGCGTGACGACGCCGTCGTGTCCGTGGACGAAGTACTGTCGCCCGCGACGTGGCGCGCGGGCGAGCGCGGCGCGCGCGGCGTATCCGTATCCGTATCCCCGGTAAGTGTCGCGCCAGAGGCATCGGCACCGCCCGCGAATGTTGGCGTGCGGCGCTGCGGCCGCGGACTTGGCCCGCCGCCGCCGCCGCCGTCCCGCGCAGCGACGAGCGAGAGGCGTTTCAACCGCGGCGGAGTCGGCGATGGCCCCCCCGCCGTGGCCGACGATGGGCGGCAAGGCGACGGGCCGTGCGAGGATAGGCTCGCGCCACCGTACATGCTCACGGGACGGCGCCGTGGCGATACGTCGTCGCGCATTGTTTGTCTTGTTGGTTGAAGGCGAAGGTTAATGACCTGGACGTTGGGTTGAGGTGTGTCGCCTCATCGCCTGACGCGCGTACGCGCGCACGCCCGCGGCGCGTGGCGCGCGGCGCGATCCCGGCCCACCACGTGGCGGTTTGTCACCTCCGATATCCGATTCCTCCAATGTTGACCCTCGTCGGCTTTGAGGCATCGCCACATCCTCCCCTCCCAGGGCTAGTACTTATGCATGAGATCTATGTATGGTGTCTCGTCGCGCGGGCCACGCTCGCTGCGCTCGCGTCGCAGCGCTACTGTGGCTGGGCCGGGCGTGGCCCCCACTGGCCCCACTGCTGCCTGAGCCAGAGGAGTGCCATGATGAGCGCGAGGACAGCAAAGACGAGGACGTTTTCGACAATCTCGTCGATCGTGTCAAAGTCGTCGTCGTCGGCGGCGCCAGGCTCGCGGTCGCGGTCGCGCTGGTTCCCGCCCCACCCGTGGCCCGAGTAGTCGTCGTAACCGCCGTCGTCGTCGGCATCGGCGTCGCCGTCGCCTGCACCCCCGCCGAGGTCTTCGCCCGGCCACGCTGCGCCCGCCGCTGGCCGCGGCCGCGGCGAGAATAGCGCTTTGAGGCCCTCCCATACCGACGCGCGTTCCCCGTCCTCGTCTTCAAAGAGCGCTAGGCCCGGTGTCGTCCCGCCGCTACGTACGTCCGTCCACCAGCTGCGGTCAGAGAGGTTTCATAAATAACGTGTTGCGGCGTTTGCACGCACACCCGCGCTACCGCGCGCGTGAGCAGACTCACCTTCTGAAATACAGCCTCGTCAGACTCAAGAGCCACGGGAGGTAGGCGTCGTTCGGGCTGACCTCGAGCGCGAGGTCATAGTTCCTCTTTGCGTCTCGCCAGCTGCGCGGCACGCCCAGACCGTTCTCGTACATGTACCCGAGGTTCCAGTACGCCATTGGATTATGCTTCTCCGCTGCGGTCTGGTAAAAGCCAAACGCACGTGAGTAGTCTGGCGCGGACGAGTTGAGCATGGTAATGTTGGTGCCGACCCCAGAGTCTCTCGTCAGCCAACGCTCCTTGCTACCCCAAACTCACAATACGCATCGCCCACCATGACCATGGCGTCGGCATTGCCTTGCGCTGCGCTGCGCGTCCAGAGCATGAGCTCGGTATCCGCCGCGATTGACTCGCCAAAGTGCGCTGAACCGCGGTTGAGCATGAATGCGACGTTGGACTGGCCGAGCTCGTAGCCCATCTCGGCGGCGATCCACCACCCCAGCAGCGCCTTGTCCTCCTCGCCGCGGCTCCACGCGCGGTTCGCCTCGCCAACATAGTCGTCCTCCCACGCGCCAAGCTCGCTAACGAGCTTGTAGTAGCTTACCGCGACGCCGCACGATCCCGGCGCGTGGTGCTCGTCGTCGGGCGGCGCGCGCGCGTCGTGCGTTTGCAGGCCCGCAAGGTGGTAGAACCCGCTGAAAGGCGAGCCAAACTGTACCGACTGAACGAACAGTTGACCGGCACGGCGCGTGTCGCCTCGCTCGAGCGCAAGTACACCGAGGTTGATGAACGCATCGGGAAGCTCGAGCCCCGCGGCTTTGGTGAACAGCTTGATCGCCTGGTCCCTGTCCGCCTTGACACCTAGGCCGTCACGATACATGATGCCGAGGTTGTTGTGGGCCTCGCGCGAGCCAATATGGGCGCTACGCCCGAGCCACAGCCGTGCACGCTTGTAGTCCTTCTTGACGCCCTCCCCGCGGAGGTACATCCGCCCAAGGAAAGACGCGGCAACGGCCGCCGGCTCACGCAGCTCCTTCTCCTTCTCTGCACTCATTGTACGTTTTGACCCCGCCTTGCCGTCCGAGTCAAAGTCGACAGGCCACATCTGGCGCGCAACCTTTTCAAAGTACCTCTTGGCTTCGTCAAAGTTTTGAGGAATCTCGCCGACCTCCTCTGCGCCGGCCGACACGCCACCTGCGCCGTGCGGAAACACCGAGCCGACGTAGTGGTGGTGGCCGAGGCGCCACGTGTACCCCGTCTGTCCACGGTCGGACGAGTACTTGAGGTACTCGAGAATCTCAGCCTCGGACTCGCCGCGCTCCAGCGCCTTGATGGCCTTGACGGTCGTCATGCCCGAGTTGACGCCTGTGAGCGTCCACGACGCGTGGGGACCGAAAACGCCGCCGAGCCGGTCCGACATGCGCGCGGGCGTGAGGAGAAGCGACTCGCCTCCCGGAGGCCCAGCTAGGTACCTGTCATACGAAGCTTTGCCGGCGCTCTCGTAAAAGTCGAGTGCGGCCATGCAGTCTTCCTTGACGCCGATACCCGCCCAGTAGCGGTATCCCAACGCCATCTGTGCAGGGCGGTAGCCCTGCAGCGCGGAAAAGGTGTAGTACAGCGTTGCGCGGCCCTGGTCGCGTTCGGCACCGCCGAGACCCGTGGCGTAGAAAAACCCAAGGATGAACTGGGCGTGGGGGTCAGACTCGGTTTCGACGTAACGCGAGTAGAGCTGGAACGCCCGTGGCAAGTCCTGGGCGATACCCTTCGGCGGAAACATGCAGATATCGGCGCGGAGCGCGGGCGCGAGGTTGCACCCGTCCGCCTCGGCCTTGTCGAGTAGCTCGTTCAGTTGCCGCACGCGGTCCTTTGTCGCTTGCGACACTCGCGGGGTGCGCCGCGGTGGTGAGCTCGACTTGGGTTCTCGAAGCGCCCCGAGCAGGTTGAACGGGTTGGCCGACGCGATGAGGCGCGACGACAACCGAAAGGCCGCCGCAAGGGGTCCCTGGGTGTCAGACTGTCACACGTTCCCCAGCTTACCTCGTTGCCCCAGCCGAGCTCGTCGCGCAGCTTGCGTGGCGACGCGCTGCCCCCGAGCTTACGGTCGATGTGTGCGTACATCGACGGCTGGAGATGGCGCAGAATGTTGTGAGCCTCGTACAACGGCTCGCATGCTGTAATTAGAACAATAATAAGAGGTGTACTCACGCTGAGGCTGGGCGACGTGTGTGTCTATGTCGCCGGGACCGCGCTCGGCGCCGTCGGTGCCGCCATCACGGCCGGCATCACCACTTCCGCTACTCAGCCCTTCTCGTGGAGGCTCTCCTGCCTGGCCGCCGTCGGCCAGCACGACAACAAGCAGTACCGCGGCCAGGAGGAGGTATATCAGTCTCCTCTGTAACCTCATTGCGGCATGGCGTGTTGTGTGTGTAAGTTGATGACACGAGACGACACGCTGGTGGTTTCGAAACGTTGAGCCGACGACGAGCCGTCATGACACGCTGCGCCGGCAGCGCCAGGCACCGCCGCGCTTGCGCGGTGAGCCGGGCGCCAGACCATAAACAATCACGTGATTTCATCACGTGCCACACGTCGCGTGGCGCGTAACGCGTGAAATCTGCATGGTCCTCACGTGCTTCCCACGCAGTTGCGGTATTTGTGGTAACTGGGGGGATTCAATAGAGAAGATGTTGGAATCTGGGCTCTAGTTGGCGTCATCGATTATGTGGAATGGAATGTGCCAACCTTGCATGATGGGTTGGCGCAACCACCATTGTGCCAATCCACCAAAGAGCGGCGACGGGGTATGACAATGGCGCGCGTGACGACCAGGCTGACGACGACGACAGCACCACCACCACCACTGCTCCAACATGCCCAATCCGAATTCCGTCGTCCGACCTCGCTTAACGACTGGCACGCACCACCGAAGCTACTCAGACGGCTGGAAGCCCTTGCACCACTACCCAGCACCACCCAACGCCCCCGCGGCGGCCGCGACCGCGCGCCCGTTCGTCTCCCCGGCCATGTGTATCGGCCCCGCTTGAACCCTTTCACCCGCCGGTTAGTCAACAGCTTGGGCCACGCACTTGAACCGTTCCTCCCACGCCGCCTTGTTCACGGAGGCACCAGTGCAGCAAAAGCGGCCACCACCACCGGAGTGTACGGAGTGTAATGCCGTTCACAAGGTCCGCTCCACAATTGCATTCCTCTCAAAGTAGTGTGTGTGTGTGTGGGTCCGGCACAATCCGGCCAGTGTCACAAGCTCGCAAGGTCACAAGCCCGCAAGCCTCGCGGGCCTCGCGCCTCGCGCCTCGCCCATTGTTGTTCCACGCGACCAGTAGTCATGGGCCCCGGGGTTTGTCACCGCCCCCGTTATACCCGCGCGTGAGTGATCAGTGACTGACAAAGCGCGCATGGCGCATTGTTCGTAACACCGGGGTTGTGTAGGTGCAACAAAAGGATTTGCAGGACAATGGGCACGAGGTATGGTGGGTGGAGGTGATAAGGAAAACAAGGGAGATCGGCAGGTTTCAGGGTTAGCCTTGATGCTTTGCTGGCTGGCCCGCCTGTGCTACACCCTGCTAACCCTGAATAACGGTTGGTCACCCAGGACACAAATGATGCGACTCCGGTTCCTGGCGTCAAACCTTCAGGGTCAACCTGACCGAGATTTGTAGACGCTGTCACCATGTCACCCATGTCTACAAATCTCGGCCGTTTATTTGTAGAGATGGAAATACAAATCACAACACCTCGACTCCAACCCGTGGGGACTCTTGACCGCGCTCCAACTCTGGACAACAACCTCACCGGGTTAGGCTCGTCAACGCGCACACGACAAATCTGCGCTCTTGCGTTGGTGTCGCGACAAGACTGCAGCGCAACGATGCACGACCTGTACATGTGGTATGTTGGGTTGTCACCACACACACTTGGCCCGGCATTGATCAGATGAGGGAATTTGCCGTGTTACGGCATTCAAGCCCAGGGCGCAACAAATGACCTCCACCCAGGCGTCTCCACAACTCATCTTGAGCCAGAAGTGATATCCTTGCCGCAGTGCGTACATTAAGACTTCTTGTACAACTTTTCTATTATCACAGAGCGGGGGTCGTGGTAGTTACGATAATGCCAATGTAGAGCTGCCTTTTCGGGATGTACTGGTGACACGCGCAAAGCCCAAAGAGATGTCGTGTATGGTGGGGTGCTTTTGGAGAGGTGGCTATATCTACAGACGCAGTTCAAAGGTCTGGTGGGCGGGCGATGGCCACGACCGCGGGGTCGTGTTGCTGCTGGATGACGACAGGGGGCGGCGGTCGGCACTAGGGCTGGTCTCGCGCGCGTGCTTGTGGTCATAGCTAGAGCCCATCTTGTGCTCGTAGCTCGAGTAGCCGTGGTCGATGGAAGGAAGCTGAGCAGGCCATCCCTGGTAAGCCTGGGGCTGGTGGAGGACGCCACTGGAACCCTGGGAGCGCGAGTTTACAGGCAGGACAAGGTCGGCAATGCGCATGCGCGAGGGGGAGGGAAGACGGTCGCGGTCGCGCTCGCGCTCACGCTCACGCTCACGGTCGCGAGGGGCGGCGGTTGGAGCGTGGGTCGTGTATTCGTCGTCACGTCTGCTCCGCTTACGCGACGACATGTCGTCGTCCTGCCACCTCGACTGCTGGTGGGCGTAGGCGTGACGGGGGTGCTGGAAGGTGGACGCGGCCGTTGCGAGTGTTGCGAGCGGCGACGACGCGTGCGATGGCGAACCAGTCCATGCCCTACGCAGAGTGTCGACATCGTCGCGGTGGCCATGGGCAAGGAGGGCACTCTCGAGCTCCCGCGCCCACGCCACGAGGCTTGTCTCGCGCGCCTCGATCATGGCCAGGCGTTCCTCGAGCTCATTCTTCTTGGAGGTGAGGGAGGCAACGTTTGTCTCAAGGTCGGACATCTGGTTGGCGCGGCGTTCTGTGCGGCAGAGTCAGCACATGTCGATCACTGTGACGATGGTGGTGTGTGGAGGGGGGAAGTCACTATGGGCATGTGGGCAGCAGACACCGGCGCCAACAAGGGAGGAGAGGCTGTGGTGTGTGGGTCTGTGCGTCGGCCGTAACAGGCCGACTTGACGCGACATGAACAAGAGTGGATATCCCGTGGGATGTGGAGTGTGGAGGTGGAAGTGGTGACTCACGACGCAGGTTACGTTGCTTGATGCGATTCTTCTCGCGGCGAATCTCCAGAGCCGAACGTGCGGCGTCCTGGTCCTCGTCGCTGTTGCAGCTAGAGTGACGGGCCATAGAGTGGGAAACCTGTCTTGGGGAGAGCGAGGCTGAGGACGAAGGGGAGGGGAGTTGGTGTGCGGCCATGATGGATGGAGTAAGCGATGGGAGCGATGGCGATGGCGATGGGTTGCTCCAGTCGTGGAGGAGTTTAAGAGGGGCAGGCTAAGGTATGAAGAGTTGTGGTGACTGTCAAGTAGAAGTGGTCTTGAGGGGGGGGGAGAGAGATGTCGACGACGACAAACCTATGATCTTATAAAACTAGAGAGGGGAGGGAGGATAGAGTGGTAGAGCCGAGAGAAGTAGGTAGGTACAGTAGCGAGAGAGCCAAGATAGAGAGGGAGCTGAGAGCGCCTTTGTTCTCGGGCGGACGGACAAGCAAAGAACAACGAGAGGAGTGCTGGGCCACTGTCCCATGGCCCACTCGGCTTCCACTGTGTAGCGCCACCATAGAGCCGACGACCACACCACCACTATACTTTGCTGGTGGCCATACAGTGGCTCTATGCCACCCAGATTGATTTGTAGACCGACTGATGAGATTTGTATTTCGACAGACCCGTTGGACCTGGTGCTGTACCGTTGTGCCGTTGTGCCGTGGCCCGGGCTCAGGGTTCTTCCCTTAAGACCTAAGACCTATACCTTTGTGCGCCCTCCTCCCTCTCGTCTCCTGCCCAAACGTCATTCTCCGAAATACAGGTTGGACCCTGAATTCGCCACTCTGCACAACAAAGGGAGTGTGTAGATTGTCTAGGTGTTCTATTGTACCAAGTCAGTCACCTTCCCTCCCCTCTCCCTTCACGTGGGAGGACCCGGTTTGTCACGGATCACGCCCACATACAGTACTCCTATTGTCGTCATTTAGCCGCGGGATCAAACCATTGTAATCCTCAATTACCATATGCTTGCATTGCATCGTAACCAGTAGTATGTCCTGTGGCCCAGGTCGGTCTCCCTTGTTCGGAATACCTCTTCCATTGTTCTCCGCACTCTCGCCCTTGCACTCCCTCGCCCACCCACCGCGCAATCCACAACCACCGCCAGCCGGTAGAAATGCACAGCTTGTTAGGATGCTCTCGCCCATCACCCCGGGTAAACTCGCTACATGAAATCTCGCGGCAAATGGCCAGAGCCCGCGTCCGGGTTGTGCTCCGGTCCGGGTGTCTCAGAGTCTTGGGCTCGTGTGGCGTGAGGACAATGCGACACTGGCGCAGAGAGATACACGCATAGGGTGACGACGGAGTAGACAACAACAGATGACACTCGAAGCATGGACACTCACTTACTCACTCTCACTCAGTCTCTCTTTGTGCGCACAGACACTGCCAGGCTCCACCCAGCCGACGCCTACGACGCCTGTCTGCAGCGCCACCGCATGTACCCCTCTCCTCAGAACATCCCCCGTGTCACTCACCTCGCGACAAAGGGCAACAACAATAGAATCACCATGGCACGACCACCACCACATCCACCACCACCAAAGAACCACACAACCTCCATGACAACAACAATCCTCGGCACACGCACGCACGCACGCACACCCACTCGCCCACTGACGCACACTGACATGACTCACTCTACTGTCAAAGGGATCTGGGACAATGTATCACTGGGGCCCATGTGTGTGCCCCGCCGTGTCAAACGTGTCACCGTTGTCACTGGCGGCAGAACCACATACCGCACGGCCATCACTTGCTCTCTCTCTCTTTCTCGCATGTCATCACCGGCCGGACTCGAATAGCTCCTAAGACTAACTGATGTCACCCGGAAGAACCACAACCGCCCGACAAAGATCATTCGCGGGCAGCGCCCGGACCATCTTTCGTGTTGCACTCACTGGTTTGTTCCTCGTCTCACAACTCACGTCCCCTCTGGTCCCCTTGCTGTGTAGCCCCATTACTCACTGATACTCCACTCTCGCCCGTCCATGCCGCCATGCCGCCCATGGAGGTGCCCACGCGGCGCAACCAGTCACTAACCTTTTGTTTCCACCTCCACCCACAAACTCCACCAATGTCCTCCGCCACGTCCTGCCGCGTCCCGCCACGTCCGAGCTCAAAAGCGATATCCATCACACTAGCCGCACGCACGGCCGCGCCCCGCCTCAACAAGTGGGTCCCTGCTCGTTATCGCCGCCATGCCCCGCGCTATTGCGGACCTTTCCGGCCGGTGCCAATGGTTCCGGCCATTGTCACTGCCCGAGTACGCTTTGATGCCATCAGTCGAGAACCGCACATGCACACGGAGTATCTCGTGTAATGTTTTCCCAGCCTCACATCACTCGGCACTGGCGCCAACAGTAGCGCGGCACGCTTCTGTGCCAGAAGTGTTAACTGTGTTTTCGTGACGCCTCGGCGGAAGTGACGCGGCCAACACTGCGAGGCGGTAGCGCCCTGCCAAGGTGACTTGGGCGCAAACAACCGTAAGAACTGTGACGCATCCGACGCAGCGGGGTCCGCAAAACTATCGTCTCGCACCGCATATTGTGTTCCATCAATTGTCAGTGACCACGCCTAAACCTGCTTGTAGGTGACCCCTTGTGGTGGGTCTTGTCCACCGCCCAATCTCCACTGCCGCTCGGCACAGGACAGGGAACACGGTCGTGGCGGCGCCAGGAGCTTCGCACCGCTTCCATCAGTGCAGCAGTGCGCACGGCGCGGAGGCTAGCGTAAGGTCCCGTGCGTCCGAGCGCGCGCTACCTACAGTCTATCTGACCGTGGCGCAGAGCTTGACGCACGGGCCGCACACAACAACGAACACTAACCCGCACCCTTGAAACCTGCTGCCCGCGCGCGCCTTGCACATGTCACAGTGCTCCACTAACGTGTGTACCTGTGGCTGTCGTCGATCGATCGCACCCTGCAATCCACCAAAGTTGACGCACATCACCATCCTCGCAACACCCCGTCTGCGTGGCGGTGCCACCTGCAACAATGCAACCAGCCTCCGCGAGCTCACCGCCAGAACGAGGGCAGCCGGGTCACAGCAGTTCCCACGTGCACCAGCCCGTGGCGCGTCCATGCGTGCTGCTGATTCTTATTTGACAGCCCGGGCGTCGCCGGGCACTGTGTCACAAGCGGCCGTAATTACTGTGCCATGCATGTCTCTCAAATCTCGGCTAAAGCATATTACTAGCGTCTATAGAAGTAGTGTCTGAGGGGTTTGGTGCATGGTGTCGCCGGTGCTGTGGTAGCGAGGCTCTGTGGCGCATGGCGGCGTGGCACCTGTATCCAACACACTAGGTGTTGGCAGCAACGGCCATCGTGTCGCCGAACGTATCCTCCTCGTCGTCGTGACCGTGTCTGCTGCTCTCGCCGTGGCGCGAGCGGAGGGAGCGGTGGGAGTGCGCAGACTTGCGCGACTCGGACCGACGCAGGTCCGTGACGGTGACGGACGGCTCAAGCTCCTCGGGTTCGGGGTCGAGTACGGCGGAAGGCTTGGGGATCGCGCCGAGGAGGTAGACGGCAAGCACAAACCATGTAATGGCCACGGCAATGCCCATCATCTCGGTCGACGTCAGGTGTTCCGAGCTCAGGGGGAAGAGCATGAGCGCCAGCGCTCCGATGACCGCGACACTGAAACGGATCGGCTGCGTCGTCAGCAAATCTCACGTCCACGTCGTCCATGTCTCGGGCAAACTCGTCGAACGAGACAGTATTCGCGAGTGGTGACACGGCGAGATACGGCCTTTGGCACAGTCACCTGCGCCAGCCACATAAGAGCCCCTCACGCGGTGGCACCGTGGAATGCACTTGGGTACGGAGCATGTGGGGGTTACTGCGAGCCGCCCCGACATTGCGTTGGCGCGGCTCGGCACGCTTCGGCACGCTCGGGCAAGTGACAAACGTTGTTGTCCGTTGTCACAACAACAATAGAGGTGACGAACAATAGAACCGGAAAGCAAGGCACGGGCCGTGAAACGGCCAACCTAACCTCGTTCCGGCGCCGACACCTGCGGCTCGGCCGGGACTCACCCGTGGGATCCTCGCTGCGTTCCATGGATCGAGGTTCGCATGAAGCATGTCGATACATGCGAGGAAGAGGAGGGCAAAGCCCAGCCCGCATCCCCAGAACCTGCCAGGGTTAGCCAATTCTTAACCATTCTCCACGCACCACTTAATGCCGATGTTGCGCGGGTCCTCCTCGATGTCGTTCTCGGTGGTCATCTTGCCGGCCGCCGCGGACGCGATCAGGATCGAGGCGCACAGCGGCCAGTGAAAGCTGGCGTCAACAAGGCTTCCCCCGGCCTGACTAACAAGTTGAACAGGACGCCCGTGAACCAAGTGCGTCGCAGCGCATGCTCATATCTGCCGTCAGCTCGCACGTGTGACTAGAGCGTACTTGATTATGTGCGTGTCTGACGGGAGCGTGTAACTTGACGTTAGTGCGGTCTCACCCCAAGCTCACATGTAGTTAATCGCCCAGGCGACCATGAGGCCGAGCACGGAACGGCCAAACACGGGGCTCGCGCCAAAGTTGCCTGGCGTAGCGACGTAGAGGAGGTTCATGACGAGTTCGCCAAGCTGCCTTGAGCAGTGCCATCACAATGAAGGGCTACTCACCACAATGACGGTAAACGCGCCGCTACGCTCAACGGCGTGTTCGATGTTGATGGCTGGGTGTTAGGTGTGAATGTTGTGGGCGACGTACCGGGAATACGCAAGCTTGGAGGAAGCGGGGCCATGCGCGTGAAGTGGATGGTCGTGTCAGGTGCCGACGCTGCATCAATCTCGCCGGCCGCAATCTGGCGCTTGATCTCCTTTCGGCGCTTGAGCTGGCCCCAGCGGCCGTAAGCGCTAAAGAGGATCATGTCGATACGCATCAGGTCGAGGACAATGCCAGTAACAGCGAGCGCGATCTGCGCGCGCCGCGACGTCACCCAGATGAGGGGCTGCGTGAGACATGATCCGGAAGGGATGACTCACGAGGTAGGCGAACATGGGGATTGCGACAGCGGCGGCGTTGAGCAGCTGGGCAATGCGGAACTCGGGCAGCGCCCACGCGTAGAGAATAAGCACAACCACTAGGTGTGAGCTGGGCCAACAGTAGATGTGCCTACCTCGCGTAAACTTGATGATGAGCCAGAAGGCGGCGGCAGCGCGCACAGGCTGGTTGCCCGCGTGGTAGATGCCCTCGGCGGATGAAGCCGAGGGGGCAGCGTGCACCGAGTCGGATGCGCGGCGGAGGAGCCAGCGCACGGCGTGTTCCGCTGCGCCTTCTGCACTCGTCGGCGCGCTTTCACCGCCAGATTCCTCAGCCTTTGGGTCCGCCACAACGTCGCCTGGGTGGATGGGGATGGCGGACGCGTTCACACTGTACCCTAGGATACAGATCATGCCGATAAGAATCCACGTGCGGTGGAGAAGCTGTCGTCAGGCGTCGGTCAAGGTGCAAGATGGCTGCTCACGTCGTCGGTGCCAGACACATTGGAGAAGCGGCGTGCTTCTTCCCAAACGCTCCATGACGGCCAGAACGTGAGCACGAAACGGGCGACACTGGGTCCGGTAGCGCCGTCCTCTGGATGTCAGCAAGACATGAGTTGCGAAGCGCTTTGTCCACGCACCGATGGCGGCCTCGGCTGCACGTCAGCTTTGACACACTGTACTTCATGCTTGACTCACCGAGCTGGTGTATAACACCGACATACAAGAGATCAAAGAACAGCTCGATGCGCGGCGACTCGCGCGGGCTCGTCTCGCGGTACAGCTTGCCGCCCTGAACCCACTTTGCGTTAGACACAACTTGGGCAAGCCGTGCTCACCTGACGGATCACGGGCCGCTGGACGAGGTCGCGAACGCGGCGGGTCCGGCTGCGCTCGACGCCCTGGTGCAGCACGAGATTGTTTGTCGTGCCGAACCGGGCGTGCTCTCCGTGCTCCTCGCCGGGTGTGCCTGTCATAGCGGTAGTCACCAACAACAGCGGCTATATGGGTGGAATTTGGGTGAACTTGGTAATCCACAGCTCGCAGAGTGCGATCCAGCACGGACACGGTTAGAGAGTGAGTGAGTATCCCCAAGATGCTGCGAATGGGACTGGGCTGCATTCATCTATCGATCGGTGGGGCGTGCTTTTAATGTAACCATCGGCGGTAGTGAACGGTCTACAGTATCTGTTGAGACGTTTAGTAGGCATAAATTTCAATTTAGAACACGGAATGGTGCCAAGCCAGTGCTTATGGAACCGAACAGAGCCATGCTCTAGACTCAAGTGGCAAGTGGGGGGAGTGACTACCGCCTCGGGGAGAGGAGCAGTCGAGAGCGTGGGTGTTGACGAGCTGCAGACTGCCCCTATGCCCGAGGTGAGAAATGCCGGCACAGGACCTGCCGCTCTCGGAAAGTGCTTCACAGCGTTTCATAGCATGATCTGTCTCGTCCACTTTGTCTACCGTTGTCTGATCAATACACTCCCACAACTCGGTCAATGTCGCTTAGTAGTGGGCACTCATCCCAGCGACCACACTGTTTGCTAAGCCGTGAAAGCCGACGGAAGTGGAGTGGTCAAGGGGACCAAGGGGTTAGGGGGTTAGGGGCTTAACACAACGCGTTCCGGATGTATTCAATGTATGCTATGGCGCTGACCGCTGCTGAATACAGACACATGCGATAAGTCGCATCCATGTAGAGTGCTGGATTAGCACCAACTGACGACCCTCGCGTCTTCTCACTGAAATACGTTCACAACGCTCGATACAACACTTTTCATCCATCCAGCCGGGCTTGCGGCTGTACCTCTGCAACACGTACTACTAACGGCGCGCGCGCCAACATCTCCTGCGCCCTAACCCCCATCTTACAGCGGTTCGGGGCTCGGCACGATTGGGCTGCCGCACTGAAAATGGTGCTCGTAACGCACAAAACACCCAACATGGGCGGCATGTACGCGGCGCATATGCGCACAAGCGCAGCACCCGTCGTCGACATCGCTATCTGTGTCGTCGACGCGCGCACGGCGCGGGTCGAGGACACAGTGTGGCGACGACGGAACCGAGCTGCAGCCCCGGCGCGGCGTGAGACAGAAGCGCACAGTATGCGATGGCGTTGGCTCTGACCGCCAGCCTTCGTCCGTAGGCAGGCGCGCGGAGCGTAGCGGCGGCGGCGGGGCGCGCCTGAACCCTCCTGGCGTGCGGGGCGCTCGCGGTGTGCGCGGCGTACGCGCCGGCGGAGTGAGTACCACCTTTTCCTCGTTGGGCGTCAGCGGCTCTGGCGCAGCGGGCACGATGGCCCCTTCTGCGCCGCTGTCCTTTGGCGCAGCGTGCTTCCTTACTACGCGGCGAACCGCCTCGGCAATGTCATGACTCTGCTCGGCCGACGAGAGTATCTCCGAGCCAAGGGGACTGTTTGTCGCAGCGGCGAGTAACGCGCGTCCGAGATCGGAGCGTTCCTCGGCCAGACGCAGGATGCGCTCAGCCAGTCCTAACGCGTCTCCGCCGTCCTCTCGCCCTGCCGTGCTTACTACCGCACGCCACAGGTCGTCGTCCTCGCACGCAGCGAGGAGGGCGCGGCGTAATGAGCTTGAGGTGACGCTCGCTTCGAGCAGGTGGATGCCCAGCCGCGCCGGCGCGGGTCCTCCGTCGGTTGCAGCGGCCGTTGCTGACTTCTGCTTCGTCGGCTTTGTCGGCGTCCGCGGTACTGTCGCTACAACCGACTCACCCGCTGCCTCGTCGATCGCGCGCTGCAACGCGCTACTGAATGGGAACGTCTGGATACCGGCCTCTGACTTACTTTTGGACTTGGACTCTGGCTCTGACTTGGCCTCAGGCCGAGGCCCAGTGGTATCCATGGGCTCGCGCTTGGGTACCACCCTTGGCCCCTCCTCCAGCTCAATCTCTAGCCCCGGCTCAATTTGAACCTTGGGCTCTGGCTTCACGGCCACTGGGGATTCAGCCTCCAGCCCCGGCTCGAGCTTAACCTTAGGCTCTGACTTTACCGCCGGCTCAGACTTGACCCCACTCACCTCCCCCTCACTGTGGCTGTCTCCTACCACGATCACCTCCGGCTCGCTGCTGCGCCTAGCCTCCTGCCGGTCTGGAGGGCGCAGCGTAAAATCCGCGTCCGGGGGGAGATCCGCCCAGGGGACGACCACCGGCGGTGCGGGGGGCGTGATGTGCACCGGCTGGGGTGCGGGGGGAGGCGTCGTCGGCTGCGCGGTTGTTGACGGCGCGCTGGTCTCGCTGCTGGACGACTGCGCCGAGCCGACATTAGGCGTCTGTGACATCTGGTCAACGCGGACGTTGGCCGCCGCGGCGGTGGTTTCGGGAGGCGACGGCGTCGGGACGGGCTGGCGCGCTTCGGTGCCGTAGATAGTGTACACGCTCGGACCGGCGAAGTAGTGCGGGTACGCGCACGTCTGCGCGTGGGCGTAGTACATTGCCCCACTTCCTCCGCGCCACGAACACTCAGGCTGGGGGTAAGCGTAGTACCCGCCCGCTGGAGGTGGGGGTGGCAGCGGCGGCGGAGCGTGCGTGTACGTGTGGTGGTGGTGGTAAACGTGCGACGTGGCCGGCCACGGCTGATACCCGAAGATTATCGGCGCCTGGTGGCCCTGGTGTCAGGTCGTCCCCGAGGATGAGCCAAACTCACGAGTCGGCTGCCGCTGCTGCTCGACGAGGTGGACGCGCTCCCCGACCCGTCACTCGACGAGGATGACGACTAAAAGTCAGCTCGGCGGCGCCACTTACTCACGCTCTCGGACGGCTCGCGATAGTAGTAGTACTGTTGTCAGCGGGGTGGTGTGCCGTGCTTACCATCATGGTGCACGAGTGGCGACGAGGGTGCTCTGAAGGCGACCGGGGGTCACGGGTGTAGTTAAATGCAGAGCAGTCAAGGTCAGCTTGGATCACTGTTAGCATCAGAATCAGCGTGCATCAACCGCCGTCAGCTCATAGACTAGGGGGATATTGGTTTATAGTAGGCATTGATGTCAATGGTCATCACGGAGCATCAAGACAGATACCATCAAGCATCACGAGTGCCTGATAGCAGAGTACAACACGCAAAGGAGCATGCATTATGTCTCTTATAGGCATTCATCAGCCCAATGTCACATCAAGTCCTGGCCACAAGAGAACCCAGTGCCACGCCCCACTCCCCAAACCCGCCCTGTCGGGGCTCCACTCGTCCCCTCCACCAGAGTTCTTTGTTTGGCCATTTGCCACCCACCAGAGTTCTTTGTTTGGCCATTTGCCACCCGTCCTCTCGCCATCGCCCACCACGCCTGATGTTTGCCCCGCTGTCGTTGCTGTGCGCCGCCGCAGCCGCCGCGGGCGGCCTCGTACCGCCATTACCTGCGACGCCAGACCTGCCGGGACGTTACGTGCGCTGGGACAGGCTGCGCGAGTGTCCAACGCTCACACCCCGGCCACTGCCCCAACGCTCGGACGACGTGTACGTTTCCGCCAGACGTGGAGCTGACGCCAGGCGGCCCGATGACTTCTCAGTCGTCATGGCGCTAGGTGACTCGATCACGGCGGCGTTACTTGCTCGGGACGGCCGGGGGTCGGCGCCAAGTAACCAGCGCCATGGCCAACAGGTACACTTCTCTCCTGCGAGCAAAGATGGGGACGACCCGGCCGGGCCCGACGCCGTCGTCGCTGCCGCCTTCCCCGATGTCCAGGAATGGCGCGGGTTGTCTTACACCATAGGCGGGGACGATGGCGCGCTCACTCTCCCCAACCTCCTAGGACACTACACCAACGTGTCGGGGGCGAGTACAGGCCGGCACCCGGTCGCATGTATCGGTGTCGAGATGGGCATGTGCCACCCCGAAAGCGACAATCTCAACGGCGCGGTGTCAGGAAGTGTTGCGCCAAGCCTCCTCGCTCAGGCAACAGGTAGCTCTCGCTGCCCCTTGCTGAGCTGACGCCAGAATATCTTGTTCCGCGATACCACGACCTCCCCCTCGAAGCGAAACGCGGCTGGACCTTTGTCAACCTCGCCATCGGCGCCAACGACATCGTGCGTGTCCCGTAGATGCGGAGCTAACGCCAGTGTGCATTTTGCTTGACTTGTAAGATGACACCTGTAAAGCAGATCTGACGCCAGCCAACATTCCCTTTGGGCCGGGCACGCCAGAGGAGTTCGCGGAAGGTATCCGCGACGCCGTCGAGGCGCTGCGGCGACATATCCGTGAGTGCGTCGCGGCCGCATGGGCTGACGCCAGCACGCTTGATTGTAAACATAGGTAAGCTGACAAAAATGTCCAATGAGCTCACGCCAGTCGGGCTATTCCGCGTCTCGGCAGTATACGAGCTCACCCGCAACGATCCCTACTGGTACGTCTGCGAGCCGTCCAGCGCTGACGCACAGTCAAGGGCCGTTCCACCCGCCGGTTCCGCACCTCCCACTTGAATGCTCGTGTGCGATGCTGCCGGGTCCTACGGGCGATTACACCCGCCGACGCATGGACGCGCTCGGGGAGGCGTACGACCGCGCCGTACTCCAGCTTTTGCGTGACTGGCACGACGAACGCAACAGCACCTTCGCTGCCGTTTGGTGACTTTGAGATCTTGGCTCGATTCGCTGACAATAGGCAACCTGGCTCGGCCATTGATCTCGAGAACTATCCCATCCAGGCCGTCTCCCCCGTCGACTGCTTCCACCCCTCTGAGGCGGCACACCGCCGCCTAGCCGCCGGGCTGTGGAACCGCCTCGTCCTCCCTCTTGCTTACAAGGCGCTGCCGTTCCCGTGGGAAGACGAGATCTGGGTCCGCTGCCTAGAGGACGACGACCGCATTCAGGTCCACGACATCCGGTAACCTTTGGCATCACTAGCACAGCATATCATAGCAAGAGTTGTACAACACTGTAATTCGGTAGCAATGCGCGTGTACTATGCGACCCAGCCCTGTTCCCTCCCCCACGCCATGACGGCCTGTGCCGAGATAAAGTCGGCGCGGGGGTGGCCGCGAGTTGCGCGGCCCTTGGTGCTAGGCATGGCGAGCGCGGCGTCGACGGCAGTAAGCATCGTCCATGCTTCGAGGGCGCGCTTGCGCACCACCTCGGTCCGGATCTGCGCGGCCGTCTTGGGCGCGGCGCCACCACGCCGGGGCGTCGGCTTGCGCAATGTGCGGGTGGAGCGGAGGAGGTGCGCGGCGAGGTAATGCAGCCAGAGGACGTTGGTTGCTGGGTGGAAGCCGGCCCAGGCTTCAGCGCAGCCGTCGCTGCTCGCGGCCAGCACGCGCTCCCGCTGGGCACGGTACACGTCCCACTGGTCGCCGACGCCGTCGTACACTTCCTCGGGAAGGGGCGTGTGTACTGCCCCGCGTTGTGGAAAGTTGAGCCGCGAGAGGCCGAAATCGATCACGGTGGCGCGCACGCCCGTCGCGCGCGTGTCGAGGTAATTCGCCACGGGCGCAGGCGCGTCCACCTCGTCGGCTGGGCCAACGAGGACCTGACCCTCGTGCAGGTCCCGGTGCTCAAACTGCGTCCACTCCTCGGCGCGCGCGAGCGCATCGGCCACCTGCCAGAACACGGCGGCGGCTTGTACCCACCCCCGGCTCAGTTCGAACGTGTAGTGCTCAAGGTCCACGCCGCCGTTCCCTAGCACAATGAGCGCGTACCGCTGCCCCGCGCCGAACACGTCTGGGCGCACGCTCTCACTCCCGACCTCACGGTCGTACGCGTCCCACTGCGCCAGTAGCTCCGAAGGGTACCGCCCCTCCACGACAAACGTGCTGGCGTCAGCCAAAGCCAGAAAAGACGGACGTACCCTAGGAAATTGACAAACCCCCCGCCAGGCACACCCGACATGCGTTTCGTAATCTCCACTTCGCGGACGACGTCGCCCACCTCGGAACAGTCGGGCAGCTCGACGTCCACGGCAGCGCCGGCGTCACCTAACAATGGGACAACCTTGACTACCACTGCCGTGTCGTCGTGGCTCGCGCCGACAGTGTACACTTCCGAGTATGACGCCTCGCCGAGTTTTGTCGCTACGGGCGCGGCGGCACTGTCACCGCCAGGTAAAAGACTGCGGAACTCGGCGCAGCGGAATAGGTCGTCAAAGGGGATTATCCGGTCCGTCACACAGCATGCCAGCAGGTCCTCGACATCGGTGCTGGCGACGGATGGGTGGGTCGTGTCCGCGACAGAAAAGGTGTCGTCCGAGCTCGAGGATGTCTCGGCCGCTGTTGAGCAGCTGGCCTCTTCAGCGTCTTCGGAGGCTTCGCCGTCGTCTAACGACACCTTGGCGAACCGCCGGACAATCTCAACCTCAACAATAGTCTCGCCGCGGAGTGCTTTCGGAGGGGGCAGGTGCCGCCGGCGCGGCCGGCTCGGTGTCGTGACCTTGCCTGACGCCATCTTCGTGCGTAATGGTGAGCGCTTGTGCGCGACGTGCTGTGTCCTAGCGCCATCGCTGTGGTTGAGGGACTTGAGCGTGCCCGAACGCGGTGTGACGGGGGATAACTTGTTACTACTGGCGCCCTTTGCCGGCGACGGCGCGAGCGTGTGTGAAAGCTTGGTCGCGAGTGGGGGCCGGCACGGCGTCGCTGGCGCCAGTGGCTTGCGTGCCGGCGTCAAGGGCCGCGCAGGCGACAGGTCGGCATGTACCTCGATAATGCGCTGGCGTCAGCAGCCTCTCCCATGTGCTCGTCCGAACTGATTGTTTCTTTCCATACGTCGTCACCTAGCATTAGTCCTCGTTCGGGGATTGATCGGTTTACCTTTCGTGTCTGTGAAAGAAATCAGCCGCGTCGAAGATGATCGGCTGACGCCGTTTTCGCACACTCACCTTTGCTCCAAGGTACGACATTGTGCTTGATTGATGCGCGCGGGTGCGCGAGCGTGGTGTAGGTGTCCGAGAGATGCAAGGAATGGATGGTGTGTTGACTTGTTGACTTGTTGAAGTCGTTGTTGTACTGATGTACACCTGTGCACCTGTGGACTTGTTTACATCACACGTGGTGGCGGGAATTTTGGTTCCGTCCCGCCCTGGCGCGACTGACTTTGACCCAAACATCCAGCTCCAACACAACTCTCCTCTCGTCTTGACACTTCACCACACACCTACAAGCATGTCTTCAACAATGGCGTCCACGTCATGGGCGACAATAGACGAGTACACTTTCAACCTCACCGAGCGCCTGCGCGAGGCGGGGCGCTCGAGCTTGGCCCAGTTTGAAGCGAGCCTGGGGCATGACTACGACTGGCTCAACGACTACCTTGACAATGTCGAGGCGCAGGGCGCGCGGTATGTCAAAGTCCGCCCAAACAATAAAGCTAACACCTTAGTGCACCCATCGCCGAGCTTATGAAGACGCCGTCACGCACGGCGACAGCCAAGAAGACACGCACAGCTACATCAGCAAACAAAGCCCGCGCGGAACAAGTCCGCCAGTTCAATCTCGCACTCAGTCCACTCGCCGCCTCGCCCCTACAAGCACAGTCGCTCAACGCGCTCCCCCCATCGCCCTCTCGCTCGCCACTTAAATACAAGGGTGCGCCACTCATCACCAAGTCCGCCCTCAACACGCAGGAAACCAAGCCACCCAAGAAGAAGCCAGGCAGGCCCAAGAAGAACGCCACTGCAGCTGCCATAGATAAGGAGAACGTTCCTACACCCGTCGCGTCACCTGCCCCGTCCAAGAGCATTCGCTCCGTTCTTTCCCCTACCTCTGCGCCGTCCAAGCCGTCCAAGTCCAAGTCGAAGAAGGCCAAGGTGTCACCTAAGGAGATGGCAAAGGCTGCTCAGGAGGCGCCCGTTGAGGCCCCTGCTCAGCCTGAGCCTGAACCTGTTACGGTGATGGCACCCGAGTCTGTTGTGGTTCCTCAGGAGCCTGTGGTTGAGGAGCAGCGCCCCGAGGCACCTGTGGACGTCCCAGAGGACGTTGCAATGGACGAGCCCGAGGCGCACGACGACAAGGACGAGCCAGTCGAGCAGCCCCCAGCCGCTGAGGCCGCTAGCGAGAAGCTGCGCGATTCGTTTGAGACCATCCCCCTCGAGACTGTTCTGGACGTACCCACCGAGACCAAGGCGGCTGAGGAGGAGCCCCCTGTTGGCGATGAGAAGGAGAAGCCCGTTGAGCTGCAGGCGGCCACGTCGCCTACGAAGAACGTCGAGCGCGCTGCTTCACCCCGCTCCCCTCATGTGGAGATTCCAGTTGTCAAGGCTCCTTCGCCAGCACAGGCATCCTCTCCACTTGTAGTCAAGCCTTCCTCTCCCGCCAAGCAGTCCTCTCCCATCAAGCCATCCTCGCCCCTCAAGGCCGCGTCGCCTGCGCCCGCGCTAGTCCGCCACCGCCCCGTTCGCTCGTCATGGCTTAGCCAGGCCCTCGCGGGCCACAATGGCCCCATCTCGCACCGTACGAGCACCCAGTATGATTCGCTACGCAAGAGCCAGATGGCTACAAGCATGGCCAAGCGCAAGTCGGAGGAGGGCGCCGACGACGACTTAGACAAGGAGAACAAGCGGCCAGACAAGGTCGCGCGCTTCGACCCAGCCGCGACCGACGCCGCGTCAGGCAATCCCATCTCGCCCAAGAAGTACTTTGGCCAGTCGCGCCAGCCTGGTTCGGCCGCGTCGCTGCCCCAGCCCAAGGTCAGCACGCCCGCCAGCGCCGACCTTCACACCACGGCCACATCCGTGCCCCAGGCGCGTTGGACAAAGCTGCAGGAGATGCGCGAGCGTACTGCCGCTGCGGCTGCCGCCAAGCAGCAGGAGAAGGCTGCGGCCGCGGCGGCTGCGGCTGCTGCCGTCACTGCTGCTGCTCAGACCGCTGCCGCGTCGCCCTCGGTTACGACCAACGGCGCAGGTTTCCTGCGCGGCCTCGGCAACCTTGGCGTCGGCTTCCTTGGACTGTCGGCGAGCAACCCCGCGCCGGCGGACGACCGTCGCGACAAGGACCGCGAGGCGCAGGAGATGGCCGAGAAGGAGCTTGCGCGGGTGTTAAAGGAACTTGAAGACGAGGACCGCAAGAAGGCCGAGGAGGCCGCGGCTAAGGCTGCTGCGGAGACGATGAAGGCCGCCGAGAGCGCCAACAAGGCGCTTCTCAACGTTGTCGACATCAGCGACGACGACGACGAGGCGGGCGACCGCGCTATTCTTCTTAGTGCCGACGAGGCGGACGAGGACGAGGTCAACGACTCGATGGGCGTGCCGTCCCTCCCTGCGTTCGACTTTGACGACGAGTCGATGGAGGCTGACGCACCCGGCTCGGCACTCGGCGCGGCGGGTCTCTTCTTCAAGCACTCGACTACGCCGTCGGTTTCTCCTCCGGCGCGTTCCAAGACCCTGCCCAAGCAGACCAAGGCACAGACCAAACAGCCTGCCAAGCAGTCCAAGCAGCCCCAGGTCACGCGCAGCGGTACTGCCACGCCGAGCAAGATTCCTGCGCCGTCCATTGTGGTCTCGCCGCCGTCCAAGAAGACTGGTCCCGTCCGCACCATTGGCCGCCCCATGACGCCCGCCAAGACGCGTGCCGTCACGCCGTCGAGCATGGACGAGTACGAGCCCGACGACGAGGACTCGCCGCCATTCAAGAAGGCCAAGGCCAACGCGGCGCTGACCTCGTCCCAGACGTCGACGCTCGCGCGCGCAGACATTATTGCCAACAAGGTGCTTGGCGTCAAAGCGACGCCTGGGCGCGTCAAGAGCCTCCAGGCCGCAGAGGGCGCTGCGAAGCGCGAACAGGAGCTCAAGGAGCGCCGTGCCAAGCAGCGCGCGGAGATTGAGCGCAAGAAGGAGGCGGAGCGCAAGCAGCGCGAGGAAGAGGAGCGCGCCAAGGAAGAGGAGGAGCGCCGGAAGCGCCGCGAGGAGAACGAGGAGCGTCGCCGCCGCCTGGCGCAGAACGAGAAGCTGCGCAAGGAGAAGTTGGAGCGGATCCAGAAACAGCGCGGGGAGCGCGAAGCCAGCGAGGCGGCCGAGGCGCGTGCCAAGCAGGCCGAGGAGGAGGCGACCCGCAAGCGCAAGCTCGCACCGGCGCTCACCAAGAGCACGAGCACGACCAACCTCACCAAGAGCACGGCCAGCTCGCTCAACAAGAGCTCGGCAAGCAAGGCGCCTGCGCCTGCGACCACTGCGGGCCAGATGAAGCGCGTAGGCCCCAAGCTGTCCACGCTCAACAAGGGCAAGGAGCCCGCCAAGGCTAGCGGTAAGACTGGCCCGAACGCATTCCGCACGCACGAGGCCGATGCGGCATCGTCGACGTCGTCGACAATCAAGTCGGTTGCCGCGCCTGCGCGGCCCACTCTCGGCCCCCCGTCGCGCACTTCCGCTGTCCCCGGTGCGTCCGCCGCTGCTGGCCCGTCGCACCACGCGGCCCACGTCCAGGTACAGGCGCAGCACACGCAGGTGGCCGCAACGACGCTGCAGTCGCAGCGTACGACACTGCAGGCGCAGCTCGACGCCAAGGTGGCGCTGATGGAGTCGGAGGCGATAGTCCTGCCCGACATTGCGTCCGAGTACTCCAACTCTGACGACTCTGACCGCGAGACCGACTTCCAGCGGCCGGCGTGGGCCGAGTCGCCCGAACTCAAGCACGCCCTCGAGGCGCAGGCAAACATCAACCCCGACGAACTGTTCGGCCCTATCCGCCCACTGCACATGGAGGAGCTGTTCCAGGGCCGCGGCGGCAAGTTCCGCGCGCGCACCAGTTCCGCCAACTGGAGCGGCGCCGACCGCCTCACTGAGACTGAGGAGCGCGACTACGCGCGTCGTATGGGTTTCCAGCCCCTCAAGGCGCCGCGGGACGGCGGCGGCGCTGCCGGCGACCGCTAATGTCGTCCTGGTTTCACTTAGACCTGTCATTTGCATAAATGCATTGTTGTTCAGAGCAGTTGCATTAGCCCGCGCGGGGCATCGGTACAAGCATGACGACTTTGGTAGGGTTTTGAGTTGTGTGTTTGAGCGTGAGGTGGTACGCCTACCGCAACACGGCCTCCTTGCGCCGCTCGTCGCGCGCGCGGAAAACGAGCAGAAGACCCTCGTATACGGACCACGCGATGGCCGAGCTCGCGGCCTTGCGCGAGATACGCAGCGACGAGCCGGCGAAGAAGCCGCGCAGGCCAAAGTCCTAAACACGTCAGTAGGGGGGGGGAGGGGGTTGATTGGTGACTCACCGAGTAGATGTGGCGGATGGCGCGGAAAATGGAGGGGTTAGCTTGCGGCTCGACCTGCATGCGTGTCTGTCGTCAGCTCGAGTGTGCCGCCGCAAGCGCGCACCTTTACGCAGTCGGCAGGGGAGGTGAGGACCGTCGCGAGCATGGCTGCGGTCACCGCTAGAAATTAGCCTTTGAGCGGGGGAAGAGCCTACCTGAACCCGAGTGGAGTGCGGCGTTGGGTACGGCGAGGTCTGGGCGGAGCGCGAGCGCGGCGCCTGCGAGCTGCTTGCACTCCTCGTAGAAGACGACGTACAGGCCCGCATAGGGCGCGTCGCGTACCGCCGTAGCCGTGAAGCCCTGGAACAGGCCGCGTACCCCGCCCGTGGCTAGCAGCGAGCGGAACGCGCCAAAGAGCGACCGGTACTCGGAGTAGGCGTTGGACTGGTGTCAACAAGGGAGGCCGAGGGGGGAGGGGGGAAGGAGTAAGGTAGCTGAGCGCGGACGCAAGAAAGCGAGCAAGTCGGCGGAGCGGGAGCCAGCACGGCGCTCCGCACTCAGCTCGGCGGTTAGCTAGAGTCGGTACCCACCTCGAACCTCGCCTTGATCACTGTGATGGGGTTGAGGACGAACCCGACGCTCGTGCGCGCGACGGCGCCAGCGACGAGGTTCCCCGTCGACGAGAGCGACGTCAGCGCCGAGCGCTTGTCGTTACTTGGCGCCCTGGAGAAGTACGGCACCAGCGCGAGCTCGCTCCGGATCGCGCTGAGCATGTAGAAGTACAGCGCGACACCAGGGACATTGCTGTCGGTGTCAGCGGAGCGGCGCGTGAGGAGATTTGGGTAGGCCGGGGTCGCGTGAGTCACGAAAGACGACGACTCTAGCATGACGGAAGCCACGGGCCGTCGGCGTGCGGCGTCCGTTGGGGCGTCCGCCTTGCCCTCCATGCCCACCACAGTACTCACCGCGCTACGGTCGCTGCTGTACCGCGCCAAAGACCGCGCACGCCGTCGTCGCGTACGACCTGTCGAATGACAGGCCCAAGACGATGTCTGTTATCAGCTCGGCTCAACGTGCGAGCGTACCGTTTCCGGCCGACATCGTATCCCTGCTGGAGGCGGGTCTTGAGGAGGTCGAGGGGCTGGAGACAGACCGCCGATGTGAGGCCGGATAGCGCACCGGACGCGAGGTGGTGAGTCGCCTTGAGTTTCTTGGCCGGGGACGCAGAAGTGGGTGGAGGTGCGGGAGGCACTGCGGCGGCACCGGCGTCCATGGCTGGCGTCGGTCGGTCGGTGTACGAGG
This sequence comes from Cutaneotrichosporon arboriforme, assembly GCA_002335565.1. Taxonomy (NCBI): domain Eukaryota; kingdom Fungi; phylum Basidiomycota; class Tremellomycetes; order Trichosporonales; family Trichosporonaceae; genus Cutaneotrichosporon; species Cutaneotrichosporon arboriforme. The sequence goes on along the minus strand of BEDW01000003.1, from coordinate 1,585,315 downwards.
CCGCGCGCGACGCGGCAACGGCGCGGCGGCGGGAGGGAGGGAGAGGGGGAGGGTAGGGTTTGGGAGAGACCGAAGATGGGCGAAGTGAAGAGAGAGCACACTCGCCGTGGCCGTGTGGGCTTACCGGACATCCACCAAGGCAAGGGCCAAACTGACTTTAAGGCCGCCGCCTCGGAAATTGCCATTTCGTCATCGGCCACTCGTGCATGAACTTTACCGTAAGTCAGCCAACCGGCTCGGCGGGGGGCCTGACGCAAGGACGCAAGCAAGAACAGCGTCCAGTCGCTGCTTGCGCTTCTGCGCTCAACGCAGGACGACGAGAGGGCTAGCGGCGGCGGCGGCGTGGATGATGGGCGCGCGGCGGCTCCCGGCGCGGCTGGTACGGCTCCGTCATCGGGTACGGGAATCGCCGGGGCGCAGCGCACGCCGCCGTCGGGCGGCGTAGCGAGTCCTTCACGTGCGAACGTACCCGTGCAGACGGGCCGGAACGCCCAGCTGAGCGCGCTGCTCGCCCAGCTCCACGACGATGCGCCGGGCACGTCGTCGGCGGCGGCGGCAACGGCCGCTTCCTCCACCGCGCGCGGCTCGGCGTTTGACGGACCGAGCCATGGCCTCATTGACCCGTTCGGCCCCGTCGGCCAGACACCGCGATCCGTCCCGCGGCGCGCGAGCGGCGACAGCCCCGGCGGCGGCGGGGCTACTGCTGGCGCCGAGGCCGTTGCGCGCGCCACGACGTCGTCGCCCGCTGATGCCGTCGCCACCCCCCCGCGAGATAAAGGCAAACGCAAGGCGGACGCGGTCGAGGACCGCGCCGAATGGAGCTTTACGCGATGTCTCCCGGCCTTGACTGAGCTGCTGCGCGACGACGCGTTCGTGAAGGAGCTGCGCAAGGTGGGCACGGGCGCGAGAGGCGTAGCTGATCCCCTTTTGCAGATGAAGGCAGACCAGGACGCGCTCGAGCGGCGGCTGTGGGCACGCATGGAGAAACTCAAGGCGGACTGCGCGGCCAAGACGGCTCCAGAGCGCGAGGTTGCAAAGATTACGCGCAAGCCAGTGCCGGCGGACAAGCAGGCGGTGGGTTTTACGCCGATGCCATAGGGCACCTGAGGCTGACGACAGAAATGGGACAAGGAACGTAAACCCGCCCTCGACGACTTTTTCCGGCGCCAGGTACTGCCCGCCACGGACGGGCTGGCGGCGCGACAGCGCGCGCGGCTCGTAGAGCTCGGCGTGCCTGGGCTTGGGCATGACGGCGCGCGCGGCGAGGACGCGGCGGCGCAAAAGGTCCGTGTGCAGCGTATCATGGGTGTGTTGGAGGGAGCCTTGGACAGCTAGCACTCGCCGACGGCGCGCGGCAACACGACCAAGGCGAGACGGGACGTATTGATGGGCACTTCGACCCGCGTAGTGTAACATATGTAACATAGGAGTACAACATATCCCACGCACCCGCGTGCGCGTCTAGTTTTCGCGCCACTGGTATCCGCACCCGACGCATTTACTGTGGTCAGCACGGCGCAGTCTTGGGCTCACAAGAAGGTGGTCATGGGCTCGTCGGCGGAGCGGATCTGCATTTGGCGGAAGTATGCGCGCTTGCAGTCCTGGCACTTTGGGCAGTCGGCTGCGTCGGTCAGCATCTAGTTCATGCCGTCCCAATACCCACCATCTGCCTGGTCGACGTTTGCCCACGCCTCGGGGCCACCGAGCACGTCGTCCACCTCCTTGCGCTGCAGGTGGGTGCGCATGCTGATCTGCTGCGTGATCACCCACTTGTATGGGCATGTCGGGCAGATCCTGGCGTCAGAAATCACGGGCAGAAATCACGAGCGGGGAGGGGCCGTGGGCGCCGCAGGACTACGCTCGGTGACGCTCGTATGTCCACTTGCGCCCTCAGCGCGGCGTCGGCAGCGCGGCGTCGACAGCAGTGGTACGATTTCGCTCTCGCGAAAGCTTTACGCGGCAAGGTTTGATCCGGCTTGCCGCCTGGCGTTGGTAGCCAGTGGCAGGGCACGCGCGCACTCACCAGCACTTTTCTGGCGTGTCGTCGCCGTCACCGACCGTGAGGTTGTTGCTGCAGTACGGGCAGAAGAGCATGGTGGGTGGTTGTGTGGGCGGTATAGAAATTTGTCACCCGTCGCAGAGTGCATGTCAACATGGATTGGCGGGTGCGGGGCTCCGCGCAAGGGGGACAAGCAAAACCACCACACCTCCCAGTCTGTCGAGATGTTGCAATCTCTCGCTCGACACATCTCTCGCTCGACACAGTAATGCCCCCAGACCTAAACCTGAAGCCCGTCCCAGCCTCTACACGCGCAGGCCGCCGCGCGGCCCCGATCCGCGCCGACCTCGCCCCATGGGACTTTACCTACACGCCTAGCGCGGACGGCGCCGACGCCAACCTCGTGATCATGTTCCACGGGCTGGGGGACACCAAGGCGGCATTCGCGGGACTCGGCGCCCAGCTGAAACTGCCCGCGACGGCCGTACTGAGTCTCCAGGCCCCGTTGCCGTGAGTACTGCGTATGCCACGGCGTAGCCGTGGTCGTAGCCATCGCCATCGTCATGACCTTGAGTGGTTCCGAAATCACTGTCACGGTCGCGGTCGCGGTCGTGACTGACTGCGCCGCACCGCACCACCACACCGTCCCCCGGCTGACGCCCCCGGCTGACTCCAGGATCCCGCTGATGGACACACCCTCGTGGAGCTGGTACAACACCTTTGACCCGCTCTTCAACCCGCTCCCCAACCCCGATCCGTCCGGCACGGTGCGCGCGCTGCGCGGCCTGCTCACGGCGCTAGGGAGGTTGAGGTGGGCCATGGAGGACATACACCTCTTCGGGTGGCAGCAGGGGGGCACGGTCGCGCTCGAGTTGGCACTGAGTGTGGGCGTGGAGGGGTTGGCCCCGGTCCAGGCAGAAGCGGTAACGCAGGCGCCAAAGGCCGTCGGCGCAGATGTTGTGGCGACGGAGACTGGTGCGACACCCGGGCCCGGCGCTCCAGCACGCCGCCTCGGTTCCGTAGTCAGTATCTGTGGCAAACTCGAGTCCTTCCCCTCGTCGCCTGTCAACGCGCCCACACCAGCATTGTGGTTCACGCGCGCCGACGCGCGCGCGGCAGCGACTAAACATATGGAGACGGCGTTGCGGCGCGCCTTCACGACACTCGAGGTCGTGCATGGTGACGGCGAGGGACCGGGCATGCCCCGCTCGCGCGCAGAGTGGGAGGGTATCATGCGGTTCTGGGGACAGGTGCTGCGGCCCGCCGACGAGGGGTGGAAAGGCTCTGGCGACGTCTACGAGGTCGTCCGGTAGCACACACGTAACACGCACAGGTACACATTGCATAATGATGACACAGAGAAGAGGCACAACGCAACTAGGCATTTACAGAAAGGAAAAAAGGGGAATGACTAGAGGAAGGCGTCGACGGCAGTGGCGCGCGCGGGGCGCTTTACACGCCTACGGTCAACGTCACCCAGCCGGCTAACCCACCTCGCGGCATTCTCCTTGTCCCCACGCGCACCGCGGCGCACGTCCGGCGAAGACTTGTGTTTCTGCAGCGCGGGAAACTTGGACACGTTGGGACGCTGCGGCGCAAGCGGCCCGCTCTCGGCGCTGTCCGATCGCGAGGTGAGCACGCCCCCGTTGACGGTACGCGCCGACGACGGCGAGCCGTTCTGGTCGACGAGGACGTGGAAGCGTTTCTGCACAGGCGGCTTGGCGGGCTTGAGGCTGCGCGACGATGTCGGGCGTGAGACGACAGACGAGGGGCGCGACGAGCGGTACTTGAGCGACGACTGCGAGTGTGCCGACTTGGGCCGCGTGGGAGGGACGTTGTCGCGAGGAAGAGCTTTTGACGGGTCGTTCGGAAAGGCAATGAAGGAAGGGATAGACTCGCGCGTGGCGGTCGCCGGCTTGGCTGACGCCGCTTTCAGGTGTACGACCGGCGGCGCCTGGCTCAGCGGGTCGTCCGAGTGGCGGCGGCGGCGCCAGCCGAGGTTGTCGCGGCGGACGTCCGAGGGGACGCGGATACGCACGCTGAGCGCGGCGTGGTCCTGGAACACAGGGTGGGGGCTGACTTCGCGCGCAAACTCGGCGAGAAGGGCAGAAACGGGGCGCTCGCGGCCGCCTGACCCGCGCTTGCTCTTGAACCGCGTCTCGAGTGGCTGAGGAGCAAGCGAGTACGGCGACGTGGACGCGCGGATACTGTGGATTGACGTCTGGCGGCGGTGCACCGAGTGGCCCGCCGGAAGCTCGTCGAGGGGCTTGTACTTTGCCTGCGAGTCGGCTAAAAACGCCTCGATCTCGGCCGACGTGCGCGGGACGTGGTTGCCTAGTGTCAGTTGGATGTAGGCTGATGTTACTTACTGTTAACCCGGTCCGCAGGGGAGTCCAGCAGCGACTGGGCAAGCTTGCCTAGATCGCCCCACTTGCGCGCGTTCAAGTCATGGACCAACGCCGACGCCGCTTGGGCGTCGTCGGTATGAGTGTCGGAAGGCTCGATGGTCGAGCGAGATGTCTCCTCGTGGATAGTCGGCTGCACCTGCACCATGCTCGTGATGGACCCGTGCGCAGCCCGCATGTGAACCGGAGCAGGCGGGTTGGACAGGCGGATCGTCTCGACGGTAAAGAGCGACGAGGCGTCGGTGGCAGTCGACGTCGGCGAAGTGAGGCTGGGCGTGTGGTCCTGCGACGAGAGGTCAAGCGAGGGTGGGCGGTTGCGCTGGAAGTTGGGCTGATCGGGACAGCTCAGCTTGGTTTCGGCGGCGGGCGGTCTGTCAGCTTCGGGCTCGCTCGGTATCGACATCCCGTCGAGGTCAATATCGCTGCCTACCCCGGCACTTGCGGTGGAGATGGGACGGCTCTGGGACAACTCCGCCTCTTGTGCCTCGGCGGCATCCGAGTGGAGATGGGCGCCAAACGTCGGACTCGCCAGACTCTGCTGCGAGTCGTGACGGCCGTCGAACATGCGGTCGCCAAGGCCTGGACGACCGAGGCGCACGATCGAGTCGACGCTATCGGTTGAGGCGCGGCGGCGGGCAGCCCAGTCTGCGCGGCCAGTTGTAACCTGGCTACGCGCGACCGACTGGTGCGACGACACGAACGAGACCTCTTCAAGAATTACCGAGTCGATGGACACGCCCGACGACGCGCGGCGGTGGTGCCGGCGCTCAGGGAACGCAAAGCCCGTGCCGCTCGATGACGGTCGTGAACGGAAACCGAATGCCTGGTCGATGTATCTCGCGTTCCCCCTGTCAATGTTTGGCAGGAGCGCACCAAGGCTGGAGATTGACGCAAAGCTCCCGGCGGACATCTCCCTGTGGTGGCCATGGCTGGTGAACTGTCGCGGAGTAGGCGGAAGAGCGAACGGCGGGGGAGGGCCAGGTGGTGCGCGTGTCTGCGCGATGTGACGCTGAAACGCCACGCCTCCCTGGAACGGCGGATTTGACCGGCGCTGAGACGACGACGACGCCGCCGCCAAATTCTCAAAACTGTTCTTGCGCGACTGCAGTACTTCCTCGAGCTGAGAAAGGGCTTTACTCGGCGACTCGGTGGAGAATTCAATTGTACGCGCGACATGCAGCGTGTCGTCATCGGCAAGGATTTCGGCATCCGCCTTGAGCGCCGCAATTGCCTGGGCAAAGTCGAACGTTTCGCGGGCCATGTTGCGCTCTCCCATGCATGCGACGCTGCCGGCGCTTAGCTTTGAGCCGTATTGCGGAAACATGTCGTGAAAGAGGGATGAGGCGCGGCTGGGGCTGTCGAGCTCGAGAGGAATCGTGGGAGGTTTGGAGCCAAACGGACGAGGAGACGCTTGGTTCGACTGCCAGTGCTGGTCACGAGGAACGTCAAGGCCAGACCGAGTATTCGAGACAAACTCGCCATCAACCTCGAAGTCGTCGACAGACAAGCCGTCCGCGTCGGACATGTCCGTGGCAACGCTGTCGGGACGGGTTTGAGACACCTGGGTAGGGACAGCGAGGCGGCCTGGCGAGATGGCGAACATGTTGCGTATGCCTTTGACCATGGATTTAACAGGCGTCGACTTGAGGGGTGTGGCGTTTTTGTTGTCGCTATGAAATGCCTTGCCAATGGAAGCCACGAGACGCTTGGACGGGCTACCAGGAGTGCGGCTGACGCTCGCTCCTTTGGCCGGGGAGCGGTGGCGGGGTACTAGAAGCCCCGAGCGACGGGGACGGAGAGGCGAAGGCGTTTTGGCATCGCAACCTGCACTTTTGCGCATGGACGGGCTGACGTCCATGTGCGCCACCATGTGATTGAGTTGTTCGTTGGCCGAAGCTATGTCATCTATGTAAGCTAAGCGTCAGTTACTTGTTTTGTCCCGTGTACTCACCATCTGGGTGGTTCAACGTGCCATACGCGTTGAACCCAGTGTTGCCGTGGCGGCTTGTAAATGCGCGCATGTCCGGGCTGATGTCGTCCTCGAGCGCCATGGCGAGCATCGGAGGCGTGGCGGGCATGTCACGAGGCGTGGGCGTAGGAACGCCAGCACGTAAGCGGTCCATGCTCTTTTGAATCGCGACGCCGAATAAGCCGACTAAGCTCTTGCGTTTGGGCAGGGACTTGCGCGAGGTTGCCTTGGCATCCTCGGTACTAGGGGACTGTGTCGCCTCCATCATTGCTTCAAGGAGTTTGGAGCCGTGGGGCACAGGTGCGCGAGAGATAAACGGTGAGTCTGGGTCGTTGACGACGTTGTGGCAGTTGGAGACGGTCGTGGGGAAGTTGTTATCGTCAGAGGGGTGGGAAACGTGAATCACAGGAGTTTTGGGCTGGAGTGCCACATTCCCAAGCACAGGATTCGCAGCTGGAAGTCAGCTTACAGCGCATTTCATGAAGCTAACTTGTCATGGTCGAGCCCTTGGCCGATCCAGCCTTCTTGGGGCGCAGCTTACTTGAAAGCACGCCCCAGACTCGGGAACGAGTTTTCGTGCGGTCGAGAGGACGTTTGGCGACAGTCGCCGACGATGACGACGGCTCGACCGGCTCGTCCTCTTCGGCTAGGGCGAGGAGCTTGGGGGTATCTAGGACGCGTCCGAGCGACGCATGGCGCTTAGGCAGCGACGAGGGTGGTAACTCGTCCCAACAGACGACGGGACTGCTGCGTGGATGAGAAGAAATTTCGTTTCTGTCGTCAGCTCGTCCAGGATCCGCGCAGCTCACAGTTCCATGAGAGGGTCGTCGAGGTCATCAATGTCGTCGATGGAGACGACGTGGATTCCGCTGAGGGACGGGGTCGGCGAGGTAGTCACCCCTGAGTCGCAGTACGACGCGGCGGCGCTGGCGTGGCGCGTACTTGCGAGTTCATGGGCAGAAGGCTGTTGGCGTGGGGGCGAGAAGGCATGGTGGACGACACGTGCGCCCTCGCGTGTAGGGCGGCTGAACGGGTCGGGTCCACAGCTCGGCCGCTGCTTGTTCTCGGGCTGCACTGTCGTGTAGCTCGGTGAGAGTTGCTGCGTGGGTAACTTGGGAACGGGCGGGGCGTGCGCCGTGTCGGGCTTGCCTCGCGACCACAGCCCGGAGAGACCTTTGCGGCGCTGTTTCTTCCCCGTGCCAGCGGCACTGAGCGTGGCGCCGTTGTGATCGTTAGCCTTTTCGCTGCGGAAGAGAGCGGACGGCGCCTTGCGCAGTGATCTGAACGCCGAGCGGCGGCCAAACGTGCCGTCGCCGGAGAAAGAGGTCGTCGTCATGCTCTTCAAGCGGTCGTTAACGTGACTGTGACAGGAGGTGGTAAAGTCGTAGACGGTGCCGGGCGGGTTTGCGAACACTATGTACCCAAGGCACGTCTGGTCGTGAACAGGCGTGAGGTCGTGACTGAAGCAAGAGAACAGTGAAGTGGCAAGAGGCAAGAACAGCTTGCGATCTTGTTGTCTTGTTTAAGAGTTGGGCACAACGCCAGCGACGATGTGACACGGACGCGGGAGCAACGCAAGGTGAGTTGTCCCAGGCCGTGATCTGCGCGATCAGCAGGAGTAAACAAACAAACATTGCACTGTGCCAGTGTACGTACTGATGGGGAACTCCTTGGGGAAGTCAGCGGGATGGTGCGAGGAAGAAGAGTTGGATGAGACTGGAGTTGAGATGTTGACGAAGACGCGCCACAAGTGGCGCTTGAGATGGCGATGAGCAGAGTTGGAGTAGGTGGTCGTTTCACTTGTCGTCACTCACGCCGAAGTCGTGAGGGAGGGGGGTCGTGAAGAGCAGGGGTGGTATAAGACGTACCGTAGTCGTGAGTCGTGAAGAAGAGAGATGAGAACGAACACTCCTTCGATGAGCGAGATTTATGTGATCAGGAACACGGGGGCGAGCCGCGACTGATTTTGTCTTTACTCAACAAACGCACCCGCCTAGTCACTTGTTTGTCCACGTCCCATGACGGTGTTTGTGCCGCCGTCCTGTGCACGCCAATCGTGATCGCTGGGAACGACACCTGCGCAGCTTGCTCTCTGCGCTGCGCGCCCGACGACAGGTCATGCATGGTCTGGGCACACGCCCGGCTCACCCATTGCGTCGGAAAAAGAAGCAACCACGGCCGCAGTGACGCCGGAGTTGGGCGGTCAGTGCGGCGGCACGCGTCGTCTCATGAGGACAACAGGGTCAGTAGGTATGTCGCCTCGTCTGTGTGCCAACACGGCGTAAGCTCGCTCTCCTCGCAACTGATGCATATTAGACGCTCTCGTGATTCGCGTTTTTTTTCTGTTTCTTCTGAGAGATTGACTTGTTCAATGTCCAAAGTCCATTGCGCCGCTTAGTTGGCGCGCTTGAACGGCGCAATGCGGTAGCCGCGGAACAAAGCCTGGGTAGTGGTGTTGTTCTTGGACGCAGCATCGCTGGACGCTGGCGCGGCCGTGCCGCCGCCAGTAGCGCTAGACATGTCTGGCTGCGTACTGGGCATAGGCATCGGGCTCGTCTGGCCACCGGCGGTTCCGTTGTTACCGCCGGCACCACCGCCTGTCGTTGCATTGTCCGCCACAATAGGGATGAGTGGGCAAGTGGGCGCGGGGAGGTACTGCCCGTACTTGCCGGCGGCCCAGAGGACCACACCGTTGGTCCAGCCAAAGCCGATTTGAACCTTGTACTCTCCGCCGCCGCCCGCCGCGTCGGGGTCGGTCGCGTTGAACTTTTCAAACATGTGGCCAGCCTGGTCGGGAGTCCACGTGCCTGTCTGGTTGAGGTCGGAGATGGGCAGCTGCTCGAGTACGCCAGGGATCGACCCGCCCGTTGAGTACCATGAACAGAACGCGTCGGTCAAGTACCGGTACGCGACCTCGATTGCCATGAGCTCGGGCCACGGCTTGTCCGTCGTGCCGCTCGACAGCGACGTGTTCCCGATCGTCTCCTGTGGCTGTGGCTGAAGCTCGTTCTCGGCCAGACCGAGTTGGCCCGCGGCCACATCTGAGAACTGCGCGGTAATGTTCGGCAGCACAGTCGCGTTGGGTACCATGCGTCCGAGCGTTTCAAACGCCATGATCGTCGTGACTGTGGTCAGATTACATCCAGCAGAGGTCTACTCACAGACGTGGTTTGGCCAAACGTTGGGGAAGTCCCAGTTGAGACCGGTCTTGAGCAGCGTCGAAACGGCGGGGGGGCCGGCGTATTTGCCGAGCAGGAACCGCTGGCCACTGGCAATAGCGAGCGCCATGGTCTCGTTACCCTCGAGACCTGGTGGTGTGATGTTGAGCCAGAGCGGCCACAGGCCACCGGCATGGTAAACATTGGTGCGTGTGTTGTCGGTCATGTTGTAGTCGTAGAAGAACGCCTTGTCCGCGTCCCAGTTCAGGTCCATAATCGCATCGGCAATAGCCTTGGCCTGCTTGCGATGGAAGTCGATGCGGTCAGTCGCGTTGCCGCCGTTCGTTTTGCCGGGGTCCACGGCGCTGGTGGTGGCAGAGCTCGCGCCAGTTGTGGATCCGGCGGGGCTGCTATCGGCACCGCTGGCAGTGGATGAGGCCGTCATGTCGGTCGTAATCTCCATGGTAGGGGCGACAGCACTGTGGCTGCCAGAAGCAGGAGGCTCGCTGGCACCCTGGTCGCTGGCGCCCTGGTCGCTGGCACCCTGGTCGCCACCATTGCTGCTGCTCTCGGCGGGAGGAGGGCCCAACTGGCGCTTGGAGCCTGCCGCAGTGGCCGTGTCGGTGGCCGACGAGTCAACGGGTCCAGTCTCGTCGTTAGGCGGGAGGGGGGGTCCGCTGGCGGCGCTCGCGGGCTCGGTCTGCGTCGTTGGAGGCGCCGAATCGCTAGCTCCAAGAGTACTCGTCTGCGTCGCACCGCCGCTGTTGCCGCCAGTCTGGCTACCGCCGCCGGCTCCCTCAGTCTTGTTGCCACCGCCAGCATCACTCGTGTGGTTACCGCTCTGGTTACCACCGCTGCCGCCGGGTTTACCGCCTTGATGCATTTCGTACAGATTCGCAAGCTAGAGTCAGTACCGCCTACCTACACAACCTACCAAGGCGTGGTTACTTGAGAGAAGAGCGTTGAGATCGACAGGCACAATCTTGCGGACGTTGAGCGTACGCAGGGCTGGGAGGTTGTCGGTGTCGTTGAGGAGGGGCTCCTTGCACCATCGGGCAGTGTAGTCCCATCCCGATTCGGCGCCAGTGGCGAGCTCAGCGTAGAGGTCCGAACGCTGGCTCTCGTTGAGCTTGGGCTCGGCGCCCCACGCCGCCTCGTAGTCCTCGATATACCCCTCTGGACGCGGCGCAGAGTTGACAACCGCGTAGTGTCCAACCATGTGCGTCTTGTTCGTCCACGGCGAGGTGACGTTGACGGTGCGGTTCGTGTGCCACCACTGCATCTCCGCTTCGAGGAGCGGCAGCGCACGGTCCAAGATCGTCACGTTGCCTGTCGTCCGCACATACTCGTGAACCATCTGCACAAACACCGGCGGCTGCGACCGGTTCAGGTAGTACTTGCGGCCGCCATTAGGCAGGAAGCCATATGTCTCGACAATGTCCATAAAGTTCTGGAGCAGGTTCCACGCATATTGGTACAGCTCGGACGCGAGGAGGCCCTCGTGAATCCAGAAACTGTCCCAGTAGTAGATCTCGTGGTACCTGCCACCGGGCACGACAATGGTGTTGTTAAGCGGGATGAGCGAGGACGAGCAACCCTCGGGACCGGGCTGGCACAGTGCCGACTGGTTCGTCTGGCGCACAAGCAGCGACCAGTAGCTGTTGACGACCTTGACCCATGCGTGGAAGATGGGGTCGCTGATGTTCTGCAGAATCTTAGGTTCCTCGGGCAAGCCTTGGATTTGGACTTCCTCGAGCTCGAGACCCTCGCCCTTGAAGTTCTGCTCGACAAACTGCGTGATCCCGCCAACGGTCACGTTTGTGCCGAGGTTGTTAAAAATGTTGAGCGTGTCGTTGAGCGTGCCGTTTGTAGGCTTGTCCACGAATGTCTGCGGTGAGCGTCGCAATTGCCTGCGGAGCCTACCTTGCTGTCGGGGAAGATCTGCGCAAGCTGCACGTCCTGGAGGAGCTTGCCTGGGCAGTACGGTGCGTTGTCGGTGCACCACCCTGCTGTCAGCGTTACCAGAGGTTGCCCACTCACACTGCGGAGGCGGGTAAACGTCTTGGCCGGGGACAGGCGTGTCGGGCGGGTCAGACGAGGAGGGGATCGCCGTGCTAGGCTGGGCGGGCGTGGCACCACCAGCGCCGCTCCCAGCAGCGCTCGCGCCGACGGTACCGCTAGGTTGGGGTGCACCGCCAGCACCACTACCGACGGCGCTAGCACCGCTGGTGGTACCGCTAGGCATCACCGAGGCACTGGCTCCACTCGCTTGGCCACTGCCGCCGGCAGCGCCAGACGTCATGGAAGCGATGTCCGAGGTTACACTGTCGACGGGCGGTTGGGACTGAGCGGCGCCCGACGCCGTAGCGTCCTGGCTCACTGCCTGGGCCGCTGCCACACGCGCAAAGAAGAGCGAGAAGAGCATAGTCGCTAGGTCATGCGCAGCGAATGGTGGGGAGCCGCATGGCGCAGCGCAGGCCCCATCCTTATGTACGCCATGGAACAGGGTTGTCCCAGCGCTGAGAGCGTCACCAGAAATATTCATTAGTTCTTTTGCCCGAGATGGTGGCGCACAACTGACGTCGACCGAGCCTTTCAGTTTCCTCTTGTGCTTGTCCGAGGCAGACAGCCAGAGGCTGACTCACCGCGGAGCAAGCTAAAGTTCGAACCCCATCTCAAGGGCATTCCGGGGGGGTCATATGTTCTGTTGTTGTGCCCCTCGGGACCCCACGAGGGCAGAGCGTGCCGCCGGCACAAGGACCACAAGAAGTGCTAGCTTGCTGCGGAGCAGAAGGAAAGACACCGTGGAATGACGACGGTTGGCGCCAAAAGCCACGGCATGACGAGAGAGCAAGAACGTAAAAGTGGTGCATCATCGTCGTCGGACCTCGAGAATTCTGACGTCGACATGACCGGAGCCGATCGATCTCCGGTCGGCTGCCTCGGAGACCCGGTCAGATTATACGGATATAGAATATGACAGTCACGTGACACATTGCACGCGCGTCTCGCGTGGCAATTTTTGCCGGCAAAAGTTCAAGTCCAGGTTCAAGATGTTATCGCGTCGCAGGATTGCCTGTTGCCGACGATACGACGTTCCAACCAGACACGATGCCCAAGGCGCAACCATCACTAGGCGAGGCAAAGTCTAAGAGCGTGGCAAAGACGGCCAAGACGGGCGTTTTCAGCAAGGGCAAGGGAAAGGCTGCGGCGTCCACACAGCTCTACTCCAACTTCCTGCCCATCCCGCTGCGAGTACCGTTCCCAGTCCCCGTCGCTGGCCGCAAGCGCTCGGCGACACACTACCTCTTTGTGCGCCCACACACCGCCAAGACAGGTGACACTGAACGCGCGGCGCGCACGTTGTTCGTCGCCAACACTCCTGCCGACGCGGGCGCGCGCGACATCCGGAACGTGGTCAAGCAGTGGGGCGTGGTCGAGGACGTCGAGCTGGGCGGCGCGGGCAGCGGCGACGTACTGGAAGCTACGGTACGGGGACTTCCAGTCGACGACGACAGTGATGACGAGGATGCCGAGGTGGAGGGAGAGGGAGAACTGGACGAGGAAGCCACGCCAGCCGAGGCCTCGTTCGTAGGGACACACGCCAAGGAGGCCCGCAAGCGGCGACGGAAACCCAACACGCTTCCTGCGTCTGTCCCCGACGTCGTGCCGCTGCCGGAAGTACCGGCGCCATACGGCGCGTCGGGGCTGCGCACCGCGCTGGTCGTGTTCGTCGACGGGGTGAGTGTGTCTCGGGCTATGGGGTACACGGGCCCTGCGATCGAGTACAGCGTGTCCGAGCCTGAAGGATTGGCGCATTACGAAACGACGTACGACGCGCTGCGGCCGCCGCTGGCCACAGTTAAAGCGCACGCGGACAGTGCGGTGGCGCGGTACGACCACCTGCACTCCCTGCTGCTCTCGTCTCGCGCACGCTCGCAAGGCGCTGGCGCGCTCGTCGACGAGGACGGCTTCACGGTCGTTGTCCGCGGCGGCCGATACGGGCGTACCGCCGGCCGTGGTGGCGACCCAGGCGGCATTGGCGTGTCAGTCGCGTCTCGCGCGGCGGCCAACGCTGCAGTTGCCAAGAAAAGGGGACGAGGCGCCGGCGAGCTCTCCGACTTTTACAAGTTCCAGACTATGGACCGCAAGCGCAAAGGTGGGCGCGCGAGCGTGGGCGTAGCTAACGGCAGAACTCGCCGACCTCCGCGCACGTTTCGAGGACGACAAGCGGCGCGTCGAGGAACTCAAGCGCACGCGCCGCTTCAAGCCATACTAGGCCGCGCCAGGATGGATGTAGAGGAGAGACGAGCAGCCGCGCTGCCATGCATATGCTATTACAGGATCTGTGTTTTCCGTGTTTTCCTCATTACCCAAGCAATCTAACTACGTCTACCCCCGGTCCGCGCCGTGTTGCGCTACTCGTCCTTGCGCGTGCCCTCCTTCTTGCCCTCCTCCTTAAGGCCGAGGACCTTTTGCGCCTCGCGCGCACGCATGTCGGCCTGCTCAATGGCACGGCTGACATCGTCGCACTCAATGTCGGTCAGGTCAAAGTCGCGCTGGAGCGCGGGCACCTGGCCGAGCGTGAGCATCATGCCGGGGAAAATCGCGGTAGGGTTGGGTTCGCCGCTGTGACGCTGTGCCTCGGCGGCGTCGTGGGCCGCGCGCTTCTCTGCCTCGGAGGGATGGAACACGAGGTCGGGGGGCGTGCTGGTGCTGTCGCCAGCGGCCGCGGTCTCGCCCTTGGCCTGAGCAGGAAGAGCGGCTGCGTCGGCGGGTGTGGCCTTCTCAGCGGGACCGGGCGCGCCAGTCGAGACCACGGGCGATTCGCTCTCAAGACGCGCGCGTGTCGCGTCCGGCGCAATGTTCTCGCGGCCGACCGGCGCCGCCACGCGCCTGTCCTCGTAAATTTGGTTCAGCTCCGACGAAGGCGTCTCCTTGATCATGCCCAGCTGCAGCAGCGTCTCGAGGTACGTTGCACCGCGCCACGCCTTGTAGTGCGACCACGCACGCCATAGGACGTAGAAGAGCGGAAAGTTGGGGATGACCGGGATGATCGCGAACGGCCAGGTAAGCGGGGATCTAGAGTGAGCAGCGCTCGCACACCAGCGACGTACGCAAAGAGGAACTTGTACATCGCCCGGCGGTGGTGAGGGATAGCGTGGAGTAGCGAACGATGCAACTTGGGCAGCAATGGCGGCACACCAAGCTGCGGCAGCGTCGGTCGGAGGAGGGGGATCTGGCGTCAACACTACTACTTGGTGGTTGCCGAAACCTACCTCGATGCGCTCCTGTACCTCGCCCTTCTTTGTGTTTGCAATCTTGAGGCCGCGGCCCTCGTGGATGTTCTTGAGCGCCCACTCTTCGTAGTCTATGCGGTCCATGAGCTTTTCGCCCTTGTCGTGAAACCAGCGCATCCATGACTTGGGCGGTTTCTTGCCGAGTTTGTTCCATTCGGCGGCGGCGCGGTCAAGCGCTCGCTGGTAGATCGGGAGCGGTCCGTCCTCGGCGGGTGGGTCGGGCTGCTGGACATGGTATAGCATGAGCGGCGTCTCGGAAGGAGACGGCTCGGCGGCGCCGGGCGCGGTGGTAGACGCCGGCGCCGAGTCGGTATGCCGCGCGGCGAGCTTGGCCGCGGCGGCCGCAGCGACTTTTGGCGCCCCGATCCGCGCAGTGCGCAGCGGGCCATGCGGGATACGCACGAGCGGCAGCGCAAGGATGCGGAACGGCCGCGCGTGCTTAGGGCTCATGCTGGGACGCGGGGGGGGTGTGGGTATGTGCAGACGCGGAGTGTAGTTGCAACAAACGTTTGCACCCAAGGTCTAACTACGGCACGTCGCAACGCGCGGCGAGGCGGCTGGATGCTGGATGTGGGGTGTGGGTGCAAACTTGTCGATCAAAAGCCACACACAAATTCGGGTGCGGGCCGCACGTGGGTGTCATTACGGTGAGGGAGTGGGGGAGAGGCACGACGTTATAGTCTCGCCACCGTACAGAAAGACGTCGTCCTGACTTTTGTACCAGACGCCGTCTCGGCGTCCCGCTCGTGTGTTTCTACTCACTCCCTAACGCACTGATGGCCGAGGCGAACACTGCAAGCGCCGCCGAGGCGGGCCACGGCGGTATTCCAAAGGACACGGGTGGCAAGCCGCATCTCGAGGCCAAGCCCGCGGGGCGGCTCGCCAACCTCAAGACGAACGCAGAGTACCTCGCGTTGGGTAACAAGGCCGGCGTCAAGCCCGGCAGTGTCGCGACGCGCTCAGTCCTCACCACTTTCCGGTAGGCGTGTAGCACGTCTACGGTTTCTGATACCAGATACGTCCTCCGCTATGCTATCAGGCGAGCGCTCCGCGTCGCCAAGTACGCTGCAATCGGGGCGGCCGTCGCGTTTGTCGGGACCGGCGTCCTGGGCGCGCTCGGGAGTGGGATTGCCTTTTTTGCGGCGCCAAGCATGGGCATGGGTATGGGTGTGGGCATAACTTGGGCAATTATCAAGGTGGGTTATACTGTTGTGTTGTTGGTTTGGGAAGAATGGCAGCGGTTGTGACGCGAAACACGTCGTGTGGCCGGAAAGCTTGGCCGCAGCCGTGCTGCACGCAGTGCCCAAATGCCCGGACGCTAGCAACCTCTCCATTGGTGGCAAGTAAGGCGAGGCTAGAGACACAGGGACACAACCCGTGCAGACACCAGCATGGGTGGCCAGGCTTGCCGAGCCGAGCCCGAGCTTTCCCACCTTTATGCACCATCGCCTGGTGGCTCGCCGCTGACAGCAGTTCACATGGCGCCACCGGCCGGACCGTTTCCGCGGGGGATGGTGGTCGACAATGGAGGCGCGCGCCGAGTCCGGCAGCGACCCGGCCAAGGACGAAGCGGAGGACGTGGACGCTGCTGAGGCGCAGCGGAGAGAGAACTTGCGTATCCGCCAGGACGTGTGGATGCGCGCGTAGCCGTAGCGTGCGCGCTCCGCAGCGCGTCGGCGGCCACGTCGTCGGCGAGTAGGACCACAGTGGCTATTATAGGCGGGAGCAGGCCGACGAGGCTAGGAGAGCGGCGTGCTCCGTCGACACAAAGCTCGCCTGTAGTTGCACATCTGTATCTAGGCTATGCTAGTCATGGTATCCACTATATCCAGTATTCATAGCAGGACAGAGCATATGGCATAGGAGGTCTGGCACATGGCACATGTGCACATCGAGGTGGCGAATGAACCTACTCGGCGTAATCTGCACCACACCTTCTGGCGCTCGATCAAGTCAATACCCTCCGACAGATCACAATGTGTCCATGTCAGTAACGCAACAAATTGCCCAGTCCGGGCTGGCAGGTTGCAGTGTCTCTGCCGCTCGAACAACGCTCTCAACAACCGACTGCCGCCTCCCAGGCGCAAACTCCACTTGATGCTCTCACTTTAACATCCACACCGTCTCGCGCGCCTGACGCGGCGGCGCACACACTAGGTCACCATCCTGCATGCGAGGTTGATAGTACAAGCACGGCCATATCCCCTGAATCGATGAGGAGTTTAGTGGCCGGTCTGGCGACGCTGCTCCTGGATGACGGTCGAGAGCTCCTCGACCTTGCGCTTGGAGCGGAGGAGGGTGCCGAGCTGGCACGGTCAGTACAAACACAGTGCACGAGGCGAGACACATACACGCTTCTTGGTGAGCTTCTTGGCCTTCTTGTCCTTGGAGTTACGCAGGAGCTCCATGACACGCTTCTCGTAGGGCGAGAAGCCGGCGACCTCACGGACGATCGACTTGACGAAGACGCGCGTCTCACTGGAGAGTCAGTTTCGTGTACATACGCCAAGGGGCGACACGGGCACAGCGAGCGAAAACAGAGCAGGGAGCGGAGAACAGAGCAGGCAAGGGCAGACAACGGGGAGGATGGGGGAAGAGGGTGGAAGATGTCGCGGGCAGCAAACCTTCTCGCCGCCAAGGCTGCACCAAACACGGGCGCTCCATCCGGCACTCCACCCCTCTCTCGCCATCTTCGTCGCTCGTCCCCTGTCCCCTTCCGCGCGTCATGACTACCGCTTCTGCGCCTGTCGACGCCCGCGCCGCGCGCGCGACTTACGTCTTGACGCCCTTCTTGTGCGAAGGCTTGACAGCCTTGGGGATGGTGGTGGTGGGGTAGCCCTTGTTGAGGCCGACACGGAGGTTGGAGCGCGCCATTTTAATCTGCAGCAATAACGAGTGGGAGAGCAGGTAAGAGCGATTGCGCGAGGTGTGCAAATAGACGATGAGAGAGGCGAGAGGATGTCGAGGTCGAAGACGGGGTGACAATTCGGCGCGGTTGGCAAATTTAAGACGCGATGAAGATGAAGATGTTGGAAGGGTACGCGCGGAATCGAGAGGACGATGTGCAGCACGGGCAGGCGGGTCGAGTAAAGCAAAAGCGAGGTCAGCGCTGGTCTCTTGCACACACGACGGGGTACGCACTATTTTTTGATGGATGGAGAGAGCAGACACAGCGAGCACGGTCGTGAAGACGTCGAGCGCCGGCAGCCAGGACGCAGTGTGTCGGCCCACAGGCAGAGGGGCAGACGAGCACTCGGTGAGCCACACAGGTAACCCCGCCCGGGAATTTGGCCGTGGCGAAACTTTGGCAGAGTGATTGATGCGTTTGATTCCGCCAACCGTAAAGAGTTTGTGACACGTCATGGTCACGTGAAAAGTGCCCCTATTACGTAACCCTTTCCTCCCTTGCCTCTCTGCTGCAGAGTATATTTTCCGCCTGCAACGCAAACCTTTGCTCTTCATACATATTCGCATCCCCGACTATACCAAGGTGTGCCCTTTCTCACTCTTGTGGGCATTAATCACAATGGCCGTCGGGTGAGAGTGATTACTACAGCGCCGTTCAAAATGCGTCGTGGCCGATCGCGAGCCTTCGGGTCAGCGGGCGCGGCGTTTCGCTTTAGGCGTACATTTCACACACCGACTTTGGAGAATGCAGCTGTGTGCGTGTGAGCGTGTGGGAGTGTTTAGTTGCGCAGTGCAGTGCCAGCGCAGTCGCGGACGCCTTTGGAGCTGGCCTTTGGCTCGTAGCTTGCCTTTCTGTGCGTGAGATTACTCTGCACAGCAGACTATTCTCGTCGTTTATTCCTCCATGTACCGTCATGTTTCGAGCCATTCTTAGCTCGGCGTGCGCAGCGGTCGCGAAGGTGACTGGCGTTGTACATCTGCGTCCGGCCTTGTGCTTGGAATAGCTCGCACTGGAGCTTCACATGAGGTGCGTGCCTGGGCCATGCGGCCTTGACTTTTGTTGCACCGGAATGCAATGCCAACACACTACCCTACGAATGTTGCGGGTCCGTGACGCGCGGAGCCGTGCGTGTGAGACACTGTCTGAGTTTGAGTGTTTTATGAGCACCAGTAAACGTTTAAACACCCCCGCCCCATGCCCTGCTTCAGCTCTGGCCGAGTATGTATGATGCATGCCGGGGTAATCAATGGGCTACAGTGGATGGTATTGTCTATGTGATGTATGGGCTGCGCGCGAGGGCCGCAGCAGCGTGTGGAAGCAGTGATGTAGGTATCTCGCGTTTAGATGGCAATGGTCGCGACGATGGCGGCGGCGGCGACGCCGAGGCCGAGGAGACCACGCGACGGGGCGGCGACTGTTGGCGCACCAGAAATCTTGGAGCCAGTGCCGTTTGCTGGCCCGAGACCTCCCCACAGCTGGATGTTGCGGTAGAAGGACATCTGGTCTGCGGGGGACGCCCACGACTCGTCGTCGCCGCCGAAGAAGGTGGAGAAGTAGAGACCGCCGATGGACTCGATCGAGCCCGTGTGGCGCAGTTCGAGGTTGGACAGCTCAAACGCCTTGACGCCGTTGTAGAACAGCGCAACGACGCCGTTCATGATCTCTTCCTTGTTGAGGGCGACGTACAGCCAGATGGTCTGCCACTTGCCCTTTGCGAACGAGAACGAACCGCGGGCAAGCGACGTGCCAAAGTCGCTGTTGCACGTAATGTCCTTCTGCTTGCAAAAGTTCTTGGCAGACGTGGGCAGGTACGCGTATACCTCGCCGAGACCGTTCTCGCGCCACATGAGACGCGTCGAAAAGCACTCCTTGCCGTTCGTCTGGTGGCCACCGGAGCAACCGTGGATCTCCTTGCCGCCACGCAGGCCAGGAAGCTTGCCGCCCTTGTTGAAGCTGGAGTTAGTCTAAGAAGCGTGGTGGAGACTTACTCGTAGCTGTCGGGGAAGTAGATGTCGTACGCGAGAAGCATGCGCTCAAAGTGGCCGTTGGATGACGAGTTGGGGAGAATGTCGGGCGTGCTGCTGGACGCGTTCAGTGGCTGTGCGTAGAACTGCACGCCGCCAGTGCTCTTCGAGTACGAGCCCTGAGGGTATTCGATTTGAAGCACAGTGTTGGACGAGCCAGAGCTCGAGCTCGAGCTCGAGTCCGACTTGGCGCGGCGCTGCAACGAGGGGACAGAGGTCTCGGAGGAAGGTACATCCTCGACGGGACTGGCGCTTCGCTTCTTGCTGCTTCCGGCGGGGTCCGCAACGAACTGGCTGTAGAGCAATTAGCACCGTCACGTAGCGCCAACGTACATATCGTTAGGGCCAAAGTCGATTGTGTCGCCGTTGACATTCCACTTGCTGACGATGAATTTGGACGCATCGCCCTTGCCCGTGTCCTTGCTTGGGAAGGTGAAGTTGTACGACTCGGTGAGGGCATACGCTTGGACGACGTCCTGGAGTTGTGTAGCCGCGAGTGCCGACGGCGCCAGCGCGCCGACAAGCGCGGCGATGAATGCGGCGCGGGTCATCAGATAATATGGAGCTGGATGTAGTGTTGTTGCCACGGCAGGGGCGAAGGTTGGTGGCGAGCGAGGTGGCACGGGCTCGCGGCGGTTAAAGTGGGATGAGATGAGGCCAAAGCGTTCTTGGTCAATGTATAAGTATGAACGGCGATGAGAAGGAGAGGTGGCGGCTTGATCGATCAAACGCAGCAGTGGTGGTGGTGATGAAAGAGTTGGTCGCTGTTCGGGCCAACGCGTGCTCAGGGACGGGACAGCTTTTGGGTACACGCGTCACAGCCGCGGCCCCTTGTAGCAATTATGCGACAGAGATGGCACAAGCGCTCGAGCGTGCGTGCAATTGGGAACCGGCGTGGATACCGGAACGTGTTCGGAGGGCAGTGATGGCGGTGAGGGCTATTTGTGTCTGTGAGACCGAGAAACGTGCATACGACAAGACGGATTGCGAGACGGGGTGATACATAGGTGAAGATCGCTTGTTGGTGGCGGTGTAAGTGGGGACCTGGGTCTGTAGTGACGTGTGGCGGAGGGTACACGAGCCAAGAATACTCATCCCTAGATCAGAACAGGCGGAGAGTGGGTCAAATGTCCACAACGACTTTCTTCAGGTCTGGACACTAGACGGCCTGGAACTAGTTGGCGGCCAGTGCCGGGACAGAGGAATGCATGCGCGCGTGCGGCGCTCGCGACGGTGGGAGAGAGAGGTAGTCTACGCGCTCGCGCGCTCGACTGCACGCGCCGGGCGTTTCGCTTCGGCTCCCAGTGACGCGCTCGACGATGGTGCGCGCAATTCGAGGCTGTGTATGACGCACCCGCGCGACTCAACGGAGCAAGCTCAAGCCTCACCCAAGGCACGGTATAATGACTTTGTAAGAAGCCAGGTGTGAGTGCGGGGCTATTTTGGTATCACCGTGGGGGATTACAAAAGAACTACAGCAGGGTATTAGAAAAGCCCTACTTTCCTAATGGGAAAGGTGGCTCCGGACACGAGCGCATCTCCGCGCCTGAGGAGCGTGCCTGGAGACAAACCACATTGCGCACACCACGAACTGTCCGCAACCGACAATAACGGATTGCTGCCAATCCTCACACCATGTCGAGCTCGGGCAGTTCGCTCTCGCCACCACCCTCCTCGTCGCCCGTGAAGCGCGCGCCAACACCTGGCGGCGCGTCGCCGGGCGATGAGTTGCGTGCCCCGACGCCTCCCAACGGCAGTGTCGAGCGCGCACCCACGCCTGGCGCCGAGGAACCTGCGTCGACGGCCGCCCCGCTCAAGATCAAACTGAACGTCGGGCGCGGGGCGAAGAATACCGAGGACGCAGCGGGGCCGGTGAAGAAGAAAGCTGCTGCGCCGCGGAAACGTAAGAGCACAGCGGCGACAGCAGCGGCCACCGACGACGACGAGGGCGGGCCGCCCGCGCCGGGCAAGAAGGCGATGGGGACGAAGAGGGCCACGCCGAGGGGTAAAGCCGCCAAGGCCAAGGCTGCCGAGACGGAGGCTGCGGCGAGTACCGACGCGGACGGGGAGGGTGATCACGGCGAAAGCGCACCCGCGGACGAGGGACACGATGGCGACGGTGACGAGCACCACTCCGACGCCGAAGGTGCGGACAAGCCCAAGGCGGGCAAACCCACCAAAGGCACGACGAAGCGGGCGCCAGCGGCGACGAAGAAGGCTCTCGCGGCTAAGAAACCCGACGCGAAGCGCCGCCGCGCCGTCGTCGATTCGAGCGGGAGCGATTCGGACGATTCAGACGACAGTGGGCGGAAACGGTCCCCTGCTAAACGGAGGGCGACGGGCGCTGCGGGGGGCGAGAAGAAGAAGGGCGCGGGAGCGGGGGCGGGGACACCCTTAGCCACAGCTACCCCTTGGGCTAGCGCTGCGGCCGCTGCGGCCAAACGCCCCCCACCTGCCGCCGCGACACCCACCTCGGCATCTAGCACGCCGCGTCCCGCCCCAGCCGCGGCGGGAACGCCAAAACGTACCCCGTCCGCTGCGCCGTCCGCGGCCCGCCCGTCCCTCCTCGCGTCGACGCTGAGCAAGTTCACGACTGCCAAGGGAGGACCTTCCGGCGCCGAGGCAAAGCCCGAGAAAAAGGAGCCGGAACGGCCGCGCGGCGGCGCTTGGACCGACGAACTCGTCCTCACGTATGTACGCACGCGCACTCCCCGCTTACCCCAGGCCCGAACAGGAAACCCAGCTGGCGGCTACCGCCGTCCAGCGCCAGTACGCCGTGACGCAGCGCAGCAAGGCTGTCACCCGCCCGCTCCGCATGCAGCGCGCGCGCGACGCGTATGTCGCGGACAACCTCGAGAACCGCGATCACCGCGCGATCTATATCGATGGCGCGGTTCCCATGGGAATCCTCACAGAGGGCCTGCCGTCAAAGATGGTTGCGGCAGTGCTTGAGGGCCGTGCGGGAAAGTGATCTCGCACAAAGCTGCCTTGTCCACAGTCACTCGCAATGTCTCTACTTCGCCGACGATCGCCCACGACCTCATCCTCTCATGCTCATGCTCATCGTATATCACACAATCACATCACTTCACTTGTATCATGGGCCTATGTACAACAGTCGCCCTCACTCAAATCTCGGGCAAGCTAAGCTGCGCCACTACCAGCCGCCGGTGTCACTGTTGTCCTGATGTCAGCGACGTCAGGTGCAGACACGAACCTGCTCGGCGTGGACGGGGCCGGTTGAGTTGGAGTTGTTAAAGTTGCCCTGGCCGTTGAATCCGCCCTGGCCGCCGTTGTCGGCCCGGCGCTCACCCCAGGAGGTGCGCGGCTCCGGAGGGGGCCCGCGCGGGTGGCGGAGGATCTGCTCCGAGTTGGGACCAAAGCGGTTTCCAGAGTTGCCGCCGTTGCTCGCGTCGGAGCCACGCGAGGCGCGCAACTGCGGGTCCATGTGGCGGAGGCGGTCGGGGTGGACAGCTAAGCCACGCGACTCACTACTGTTCGCGTTGTTGCTGGGAGCTACCGTCAGAATGTTCAGCTCTTACCCAAACTCACCAGCACCCCAGCCGTCGTCACCACTGGGCGTAGCCTCGACACCAGCCCAACCATTGCCACTGCCAGTGTTGCTACTGCCCCAGCCGTCACCGCCCGAGTTGTTGTTGCCGTAGCCATCACCTCCACCAGTGCCCTGAGGGCAGTCGCGACTCTGGATTCCGTGAGTTTGATCACGCTGTACCAACTTACAATGTGCCCCTCCTCGCCACAGTGGTAGCAGCTGCGGCCACCGCCGCCCTGGGGACAGTCGCGGGACAGCAAATCAGCCTAGGTATTGCGGGGACCTACAATGTGGCCTTCTTCGTGGCACTTGAAGCACACCACGCCGCCCTTAGAGCACTCGCGAGACTACAGTTTCAGTGCGTCCTGGGGAGCCCAACAGTAAGCACTCAACTTACCATGTGTCCGTCTTCGCCGCAGTTGAAACAAGCACCGCCGCTGCCGCCGCCGCCGCCCATGTCACCCTTGGTGGGGCACTCGCGGGACTTGAAAGTTCAGCCAGGTCATTCCAAACCCGACTCACCATGTGGCCGTCCTCGCCACAGTTAAAACAGCCTCGGCCAGTGCCCTTGGGGCAGGCGCTGCTCTGAAATCGTTAGGTGACGGTTTGCACTATTCAACTTACCATGTGGCCCTGCTCGCGGCAGCGGTAGCAGGTTGGGCCAGCCCCGGCGGTGGGACACTCGCGTGACTGCTGTTAACATACTGTACTTTTCCGCTTTTGCCGACGGCCTGTACTTACAAAATGGCCCTCCTGACCGCAGTTGTGGCACGTGTCGCCGCCGCCGCCACCACGGCTGTAGCCACCACCCTGGAATAGGTCAGCAAGAGACATATCGAAAGAACTTACGGCGTTGTCACCCCACTCATTGCCGCCGCCGAAACCGCCGCCGCCACGGTTACCCCAACCGCTGTCCTGCTGGCCGCTCCCAAACCCCCCGGCGGCGAACGGGCCGCGGCTACCCCAGCCGCTGTCCTGCTGGCCGCTTCCAAACCCCACGCCGGCGGACGGGCCGCGGTTACCATAGCCGCCGTCGGCCGGTCCCTGGCGCATCCCGAACATGTCGGCGCGGCCGCCAGACTCCTGGCGGTACCGAGCGAATTGCTCCTCGAGCTCTTTGTTGGATTCGGCGACTTTGTTTGTGCTGAGAGTCAGCCTTGCCTATGTACTATAGATGTACTCACTCGACGCCACTCTCCCACTGCACGTATGCCGCCGGGCCCTTCGTCAGGTGAGGCGCCGTGTCGCGCTGCACAACTTCCGAGTTGCTTCCACTACGGTTGTCGTTATTGTCGAAAGGGGCGTCCCAGCCGCCGCTACCGCCGTTGTCAGGCTGAAGCGCTGTCACTTGCTCGTTGAGAGACTTGGTGGGTGACTCTTCCCCGGTCATTGCTGTGGGGTGGTTGGGCGGCACGTCGGGGCTCGGCCAGCCTTCGTGCATGTTAATGGGGGGCGCAATCGGGCTTGGGGCTGGGTAAATGCGGTGTCGCACGCCGTCCGGGCCAATACGTTCCTCCAGCGGAGGAAGGGGACCGGGATCGCGCTGGCGTTAGTTGGTACAGTACAATGGACGGGCAAGGGGACCACAGGACTTACAGGTTGAAGGGGGTCACGAAGACCGTATCCCGAGGAAAACTTCAGCTGAGGACTGACCGGCTTGAAAGAAGGAGCGGTCGGCTCCAGTTGAAAAGTCGACTGCTGATGGCTGTCCAACGTTAGTAAAGAATAAGTGGAGATATTGAAAAGAGAAAAGAAGAAGTATTTATGCACAGCCGACAAGGCGCTGAGGGAGAAAGCGGTTGTGCCGTAGGCACAGTGATGGGTGCAAAAGGTGGCGACGGGGAAGGTGGGAAACTAGAGCTTACTTGTCAAACGTATTGGGTGTGGTCCCGGCCATACGGATGCCTTGGGAAACGCCTCGAACGTGTGTCGTTTTCTTTGGTGGTGAGAGAGTGGTGAGTGTTTGCCTCAGGCCTCAATTCCTGAATGGCCTGTGCGCGTAGATCAGCGTGCGTCCGGGGAAGGGAAAGGGGCCTTTCGGAGAGAAGGCGGGAGGTATTGTCGCCACGTCGCTCTTGCAAACGATCAGAAGGGTGACACGACGCAGTGCACCCCCCTCGACGTCGTCTTCCGCCATTTGAACGACGCGAGGCAGGTGTATGTGTATGTGTGCGGGATGTGTGGTGCCTACACGCGAACAAATGCGAGGTGAGCTACTCACTGCAACAGAGATAGAGAGTGCGGTGTCTCTCGCTGTGTGTGGAAAGGCGGACACGGCGTTGTGGGTGATGTTGGTGTCGCGTAGAAGACAACAAGGAGAGGAGTGACGAGGAGGGGGATGAGTGATAGTCTACAGACTGAAAGAAGTGATGAGAAAGGAGAAGAGATGAGAACGGGGAGATGAGGAAGAAAGTTATAAAGAGAGGGAGAGAGAGCGAGAGAGCGACGAAGATGAGGGCGATGCTTGAGGGGCAGCGAAAAAGGAAGGTCAGAGAAGGAAGGCGTCAGTAGTGGGTGTGTCTCTGCCAATAGCTAATAGTTGACTGGACTGGTGTCTGAGACACTTGAGTGTTCATTGCGCAGTGGGAAGTAAGTAAGTGTGTCTGTGTGTGTTATTGATCGACGCCCACCCCTTGGCCATTCCCAAACGCCGAAGTGCCGGGCGTGGCAACAGGACGTTTTAGTAGTTGTAAGTAGTGCTCAGCACTTGTCACCCTCGTCGTTGTCACCTCTGAAGTGATTGTCGCGATCAGCAAGAGTGGCTGGACGACGCGGACACAGTGGCATTCGCGTCGAGGCAGTAGTAGTTGAGTACGAACACGGCTGAAGCACGTCCCGTGCCTGAACGCGCTCTCCTCGCTCTGCTTTTGGGCCCCACGCCCTGCCTTCGGTCTTAAGCGGGGGGTGTGGGCCAAGCTCGCCTCTGGCCTCCTGCGTCGTCCGGAACAAGGCGGACAAACCTCTGTGCGTGTCGTTCCGAGACTGCCACTGCCGGCGGTTATGGCATCAACAGCCAACCAGAGCGCGTCATTGACCACCCTCCACCCCAGAACAGGACACAGTTGTTCGTGACGATGGTCGGCTGCGGGAGGCTATCGTGGAGGTCCGAGAGCCACCATTATGCCCATGGCCCATGGCCGCTCCGTTCCGTCCTCTCGACCAGACACTCTGCCACCACCATCCCTTCCAACTTCCATACCACCCCCCACCCTTACCTGCACGGACCTGGTACGTTCACGCCCCCCTCGTCGTCCTTCTTCTAAACTGTCTATTGCGTTGTCCATTCCACTGACTCTCACGACGTCACTTCGCCCACCACCACTCCCACCGTCATGCCATTCACACGCCCCTCCAACCCCTCCTACGTCCTCGTCCCCCTCCTCGTTGCGCTTGTCGCCTACGTTGCCTACACCAACAAATCGACCATCTGCGGCTCGTTGTCGTCGTCTGCATCCAAGTCTAACAAGATGTCGCTTTCCAACAAGCTCTCCATCAAGGACGTCGACCTCAAGGGCAAGCGCGTCCTGATCCGTGTCGACTTCAACGTCCCCCAGGACAAGAAGACCGGCGAGATCACCAACCCTGCCCGTATCGTCGCGGCCCTCCCCACCATCAAGTACGCCATTGACCATGGTGAGTACAGAAACACGGGTGTAGTGCAGTGCTAACGTCAGGCGCCAAGTCGGTCATCCTTATGTCGCACCTCGGCCGCCCTGACGGCTCGAAGAACGACAAGTTCACGCTCAAGCCCGTCGCCGAGAAGCTCCAGGAGCTCCTTGGCCGCGATGTCACCTTCCTGCCCGACTGCGTTGGCCCCGAGACCACCAAGGCGGTCGAGGCCGGCAAGGACGGCCAGGTGTTCCTGCTCGAGAACCTCCGCTTCCACATCGAGGAGGAGGGCAAGGGCGTCGTCAACGGCGAGAAGACCAAGGCCGACCCCAAGAAGGTCGAGGAGTTCCGTAAGGAGCTTACCTCGCTTGGCGACGTCTACGTCAACGACGCGTGAGTAGTGTTATGAGGCGCTCCCAGTGCTGATGGCAGCTTTGGCACTGCCCACCGCGGCCACTCGTCGATGGTCGGTGTCGACCTCCCGCAGCGCGCCTCGGGCTTCCTCATGACCAAAGAGCTCCAGTACTTCGCCAAGGTCATGGAGAACCCCGACCGTCCGTTCCTTGCCATCCTCGGCGGTGCCAAGGTCAAGGACAAGATCCAGCTCATCGAGTCGATGCTTGACAAGGTCAACAAGCTCATCATCTGCGGTGGCATGGCCTTCACCTTCAAGAAGACGCTCGACAACGTCAAGATTGGCTCGTCGCTCTTTGACGAGGACGGCGCCAAGATTGTCGGCGACCTCGTCAAGAAGGCCAAGGAGAAGAACGTCGAACTCATCCTCCCCGTCGACTATATCTGCGGCGACTCGTTCTCCAACGACGCCAAGCGCGTCACCGTCACCGATGCCGAGGGTATCCCTGACGGCTACATGGGTCTTGACTGCGGCCCCGAGTCGAACAAGATCTTCGCCGAGGCGGTCGCCGACTCCAAGACCATCCTCTGGAACGGTCCCGCCGGTGTCTTCGAGTTCTCCAACTTTGCCGCTGGCTCCGACTCGCTCCTCGACGCCTGCATCAAGGCCGCCTCGGACGGCGCTACCGTCATCGTCGGTGGTGGCGACACTGCTACCCTCGTTGCCAACGCTGGCAAGGAGGACAAGCTCTCGCACGTCTCCACCGGCGGCGGTGCCTCGCTCGAGCTCCTTGAGGGCAAGACTCTCCCCGGTCTTGCCGCGCTCAGCGACAAGAAGTAAAAGGATCACCGCCTGTATGTAGGACCCAGGTGATCAGAAAACACGTATGCATAGGTGGAGCAGTAAAGTGTTGCAGACTTTGTAAAGCGGCACTATGGGTCGTGGATTGTTTGGCTGATGATGACGGAAGCAAATTCAACATGTCAACAAAGCGTTCAAGCGACCACAATCGTTGTGGAAATGGTCGTGCCTGTTGCCATCGACACCTTTACCAGCATCAACACAACATCTGCCGCGGCCATGGGGGACCTGCTCCATGCGCTGGAGAGGATTACGCGCGACTCGGCGCAGATCAGCGAGGATGCACGGCTAAACGACCGCCCCTCAGGGCCATTCACCTCGGCGTATCTGTACCTGCCCGCGGAGGGGTATCCCACGCCCAACCTCTTCTCGCTGGTCCGCGACGCGAGCACGGCGGAGAAACGGCCCTTTCCACATCTAGACGGCTCGGGGCGCATAGACGAACGCGAGCGTGCCGGGGTCCATACCGCGCCGCACGACCTGCCCGCGCTGCGGGAAGCGCACAATGTACGGGGCACGCCGCGCGAGCTCGAGGCCGCGCTGGCCGCCGCGACCGACGTGGTGGACACCATCGCAGGCGGGACAAATACAATGGTCCGCGCGCAACGTGAGATCCGCGAGTTTGCCGCTCAGCACGAGTACAACCTCGACAGGATAGCCGAGCTTGAGGCGGCGATTGACGCAGCGGCACGCACGCCCATCGCTGAACCCGAACCGGCGCCGCCCGCCGAGGAGGAACCCCCCAAGATGACCACAGAGGAGGCCATCGCCGCGGAAGAAGAGGCGCAGAGGAAACTCGAGGCGAGCCTAGTCAAGCTCCGGCGCCAGGCGAAGGAACGCGAGGCCAACGTCCGCTCCCCGACGATCCGGTCGCCGCTGAAGAAGAGTGCCCCTGCGCCGCCTTCACCTGCGGCCCCGCCTCAATCCGCTCAGAAGACGCCAGGGCCCCGCCAACCGCTGTTTTCGTCACTCCGCGCGTCCCAGTCGTCGTCGTCGTCGTCGGCGCAGGGCGCTGTGCCACCGACGCCGTCGCCCGCGTTCGCGACGACTCTGGCACAGGCGACACCGCGCCGTCCTACAGACGTACACAGCCGTTTCTCTCCTCTGCACCTTCTTACGACGCCGCGCGCTCCCCTTGCATCTAGCACGCTCGGCGCGTCGCTCGGTGCGCCCCCAAGCACGATTGTGTCGCGCATGCGCGCAAGCATGACCCCGGCGCGCCCACGCAGCGCGTACCGCAGTGGCGTGCTTGGCGCATCGACGTCACGCGCTCCAGCGCAGCCTCTCGCGTCGTCGACCAACCTCCCACCGCCGCTCGTCGCCGAGGGGACAACGCCAAAGCGGCCGCCACCAGTTGCTGTGGCGCCCCCTGAGGCGTCTCCGGCACCAGCACGACCTCCCTCGCCGTCCCCGCGTCCAGACACCGACATCGACAGTTCAAACCCGACTGTCGGGATGGCCACTGTGCGTCACCCCCATCGGCTTTGCTGACCCCAGGCAACAATACGGAAGACATTGGCGCCCGACATGTTCCGCATGACGCGAACCGCTGGCGACGCGTGCGGTGACGCGCCCGCAGACGTAATGTAAGTTGCTGCTGCGCGCCATGTAGCTGACTCCAGTACCCACCTTACGGCGCTGTCAAATGCGGATCTCCCCCGACCCCCGAGCCCATCTACTGCGTCTACGGCCGACACGGCGCCGACAACGACGACCGTCGCCGACGCGCCGCCCGTGACCCGCGAGGCGGTGATTTTTGCGCACCTGTGTCTCCTGATGTTGCGGCGCCTGCGCGACGGCAAGCCTAGCGACGAGGCGAACCACGTCGCGGACGCCGAAGTCAAAGCGGAGCTGTCGGCGATTGCCGCTGGGCGCGGGTGGGACGGCGCAGATGGCCTCGCCAGCGCAGTAGTGTACCAGTCGCGCGGCTTGCGCCTGCTCGCGACAGAGTGGCGTAGCCGTAAGCTCTACTTTAGGTGATTGCAGCGAGTGTAGGATAGATTGAGCTGGCAGGATGTATCATGTTTTGATTTGGGTACCTGAAATTGGCCGGCGCGTCAACGCGTGATCCAGGGCGGTGCAATAATGAGCGATTCATGTCAATAACGGCTGCCCTGGCACGACCGTTTCGTTTCATCAACTTTACATCCCATCTCACAACACATGTCGTTTCTCGACGACGACGACTGGCGTGCCGGCGAGGCTGAGCGCGCAGCGAGCGTCGCTCCTAGCGCGGGGACGAGTGCGGCCGGCGCGAGCGCAGCGGGGACGAGCGGGTCGCGCGGCTTCCTCGCGCGACTAGGCAGTGTCGCCGAGGGTGTCGGCGTGGGTTCCGAGGCGGGCGACATGGGAGGCGCAGGCGGCGCGGGGGAGGGGGACGAAGGGGAAGAGGTGTTTAGTGCTGCGGCGCTGGATCCGGGGCCAGACGAGGACGATCTCGACGAGCTGCGCCGGCTCGCGCGCGCCGCGACGCGCGAGCGGGGCACGCCAGGTCTCCTCCCTTGGAACGGAGATCTCCTCGACACGCTCCTCGACAAGCTCGAGCAGCAGGTGGGTGAGGTCTACAAGGTTGCCGCTAACGCCACAGGGCAAGATGATTTCTACGCTGCGCGAAGACCCCACGACGTCGGAAGAGGAACATTTCCGACTCGTCCTCGTCCAGACGGAAATGGAGCGCGCAAAGTTCCTCGTGCGCGTTTACGTGCGCACGCGGTTGTGGAAGGTGGGTGTCTCCGCAGCGCATCACGCGCGGCGCGGGACACAGCTACGAGCGGTAGTGCCGACGCCGCGTCTCCAAAACCCCTTCCTTCCTTGCACGCCGCTCACGCCAGATCGAAAAATACGCGCAGCACATAACCGACACGCCCGAGCTGCAGCGCCTGCTGTCTGGCGCGGAGATGGAGCATGCGCGGCGGTACACCGAGCTCGTGCGGGCACATTACGCTGGCAGTGTGCTCGATTCCCTCCCCGAGTGGCTTGGGCGGCTGGACGACACGAATAATGGCGTTTCAATGGGTAAGTGGGGCGCGGCCAAAGCGCGACGAGTCTGCATGTGCGCTCAAGGTCGTGGCGCGGTCGAAACACAGCCTAGCTCGCTGCGCTTCCTTTGCTCGCGCGCGCACTAACCCCAGTCGTCAAGCCCAACCTCGAAACACCCGTACTCATCTACTGCCGCCGCGACTGCGGCGCCATCACGCTCGAGGAGTAGGTCTACGCTAACAGTGGTAGCTGACGCGCAGCGGGTCAGAAGCCGTGCTGGGACTAGGCACGTCACATCTGGTCAAATACGCGCTGGTCGAGCGCTGGATCGATCTTGGGTGGGCGGAGGTGTTGTAGCTGCTGTATGATACGGGAATGGGTATGCATATATGGATACACCGTTGGGTCTATGGTCTACTGATGTACAACAAGTGGTCAATTATTGATGCAGCGGAGCAGGGGCGTCGCCCGCCGCAGGGTATGCTGGTTCTGTCGGTGATACAGTTTGTGACGACGTTGTCGTCTGGCTCAACTTGCTCGTCTCGGTCGACGTCGGCACAGAGGCGATGTCGCCTGTCTTGACGCAGTCTTCAATTTTGCGCAGTAGATCGTCGAGGCGGTACGGCTTCACCACCGTGTTGTCAAAGTCGGCCATGACGGCGGGGATCTGCGCCTGGCGCGCGTTTCCGGCTGGTGTCAACTACATGTTTTACCGAGGGACTCACTCAGCGCAATAACCTTGGATGGCACAAGCTCGCCCGCGTCTTCCGCCTCGCGCAGCTTGCGCACGGCCGTGTACCCGTCCATGACGGGCATCTCGAGGTCCATGAGCACGCAGTCGAAGGGCTCGACGTCGGGCGCGCCCGTCTGGGTCTGCTGCAGGCGCTCGAGCGCCTCGAGGCCGTTGACCACGGCTGACGTGAGCTTGGGAACGACAAGTTCAAAACTCACCCTCCGCGGCTAGGCCGACGTGTTTCAGTTGCCGCAACAACACGGTACGGTTGATGTGGTTGTCCTCGACGACGAGGATACGCAGTTTGTCGGGACTTGGATGCGATGGGCGCCGTCTTGGCACTTTTGGTTGATCTTGAGGTGGTGGACATGGGCGCGTTTCAATGAAGAAGCGGAACTCGGAGCCGTGACCGTACTCGCTCGTCACGTCAATCTGGCCGCCCATGCGCTCGGTTATCTTGCGGCAGACGAAAAGGCCAAGGCCAGAGCCGCCGAACACCGTGTGCGTCTCCGGCGAGGCCTGCGAAAAACGCTCAAAGAGGATCGCAAGCTCGGGCGCAGTCAGGCCGGGGCCAGTGTCGGACACGGCCATGTACAGGTATATCGGCTTGTCCTCGCCGACTGGCTCACCTTCGCCGAGCGGGCGCGGCTGTGGCATGGCACAAGTGCCGTCTGACGGTGGACGCCGGCTGACGTCGATCTTGAGCTCAACGACGCGTTTGGGGCTGTTTGCCGTAAAGCGGATTGCGTTGGACAACAGGTTGGTGACGACTTGCCCCAATCGCACAGGGTCCGTCATGACATGGTCCACGCCGAGGCGCTGGAATCCGGGGCCGTAAGTGATCTTGAGCGCAACGCGCTTCATGCGCGCCTCGTTCTGGAAAACGTAAACCAGCTTTTGCGCCTCAAAGCGAATGTCGGTTTCGACGTCGAGCATGTCTGCAGCGTCAGCGCTTACCTTGGAAGTCACTTACGCAGCCGGCCTAGTTGTAACTTGCCTAGCGACAGCACGTCGTTGCTGATCCGCTCCTGTGTGAGGCCACACTGGTAGATGCTGTCGAGCGCCTCAAGGTCCTCTTTTACCGTCAAGAGAACCTGTCGGGTAGGCACAAAGCCTGTGTTGCTCTCCCTCGCCTGCTCAAGTTTCTCCTGTAGCGTGATGAGGTTGGACTTGACCAGGGACGCGCATTGCATCAGGCTGCTGATGGGGTTGCGGATCTCGTGACTGTGTGTTAGCCCTTGGGCGGCGTGTCTGCTCACGATGTGATGTCAATTAAGAGCTCCTGCTGCTGGCGCGCCTCTTCCGCAGCAGCACGGCGCAGCTCGGCCTCTTCAACCCGTTCGCGTTGCAGCGCCTCGTTGAGCTTACGCTCCGTAATGTCCATTGCACAGCCAATGATGCCAGTCTGGGAGTCAGATATGCTATTCCCTCCAAACCTACCGCGCCCTCGGAAGCAGAGCCGTCGATGCGTAAAACCGTCCTAACTTGTCAGCCTGCTCTGTTCACAGGTACACTTACGTCGACACCCAACGCCCAGACTGCCAGCAAAATTCCGCGCTAGCCTTGCCCTGCTTTGGGTCCGCAATGAAGCTCTCCCACATCTGGCGGACATAGGGCTTGTGCTCATCCATGATATAGTCGCCCCAGTTGGTGACGGGAATGTTGGGAGGATATTGCGCGACCTCGTACCATGCTGGGTTGGCGTACGTGACGTAGCCCTCGAGCGAGCAGCGGAAAATGCCCACTGGTGCGTCTAATGTCAGCTGCGTCGTAAGGTTGAAGCTCACAGTGCGTCAAGACCCGCAGCTCGTTCGTGCGTTCCTCAAAGGCAGCTTCCATCGCCCGTCGCTTCTTGCCAAGAAGCAGTCTGATCAAGTGAGCATGGAGCAATTGTCGGGAGACGTACTGCATGTGTGCACGAGCAACCAGCTCACGTGCATTAAAAGGCTTGGCGAGGAGATCGTCCGCCACAAACGCCCGGTCATTGCGCGAATCGTGCATGGCGGTGAGCAGGATGACGGGGACGGTCTGTTGCTCCCTCGTTCCCAATCTGAGAACGTCCAAGAACTCCTTCCCGTCGATCTATTGTCAGTCACCTTGGCGCACCCATACGCACAGTTGGTAACAACGCATCGGCAATAACGAGGTCAGGCGAGTAGAGCTTGAACTTGTCCAGAGCCTCCCGCGTATCGTGCGCCTCGACAACCTTGCAGTACGGCTCAAACACCGCCCGCATGTACTGGCGGGTGTCCGCGAGGTCTGGTATCAGATTGTCCTCACGTATAGCGTTACCGTCAACCAGCATCACCACATCATTTGGCTTGAAGAAAAGCGTGCTTGGGTCTATGCCTCGGCGCGGCTGCGGCGCGCGAGTTGCGTCCCAGACGCCATCTTCAACAGTGGGACCAGCTGAGCCCCACGACGTCTGCGACATTTCACTGATGGTCGATCTGCGGGACTGCAGCGGTGAGAATGACGCGGCGTCAGAGTTGATGAGCTCGGGCGAGAGGTGATCCGAACCAAGTCTGTGGAGTGGTCAGCAACTGCCAAGGCGGCGACGCACGGAATGGTGATCGTAACCGTCGACCCGTGCGTGCCGTCCTCAGACTCTTGCTGAGCCTTGCTCTCCATCCGCATCGTACCGTGATGTAGCTGTACGAGTTTCTGCTGTCAGGTGTGAAGCACGGGCCTTACTTACCCGCGCGATGGAGAGGGCAATGCCAGTGCCACCATGTGCAAGACTGAAGGGAGAGCCAATGGAATACTGTTCGTCAAAGACGGCGAGGTCTTTGGCTGCCTGTCAGTGTGACTCAGATCACGACCTCACCGAGTATCCCGACACCAGTGTCGAAGACAGTGAGAACCGCGTCGTCTTCGGTATAATGCAGCGACACACCGACAGTGCTTGGTGTCAGCAATCAGGCTAGATATGGCCATACCCAGATTTGGTGAACCGCATCGCGTTGCCGATGAGGGTATAGAGAATCTTCTCCTAGAGGTCAGTGTTACTCCAGGTCTGGCACGAACGTATTTCTCGCGGTCAATGAGAACGTCCATGTATCGCGTGTCGCAGTCGACCACGAACTTCAAGCGGGCGTTGTCAGTGGATTTGCGGAACATGCTCGCGACGCGTCTCGTAACTTCGCCAAGGTTGACCCGCGAAAATGACCCCTTGATGTTGCCCGCTTCAAGACTACTTAGGTCCACGAGCATGCCAACGAGGCGCGAGAAGCGGTCGACACTGCGTCGGGCAAGCTGAAGCATCTGTCGCTGCGGCCCCGGCTGCATGTCTGCTAGTACATCCTCGATGGGAGCAATAATCAGACCCAGTGGGGTAAACAGCTCGTTCGACACGTTGGAGAACAGCATATTCTTGGCACGGTCCATTGCCGCGAGGTCCTCGAAACGCTTGTGATCGGCAACCGTTGCGCGGATAGAGATGAAAGACGATGCCATCTGTACGCGCATCCTATAACGTCAGCATGACACTCATTCGAACACCGTCCAAGGAACACACATTCGCTGGGTCTGTTAGCAATAACTTGTCAACTGGACTCACTAGGAAGGCTTCATAGTCCTCGTCAAACGCCAGGCGGCTGCTGATACCAACCACGACAATGGCGCCAGGCAGGCCGTGGCCCGAGTTGGTCGTGACGGGCAGTACCACTGCCGAAGTGGGCAGCTCATCCCATACGCGAACAGGGAATCCTTTGATGAGTTCGCTGCAGTCTTTCACCAGAACACCTTTTTTAGTGCGTAAGACCTCCTCGAAAGGCCACCCTGAAGCCACTGTTGCGGCGGCGACGCTTGCAGGGGGCGAACTCTGAGACACGGTGTACGCCGGCCCAAATTGCGACGTCGACATGCTGTCGTCGTGCAATGGGAATGACTGGGCCATCATGACCTCCATCGCCGCGACCTCGTCAGGCATGGAAATGTTACACGTTGCTGGTGCCGAGGGGTGCCCGGCGGGAACACCCACGCTACCAGCAAAGCGCAGGCGAGCAACATTCGATGTGCCTGCGCGCAGCACTGAGTTGGAGCGGGGACCAATGTTTTCTGTTGTGAGCATCGTACCTCCAGCCGAAGAACTTACCGTTCTCGTCCAGATGGAACAGGAGTGCAAACGGAACGTCCTTTGGGTTTTCCTCAAACGTCTTCAAAATGGCATTGTCAAAGTCCTCCTTGGTCCGTCCAAACGCTAATGTGAGCAGTGACCAACGTTGATATACCTACATGCACGCTCGCCCAAGTCGTGAACCAAGGCCGCACGCCGCTCTGCCAGCACCCTGGAGGTCGTGTGGTAGAGTCCCAGGAACACACCAGCCAGTTCGCCGTCGTCGTCCTGGATGGGACACCACACTTGAGAGCGATACGACTCGTAAACTTTCAGGCTTCCCGGCGGCCTGTCCCAGATAAGACCTGCAGCATTAGCCCCAGTCGTAGCGGCGCACGTACCGTCTTGCTTCACAACCGAGGTTCCGTTAAGAACAACATCGCTAAGTGGGCCAAGGGCGTCCCAGTGGTCTGTGCCCATCAGCGGTTGTTCCTCGCCTTTCTGGTGACTCACCCTCAGAGGACGTGCATCCTGGCTGACCAAATGCTTGCGGATGCTCGGGCTCATTGAAAGCATATCGTTGGTTATACAAGAAAGTCATGTCCTTGCCCCACCACAACGCGCCAGACAATGGATACAGCATGACAAACTGGATCATGCTTTCGAGGCGCCAGTCCCATCGGTCGCGGGGCCCAAGTGCAGTCTGCGACCAGTCTGTTTCCTTGAGAAGACGCCGCACGTCCCACGGCTTGGTATCGGCAAAGGACCTCTTTGGCGGAATGGCCTGATGGAAGATACCCGCATCGCTGACGTACAGCGGCTGGCCAGTCTCCCACTGGTCGATGCTGTCGAGCACCTCGAAGTGATCAAACAGCGCCATGGAGGGGAGACGCAGTTTGTGCATGCGTGCAGCATCCGCGCCCGACGACCTCTTCATGTTGACAAACTTGTCCGAGAGGTCCTTCACCGCCGACGCGCCAGGAACAGGCGGTGTACTTTGGGTCGGGAACGAGACCGAGCTGCGCGCACTGCTACGGCGACGGGAGGCGGACACTTCTGTGTCTGGCGCCGGCGTCGTCGTGACAATCACAAAGCTGCCTGTACCGGGACTTTTAGCGGTAGACCCGTTCGGACTTGGAACGGTGGTCTTGCACAGCTGAAGCGTCGTCTTGGTGGTGCCAAAGTCGAACTCAAGTGCAATTGTCGTCGGCTTGTCCTCGGGTCGTGGCGAGGCCACGGGCGCGTCGGTTAGAGGGTCCTCTGTCTCCTCCGCAATGGTGGGCACCTCGTTGCTCCGCGACCGCGACGAGAGGGTAGGCTTGCTCGGAGACGTACAGAGCTCTCGGGCATTGGGATCGGTGAAACCCGTGAGCCATAGCCCGAGCCGTCGCAAGCTGTCCCATGTAAGGCAATCAAGCAGAGAACGACCCTGCGCGAGCTGGGTCCAGCGTTGGTTCTCCCACACTGGCGCAAAAGGATGGCCATTGGGAAAGCTCGATTGGGTCCAAGGGAGATTGGTTGGCGAGTCCAAATCACCTGCACTGATGCCGCCGGTAATTAGGACAAAGGCCGGAAATGGATATAACTGGTGAGGGAGTCAGCATTTGAAGCGCGTCAAGCATATGTAAGGTTACATTGAGGTAGTCTTGCGGGATGGCGCCAAAGGGCGTGTCCGA
Organism: Cutaneotrichosporon arboriforme; assembly: GCA_002335565.1. Taxonomy (NCBI): domain Eukaryota; kingdom Fungi; phylum Basidiomycota; class Tremellomycetes; order Trichosporonales; family Trichosporonaceae; genus Cutaneotrichosporon; species Cutaneotrichosporon arboriforme. Next base: position 1,547,729 of record BEDW01000003.1, on the reverse strand, counting down.
CGCGGCGGCGTCGGCCGCAGTATGATTGATGTGTCCATTGTCGTGTACTGCGGTGGCCATGGTCTTGTGGAGCTGCCCAGACCAAAGGGCAGCCTCACTTGGTGGCGAATCGACGTCGAAGATGTGGCGCTCAAGTCGTGTCTATCTCACAGGCTTAAGGATGTCGACGTATGAGCGTGTATGTGTGTCGTGGCGTGGTGTGGCGCAATGCAATGGAATGAAGATGAAGTGGGTTTAAGAGTGTAAGTAGTGAGAGCGACAGGAACCCGGACAAACTTGGGAGCGCGTCGGTGTCGGAGTTGGGTGAAATTAATTCGAAAGTTGGCAGGCGGTGATGTACAGTATAGTATGTACTACAGTACTTCTGCCGTGCTGTATTACGGCCGAGACCCATACAACCGAAACACCACTCTTACACAATTACACCCAACCTTCCCACTCCATGGCTCCACGTTCCATGCCCTTGCGGAGCGTGCGGAGGAGCGGTCGGCACGACGCGCCCAGAGCGGTGGGGCCGAGACAGAAGAGCTAGTTCTATTGCATTCCGCGATTCCACACGATGAAGGAGGGCTTAGTCGGAAACATCATCCGATACTAGCCTAGCCTTAACCATTAGGGAAGAGTAATGCAAAGTAAAGAAGGCGTGTGTGTGTGTATTTGTGGTGGTGCCTAGGATGCACATGTCTGAACACGTCATGCCTTAAGTGCCTTCCCTGGATTTAGGAATGAGAATACCTGTTTGTATGAAACGGGAAGCGACGGGTTACGTCACCTGCCGCCCGTCACCCCACGACTACAAACATCCTTTACCTGTATACCTGTATGCGCTCTGTGCTTGTTTCGCATTTCCTCCTCCACCACTTTCACAGTGACACCGTTATTCGGCCAACGATCTCTTCTACCCCTCCTCGACGTGGTCGAGACCATCTCGGCCCGCAGCCCACCCTTCTTTATGCGCTTTACGTTCGATGCACTACCACGCCTACCTTCCACCAACGACGCTCCAGCCCCTCAGCTCTTTGACTAGCTTTCCTGACGTCCAGCTGCACGCGGTGCCGCTGGAGACCCCATCCTCAAGCGCGCGGACAGCACAAGTCCTTGTGGAGGACGCCAAACTCCACCCACGGCCATCTCCGAGCGCTTCAGCGGAGGACAATAGCCGCAGGCGGTCAAAGCGGTTACGTACCAGCCATGGTAAGCCCCTCTTCCATAACGATTGGCGACACGACTGACACGACAGTCAACAACACTGGCACACAGCTCGAGGTCAGCGAGACGCCGAGCCACCTCTCGTCGTTGAATACGACCGTATCGCACTCGGGGCACTCGCTGCCCTCTGGGTCGCTGTGTAGCCTACCAAAATGGACGATCCCGTTGTCAAAGTTGACGACGCTGCCTGCGCTGCTCGCACCAACGTCCCGCCGGACGCGCCGCTCGTCACTTGACCACGGGGACCGCAAACGTGTTTCACTCATCTGCTGCATCATGACCGTCGACTCGCCCGTAAACCGTACCCGCCGTCGACCCGGCGCGCGCGGACGTCCCACAGATCTCTGGATCGCGACGTGGCGCGTCTCGGCACCCGGCGCGCAGAGCCGCGCGGACCCCGTCAGCTGCGACGTCAAGTTGTGGGACGAGTGCGCGCGCGACTGGGGTGGCAATGTGCGTAAAGGCGACGTCGTGCTTCTAGAAGGTATGTGGCTGCACAAAGACACGGGACGCGACTGACACACGCAGATATCGATCTCCAGTCTGCGTCAAGGGGCACAGACAATCGTCCCCAGCTTGTCTTGTCGCCCTCTAACGGCCGGCTGCCGCCAGAACCCATCGTTCTTTACCGCACGTTACCGCGCTACAGCGCCGTACGTGACGACTATGTCTATCGCGCTGGTGCACGCGGTGCCGTTGGCGCCGGCGAGCGCGGCGACATGAACTCGGAGGACGCGGCGTTGCGTCCCGACCTTCGTCTTGCGAGGAGCGACCCAGGCTTACGGCGTGTGGCTGAGCTGGCCCAGTGGTGCGCCGAGTGGGTAGGTGGGGAGGGCCCCACGGTGTAGCATAACGCATAGCATAGTGTTCTTGTTGTACTCTGACTGTTGTACGCCGCGTAGAGTTGAAAGTTGACGTGTGCGCAGGAAGGAAGGTGAAGACGCCTCGCGCGGTCGTTTGGTGGCACTATGAGCAAACCTCGGCACCCATCTCTCTTGCTCTTTCTCATTCTCTATCCCTTTCTTTCTCTTCATCCCCTCTTCACTCTTCAACACCTCTTTCCGTTGCCTTTTCACAACTGCTCACCACCTCTCCAACTTACACACACGTTACGCTTTGTGACTTTCTCGCCCGAACTTCTTGCTGCATCTTGCCTTCTCTGCCTTGGAAGAATCGACATGAGCCCATTGTATGCTGCCCGCTTCTTTGCCCAGCTGACTTCAGCACACCCCGTACGCCCTGCGGGTGCTCGCGCTCGGGGCATTGCCGGTGGTTCAAATGTGGCCAGCCCGGTCCCAAGGAGCACGCGTACAAGGTTAGCAGAGGCGTGGCGGGTCACTTGAACAACCTTCCCTGTTACTCCGCTGACTCACCCAGTGCGAAGTCTTCTACGCCACGGCGGGCAACTTTGTAAACACCCCCGCCAGCGTCGCGGCCGTCAAGGACGTCGTCGAGCATGTACTGGGCTACACGAGCCGCGAGCCCCATCCATTGTAAGCTGCCTGATCACGCGAGAGCTGACACACAGCGGAGTCTGCGGCAAACTGTGGACCCTTGCCGCACTCAACTTTCGCCTGCGTGACGGGCCCATGTCGAGCTCTTACGTTGGTCTCCAGACGTTGGACGTACTCACGCCAGGCTCTCCTCCTCATCCCTCGCCCTGTGCCCGCGGCACTCGTGCAGAACATCCACAAACTCGCCAAATCGGAGAAACCGTACCTTCCCCGGGCACACAAGCTCTTCGACACCAACCCCTTCTCTGGGCTCGGCGTCGGTCGCCGCGGCGTCGAAAAGAAGGAGGTTCTTTCGCACATCGCTCTTGCTGTCTGGAGCGCGCACGCGTCCTGGCTGGCCAAGCAGTGCCTCGGCCTCAACGTTGACTGGACCAAGTGGCAGTTTGCCCATGTCGCCGCGTAAGTACAGAACCCAGAGGTTGTCGTGACTCATTTTAGCCCGCCGGATCGCCTCTTGGGTCGTGAGAGAGCGTCTTTAAGCCCTTACGATATCAAGAAGAGCCGCAGTATGGGCCCCATCAACTCTTCCTCGACGCCCGCACAAGTCCGTCCCCTGTCGTCTCGCCAAGTCGCCTTCGTGTCTAGCCGCACGCCGTCCTACAGCGACTCGCCCTCGCCACCCGATACCACGCCCTCGAGCTCGAGCCTGCAAGCACCGTCGACGCCGCCTCTCATACACCCGCGCCCACAGAGCTTCGCAGGCTTTGCGCAGTGGCAGTACCCCTCATGCACGCCTACGCCACCTCCCCGCGGCAAGCTGCCCGACACGCCCCTGCCCACGTCTCAGTCGGAGCCGTGGCAGCTCGCTTACCGCGCCGTCGAGCACCCCGCGCGCCTCGTAGCGACCAACCCGCGTAACAGCCTGGTCATGCTCGAGCGCAACGTAAATTTCCACCGCACCACCTAAGCTGACATCAGGGCTCCACCTACTTCCTTACCAACGACTCGCCGACTGCTGGCGGCGGTGAGCTCGCCCCTCCCGGCGGCCAGCACAACCGTCCACACTCGTATGTTTGCTAAGCTGCCTGTGGCAGCTCGTCATCTGTCCTTGTTTCCACGTATCATGGTCTCGTCAGTTGTGTTATAGTCGCCTGAAAGCTGGATGTATCTGTACCTTGTTCACCACATTATGTTCGAATGATGGTACATTAGACGTAAGCAGCTCCCACCCCTGACCTTAATCTTTAGTTTACAAGCTGCTGACGAGGTGTGTGGCGTGGGTACCCAGCGCCCACTGGCGCATGAGAACGCCAGCGATGGCCGTCGTCGGAGGCATCTTTGTGAAGTTTGCGTGCGCGGCCGCTGGGTCGACAGTTGCGACGGCGTCGCCGTCCGTGCCGTTGGTGGTCCGGTCGAGCTGCTGGTAGTCGTCACGGGTGAAGCGCGCTTTGTTGTTGGCTACCCGCGCGACGACGTTACGCGGGAACCACTGTGCGTCCTCGAGCTCGTTATCAAGGTCGAGTCTGGGTGTCAGGCAAAGCAGAAACGTCAACGTACCTGATTTTCTGCCCGTTGTGGGCGCGACCAAAGCAACCAACCATGATACTGGCGGGGTACGGCCATGGCTGAGATGAACCGCTAGGGTGTGAGTTGGGCACTTTCCCGAGGCACCTACTATCGCACGGGGCCGACGACAATGCCCGCCTCCTCGAGCACCTCGCGCCGCACGGCTTCCTCGAAGCTCTCGCCAGGCTCAATGAATCCGGCGAGGCACGAGTACATGCCCTTTGGCCACGACTTTTGGCGGCCGAGGAGCATCTTGTCGCCCGTCTCGTCAAGGATGCCCATGATGATAACCTGCGTGTCAGTTGAGAACGAGCTATGAGTACACACAGGATCTGTCCTGGGATGCGAAAAGTTGTGCAGGCCAGTGTTGGCGTAACATGTCTTGCGCTCAGCGGGGTCAAGAGCCGAGACGCAGGACCGCTTCCAGCCGCCCCAGAGCGCGTACGTCTTGCGGCCGCACGCGGGACAGTGGCGATTACGCGCATGCCAGTCAATGAGGGGGCGCGCTGACGCAAACACGCCGGCATCCCACGCGTTCATGAGCGAGCCGCTCATGCGTGCGTCGGCCCACTCAGACTCGGCGGGCGGCGTCCAGCTTTTCGTTGGTGCAAGCGCTGGATCGTCCGCGTCCGAGGGGACGGGGTATGCGCCCTTTCCAGGCGCGGTCGCGTCGAGCGCAAAGAACGGCACGCCCTCGGGACGCAGGAGATCGGCAGGCGTCCTCGGTACGGCGCCCTCGCCGGCCGTTAACGTGCCCTTGACACCGCGCTCGTCGACGCCGATGAACACCAGACCCGGGCCAACGCGCCGCGCTTCAAAGCTCTTCGGAAACTCGGCGCCCTCAGGCGGCGCAGTGAACCCCTCGCCTACGAGCGGGGCGACATCGTTAAAGGACAGGTAGCGGGGGCTCGCGACCTGGCCAGCGTGCACGAGCGGTTTTCCCTCGCTCCATGGTTAGTATCAGCACCAGCATTGCAACCCACTTGAAGACAAGAAACTTGCCGACTTTGAGGTGGGCGTTGAGCACATCCGCCTCGGAGCGCTGAAAGCTGAGGCGGTTCAGCGGCGGCGCACCGGCGTAGAAGCTGGGGGAGGTCAGTTCGGCCAGTGGGGCTAGGCGTACTTGATAAAAGAGTCGGATTCGAGGGCGTCCATCGAGACAACAGAGCGGAGAGACCAGAGAGAACGAGTGAATGGAGCGACGAGACGCGGAAAACGTATGCGGCTTGTGGACATGAAAGTGGGCGTCGGAGGGGGGTGCAACGAGGGTGCGTCGATTAGGAATGGCGACAGCCGTCGCAGCAGCGGCAGTGTCCTCGCTGTCCGTGGGGTAAACGATACATCCGGTGTGACTTACCCGGTGCTGACAAAGTTGGTCACCGATCACTCACCCAAACAGATCAGGCACGAAACCTCCGTGTCGGCTGTCACCGGGCCGATCGTGGCGCCCAAGCCACCTTTACGCGTCGCGTCGCAAGTCTGAAACTCCAGCTTGCACCAAGTTGACATCCTTTGCAGAACGCAAGGCCTGCAGAACGTGAGGACAGCATGGAGAGTTTCTCTGACCTCCCTGATGTCGTCAGTCGTCGTTGTCCTCTCGTGAGTTGGTGGTCCCTCGCCGCCATCACCACCCATCGCCATTGTCGCACCCATCACTGTGATGGTCATTCGCTGCGCCCGACGTTGTCAAGTGCACAACGTAGCGTCACTTCAAAGCATGCATCTCTACTATCTTTCCCACAACACCTACCATGCTGACACGCCTGCTGGTCGGGACAGCAATGCTTATTGTGGGCGCCACCGCTGCGCCACTGCTGGGGCCGAAGGGGTCGACAGCGGGCACAGTGACCGCCACAGCTGGCACAGTGATCACTGTCAAGGTGCATGTGGCAGCGAGGCAGGTCATAGCCGCATCAGGGGATCTTTTCTTTGGTACAGGAAAACAGACTACTGCCCCACCTGTAGGCGCGGCTGGTGCCGGGGCAACGGGTGCACCCAAGGCGGCAGCGGCCATTGCCGCTGCGATGGGAGTCGGCACTCAGCCAGGCGCCGGCCAACAACCTGGCGCCGCTGCGATGGGAGGCCGCACTCAGCCAGGCGCAGTCCAACAACCAGGCGCCCAAACGGCCGCGCCCGGCCGACCTGGAGCAGCCACTGCACAGGCCAAGGCCCCAGTTCCAACCGGCAAGTTGAACGCGTTTCAGCAGTTGAATGTGGATATTGCCAAGACCTTCGAGAACGCAGCAATAAGGAAGTGGAACACTGGCTGGGTCATCTGGTGTTGTAAGTTTGCAATACGCTGACATGGAATTGCTCACACACAGTAACCTTTGGCGGTCTCTTCTTTCTCTGGCTGATCGTCATCCTTTGGCGCTGCAAGCATCGGCGCAGGGGTAGCGTGATAGAGTTCCAGAACCAATTCCAACCCGGCAGCAAGTACTACGACTACTAATTACTGCCCTCCCCACTTATTTTCTGGGTGCAAATGGGCGCTGGCCGGCCACCCATCCAAATGCAATCCGCCTGTCTGCTACATTGCTCCCAGTTGCTGCACACTGATGTATATAATGTAGATCAATCAAATGCATGGACTCCAAGCTTGTGGTCAGGCGAGACGTTTGATTGACACAAACGGATCTCATCGCCGCCTGTGTTGCAAGTGATTCTAATGTAGTGACTGCCTGTGAGTCTCTTCCGTAAGCTGTCAAAACGCAATCAGAAGGGCGTCTCGGTATTGGGCAATGAGTTGCTTATTGCCATGGATTGTACAGTATAGGGCGTTCAGGAATGTTGCGATGCTGTGTCGGCCGTTGTTGTACGGGTATGTTGTGTCCGTCGTTATACGATGCGATCAATGCTTGCCATCATAACTTACGTTGGCCGGGAAATGCTCCCAGTGGGATCACCTAAGCTTGCGGGGAAAGGCAGTAGGGCATAATCATGATGCCAAACACCAGCTGAGTTTTGTCATGAGGGCTGCAAACTACAAAAGCATGGAGAGTGAAGCTTTGATGGGCAAGGTCTCTTTTGTAGAAAGGCGTCTCCATTCTTTCAGTAACGTTGCCACTCTACAGTACATAACCCACATCCAGTACTACTCATGTCTCGCCCTACCTTCATTTTTGCGATTGTGGTCCTTGTCAAGATAGCTTCAGCCTTCCCTGTTGATGATTGGGAAAACGCTCTTGTGAGGAACTTCAAGCGGAAAGGAGGTGGCGGAGGCGGGGGTGGAGGAAGTCGCGGAGGCGGGGGTAGTGGAGGATTCTCAAATTCTCCTTCCATCCGCGTTTGGCCCGTATGGCTCAGCACCAGTACGAATACCCCTCCAAAGGGTCGGTCAAAAGCCAAAAACGCCCTCATAGGTCAGCAAAACTCATGAGTGGTATTTGGCTAACTGACAGGTGCTGTAATAGGCATAGTGGGCTTGGTACTTTTGATGTTGCTATGGGTGTCCTGTTACGAGAGAGGGTGGCGAAACTGGCCGAAACGTAAGGAATCAGATTCATCGACTCCAACACAGGTTGAAGGGCCCACCTCTTCCAAGCATGGCTGGCAAAACTGGCTTAAACGTAAGGAACTAGATTCATCGACTCCAAACCATGTTCAAGGACCCACCTCTTACACGCATGGCTGGCGAAACTGGCTCAAACGTAAGGACTCAAATTCATTGACTCCAATACATGTTCAAGAACCCACTGAAAGCAATTCTTGGACCGCAAACTTGCATGACCAGCCCTGCATGACAAACGCAAATACTCAGCCTCACACTCAGCCGTATATGCCGGATGCGTGGGCCCAGTCCCATACGCCGCGTGACTATCACCAGTCATACACTTATCAAGGGTATGGCCATCATTATTGAGTTGCTAGCGTACTCAGCCTGCCAAAGCAGTAAGTTGAGCTCTTGGGTCCGTTACAGCGCTCAACATAGGTTAATGAGCTGTAATGGCGGCGTCAAAGATAGTGCTCAAAACCTTGTGCTGTACAAGCTGTTGACACGGTTGCAGAAACAGAGACCTCGCCCGTGCGGAAGTAAGCTTGATCCAACAACAACAAGGCTTTCCAGCAGAAGTCAGCCCCTTTGAGTTTTGCACCCACCCGGACATGCGCGTTTGGGATTTGGCTGGCATGGGTGCGCTATTGCAATGGAAGACGTGCATGTTCTCGTGCGGTACTGTATTGCTTAGTTTTGTACAAATGTCTGTGCGTTAGTATACTCCGACTAATCTACAGTACAGTATGAAGTACTCTAGAAGCTCTTGATGTCCTGTACAAAATGTTTTACAGCCTCAGTATTTAACATGTGTAGGCTCTTCTCCGTGCGAGCTACCTACAGAGAGGCTGTACTGTAGATGCCCCACTGTGTTCGACCTCAAACGGGGCTTCACACACTTGCCAGCCCGCTTTAAGTAAGTACTGTACTTACTGACCCCTGCACCGTACATACAGTATTACTATGGCCCTTTTGCACAGCACCATCAAGCATTGCCCCGCATCACTTGCGGCTTTCAGCCTCCGCTTTGATGACCTCGCCCCATCAGATCCGAGGGCATCACGCGTCCTCCCCAGCTGCACGAGAAAGATGTGGACTGGGCCACCACAAACGTGACGGCGTGTGCTAACCCCCAAAAGCAAAAGCTCTGAAAGATCTGCCCTAGGGGAGCACTTGCTCCCTTCCCCTAATGGTCGCTTGAAGGCTTCAGCACACGCTCGGCATTGCATACAGTAGATAGATACTGTATTTACAAACAGCATGGTATCTTTAGTGCAGCTCTGCATCCCCTCTGGCTCGCCCCTGGACAGCCCGGCACTATAGTACTGCACAGACGTCTCAAAATAGATTCGGCAGTCCGCAGTGTTGTGTGAGTTAAACCGCTATCATTGATTGATGTCAGTGCGCGGCTTGAAGGCAGGAAGACACGGTCTAAAACAGGCGGGAGTGATGCCACGGACTGCTATGGTGTCCTTTTAACAATGGGTATCCACAGCACACTGAGGAATGCCTGATCTGCTGTCCGTGAAATCACACCTGTCAGCGCTCTGCCGGGCCTTACTTGGGCTGCTCGATCATAGATCCACCATATAAAGTCATGTTTAACCCTTACCACTGGTCACGCAAACCCGCGAAACGTTACAGCCTTTACTGTACATACCCCCACATTTAGCACAAAGCCATGTTTCGCCAGCTGCTCTTGTTGACAGTGCTCACATTTTTCAACGTGGTCTGGTCACTCCCTGTTGATGAATTTGGAGCGTCCTTTGAGCCAATGCAGAAACGAAAGCGCGCAGTGGGTCGCGGGGGTCAAGCTCAGCCGGTTCCAAAAGGCAAAGGAGCTATAATCGTGGGCGCAGGTATGTACCGTAGGAAGGATGAGTCGTGCTGACTTCGCTAATTGCCAGTTGCGGGTGGGCTTGCTTTCATCGGCTTGTGCATTGTCCTGTATGCCTGTGAAGTACACTTACGCATCAGAAATCTCTGGCGCAAGAGAGGGTAGAGTCTATGTGGATTGCAATCTCATGGACAATGACTGCCGCCTGTCTCTTCCATTTACTGTACAGTACACATAGTACTACTGCATGGACAATACTCCCTATGTATTCCCGCTTAAACAGTACGTATTGTGCGTCAATGCAAACAGCTGCAGGTTCGCTTTGTGTACTTGGGGGACCTCGTGAGAAGGGCGCGCTACGTTTCCAGTGTGGCCGTCAAGGGCCTAGGCGCTGCACCCGCGTTCAACTCGGCAGGCTCGCACACGACAGCCTCAGCACTTCATCTCTGGCAACTCAAAATGCGCGCCACGGGCCAGCCAGTAGGTTGAACTGGCGAACACTGATTGCTGGGGTGATGGCGGCTTAACAATGGGGTAACTTGGGATCAGAGCGGAGAATCAATGGTTTCAAGCCTCGAGTGACTGATGAGGCACACCAATTCAGCGGTCATCACGGCCATCACGGCTATCACGGCAGTGTACAGTACAGTATGGTAAAGCGAAGACTACTTGACCACACACCACACAAGACCTACTGTACGAAAATCATGGCACACCGCCTGCTGGGCGCCCCCCACGTGTGCCCGGCAGTCTGCTCCGTAAAGGACTTGATCGAAGTGGTACTCACTCCACACTCTCTTGCTGCTGATGGTACCTGCACGCCTTTAACAAACTTTTCCAATTCCTTCACAGCTTATGAGGCACCGTGCTGTGTCTTGGGAAGCAAATGGCGTTGAACATGCTGCACTGCACATCGGTCGGACTATGAGGTAATGACCAAGCCACAATGCAGTGCACATGCTTCGAAGGACACTGGCAGATAAGTATAAGTACGGTACTGTTCAGCATGTATCTACTGTACTGTGGTGTACAGTTTCCAATCCGCTTCCCTTGCTTAAGACTCTCTCTTTTGAACCTTTTGCCACAATGAAGGCTAACATGTTCATTTTAATGACTGCCGCTGGCCAACCACAACCGTTGTGTGAATGTACAAAGCGTCTTGAGATGCCGATGGAGAGCTAACGTTTCTTAAGCTTGCAAAGAGGGGCGGCAAAGGTTGGGGTAAAAGCGAAGAGCAAAAGCGCTGTCCAGAAAAGTGTCAAGCTATCGTCTCAGGTAAGTGCGGGCGCTGTACATTAGTACCGTGTGGCATGTGCTCGAGACAATCTGACAGTCAACCTTTTCGTGAGTGTGGTTGGGGCTGTACTGTATTCTTGGGTTTCGGCATTTGGGGTTTTTATCACTTCATAAAAAAGAGGAAGAAGAGACGGTATGGCGAGCACTTGCGGCTGGAACGCATATGAGTCTACGGCCCACAAAGAATGGGAGTGTCGTTTTAGGACCGAAAAGAACTCAGACAGTATGTAAACAACGCATTGTGTGCTGCTCAACCAGGGGCCAGGAGGAACTTCCATTATGCATCGTACTGTATGAACTACTGTACTGTACTTTTGACTAAGGATTTCAGGCGGCCAGATTGAGACGTTGTCCTTGTATTGTACAGCACAGTACACCTGGTCTGTAAAAGCCGTTAGGCGGAGGAACACATGGGTGTGTGTTGGCCATGAACCATGAAAACTGGTATGCACAACAAACCTGAGAATTTCCACCTTTCCGGTAACTCACGCGGCAGCAAGGCGGATTTGGACAGCAAACTCTGGCGGTCGGTGCAGTGATGCACCGCCGGCCAGATGGCATCCGGCTGGCAAACATGAAATCCAGTGGCGGTTCGGAATGGCATCATCTCAACACAGCCATGTCAGCAGTTGATGTATTTTTACATGGGCGGCATGCGGAGCGCTGTTAAAAAGGCGGTGGCTTGGCGGCAGGGTGCCCTCCCCACTCCCGCGCCGTCACATCTAGCTGAGCTACTGTACAGTACAGTACTGTATGTAAGAGGGAGTGCTGCTGTGCGGCTCTTTGAGAAGGAGGTGCAAGTTCAACGTTTGATGCGGTGACATTAACGATTGCACAGCTCATAGCTTGCAGTAGAAAAGCAGAGCGTTGGTCAAACGTCTGTAGGATAGGACGCTGCAGCCACTTACAGTACACCTTTGGCGTTACCAAACGGGACTATCCCATGCTCACTCACCTCCTCCTTCTCGTGCTGGCAGTACAAGGTGAAGCATTTCGTACCGACTTTGAATACCCCCCCTCTGTCGATTCGGTCCACAGAGTCAAACAAGAGTCTAAAACCTCTTCTTGTAAGAAGTGCTGCAACGAAAGGAGTAAGTTTATTGTTTTTACAAACGTTGTGCGTCTACAGTGAAAGTGGCTAACCTTCAGACGCGTTGCGCATAGTCCTCTTTACACTTGGCCCCGTGGTCTTTTTTTCTTACATTATTTTCTGGGCAGCTACCTACAAAGGATGCCGGCGCTAAGAAGCATTCAGTCATGGTGGAGTTGAATCTGCTGTGCCCAGTCACGATTTTGACGACATCGTCGTGCCAATTCCATTGGCCTGCAATGCGGCCTGGTTGAAGGGCCGTTGTACAGTCTCATGTAAGCAATGCAGCTTGGCATAAGACTGCATAGTACTGTACTGTTGTTGATGACTCTGGCCAAAGCGCTACAGTCTTGGCACGTACAGCTGCATTCCCTTGGGAGAAACCACGGCTACGTAGGGCACCACGTCGGGCACGCCCGCTTCACATGGGGTCGAGCAGGCGTTGAAGCAGCTTTACTAATGGCCATGGCGGCAATTGCACAGCCTTAATCACCGGACGCAGTGATGTATGTACCGCGTAATTGGGCACACACATTGTGACGGGCAATCGTCTCGCGAAGTGATCACACACAGCCGGTAGCCCGTGATGGCTCGGTGGCGACGTTTAAGCTCTATCTCAGCTGAAAGTCTTTGTCGTGCAACTCCTTTGCTATGTTGTGCTTTGTCGTGTTCTTGCTGGCAAGTGCCTTTGTTAACGCCATTCCCCAGCAGGCGGGAGAGTCGCCAGGCGCTCTTCACCACCGTCCAGGAGACAGCCAGTCTCAGTGGAACATCCATCACCTTGGTGCCGGGCCGATCACTATCATTGGAATATGTGAGGCAACTGCACACTCACAAACAACTGACGGGCAGGTGCAACCGTTGTTGCGTTGCTACTGGCAATATTCCTTTTCATTTTGTGGAACAAGGCCAAGGCCAAAAGAAACAGCGGGCAGCAAAGGAGGTAATCCGTCAAACCATCGCGAATCGCATCGGCTGCTACAGTTTGAATGCTACACTTCAGCAGTGTATAGTAGCATCCGTCAATGGATGTACTGTACTGTAACTTTACCGCATGTCTCAGCATGGTCTGGGGTGGCCCGTTTATTGCCTCATTGAAAATGGGTCATTCGTGTGCAGCATGCAATGGAAAGCATTCTAAACCTCTAGAAGAAGGTGAGAGGTAGTGAAGGGTCAATGGAGTCTCATTGTCTAAACAGCAGACATGAGTGTCACCAAGTGATGATACAATTTGACCGACGGCGTTTGTACTCGAACGGTGAGCCCCCACCAAGTGTCCGAACACTTTTGGTAGGGTGAAGCTCATTGACGCTTAGCCGCTCAGCATAGAAGGTGGACTGTACAGTCCTGTCAAAGACCTTTTAGGACGTACAGTACTGTACCTATAGTGTTCCACCTCCTTCAACCTTTGGCCACTTTGTCTACTGCGCAGCGATTACGGTAGACAACCACAAACGCAAAACCTTGCCAGGAATTGTGAGTGAATTGCAGGGTACTGTGGAAACGCAGCTTGGCTCCTGTAGCGACAACGGGACTGACCCTACAGCTAAGGCGGAACAATGGACTTGGGCCCGGTCATCGCAATTGGTGAGGGGCCACCATCACGTTTGCTCAGCGATCACTGACACTTAGCGGTAATACTTCCCCTTGTCTTGCTACTTCTGGGCCTGGCCTATATGATGGTGTGTGCTGGAAGTCGCCGTGAGCAAACCGCCCAAGGCGAACAGACCAATCCTCAAGTCTAGGCGGAAACGATCCCACTGGCGACATTTCACTGTACAGTACTGTAGCATGCTGTACAGCGGTACAGGACTCCATTACACATTGTACTGAAAATCATGAGCATGCAGTAAAGTGATGCCCTTTAGCAGCGTTTTCTGGCCCAAAGAAGTGTCGGCTGTCCCAGAGACCTTGGCTATTGTCAGGACCATGGAATAGCTGCTCGTCCAGGTGGGTTGCGGGTATCAGCCAACGCATCAAGCTCACCCGTGTTGAAGTTGCTCCAGTTGAGTTCTGAGCTCTCTCGTGTCCTGGAAATGAAAAGGGCATCAGCACCATCACAGTATCCCCAAACGCCGACAGTTGGCCGGCGCGCCGAGACAATGCTGATGGAACTGTACCGTGCGCTGTTTTCGGAGCAGAGTTTGTAGAGGGAGTACACGCAACGGCCGGACGCGACCTATTACTCCGAGAACCTTTGCTCCGTTACTCTCTGAGGAAGCGTACGCATCATTTTGGGCAGGAACTGTCTATGAGACGGATGTGGGGTCGTTCTTTGCGTACCTATAAAGCAACCACTTGTCCGACAGGTGAAGTCGCCCTACCCTAACCGCCACCATCTTACGAGTACCCGGTTAACTGCGTGACGGTTTAAAGACCACAAGGCGTGCCAATCTCAGCCAGACTGTTGGCTCCAGTCTGCCTAGCAGCTTGAAGCACTTCACGTTGCAAGGTGGGAAAGGGGACAAAACGCTTTCTCTCTCCTGAACGTCCACTGCGCATCTTGCGGCATGGTTGGGGGATGGATCATAGCACGTGAGTAGCAGCCTCAACGGAATTGACACGCAGCCGTTGTTATTGTAGTAGTGATCCCCCTAATTCTTACTCTATGGTGCCTCTTCAGGTCTCACGAAAAGGAGCAAAGACGAAGGGACCTGGAAGCTCGTCGTCCATAACTCAGCTGCACAATTCTTTGTGACTCAAGCGGTTCTAGATCGATCGTCCAGCTGCACAATCCTTTGTGACTCAAGCGGCTCTAGATCGATCGTCCAACATAAGAAAGAGGAGCTGATCTACTGTAACCTGTCCGATTGAGCCACGATGCATGCGATGAATCAGTTGCTCACATGCCACGTCGAGGGATGGTACGGAACTGAGCCGAGGTTCATGTGAGTGTTTCCAAGCTCGGATGAGCCGAGGCACCATTGAACAGGTGAGAGCCCTGACGCGTCATTGACTTTTGCATTCCATGAAGATCAACCTGACATCCAGGGTGTATGGCAAGTGAGTCACACTCTCAGCTTCACTCTGTCGGCTCATGAAGCCCCGCAACTGAAACTCCGCAATGCTTGGCTAAGGAACATCGAGTGTACCAGACGAACCCGCGAGCCAGCCTCATCGGCGTCAGCGTGTCGTGTGAACACATGCATGGCCGTTCAAGGGGATCTAAAGACGCCACAGCCGAAACCTGCCAGGACGCGAGGTTGCCTGCAGGCTTCTGTCTACCGTTGGTGGGAAGATGCCGAGTTGCCCGCGTGTCTTGAGCAGCCGCACATCGTGCCCGAGGCATGGTATCAGATGATCTCCGTTCCTCAAGAGCTGCCACGTCGACAGCCACGTCGCTGATGCCAGCTGTGGACCGCCGCTAACCACTGCACGGGTGGGCAAGACTCCACCAAGCGTCATGTTGTTGCGCGGCGGCGATCTCCACTAATCGCGAGATCCGCCGAGTTGTCGTTATGCTCGGGATCGTGTTACGCCTCCGAGACCGCTTCCCCCAGATTGTGGCACTGCTGGGCTCGGGTTGTTTCGACATCTAACGTTCTGCACCCAAATGGTACGGTACGTGTTTGCTGACTGATTTGACGAAATGCGTACGGCAACTCGTCTTGGGAGTCCGGACCGAAAGCTCCACTATGAGTCTTCAGATCCGCGCTCAAAGTACTTAAGAGGTCCTCGAAGCTGTGGTACTTCAGGTCATCGCAAGTTACGCTCTCGACTCTGACAGAGCTTGTGTTTAACGCTACGACTTTCTCTGCCCTTCAATCGACTTGCCAGTGGTGTCCCAGATCACCAGCTCTTCGACAACTCTTGACAGCTTCTCGTCACGCCTACCATGAACATGACTTCTGGCTCCTCCACCTCTCCCCAACACAAGAGTTTGCCTCGTACAACCGCCATTCACGTTGATGACAGAGTCGACGAGGTTGACGGGAAGACCTCCGCCAGGCCCAACCACCTGGCCTCTGTCTCTTTGCCGCGCAAGAGTGTACTTCTCCTTTTCTTTGTACGTTGTTTGCGGTCATTTCACTTGATATTGACCTGCAGTGCACTGCCATGTTTATTGACATTGCTGGAGTGTCGGCAACCTTCTTAATGACCGCCCCCATTGCCCACGATCTCAAAGTCTCGTCTGGCAACATGGTTTGGATTCTGGGTAGCTACTCGCTCGCTTTTGCCTCCACCCTTTTGTTTGGCGGCCGTCTCGCCGATCTCTACTCTCCTGGCAGGGTATTTGCGTTTGGTTTCTTTGGTCAAGGTGTTTTCTACCTGGTCATTTCGTTCATGAACAACCAATACTCCTTTCTTGTTCTGCGCGCGATCTCGGCACTTCTCGCAGTTCTCACCATTCCGTCCTCAATCAACATGATTGGTGAGTATAGTCGTGCTTAAATGAAGAATACAACTGATTGTAGTGCAAATGTATCCGGAGCCCGAGGAACAGGCCAAGAAGCTCGCCGTGTTCAGCATGTCAAGCGCAATCGCAAACACCATTGCGCTCATTCTTGCGGGCGTGTTCCTTTTAGCAAGCTGGCGCTGGTACTTCCGCTTTGTCGCCATTGTTTCCATCCCCGTGGCACTAGCAGCATGGTTCCTCCTTCCAAAGACCGATGCCGTCGCCGAGGACTTGCCTGGTGCCGAGAAATGGAAGCGCATGGATCTGGGGGGCGTCATTGGCCTCATGTCGATTCTTATCCTTTTCATTCTGGCGTTTACGCAGGTCACGTCGTCTGGTTGGGACTCGGCAATCTTCATTGCGCCACTGGTTATTTCAGTCTGCCTGCTCCCGGTCTGGCTCTACTGGCAGCACAGGCTGCCCAACGGCTACTCGCTCATCCCTAACGACATTTGGACGTACCCCAACATTTTCCCTCTGATTGTCCAGGGCACCTCAGTGTTTATGTGTGAGTTGGAAGAGAGAGAAAGGGTTTTCCTGTTTCACAGACTGACGACAGTCTTTGCCACGTATCAGCTCCGCATCGTCACATACTGGCAGGAGGCCATGGGCATTTCACCTATCATGGCGGCCGTCCGACTTCTCCCAATGGGCATCACGTGTTTCATCGTCGGCGTAGTCACGCAGGCCCTTCCTGTGCTCATCCTGCGCCCGCGGTTTGTCCAGCCCGTGTCGTCTGCCCTGTGCTTTGCGGGAACTATGCTCCTGGCGTACTCGAACGGCGGCCGTGGTAATGACTACTGGAAGTGTGAGTAGTGCCGGCGGTTGCGAGACGGTGCTGACAACTCCAGTCATCTTTACGGGCGAGATTATTGGCAGCATTGGCGGCATGCTCAACTTTATCGGCATGAACACCAATATCATCCAGTCGTTTCCTGTCGAGTTTGCCGGCGTTGGCGGGTCGTTTGCGCAAGTCATCTTCCAGGTCGGCGGCATCGTCGGCATTGCCATCCAGCAAGGTCTCGTAGACACTGGCAACGGCACAGTCCAGGACTACACTGGTTCCAAAAACGGCTACATCTTTGTCTCCGTATGGGTCTTGACTACAGGCCTCATATTTGTTGCCGGGTACCGCCAGCACAAGATGCCTGAGCATACGGCGCCCGGAGCGACCGCAGCCTAGACATTGGGGCTTGCAACAGTTACAAACACTTCCCGACAGGACGCCCTGGCAGCTGTGATTGAAAGTACAGCACTCATTGTGGAAGGGGTGTATTAGCGGTGCCCGGAATAGAGCGTACGGAGTGATGCACAAGCTACGATTTCTGCTTGGACGTTTTTAGCTGATTAGGGAAAGTAATCAATTTCCTCGAGTCTTCTGGATGATGACGGTCTGGACTGAGCGTTCTGCCGCGTTCAAGCTCAGTGAGGGCGTCCTGGAGCAATTCGCAGTCGCAAGCTGATCCGGGCTCCTCGAAACGGGCGGTATGATTGTCTGACGCCAACAATGATGTCGAACCGTGTGGCGACTCGCCCAGAGTTCTCCAGTCTCACAAACAATCAAGAGCATCAATGCTTAACCAGGGCGATGCCACATCACTGTCGTCACCTGCTGTCAATCAGTCCAGGGCCTTTCCGATGCGGCAATATAAAAGAAATGAAATGCTGGTTGCTCCTGGCAATAACCAAGCACTTTTGCTCTTTACCATGAACAAGTTCAACGTTTTCTTTGTCCTGCTACTGGCTAGCATCGCTGCGGCCCAGGATCCTGCAGGTAATGGCGACGGCGATGGAGCCGTGAGCAACAATGACCAGGCCCCCCAGGAGGACGCACCTGCAGGCAACAATGGTCAGACGCCACCCGGCGACGACGACAAGAACGCAGGCCAACAGGAAAACCAAACAACCACTGTGGCAACCACCGCCACAGGCACTACGACCAGTCCAGGCCCTACCGACACTGGAGGCGGCAACAAACTGAAGGAGTTCATCTCGGGTGTGAGTGCACATTTACCTCCCTGCCTTGTTGTGGAAGGGACACACTGACAGACAGGGCGAGGTTTACAACCAGAAGATCATGGGTATTCAACTGAGGCACCACATAGGAATTCTCTGTATGTTCCCACAGAAACCAAGTTGCTAACGGCAGGGTCCTTGACGCTGATCACAACCGTGCTGGTCTTCATATTCTTCATTTCCCTATGGATCCGCACAGGAAGGATTATGGCCACACTCAACGGCGTCATGAGCAAAGTTTAGAAACGTGCCTAGGCGCAAAGCTCACAGTCAACTTTGAGCAGTTCTGACAGACCTCTGTCCGTAGCGTTATTCTGCGTATTGTATGCAAATAGTCGGACGCCACACACTGCCATGAGCTTCGGAAGTGAGCGTCTGGATGCTTACGGAGATGCGGTGCCAACTCTGAACACAGAGGCAGTCAATCGCACCCTAAGGACAGGTGCAGACGTTGTACTGTGTGCATGTACAGTACAAGCGCTGAGCAGGAGTCCACCCAGTGGCGCAGTGGTGATTACGCACTGGTTAATTGCATGGATGTGAAATGATTGGATCGTTGATGGCCGCTTACATCAATCCATCCTCGTTACGTGTTCCTGGCAACGGGGAATCAGTGATGGCGATCATCACTCGAGGGGCAGATCACGTACTGTAGTATATAGCTTGCACTGGTTGTCAAGACACTCAATAATGGAAGCGGTTCAGTGCCCGCTTAGTCCTTGCTACAGTTCCGTCTCGGTCACCTCCGCCCCCAAACTACGATGGACACGCCCCTTGTGAAGGGTATGCTGGCGCATTTTGCAAGCCTGGCCGCCGTCGCCCCGGGAGGGGCGGAGCAGACGCGGCTGCCAAACTATCCCATTCGCGTAAGCCATGAGCCACGCAGCTGCACTGACACGCTCAGCCCAACCCCGCCCAGCTCCTCCCTGTCGAGTCGCTCAAGCCTGATATGCGCCTGTGGATCCGTGAGTCTCCCTCTGTCAGTGCTGACGTCAGCCGCGTTCTGCGGTTTCTTCATGCTCGGTGCCGCCATGCCAATCTTTTGCAGGGCGTGGATTGCACGCTGCCGTCGTCGACTGCGATACATAGAAATGGCGGGTGGCGCATAGCTTTGATGTATGGGATTCGTGTCACAGCGGCTGGATCTTGTGGCTTACGACGCAAACACCTTGGCGCGCTCGCGCGCCCACTTGTGGCGACATTCCTGATCTCAGCGTGTGGGTGTTGTGTGAGCGCACTACCTGGGTCTTCGCCCCACCAGCCGCGCGCACGGCAGCAATCACCGCAGTCCAGTTCTTTCCTTCTCCGTGTTTAAGCTGCTTCAGCAAGAAAGCAGAAGGAGACATACCTGTGCTTTCCAGAGAGCGCGGGTCTGCGCTGCCGTCCAGCCACGCGACGTACGAAACGTGGGTGTCGCAAAGGGCGCAGTGGAGCTGGCCCGAGGTACAGGGGATCTGATGCGTCGGGAGCAGTTCGTCCGTGCCCTGCTGGCCACTATCTCTTCCGCTGCGGTTTCCTCCTGAGAATAGCCAGTGGCTCTGTCGTGCTTGCCGGCTGAGTGCTTGTGCATAGGGCCAGGAGTTCTGCTGTCGCTTTTCCCGGTCGCATAAGCTTCAGCGCCGGCGCCCGAGACCACACCCGTCGACCCCGCACCATCCACGCTAACCGCGCCGACTTCAATGAGATACTCGTCCTCCACAATCTCGCCAAAACGTGCCCAGCGCGCATTACTCCGCGGCGCACGGAGCGGTGCAGATGTTGCGAACACGAAGGGCGGGCAGTGAGTGCGTCCGATAAAGAAGTGTTCGGACCGGGGCGCAGCTTTCGGTGCATCTCGCCATGTTGGGACGAGCAGTGGCGCGTGTCCTGGCCGCGAGATGAAGTGTCGCGGCGGGCTCGGAGGGTTGGGCAGGTCCGGGGTGCTTCTGGCCTGGGCAGCCGCGTCGCGGTCGGTACCGTTGCCGCTGGATGAGATCTTTGCCTTCTTTTGCGCCGCCGGCTGGCTACTTTGCGGCGTCGGTGGGGGTACACGCCTCCGCACCGGCGCGCGCAGCTTTGGCCTCATGGCGCGCCTTCCCCCCGTTCCCAGCGTAGGGTTCCACGGGGTCTGTATCGGCTGATTCGGGTCGAGCCATGGCGCCGCGCTCGGTGAGGGCGAGCGGCTGAGCATGCTGGTGTGGTCGGTCAAGAGAGGTCATGACGTGAAAGGCGGTTAGGACGTCAGTTGCATGTGAAGTGCGGCGTAGGCAGTGCGACGTGCACATCTGTGTGTTAAGTTGTGTGCGGCGTTGGGTGTTGTGTGTGTTGCGCCCTTATGTCTGCGCCCTTATGTCCTCGCCTATGTGCCTCACGACCTTGGAACACAGTACAGCAGCCTGTGTACCTTGTCCACGCGTGCACGCTCGTGTTGCGACACGTGCAGGTTCGCGTAATGCTCGTTCGCTCTGTCTCGAGAGCTGGGGTGCGCGTCACAACCTTTAGCGGCGCTGGGTGGCACACCCACGGGGACCACCTGGGGCCCTTGCTGCCGCGGCACGACCGGTACGCGCATGCAATCGTAACCGCGTGATTCGCGCGGAGAAGCACAACGTCGAGGTATGTAGCGGCCTGTCTCCCCAACGCCCCAACGATTGAGTCTGTGCCAAGGTGCCATGCAGTAGTGACTCGCCCCGAGGCGTCGGCATGTCGGCAAAAAGGTGGGCGTCGACCACGTGAGGGGCTGAGGAGACGGCGGTGTGGGTGGCCGGGGGCCGGGTAACGCTCGCACCCGGCTATGTGCGATGGGTGTGGGGCAGCGGGGCAGAAGGTGCATGCACGACAGCGGCGACCGAGTGTTGGGCACGACCCGGTCCAGTCCAAGCACATAGTACCCATTGTGACTGACCCCGGGATTCGGCGTGCTCGTGTTCCCCAAACTGTGCTTTCCGTCTTGTCCATTACCTCTTGGTCCTCAGCTCACGCTCACCACCACCAGCCGCACGCCCGACCATGTCCAAGACCGCGTCCGCATCGCCCGTGGCGGCGACTGTCGCCCACCTCGCCCGCATGGTGAGCACGCCGACGGGCCTCGACGGCGGCCTCCAGGCTGCACAGTACTCGTCGCCAATCTGGGCCGCGCTCCTTCTGCGGCTGGCCAGGGCGCGCCGCGAGAACCCTATGCTCGCCAAGGCCGGCGGTGCCGGCGACGGTGTGCGTCTCGTCCAGCTCGCTGGCGGCGTCGTCAACGCTGCGGCCGGTATTGGCGAGGCGCGTGTCGTCATGCGCGCGTTCGGTAAGTCTGACCCAAACGTTCTGGCGACTGACCACAGGCCTCCTGCCGATGCTTGACTGGCTGCTCAAGATCCACCCTAAGCCGCTTTGCGCGCTCGCCAACTTTTTCCTCAAGCCGAGCCTCGCCAACCTCGACCTGCGTAACGAGAAGGTCTTCCAGACCGTGCGCGTCATCCTCCTCTCCACGTTCTACGTGATGGAGCACACGGCATGGCTCGCTACCAAGGGCGTCCTGCGCATGACGCCCGAGCAGATCGGCCGCTGCACCATGTGGTCCATCCGCTCCTGGGCGTGAGTACATTCGTTCATGGTGCCGCTGACATCAGGATCGACGTGTACCTTTCGGCGATCAAGCTGCTTATCGCGCGGAACAAGCTCGTCAAGCGCTCGGCTGCGCTCAAGGCCTCGTCGTCCGAGGTAGGCGACAACGACGTAAAGGGCTACTCGCTCACGCCGCAGAAGGACGGAGAGGAGGCCAAGGCACTCCAGGCAGAGTGGAAGGCATGGACCCAGCAGGCCATGGTCAACTTGTGCGTGAGCCTGTGGGAGAACACGACTGACATGCAGCGGCTGGATTCCCCTCACTGTCCACTGGGCTACTGGTGGTCTCTGGGCAAACCCCCTCATCACCGCCGTCATCGGCTCGTATGTCTCGTACGGCAAGCTCCGCGGCGCGTGGATGGCCACGAACTAAGCGGCGAGCAAAGGCGCTGGCGCCGGCGCGAGTCGCCGCTCCGGGGCATTCTCTGCGCCAAATCAATAGGAGAAGGGGTGTGCAGTCGACGAGTGCGGCGCGCGCGGCGTGCCATCCGTAGTACATGATGTCTTGTTTTGGGCAGTGCGTGCGCGTTGCTGCTGACACATTTCCTAATTAAGCACATACATGATGGCCCTGCGGTATCCGGAACTCTAACAACTATCTACGAATGCGTCGTTTTTGGGTGGTTAGACGATGGGGTCGGGGATGGGCTCGTAGTCCTTCTGGTCGCCGCCCATGAAGCGCATGGCGAGCTCGAACGCGACAAACGTCGAGCCGTTGGCAAACGGCGAACGGATGAGCGTCGGCGCGAGGCCGCCAGTGAACCCGCGCCATCCCTGCGCGCGCCACGTCTTTGCAAAGCAGTCAAACATGCCGCTGAACTCGCGCTTGGCCGGGTTGAGCGAGTCGGTCTGCAGCTTGGACTTGACAACGTCGAGCGGGTAGATGCTCGCCCACAGCGCGTAGCCGGCAATCGCGCCGTACGAGAGGTTGTACAGGGGAGAGAGGTCGTCACGGTTGCAGTGGTACACGCGGCAGTGGCGCTGCACCAAGGCCTCGTAGGCAAGGAAGTAGAAACTGGGGTCAGCCTGAGTCACGCAAACGAAGCGAGCGCGCCAAGTTGGCGTGGACCTGGTAGAAGCGCAAATCCGTGTGTAGGAGACGCCGTGCAGCGCAGCCGCTTGAAGCCTTAAGGCCAGAAAGCCGCTCCTTTCTCCTCACTGCATTTCCTAGCCTACGCTTTGCGTTTGACCACACATGGCCACTGCTTTGCGTCAAGTCGTACCCACCCATAACCGAATCCATCACGGGCCATAGTCGCGACCTGGCCCTTGAACAGGCCCGCGGCGCCGCCGGCCGCCCAGAGCTTGCGTGCGCAGTCAAGCGGGCCATTGTACAGGCGCGGCGTGACGTTGGGCTGCGTCTGCAGGCGGATACGGATGTGCTCGACGGGACCGGCCACGATCGTGTTTGCCGTTCCCGCAATCGCGCCGGAGGCGTACAGCTCCGCTAGGCGTTAGCGAGTCCACGCGTGACGAGCTGGGGAGTAGGCAAGGACGATTGGTGCGGAAGAGATGACCGTCCAGCACAATGTCTCCACCGTGGGCTGATCACTGAAGCCCCGGACAAGGTGTCACGGTAGCTAAGGCCCTGTGGAATGCCACGACAAGCTACCGCCGCCCACATGACATGATCGGGCAAACGTGCGCTGCCGCGACGAGTATTGCCCGCCATGGCGGGATAACGATGAGAGCGTGCAGGGCTGCGGCTACTGCCATGCGGCCCTGCTACACGCAGCACGTCTTCATCGATTCGCCAGGTCCAATGCCCCTAAAACCCCTTTTAGACACCTCTCAAGCGCCAACGCCAACACTCCGTTGCTAACGGCAGTACTCACCAAGGTTCAGCTCACGCCCCTTGGCGTGTCGCGCGAAGAAACGCTTCGCCCACTCGAGCGCGCCGAACTGGATCGACACGCAGGCGCCAATACCGAGGAGGGGCGTGAGGGTGCCCTGCAAGTCAGCCAGTCTGTAATGTGACGACGCTGCACGACCCAAGGCCGTGCGTTCACGACTCACCTTGTAGAAACCCAGCGGACCCTCGTTCTTGAGCAGCTTGCTCGCGCAGTCGAGCGGCGAGGAAAACGTCCCCGGTGCGGCCGTCTGCATGCGCACCTTGACAATATCAAAGGGCTGAGATTAGTAGGCGCGTTGAGGGACGGGCGCGGAAGGAGGTGCGCGATGTGCTCGAGGCGGTGACTGCCCGACCGAACTGCCATGACCACCACAGCTGCACCTCGGTTCGCCGACTTACCTGGCCAACGAGGACCTGGGCGATGCCGCCCACACTCCCTGCGACGAGGTCCTTCTGGGTCTGGTTGAGGCCCATGATGTGCGTGCGCGTGTGCGTGGATAGAGCAACGACAACGATAGATGGGGACACTACTTTTTCTTTCTTTCCTCTCAAACGTTTGTATGGCATAACCTTGGAAATACACCTGCCTAAACGCGAGTTTTGGAAATTGGGCCCCGCGTCAAGCCCACCCCACACATGCCGCGCTCACCGCCGAGCGGCCCGAGAGGCACAAACAGCACGTCGTTTCGGACCCCCGAGATATCCCATCGTCACTGCACCGCGTGCACCGAGTCGAGCACTGTGTCGAGGTTCTCGGCGGTATTTACGTACCACCGCGTTGGCACGCTTCTTCGGGGAGTAGAGGGTAGCCAGTGGCCGGAATGCGCACGGACACACAAGCAGAAGCATACTGAATGACGTGAGGGCTGCAACTAAGCAACGTCTGCTTTGGCCGTTATCGCCACACGGCGACCGCTAGCGCGGCCGCTGAAATCTCTGCTATGAACAGATGCATCGGCCGGGAGAATATGTTATGCGCAATGATACAATGGGGGTATGGCAGACCACAGGTGACTCAGGGAAGAGGGTGGTGTTAGGTGATGAGATGGCACGAGGCCGACAGGATTTTGGTCTGAATGCGGAAGGCGACGCCGAGGCATCAGGTGAGGGTGGTTGGAATACAGTGGCGGGGCGTGTCGCTCATGACTGCGACATTGGCGTTGACACGCGCAAGGTGATACGCCGCGGCGCGTCGTTGCTGTTTGGCGGTCTGGCAGTGACGGGTGAGCGCGAGTCGCGGGGCGGCGGAGGGGCTGGCGACGCGGCCTTGCCGTTGACAAGGGGCGTGCGGCTGCGGGTCATCTTTGCGTGCGTCGGCGTGGGCGTGTTCCGCGTCGGGCGAGAGCTACGCGTTTCACGGACGTCGCTCATGACGGCGTCACCATCAGCGTCGGCGGCGTGTGTCGGAGCAGCAGACGCGCTGCCGTTCTCAACGGGGTGAAGAGCCGCGGGTGTTGGCGCCTGCGGCGCAGCAAAGCTGAGCATCAGGTGCGCCGCGTCGAGGTCCTCCTGAGTAGCGGTACGCAGCGCCTCCTGCGCACGTTCAGCGCGCTTCTGC
The DNA here is from genome assembly GCA_002335565.1 of Cutaneotrichosporon arboriforme. NCBI lineage: Eukaryota > Fungi > Basidiomycota > Tremellomycetes > Trichosporonales > Trichosporonaceae > Cutaneotrichosporon > Cutaneotrichosporon arboriforme. Next base: position 1,522,371 of record BEDW01000003.1, on the reverse strand, counting down.
GTCTTGGCGGGCGCCTCGCGCGCGCCACGGCCAACGCCGAGCTTGTTCCAAAAGTCGAGCTGGATGATGCGCTCAGGGACGCGGTAGCGGCGGTTGTTGATGACCATGTCCTCGTGAGGAAGTGCAGGCTGCTTGGGCTCTTCGTGGTCAATGACCACTACATTGCCGTTGTTCGCGACGCCCGAAGCTTCGACGTCAACCGTCTCAAGCCCGTTTCGTACGGTGCGCCGGCGCGGCATCACCTGGTCCGAGTGGTTCGGGCACATCCACTTGCGCGCAGAGTTGGGCATGCTCGCCAGCGGCGGCGACAGGCAGTCAAGGTGCCATGAAAGGTTGCAGTAGTCGCACGAGACGATCGCGCGCCACTGCGCGCCCAGGTCGCTCGCGAGCGACCGCGTTGGGATCGAACTCCCCCCGCACTTGTAGCACTGCACGTAACCCGACTTTGCGTCGCGCAGGCGCCACGGGTCGCGTTCTTCCTGGAAGCCCTTGCGACTAGGCGCCGTCAGCACTATTCATCCACCCTGTTGTGCCCGACTTACTCGGTCTTTGTACGCGCACCCTCGGTGTCAACGTACTCGCCCATTGGCCCTGCTGCAACGCCCGTGAAAAACTGCCGAATCTCCTGTGGGAGGCGGAACTGCTGCGGGTTTTCTGTCTCTGCGCGGCGCGCGAGCTGGCGGAACACGGAAGCTATAGGCTTCTCTTTTGTGCGCGCGGGCGAGTCTGTAACGGCGGGTGCGTTTGTGCGCTCGGCACGGCACTTGTTGCAGTACCATGTTTCCTCCTGCGGCAGCTCGTCGATGCGCAGTGGTGGGTCGAGGCACATGAAGTGGAAGCTGCGAGGGCAGCCGTCGCAGCAAAGGAAACGTCCGATACCGCGGCAGGCTGAGCAAAAGTCCTGGTTGACAAAGTCGGCGTCGGGCTTGGCCGCTGCAGCGCCGCCCTTGCTCTTACGGCCGCCCGTGTTGGTCTTAGGCGCGCCAGTGCTCTGGATACGCGAGCCAACACGGCGTCCGCGTCCAGACGCGGACACACCGGAACGGATGTGAGTCTCGCCGCCACGTGTGGGGCGCGCGCGCGCCACACTGGCTTCCTCCGCGGCTGCAGCGGCCGCGGCAGCCTTCTCCTTTTCGCGCAGGAGCGGCTTGGCCGCGCGCGGCCCGACGATCGTCTGGAACTCGGCTGCCACGTCGTTGGTCGGAGGCGCAGAAAAGATACTCAGTGCGTGCCCGTGCGGTGGCTGCGAGCTGGCCGCGCGCGAGCTCGGCGCCGACGACCCGTCAAGCGACGGAGACCCCGTCGCCGTCCCCGCGTGGCCTGGCGACGACAAACGTCCGCGGCGCGGGCGTGTAGCAGCTATTGTGTCACCTAGTGGCCTGTCTGTCAGCTCGAGTGAAAACTTGAATGATGCGCTTTTGTGTGGCTGATACGCACTCTGCACGGCGTTTGCGCTTCCCTCCGGACGCAGGAGTTGACGCTGTCGAGTTGGCGCTGTCCGCCAGCCGGGACGTGGGGGTGGCGTGGCCGCCTGCAGCGGACGCAGGTATGCGCAGGATGAACCCACTGCTAGGCCGTTCAGGCGCTGCCACAGTCACGGGCGTGCTGGGCGCAGTCGCCTCGTCGTCCATAAAGGTGCTGCGGGCAGATACGGTCGGGGGCTGGTCGTTGATGTTGGCGAGCGCGAGGTCGACGACGGGCGTGCCGCGCCCTGTCCGTGACGATCCCGCTTGCATGGCGGTGTGTGTGAGTGGGTGAGCAGTGGGTGAAAGGGAGAGGGTATCTTGTGGGCGGTGTTAAGAGAATTGGCGAAGTGGCAGAGGGGAGCGAGTGGAGTCGAACGTTGTGTTGTGTGAGGGGAAGTGATGGTGTGTGTGGAAAAGGCGACGGAAAGGGGATAAACACCACGAGACGGTGTTGCCGCTGGTGTTCACCGTGCGGGGGTGTTCCCAGTATCGCCTGCGAGCGACGCCGTCAGTGTCGACGATACGCGGCGTTGGTGGCAGTCCAGATCAGGCCAGCGGGGGTGGTGGCGGCACTCCCTCCTCTCGACGCCCTGCACGCGACTATCAGTGGTGTGCGCGGTGGATCGTGCGCTTGCGTGCAGCGAGAAGGGGCAGTGCGGTGTCGTGACGCGCGCGAGCGTTGGGCACGGGTTGACGGCGTCGAGGTGAGCGGCGTCCGCGTACGAGGGTTGGTCGTCTGCCTTTGGTTGCTGAGGCGAGAGGCGCGGGAGAGGGGACCAAAGGATTGCGCGAAAGCAGTGAAGTGGGACTGGCGCTGACGGCTGGACTACCTGCGTTGCGCGCGGGACGGGTACGTCGTGCGCGGGCGGTGGAGCAGCGTGCAGCGGTGTTGCACAAGGTGGATGAGGGAGAGATGGGGGATGGTTGAGAGGGGGCGAGCGACGACGGAGTGCTGCTGCTGAGCAAGGTGCCACATGTGTGGCAGTCGTCGTTGCCTGGCTGGGCTGGGTGAGAGAGGAGGGGATGCGCGGAGGCAGTTGGTGCTGGGTGGCCAAAGTTGGTGAGACCACCACCCAGGCAGAGACACACGCACCCCGCCACTGTGTCCCCACGTTGCGCAACGCCGACCCGCTCCTCTCCGTGGCACTCTTGTCTGCCCCTCTCCTCTATGCTCACAGAAGCGTCGCGTACCGCAGTGCAGTGCAGCAGGTCAGGCAGATCTGCATACGGTATGTACGACCAGTCGTCGCCTGCTATGAAGGTGCTCTAGCAAAAGTTTCGCGCTGCTCGCCACAGCCGGCCACCGATTGACTGGCTTTACTCCTCCGACAGCACATCGAGCAACAACGCCGCTGCCGCCAGAAATGCACAGCAGCACAGCCTCGGCGCCGTCCCCTCAGCGTCGTCACAGATACATGTGCGCCCCTCTTCGACCCACCCCTCCACAAAGCAAGAAGAGGCGGGAGATACGTGAGCTCTGGGATGCCGCGCTGCAACCCGTCCGCCGAAGCAGACGGGGAACTTGGCACCCCCTAGTCTGCCTCCCAATTAGCACGCATGTCGGACCACAGAAGCAATAGGCGCCGCAGCGGAATAGGAGAGGACACATGATCATCCTCTGCGTGCTGCATGCAGCTTATACTCTGCAGCAGAGACCCCTCCGACACCAGACACTCCGCCGGGGAATTTCAAAAGCCGACAAGTGGCAGACACTTCTGCCACTTTCGTCGTTCGCAATCGGTTGCCGTCGCGCCTTCAACGGCCGCATGCTACACAAGTAAGGAAGACTAGATGCGCAGATGCGCGCTGTACATCGACTTACACAGCATCCCTGGCGGACACCCTCCTTCTATGTAACACCATTACAAGACACAGTCTACCGTTGCCCCTTTGTCTTCACTCTGGCTGCACCGCCGGCCCCAGCATGCTTGGGACCCAAGCCTTTTGAAGCCAGTCTCTATCTGGGTGTTCAGGAAGTACCGAGGCATGTGCCGCGCCCTGCGGCTGTTGCTGCTGCTGCTGGTTGTTCTGTTGCTGCTGCTGGTTCGGCGCCTGGGGTGGTTGGATCATGAGCTGCTGGAACGGGTCGGAGATCGATCCAACCGGTGAGCGAGTGAACGATGGCGGCTGAGGTGGCGGCGGCTGCTGCTGGCTAGACGGCCCAGCTGCACCCTGCCGGGCTTGTTGGGTGAGGAGAGCCTGCATGATGCGATCAATGTCGGATGAGTTGAGTGGTTTCGACAGATCAATGATGTCTGGGTTGATGCCTGGCGGGGCCGCGTTCGTTGACGGCCCAGCGGATGCCGGATCGGCTGATGCGGGGCCACTAGATTCGACATTTGCGGACGACCTGCCAGAGTTGGTGTTGGTCTGGAGCTGAGGCAGCGGAAGCTGCAGCGAGCCAGAGTACGCGGCATAAAGCAAGTTGTTGTCAAACTCGTCGGAGGGAGGCGCATACTGCTGGATCGCGGGTGCGGGCTGCTGCAGTGCGTTTAGGTCAATATTGGAGGGCGGGAACTGGAACGCTGCTAGTTCGCGTGATGGGGTCAAGGCACCAGACGAAGCCGCTGGAAGATTGAGGAAGTAGCTGAGGTCAGGCTGCTGCTGCTGCTGAGCAGGCTGCGCTTGAGGTGGCTGGGGGTGTTGCTGTGGCTGAGTAGGGGAACCCGGTCTGTGGCCGCCGATGAAGCCTTGCTGAGCAAGTGCGCCAGCAATGAGCTGCTGGATGTCGCCATACGACTGGCCAGGGGATGTTAGACCGACCCGCGGCACGTTGCCAATAGAGTGGAGGACGCTCAGATCGGGACCCGCCTGTTGCTCCTGATCAAGGGAGAACGGAGGGTGCGCTGCGGCATTGGCGCCAGCGTTCTCGGGGTCGTTGCCAGAGAGTACCTGGTTTAGGTACGTCATGAAGTCGACGTCCGAGGCAGCGAGGGCCGAGGCAATGTCGTCGACGCCGATGGACATGTCCCCGCCGGACGCATCTCTGGTATCTGGCGGCTGGTCCTGCCCAGCGACGACAGGCTCCTCGGCAGGCGGAGCCGCGGCCCCCTCGCTCATGGCAGCTGGCAACGGCCCATTGACATTCAAGGGGCTGCCCTGACTCGACGCCTGGGACGAGGCGCGAGACCGGTGCACTGGGGACGGCTGGCGGCTGCCGGACGACGTGACGCGCGGCGGTGCTAACCGGCCTGGTGCACCAGCGCCTCCAGCAGCCGGTTTGGGCAAGATTGGACGCGGATGCTGGTGGTGCGGGCTTATCGCAAGCGACTTGCTGGTCTTGTTCCCAATCGACGTCGACCGCTGCACACTCGCTTGGGAGGAGGTACTAGAGGCAGACATACGTCTACCATTGTTGTTCGAGGCGTCCTTGGCACGCGACACGGACGAGGTTCTACGCATCGCAGGCACTGTTCCGTTCGGAGGCGTCGCTGTGCCTGGCGATGGCAGGCCCTGTCCATGGAGGGAAGCCGTCGGCGAGATTGTGAGGCCTGAAGGCCTCGAGGGTCCGGCCTGAGCAGGCGGCGTGGGCTCCTTATCTCCGCTGCCGCAGCAGCCCTTGGGCCGCTCAGGCTCGCCCGCTGGTGCAGTCCCATCTTCGTCCGCCATGACGGTGTCGCCGTCGTGGTCGCAGTTGCAGCCCTTGCAGCAGCCGCAACATTCCTTGTCGCAGCTGCACTCGCCCGGAGCGCACTGGCAACGCCCGTTGCAGCACTCCAGTGGCTTCAGCTGCACCACTCCGAAAGCGCGGCCAGCATCTTCCGACATGTGAGCGGCCGGGGGAAGTATCGTGGTGTCAAACGCATTCAGCGCGCCAGGGCTGGTCATGGGTGGCTGAGGCACACCGGCAGCGGCTATCTGGATAAGCTGCTCGATAGACGTGACGCCTGAAGGGATAGACAGGTGCTCTCCGCAGTTGAAGCAGCTCTTGCAGTTCTCGCCACAAGGACCGTCGTGACGCTTTGGCGACCCCGACGACGACCTGGCGTTGCCGTGCGTCGCACAGCCGGCACACTCACACCCGTCACCGCACGTACACGTTCCAATGACGAGCTCTTCAGAGGTCGGGAAGGACATTGGCGCATCGGCGTCGATTTCCATCGGCTCCACCTTTGCGCCGCCGTCACGTGCGGCCGCATCGAAAGTGTGTATACCTGGAAGCCCAAGTGCCGAGCGAGGAATCTCGGTCGCGATCGACCCGTCTTCCTGGAAAACTGCTCCCAGGAAGCGGTTCATGTCTGTCAGAGGACGAAGACGGGGCGGGGGCGGACGTGGCGAAGCTGCCGAACCGTTTCGGTGGCTGGACGACACTGACGACACTGACTCGCTGCGTGCCTTGCCGCTCGCGTGACGGGGCGTAGAGTGGCCGTTGGTAGAGTACGGCGAGTACAGCCGCGTCTTGTGCACAAACGGTGATGTGTGAGCTGGGTGGTGACGGTTGTCGGGCGATGAGAGCTGTGCCTTGGTCATGGCAAGGTGCTGGAGGCCCACGCTGGCTGCGCTAAGAGGTGTTGTTGATCCCGAGCGGGTGTCAGACGAGTTGCTAGGACCTGCAGCCGCCGACGTTGTGGCCTTTGCCTTGAACATTTCTATCAGGCTGTCCGTGACCTGGTGGTGGGCATCGCTCTTGCGACGCGGGCTAGGTGGCGGTGAGCGGGCGCGCTTGGGTGCACAGCACCGGCAGCGGCCGGTTACACGACAGTTGCAGGGGTTTAGTAAGTTCTCCACTGCGGTGGGTTAGTTTCAGTTGTTCAACGAGCTAGTAGGCTCACAGTCTCGCTGGGCGGTAACATTTTCGCCACCCAGGTCGGCCAAGGCCTCAGCTGCAGCCGCCATCTCGTGGACGTCACGTAAACCATTGGGAAACGTAGGAGTCGAACCTGGCTGTCCCTTCTTGGTCTCTGTTTGTGTGGCCGGAGCCGAAGAAGATGATGCAGCCGCAGCCTTGAGGAGGGCTGCAGTGGCGTTTGGCTGCAGTGTGGCAGGCATCTGATTCTTTATGTCGCCACACGAGCACTGCCATGGTCAGCAATCAAACTCTTTTCTCCCATTCCCAACAAACCTTGGTATGCACGCTGCCAGAGGACGCACAGCCACCACCGCCCTTGCGCTTCTCGCGGCAGTACTGGCACTGTGTCGCTGGACGGCCCTTCTTCTTAACCTCGAAGAGGGGTCGGTCAGTGTGAGTGCAGCCCGACACGCGGTGGCCCTTGATGCACGTTGCGCACGCATACTTCTTGTCGTTAATTAGCACCATTGCTGCTAATCGTCACGCGCGCGAGCTGTAGGCAGGGCCAGAGGCTTAGGGAGGGACGTTATACCAAGCCGAGAGGAAGGCTTCTTTTCTGGTGTGCTCGAAAAGGCCCAAGGTGGAGGAATGGGATTTGGGCGTAAAAAGAAGATGGCGATGAAGATGGTGATGAGCGAGCTGAAGGAACGCGATGTCCCTTCTGGAGGTGAAGGAGGGATGTAGGACGACGAAGGAACGAGAGAGACTAGGCTCGACGACGACCCCGTTGGGGTCTATGCCGGCCACGAAGCGCGTATTATTGCCTTTGTAATGGGCAATCCATACGGACGCGTGACGGAGTGGGCGGGATGGGTGTTTCGGTGTGGTGGGAAGGGAGTGGACGAGCGTGTTGGTGGGTGTTGAGCCGTGGCTATAAATCCATCCTGAGTGATCGTGGAGTGTTGGGTGTGGGGAGAGGAGTGTTGAGCAAAGAGATGAAAAGCAACAAGAGCGAGTTGTTGGGTTGTCGAGGATGGGATGGATGGAGACGGAGTTGGGAGCAGCACTAGTCTAGTTGCAGTTGGTATTCAGCCAGAAGATTGTAATGTATGTATGGGATTCCCTTTCGATCTGGAGGATGGGATCCTATTACGTTGGCTGTTGGGATTAAAGATAGGATCGATAGCTCGATAGGAGCGGCGACAACCGCGTGTGTGAGGGGAAGGTGACAGGGAAGGTCGAGGGAAGGTCAACCGGGGGGGCATTTGGGTGGAAAAGGGGTGACCAAGTGGTGGTGATAATATGACCAAAGGGCAACGTCGCAGGGAAGAATCTAAAACCCGGTTACGGAAGTGACACCGTCCGTCTCTGCCTGCAGCATGGTACCCACTCTCCGCTCTCTCACCCTAGCTGCTCTACCCCTTTTCCTCACTCTACCTCGGCAACAACTTCCCCTTTCCCCTGCACCCAATGTTACGCACCTCTACACCACTTGTTGAGAGTGTGCCTGTACATGGTGTCTCCCCTTCTCGTATGCACACTTTAATATCTCCGCCCTTTTGACAATCAAGCTAGTTGGACAACATATCCCGAGTTTGGTTCCGCCGTCGCCCTGATAGCCTGAGACGCAGAGACACGCCTCTGCCACACACACAATCCACACACCCTCGTCGCCCTCCGACTAGTGTTGCCGCCTTCGACATGCTCGACAGCGTTCCGTTCCGTTCTCGTGCCTCTCCTCTTCTTGTGCGCGCTATATTCATTTCACCTCGTTCCTCATATCGTGACACGCCCAGCAATCGTCGTGCGCGGCGGGTGACAATTTCAACGACCCCTTTGCATATTTGCACAACTGCTGGGCAATAAGCTGGGTCCTGAACCGGCAGCCGGGTAACATCTTATCGCAAATATAGATCCCACGCGTGTTGTAACAAGACTTTGAATCCATGAATCCCTGGACGCAAAGGCATGTACTAGTGGTGTGCGGCCAGTGGCCAATGCCCCTCACAGCGAGCACAGCAAACACCTCAGTTGCCCAACAAATGAGACATGTCCACATGCGCCACACGACGTGCTCTCTATGCGGCTCTGCGCTAGTTTGCTTTATACAATCAGCCGGACTCCCATGCCATGCGCGTCCAGGATCCCATTCACACTCCACATCAGGCGCGACGTGTCGAGGGCCGTCAGATTCCGCTTCCACTCTCCATCTCCGTCTCCGTTCCCGTCTCCGCCCGTTGACGAGTTGCGAGCGTGCATCACAATCTCGCGACACGCGTCGACGCTAGCCCGGCACAGCTGGTCGAGCGTCTCGCGCGAGACGTGCACATTTTTGGGTGCGCGGTGAGCGTCGCCAGTGTCAGGCACCTTGAACACATCCACGTCCTTGCCCGCCCACCAGTCGCCTGTTTCGTGGCGCAGCGACTCGCCACCGACAAGCGACGTCTTGGGCTCGAGGATACCCAGGTGCAGTAGAAGCTCAACGGGGAGAGGCAAGGGCGAGACATTGGCGAGCGCCGACGCCTCGGGCACAGGCACCTCGTTGTTGGTAGCGCCAAACTGGTACGCCAGATCTTGCAGAAGGCAGAGCGGCGCAGCAGGAAGCACTGTGGCGTCAGCAAACCGACCGAAGCAGACTACTCACCGGTACCTGGAGGGTCGGGGTATGGATCAGCGAGAATAGGAAGCAGAGCGACAGCCTATGTCTGTCAGTGCAGATCTCGGGATATACACGAATTGTGTGAACTCACGTTGGTGCAGAAGGTCTTTGCGTATGCGAGCCCCTCGTCCGCCTGACCCTTTGAGGCGTCTTTGGCAGCGGCAAGGGCATTGTGCACCTCTTCGCCGAGACACTTGCTCTTAATCGTCTTGCCAACATTCTTGAGGAGCTTGACGAGCTCCTCGGCGACGTCGACGGCCGGCTGCCAGCGCTCGCCCACACGAACGCCCTTCATGCTCTCGTGCTCGCGCTCGCGGAGAATCTCGATGCCAAAGTACTCGCCCACTTTGGCCTCGTTCATCTCGCCGCTGGCCCACGCCTTGGCAGAGAGGAGGTTGCCTGTGCCCCATTCAGTGTCCGAGGCCAGGTACATGCCCAGCACGCCCCGGAGTGCCGCCTCACCCGGGTTACCCCCGCCCTCGGCAAAGTACACGCGGTGGTTGGGCTGCGAGAATGCGGCATTCACCAGGTGCAGCGTCGAGAGAAGGTTGAGGTTGTGCAGGTCGGTAGGGAACGCTAGGGGCAGTGCGCTCGGCAGGTGGGTCGGTGGAGCGGAATCAAGCGCCGACTTGGGAGCGGCCTTGAGAAGGGCGTTGATGGCCGTGACCGAGATGTCAACGTCCGACATGGCGGCGGTGCTAACAGTTAATAGATGAAGTGAAGATGAGGAGAATGAGGAATCAACCTCGTGCACTTTGTAGCCAGAGTTGCTCAAAAGTCGTCGTGGCCGTGACCGGATTGTTACAGCATGAGGACGTCATTGTCGAGCAGAGTGGAGGGGGGTCTCGGGTGGAGGTGATCAAGGAACTCCTTCATGATTTCCCTAATGAGCTTGAATACAAGTATCCGAAGCGGAATACAACTGGAGGTATTATTGACTTTCGCACAGACCTCACCCCCGCCAAGACGTCATTGGATCCTTGTGGCTTCGCGTTCAACGCCATCTGGCGGACACCTTGGCGCCAGACCACCCATCGACAACAACATCGCCCACCATTTATCCAACGCGGCAGGCATGATCGAGCCTCCGCTTACCATCCCCTTTCTGCCAGATGTGCAGATAGGGGGTGCGCTACCTACGAGTCCCGTGCGTGTTGCGGCATGGACAGCAACGACGGCGGCCGGACCGTCACGACGACTGGCTCTCGCTGGTGCTGACAATACCGTCTGGATCTGCACCTCGCGCGTCGGCGCACCCTCCCTTCTTGTTCCACCCGACATCTCCTTGGGAGGCGCGGCGTTAAACCCAAATGCGTCTAGAAACGTATCGGCGTCGTCGGCGGGTACGGCCGTCTCGGGGTTGCAACGACCACGCGCGTTGTCAACCACTTCCTCTGTGATGACCACAACCTCGCTGCGACGAGTACTGTCTCCTGAAGGGACGACAGCGGCCGTCATACCCTCTCCGCAGGTCTCTGCCGCCGTCGCCTCGCCAACAGACATGCCGACCGCGCACCGCACCTCGGCGTCCGTGACGGAACGGAGCGATCTACTGCAACACCTGCGAGAGCAGGCCGAATTGCCAGTGGACGACCGGTCGTCACTCGGTTTAGGGTTTTCTGGGATGACCCGACGGGGTATCAGCACGCCACAACCAAGAGAAGACGGGTCAGACGCGAACGCTGGCGGCAGCCGTACCCCCAACTCTACAACAAGCTCGCACGAGTCGAGCGGACGCAACATCACCTCCAAAATCACGGGTTTCCTGAGCCGCTCGGCAGGAGAGGATGAGTGTGCTGCGCGCGAGGCGCATGCCAAGCTGGAGGAAATGGAGGTGGAGCGCGAGATGGAGCGAAATGCCGCAGAAGATGCGCGTGAAGCCGAGGAGAACCGCGCCATCAAAAAGGCAGAGCCAAGGGCCGCGGAAACTGCCGCAGCCGACGATGGCCATACCACGCCAGGAGTGGACGACGAGTCTGAGGCTCCCGTCCGCATCGTGCTGCCGGAACCCGGGCGCGGGACGATCGTCGACGTTGCAGTGCTCGAGGAGGTCAACGAGCTTGTCGTCCTCCGAGATGTCGGCCTGCTTGATGTCATCACGCTCTCGTCGCTCCAGCTCACCACTCACGTGAGCCTTGATCACGCGAGTCCTCCCACGGCCACTGGCGAAGCGAGCCGAACGCCACGGCTTGCGCCGTCCTGGCTATGGCGCCGCGTACACCTCGCTGCAAGGGAGGAGGGTGCCGTTTTGGTGGTCAATGGCGAGCCGTGGCCGTCACCATGGCCAAGTCCCAATGGCGAAGTCACCCGCGTTGCCATGCTGGCCATTCCATCACATGCCTGTGTGGCGAACCTTGAACTGCCAGGCGTAGGCGACATTGGCGTGGCGTCCTGCGGCGAGGCAAGCTACCTGCTGCACACCACAACAACCTCGGTGATGTCGTACCGAGTCGTCTTCCCATCTTCACCCCCACATTCGAGAGCCGCAACACCCCAACCAAACTCCGCGTCTGCTTCCAAACACACCTCCCCACATCTCAAACCACAGACAGCACACCGCACAGGCGCTCTTGCCAACGTTCGCTCGCCTCGGTTGAAGCCAGAGGGACATCAGAGTGGCCTGGCAAAGTTTCTCGCTACCCGGCGTATGGGCCGCAAGCCCGACGTTGTCGAAAAGGCCACGCCTGCGGGGGTGGATCAGGGAGTTGAGGTTCAGCGTGACGGCGGCGGACACTGGCAGAGTATCCGACTGCATGACAACGGACAGGGTGTAGGCCTCGGCGACGATCACGTTGAAGCCTTCGAGTTTGACGGTCAAAAACTCCACGTATGTGGGTCGCTGTCCGTGCCGGAAGGAGCACCAAGGGACGTTAGTTTCACGGCCGGGTGGCAGGACGTGTGCATCGTGGCAGACAACGAAAAGTTGGCTGTGTACGGCCGGACATCGCAACAAGGGCCTGAGTCGTGAGTAACAGCCCCTTGGCCCCAACTAAGACCAGATGGAAGCTACGCAAGTCGCTGAACGCCCGCGTCGCGTGTTTAGGCGGCGGCGTCCTCCACACTGTCGAGGACAAGGCCGTAACCAACATCGATTTGGGCAGCCTACAGCGCAGAGTGGAGGCCAAGCTACAAACGGTCCCCGCAGGAGACCACTTGTGCCCCTCGGGCGTCGATTGTTTGTTTGTCGCAGACAGTGGGTGTTGACACGGGACGCGCCTCTGACAACAGAACAAGGGACAGTAACGAAACAGACGCCCTCGAATTACCTGCATGGGGTGCCTGCAAAGGATGGCTCGCCAAGCGATACCGGGGCCGCAGTGACGTACTCGACTACGTTGCCCTCAGAGTACGCGTATGGCGGGCGTTTCTTGGTCGCTGGCGACGAGGACGGAGTCGTCCGTGTATGGGATGCTCGGTGAGTAGACGGTATAGGATTGAACTGACGGCAGCACGTTACTCTTGCGGGGCGCGTTTACCCTGTTTGACGACAGCGTTCGCTCTGCAACGCTGCTGGACATGGAGGAGGCGGGAACACTGCGAGGGACGCTACTGTGCACTTCGGTGCGGGGCTCGGTGTCGGTGGTCTCGCTGCGGGGCATGGAACAAATGTTCTTAATCCCTGCGGCGCGAGCGCCCCTCACGCGTATTTACATCGGTGGAAAGGACATCCTCCTTGCCTACGAGATACAAAAGGCGCGCGTGTGGAACATTGAGACGGGCGAGTTTCGACGCTCAACTGGTCTCGACTCGGCAGACGACATGCTGAACGCGCCGGGATGGGTTGAAGTGCGGTTCCAAGCCGCACCGCCGCTCGACAGTCCAGTATCCAAAGTCGTTGGTCCTGTGCCGCTTGGCTCTGACCTGGGCCGTTTACTGCAGCTCGACCTGCGCGAGCTCGGCAGGTGGCTGGCAGCGAGCACGGGCGTTTCACGTCTTCCTGCCCTCCGCGGCCTCCTCAGCGTTTTCCTCACTTTTGGCATTAACCCAGGCATTGATGAAGTGTGCACCCATAATCTGGGCATCACTCCGCCTTCGCGCCCAATAGCGGTGGGGTGGGAAGGCCCCCACGCGACTGCCACAGTTGCCTACACCACGCCGACCGGCGCATGGAACGTGGGTCCGATGACAACGTGCCTGCGCCAGTTAGCGATAGTGTCGCTGCTCCGACCCTTCCTCGACTCGCCAGAGCATGAACAGGCAGCCGCCGACGTGATTGCATTTTACTCGGCCTCCTTGCCGGAAGACGCTTACGAGGCGGACATTGGCCTGTTCGCAGCATACTACATCGACTCGGCATTTGACGTGCAGCAGGCTGCACGTATGCTCTTCAACGCGCGCCTGAGCCGCATGCCCAACGAGGAGGTGCAGAAGCTTGTCGCCCAGTGGAGCGAGAAATGTGAGACTTATTCAAAACGTCATCGCTGACCTCAGTGCCAATTAACCTTCCCCTGGACTCTCAGCTCAGCGATGAAGGCGCCCGTGCTCTGACCATGGTCGGCGGCATGGCCTTGCACCGCTTCGAGTGCATGTCTCCAAGGTAAGTGTTACGTGCCGCTGAACCTAACGCGCAGTGCCCTCAAAGGCGTGGCCGAGTCAATCGACATCTACCTCAACGACCCGCACCACACGCACGTCGACCTCGCCATCGAGCTGTGCGCTAAGGGCTTCTCGACGTGGCAGACATACGTCGATCCCATGAACCTTCTGCGACGACTGTTCTTCCTTGCAACGCACAAAGAGATTGGTGCCAACCTCGCGGCCCAGGCTCGACTAGCTGTGCTGCAAGTAGCGTCATCGAACGCGCCGCTCTTTATGTCCACCCTGTCCATGGACATTCTCGATGCCAGGACGCTGGAGGGCCGCATGAGCATCATGAAGCTTTGTGTCTTCATGGCGCGTAAGCGGCCGGCGCTACTCGAGAATGGTCTGCCGCGCATTGCCGAGGCCGTCGTCAAGTCGCTCGACCCCAACATTGGCAAGATGCGCGACGACGTGTGGGAGGCTGCAACTGTCATCCTCAACACACTCGTCGAGGCGTAAGTTGCCAGGTGCGCCATGTAGCTGACAATAGTTTCACGACAATTGCCTTCCACCCCGGCACGCAGAAGCTGGCTGTGGGCACGAACGAGGGTGCCGTGGTCATGTACGAGCTCAAGACGGCGTCGCGGCTGTACGTGCTGGAACCGCACCACCACCCCGTGTCAGCCGTGTCGTTTTCGCCCGATGGGCGCCGCCTCGTGACCGTCTCTCTGCTCGAAGGCGACTCGACCGTGTGGAAGGTCGGCTCGAGCCTGAGCGGATTCTTCACTGTCGGCGGGCCGCCCCGTCAAGGCGGCAAGCCCGGCCAGCCGTACAGACGGTTCCCCATCTTCCGCGCTGGATCCAGTAAGCACTCACCTGCGCCACCCATACTAACGCCCAGCACCGATGGGCGACACTGGCGCTCTCAGCGATGTGCGCATCTCGTGGCCTGCGCCACGCACCGCCTGCATCACCATCAAGGAGACAGCGCTCAACTACGAGACGACCTAGTCGTCGCAGCACACCGATTCACCAATAGATTGCCATTGCAGGGTATAATGCTGAATGTGGATACTGGCGGGTTTTGCTCAAGTGCTACTTCAAAAGCGGTTGAGATGACCGCAGCTTGCAGAACACACTCATGGCAGGCCCGTGCGTGGACGCAGGAACCTTTGCTATCAACTACGGCGCACGGTCTGCTGGCTCTCCTGGAGCGACCTGTGTGCATTCCTGATGGAATGTCTTGCAGAGTATGACACTTAGATCTCAACCTGACGGTGCCCCTTCTCTGCTATCATGCCGCGCCATCATGATGGCCGCTCCCGGGACAATCTGCGTGCTACCGTTCATCACTTGGCATCGCTGATCGTTACTGAGGTATTGACGATCTCACTACAACCAAACCCTGCGGCGAGGACGTGATGGGTGATGAGCCGATTTGTCCACGTCCTGCACCGTGCTGTATACCAGGTGATCGACTAACCCGCAAACGCTAGCAAGTGGCGGGAGTCGGCTCGATGGTCAAGGGGGGAGCCCACGAAACGCGCAGGGCAGGTAATATGGTGAATTTGAGAATAGTACTGAAAATGCGGTGACGGTGGTGGGGTGATGAGGCGGGCGCAAGCCATGATGGCGTCGTAGTGAGCGTCTTGCAGTGGTCAGATCACTCGGGTGATATATACAGAGAGTGAGCTCGCCACTGGGTACATCTTGAATCCCTATCTTACACCATTGCGCAGGGAACAAGCAATCATTGCAACACTGACAACAGCGACGAGTGACCACTGCCATGCTCTTACCGCTGGCGCTGGCCGCCCTTATTTCCTTGCTCGTGACGCAAGCCCAGCCGCTCGAAGCAGCGCCTGGCGGGCGCCCGCTCAAGGGCGGCCGTCCCGGGCGGGTGTCGCGGGCCGACACGTACGCGATAGACGTGACATCCAACACACTCCCCAACCAATACTACCACGCCTACGACAAGCGCGACGTTACACAGATGCCTGTCAACATCACGGCCGCCAACGCCACGCTCTGGCAGATGTGGCGCCGCGGAGAGCTCTCCAAGGAGAGAGAGATGCTCGAGCATTACCTGTATCGCCGCAGCCTGCCCCAGGATCCAACATCCAAGGCCAAGCGCGGCAAGAAGAGCAAAAAGTCAAAGCTCAAGCGTAACGCCAAGCGACGACGACCCAGCGTCGCTGCCCGCGGTGAAGACCCAGAAGCCACCAGCAAACCCCCCAAGACCACCGAGAAGGCAACCAAAGGTACCGACGAGGAGACCGGCAGCAGTGCTGCCAAGGGCTCCGACAAGGCTTCCGGCAGTAGTTCCTCCAAGGATACCTCCAGCGGTGCTGCCAAGGGCTCCGACAAGGCTTCCGGCAGTAGTTCCTCCAAGGATACCTCCAGCAGTACCTCGAAGACCTCGGAAAAGGATAGCGCCGATAAAGGTGGCTCTGGCAGCGCCGTGAAAGGTGCGGGCAAGTCAGCGCCCGCGGCCGCTGAGGAGGAAGACGACACATACAGCGATGAAGAAACCGCTGACGCCGACACGGCCGACGCCGACATGGGTGACGAGGAAGAGGACGACACGGAGGACGAAGACTCGGACGAGATGGGCGGCTCGTCTAGCTCTGGTGGCGGAAGCTGCAAAAAGGGCAAGGGCATGTGCGGTGGCCCAACGTCTCAGATTGTTTCTGGTGAGAGGCTGTATGGCCAAGTGGCATCACTGACGGGACAGTCTGTGACGATGATGGCGAATATGACGAACTCACCGACTGCTCCAAGATTGAAGGACGTCCCATTTGCATGTAAGTGTCTGCTGTGGCCACTGGTCATCTGACGACAGTGCACGTCCCGATGTCGGCTTCACCGGCTGCTTCGACAAGGGCATGACCAAAATCCTTGACCCATACGGACTCATCTTCACTGACGACCCCGAGGACAGGCCTTCTTGGTGGGGCGACGGCGGTAACGGGGGCGACGAGGGAGACGAGGACGAATGGGAGTGGGAGTGCATCCAGTGGGAGGGGGAGGAAGAGGAAGGGGGGGGAGACTACGAGGTGGGTGAAGGGGGAGGAGGCGGCGGGATGGGGGACGACGACGAAAGCGGCTCATCTAGTGACAGTGAATCCGAAGCGGAACCAGACGTCCCCTACGAAGTCGAAGGCGAAGACTGTGGCCCCGGTGAGGAGTCTGTTACAGACGAAGGGGGCGAGAGCGAGACCGGCAGTGGCGGGGGAGGAGGTGGCGGAGATGACGGAGGCGGGGGAGAGGACAGCGACAGCGGATACGGAATGGACGACACCGCTACCGGCAGTGAGGAAGGCGGAAGCGAGAGCGAATACAGCGACGATGCTACCGGCAGTGAGGGGGCAACGGGCGGCGAGGGCCACGATGGCAGTGACAAGCCCTGCGCTGACACCCAAGGAACGATGGGGTCCGAAAACAACTCGGGGTCGTCCAACTCAGCAGAAGAAACGGCCGGCGAAACTGAGACCACAGAGACGGACGACGCAGTTGACCCCGACGCCAGTGCAGCCGGCGCTGGGTCGTCCAACTCAGCAGAAGAAACGGCCGGCGAAACTGAGACCACAGAGACGGACGACGCAGGTGACCCAAACGCCAGTGCAGCCGGCGCTGGGTCGTCCAACTCAGCAGAAGAAACGGCCGGCGAAACTGAGACCACAGGGACGGACGACGCAGGCGAGCCCGCCCCCGACGCCGCCGCAGGTGACCCAAACGCCAGTGGAGCCGGCGCTGCAGGCAACCCAGACGACGACGACCCCGATGATGATGATGATGATGATGATGACGACGACGACGGGTGCGGCGACGACGCCAACCCCAATTCGTCCGGAGAAGAGACCGGAAGCACCACCGGAGCGACGTCGAGCGCCGGCGAGGTCGGCATGTCTGGGGGGGGGGAGGACACCAGTTATGACGAGAGTAACAGCGGCGGCGGCGGCGGCAGCGACGACAGCGGCGGCGGCGGCAGCGACGACAGCGGCGGCGGCGGCGGCAGCGACGACAGCGGCGGCGGCGGCGGCGGCGGCGGCGGCGGCGGCAGCGACGACAGCGGCGGCGGCGGCAGCGGCAGCGAAAATAACAGCGGCGGCGGCGGCAGCGGCGGCGGTGACAAGGGCAGCGATAATGGCAGCGGCGGCGGTGACAACAACGGAACTAAGGCTGGCGAGGCCCAGCATGCGACGACTCTGGATCCGATCCCCGTCGAGTTCGACTGGGATGGTGGGACGATCACTCCCACAGTTACGCCGTTTGTTACCGCCTCGTCGCATGAGGGCGAGATGAGGACGGAAACGCTTGCGACGTACCAGACTTTCGACGACATCAACCAAACCGTCACGTTAACCAAGACCATGACCTCGATGCCCACTGACTCTCCCGACCCTACCGAAGACGCAGGCAACGGCGGGGGTTCAAAGACGCCAATGGCCTTCAATGTTGACGGTGAGACAGTCACCGCTGAAGTGGTGCCTACTCCAACGACCGCCGCGAAGACGGAGGACGGCAAGGTAGTGAAGCAGCTCGGTTATGTTGGGGAGCTGAAAACCAAGAAGGAAAATGGCGAGGAGATAACGGCCTCGGCGACCTCGTGGACCGCGACCACTACTGCCCAGGCGACACTCGCTGCTGGGCATACTACCATGGTTATGGGCGATGAAACCATTACGGTGCCACAGGAGACCACAACAATAACCATTACGACCGAGAAAGACCAGAAGCTGACGACGCAGACTCTGGTCTCCCTGTACGCTGTGGCCGAGGACTCTAAGGGGTCGAAGACGACAGGGTACTGGCCCGCGCCGAGCCCAGGTGGCGGAGGCAGCAACCCCCCCGAGGAACGCCACGCAGACACTCCAGGGGAGCTTCAGGAACAGGAGGTCGAGTTTGACTACAATAATACGAAGACCAAGATCAAGGTCAAGCCGACCCAGACGCTTCAGACGTCGGAAGTCGACGGAAACAAGGTCCCGTGGACACACACCATCGCGATGGCCACGATTACGGTCACAGACCCAAACAATAATCAGACTTCCACGGTCACGCTCTCGACGTCGCTTGTCGGTGGACAGCCCATGCGCAGGAACTATCTCCGCGGGCTGCTGACAACAGTGGTTCCGGTAATCAGGCCTGTTCCGACGCCAAAGCCGACACCGGCGCCAACGCCCAAGCCTACGCCCAGGCCGGCGCCAAAAGCGACGCTCAGGCCGACAGGTCCTACGCCGACAGCGCGCGCCGGGGCGCCTCTCGCGCCGCGTGCAGCTCCGACACACGTTCCAGCGCGTGCGGCACAACCAGTCGCACCGGTGGCACCTGTGGCACCTCTCGCACCGCGCGCGTTGAAGCCTGTCGCGGCGCCAGTCAAACCAAGGCCACCGCCCGTCGCGAAGCCGCCCGCACCTCCACCTGCTCCCGAAGTCCACACGCACGACCGACGCTCACACGACACGGACGAGTACGAGTTTGTGTGGATATACGAGGACGGCCATGTGGAGAAATACTTTGGTCCCAAGCCAAACCGGCAGATACCTTCCAAACGACGTTCTCCACCGCCAGCCAAGCCTGCGGCACCAGCCAAGCGCGCACCAGCACCAAAGTCACCGGCGCCGAAACCGCCCTTCCCGCCGAAATCGTTAAAGGCACCCGTCAAAGCGCCAGCAAAAGCCCCAACGAAAGCGTCAGTCAACCCCGTCAAGGCTCCGGTCAAGGCGCCGCCGAAATCCCGGTCCCCAGGGAACGCAGTTCCAAAGGCTCCTCCCGCTATCAAGGCGCCAGCGAACAACACCCGAACGGGCGCCAAGACGGGGCCGCAGCCGCTCAACGCAAAGCGCGGCAACAACACCGGCACCGTCGCAGCCAACGGCGCGGCTTTGGCCAAGGCGCAGGCAGACGCAAAGGCCAAGGCTGAGGCCAGGGCTGCTCGAAAGGTCAAGCGGCAGAGGAAAATCGACCGTCAGCGCAAGCGAGTCGACGCCACGAGGGCGCGTATCAAGCAGTATCTTCCAAAGTTATAGGCACCTTCCCCCCCGTTTCACTTGGGTGAACGATAGACTCTAGAGCCCGCACACCCCACCTCCTGTAACTCCATATCCCATCTCGCATTAGCAAGCATTATGCATTGGTCCGATTGTCGTGAGAAGTTGGGTGGGGCCGTCAGTGCGGGGTCAGTGTGCGTGAGGTATGGATGAGCGGCAGGTCAATGAGCAGACAGCCGGACACCACATGTGGCGTTTCATGAGGGTCGGAGCGCCGTTGTCTGCTGGCGATTGAGGTCCGAATCCGGCGTCGCCTAACACATGGCACAGCACATTGGCCACATTCTAACCCCAATGCCGCACGCTGTCCCCGTCGCGCGTCGTAAGTTGAAGGAGGGAGAGTGAGCGAAGAGTGAACACTCTGAAAGCCATGTCTTTCTGGGTCGAGGTTGATCGACCCAGGCACGGTCGCGCTTGAGCGGGCGTTTGTTGTCCGCCGCCACGTCCCAGGGACCAAAAATGGCCCCGCCCACCCGGACCACCCACCACACGCGGTTCCACGGCCACGGTTCGCGCCTCCCTCACTCGACCACGGCGGCTGTGTACAACGAGGCAGGCAAAAGTCGAGCAAGCCGTCGTCCCGTGCTTTCCAACAAACCATCTCAACACCTCTCCCCTCTTCTTTTCGTCTTTCCCCTTTTTCGCTTCCGCCCTCGCCGTCGCCATGCCCCCTCCCCAGTCTGCGCTCAGGTCCCAAGTCAAGGGCGGCATCGCGGCCAACGGCAAGTCGGCGGGGACCGCAGCGACCCCTGCCGCTGCCTCTGCTGCGCCCGCGGCCGGCGAGCGTTCCGACGAGCACACCGGCAAGCCCGACCAGGCAAAGTACAATGCCGAGCAGGATGCGCTCAACAAGCAGATTGAGGCTGTGCGGAGCAAGCTTGTGAGTCTGCGCGCGACGCCAGCGCTGCCCGGATTGGCTGCTGACACCCGTAGGACGGCGTGCGGTCGCGGATCTCGCTCGCGCAGGCGCCCAAGGGCGACGACAGGCGCTCGCAGCTCAAGACCGAGATGGACGCGCTGCGTACCGCCCAGGGCAAGAACAAGACGGAGCGTAACAAGATCTTTGAGGAGATGCGCAGACTCCAGGACAACGTCAGCAAGACGACCAAGGGTGTCGAGTCGCAGCGCCAGAAGACGGGCTTCAAGAGCGTCGCCGAGATTGACCAGCGTATTGCGTGAGTGTTCTGCAGCGGTAGCTGCAGAAAAACCCGGGGACATATCTAATGCCAGATCGCTCGAGTCGCAGGTCGAGTCTGGGTCGATGAAGCTCGTGGAGGAGAAGCGCGCGCTGCAGGAGATCACCACGCTCAAGCGGGCGCGCAAGACGCTCGAGGCGTCGGGGTCGTCTGACGACGCCATTGCCGCGCAAAAGGCCCGCATCGACGAGCTCAAGAAGCAGCTCGACGACCCCGAGGCCAAAAAGGTCAGCGACCGTTACGACGAGCTCAAGAAGGAGATGGACTCGCTCCGCGCAGAGGGCGACAAGGCGTATCAGGAGCGCAACAAGCTCTACGACGAGCGGAACGCCCTGTCCAAGGAGGTTGTAAGTAGCGCTGAGCCCACGCCATGTTAACGCTCTAGGACGAGCTGTACAACAAGAAGCGCGAGACGGCGCAGGCGTTCCACGACGCCAAGGACAAGTACTACGCCAAGGTTCAGGCTATCCGCCAGGCGCGCAACGACCGCTACAAGGCCGAGAAGGCCAAGGAGGACGAGGCCCGCCGCACCGAGGAGATTGCCCGGCTGCGCGAGGAGGCCAAGATGCCCGCGTACGCCGCCGAGATTGAGGACTGCACCATCCTCATCAACTACTTCTCTGGCAAGTACGGTGTCGGCGAGGTGCCCGAGACGAGCGCAGCAGCTGCGGGCAAGAAGGAGCCTACGATCGCGGGCGTTAAGGCGCCGGAGATCCGCCAGGTCGAGTCCGACTTTAAGGGCATGCAGCTCAAGAAGAAGGACGACGAGCTCGAGGGCTTCTTCAGCGGCTCGGGCAAGGGCAAGAAGAAGGGCGGCAAGAAGGGCGGTGCCTCGGCCAACGCGTCCAACGCCGCCTCGGGCACCGCTACCCCCACGGCCGCGTCGTCCGACGCCATTCACCTCCCAATGAACCTCCTCTCGTCGCTCCTCTCCTTCGGTATCCAGCCGCCCTCGGGCAAGGACGACGTCCAGCGCACCGTTACCGACCTCGAGACCAAGAAGGCTTGGTTCGAAGCAAACTCGGAGGCCAAGACCAAGGTGGGTGGCAGCGTTGCGGCTTGCACTAACTGCCAGGAGGAGATTGCTCGCGTCGAGAAGGTCGTCGCAAAGATGCAAAAGAAGAACGCGTCTTCCGCTGCCAACGACGACGACGACGACGCAGAGGCCACGCCAGAGGAGACCGCTGATGGTGAGTGTTGGCCGTGGACTGGAGATGCAATGCTGACGATGTGTAGCCGAGACGACCGAGCCCGCCGCCGAGGCCAAGGAGGAGGAGCCCAAGGCGTCCGAGGACGCCGCGGTCGAGGCGTGAACGGTGTTCACCTCGCGCTTCAAGTGTCGGAAACACACACTATCCGTATCGGTATCTAGCACTACTGGGTGATGCACGGGCACATGGCATCTTGAGTCGTAGACGAACGTGCGGAAGTAGAGTGGGCAATCAGTGGCCATTGGTGGCTCAGAGGCGTTGCGGCACATGTCAGAGATTGATGGCGGAGCCCCGCACGGTGACAGCATGCGCCGACCTCGTCGGACACATCGCAGCACCCCGTCTCCCCCAGCTCTTTGGTCTCGACGAGACTGAATCTCTTCCTTCTCCTTTCTCTCAACCTCTTGCCACCATGTCGAGCAGTAGTGGCAGCAGCAGCAGTTTCCCCGTGCAGCGCTCGGCGTCGATGCCCGGCGCCGACGCCTCGAGCCACTCTGCACCAACCACGTCCCCGCCATCGCACAACCAACACCTTCCCGCACGTTCGTCGCCCCTCGCCGCGATGGAGCGGCGGTCGATTTCGAGCAGCGACCAGCCGACGCTGGCGTCGCGCGCGCGGCCGCGCGCCCTAGGTCGTGCGAAGCAGCTGCGCGCCGAGGTCGATGCCGTCGTCAAGCGCCGTGTCGGTGGCGTCCTTGGACGAGGGTGAGTCGCGCCGCTCCTAGGCGTTGTGATGGCGCCCGAAGCCGCCCTGCTGGTGGTCACGCGCCCACGAGCGCACGAGCGCACGAGGCGCACGCATGCACGCACGCACTGACGCACAGGTTCATTCTTAAGACGGGTACGCCGCCACTGTCCCCAAACTCGCCGACGCCAGGTTGCTGACCAGCCCAGACCATTACCCGACGGGCCGCGCGCTCGACCTCGACCTCAACGTCCAGGGCGCACCAAACTTCCGTGCGCCCAACGAAGAAGGTCTGAACGTCTTTGGCGTCGCGCAGCCCACCGTCCCCGGCCTCAAGTCGATTCTCACTATCCTCTCGTGCCAACCGCGGCGCGGCTCGCCCCTCGGCTCCCCCGAGTCCCTCATGATCACCGCCACGAGCACGAGTAGTGGCCGCCGCCGCTCGTCCACTACCGTCGTTGACCTCCGGGGCCACACGATCTGGTTCTCCACACGCGAAGAGACACTCGGTGAGTAACCGCCACTACCCACATGTCACCGGTCGTGTACCTAGCTAACGCAAGTTTACATGTACGCTTCCTTGCGTTGCCGGTAACGTGCGCTGATATCTAGTTCCGGCCGCCCGTACGTCTTGCGCGATGCGTCGGCGCCTCTCAAGACACTCGCGTTGTCGGACCGCGCCGACAACCTCGAGGACATTGAGCGCCGCCTCAAGCTCGACATTCTCGAGGAATCTCGCCGGTACGGCGGCCTGATCCTGTGCCACGACGAGGTCGCCGGGGGCGAGATTGTCCCGGCGTGGGTCGCGGTCGACGAGCGCAGCATCAAGACGCCCAAGGAGATCTTTGAGGATATCCGTAACCAGGGCTGGCGTGTTGACTACTGGCGTATCCCAGTCGGTCCCGACCGTCCCATCGAGGTAGGCGAAGGGGTTCGAGACGCCGCTGACCGCAGGACAATTACCTCGATGCGTACGCTTCCCGCCTCAAGGACGTCGACCCGCTCACCACGTCGCTCGTGTTTAACTGCGGCATGGGTGTGGTGCGGAGTGGGTTGACTGGCCAGTTCCGAAACTAACCCCACAGCGACGTTTGCCATGTGTGCTGCCCTGCTGGTTAGAAGGGCGCAATATCTCCAGCGCGGCCTCGACGATCCCTTCCCTCTTGCAACGGGCTCCGGCTTTAGCACTGTATGTTTTGTTGGCGATCAGCGCTGACACTTAGCCCTCTGGCGCACCTGGCACAGCCACACCCCAAGCTGCCCAGGTCATGCAGCAGCTGTCGCAGCAAAAGACGCTCAACACCAGTCTGCTCAAGGTCACGCGTATGCTCGATGAGAGTAGGTATGGTTCGCACGTACAATACCTAATACCAGGCCTTCCTTCGCGACGTTCCACTGCAGCCATCGACCTGCTTTCGACACACCCCAAGCTCCTCGACTCGCTGAGAGCCGCGCACATGGGCAACTACCAGATTGTGCTTTCTCTAATTTCAAGCCTGGACCACGGGCGCGAGCTCAAGCGCCTTGTCGACATGATCATTGATGACTGTGACGATGTCGTCAACCTCCGCGAGATCGTCATCGAGTATCGTATCAAGTACAGCGTCGTCACGCACGACAACCCCGACGGCCAGTGGTACCTCGACAAAGCCGTTCGATCGGTAGGTACTTCGTCCTCTGGGTCACCTAACCCCAGCTCGAACAATACTTTGACCTCATCGTCTTTGCGGCGTACGTCGAGAGCGACCAGGGCATGATGGCCGGAGTCAAGTTTTCGACATGGCTCAAGGCAAGTTTCTCTGACTTGCATTATGCTAACTTGCCAGGGTCGACCAGAGATCTGGAAGTAGGTTTGACATTGTCGCACGCACTGACTGCTGCCAAATCAAGGTGCTGCGTCGTCGCTGGGGCGACCGCTTGTTTGCATTCGCGCCAGCAAACGACCTCAGTGTTATCTCCAAGTCGCTCGACCAGCGCGAGGGAAGCTCGAGACGCCGCCAGGACGACCTCGAGGGCGGACGGGTGCTTGGTGACGAGTGGGCCGAGCACGTCGTCAAGAGCCGCAGCGGTATAATGCTCCGCGCTTCGTGAGCTAACAAGGGTGGTGAGAGCTGACATCAGCACGCTGCTCAAGCGCGACTTATGGAAGGCAGACACTGCCTCCAGCACTGATGGCGTGCGCGGCGCGCACGGTTTCCGTCAAGTATCTGGCACGGCCGTGTACACGACGGGCCAGCCGACGCAGGAGGCCATCAGCACGATCCTCGGCGTTGTGAAGGAGCGTACCCCTAACGTCTCCAAGGTCGTGTGGATCTGTTTGCGCGAGGAGCCTCTCGTCATGATCAATGGTGAGCTGGGGGTGGATTGCGTCGCAAGCTCACGCCAGGTGCACCGTATTGTCTTAGAAGGGATACTACAGCTCTGCGTAACATGCGCGACTACACTGGTGTGTCCGCTGCGCGCCTCGAGTTCCTCGAGGAACGGCTCAAGAGCGACGTTGTTGCCGAGCTTGCCGCGTTCGGCGGCACCCTCCTGCTCCACAGCGAGACGTCGGACGGCAAGGTCGTGCCCCTGTGGGAGAAGGTCAACAAGGATGACGTCGAGTCCATTCGTCAGGTCATGGACGACGTCGAGCTCTCTACCACTGACGTCAACCTCATCTTTGAGCGTGTACCCATCACCTCGGAGTCCTCACCAGACGTAAGCTCGAAAATTGACGTCGAGCTTACTCCAGTTCCACGATCTGACGCAGCTGCTCGACGTGTGCACGCGCATTGACATGGAGACGACGGCAATCATCCTCAACGACCAGCTAGGCCGCGGGCGTAGTTCGAACACGGCGGCCATCATCCTGCTCATCCAGCGCTGGCTCAAGCGTAGCCGCGACCCGCACCCGCCTTCTACGCCAGCAGCGCGCCGCAACGCTTCCCGCAGTAGACTACATGGACCCCCGGCGTCCACTACCAGCTGGCAGATTATCAACTCGTGTCTTCGTGTCATCCGTAACGGCTCCGAAGTCAAGAGGGTGAGTTGCCAGCACGTCACCGCTAACTCTCCAGGTTGTGGACGAGGCAATTGACCGCACGTCCGCGACGTTCAACCTCCGCGACGCAATCGAAGAGTACCGCGACCAAGCTGAGGAGGCCAAGACGCCCGAGGCGCGTGCAGGCTGCATCGATCGAGGTGGGCTGGCACTGACGATGGTGACTGACAGCAGGCATGCACAGCCTTTTGCGGTACTTCCACCTCATCGTCTTCCAGGCGTACCTGGACGACACGCAGCCGGACGACAAGAATGCATACACGTTTGAGTCGTTTGTCAAGCACCGCCCGGTGTTCAAGACGCTGCAGACCGAGCTGCTCCAGGGCGGCATCGCAAGTCTTACCCCGCTCGAACGCGCCGAGCCTGCCGAGGGCATGGCGCTCGAGGACGAGGTGTCGCACGTCGTCGCCAACCGCACAGGCACGATTCTTTCCGCCCAAACAGTTAGTTGTGAGGGGCGTCACCAGCTAACGGCAGATACTCAAGTCAGACTTCTTCCTTGGCCTGCAAAAACAGAGCCTTCCCGAGTAAGTGCGGATGGGCCTCTCTCACTAACTGCAGGCGCGTGGAAGGAGCAGCCAACTACCGCAAGGTGCCACTCCTGCTGGACGACAAGCTCAACAAAGCCGCTGGCGCCGAGGAGCACTTTGTGTACGGCACGGGCATGCCTAGCAGTGAAGGACTGCGCAATGCGCTTGTCAAGATGGGCGCGGGGCCGAACGGTCCCCGCAAAGTGCTGTGGACGTCGTTGCGAGAGGTGCGTGGGTGTGTATGGACGTACGCTGACGGAGCAGGAGCCGGTTCTGGTGTGTAGACTGGGGTTGAACTAGACTGACAACAGTACGTCAACGGGCGCCCGCATGTCCTGCGACTCGTCGACAAGCCTCTCACAAACGTCGAGTGCGTATAGCTGCAGATCCGGGACTGTAGCTGACGACAGAACCACGGGCGTCACGGCCAACGTTGTGGAACGTATGGAGAACCAGTTCAAGGCGGACGTGCTCAAGGAGATCCGCGAGCAGGGGGGCAAGCTACTCCTGCACGACGAAATGGAGACAAAGCCGGGCGTGTACGAGGTCATCCCGATCTGGGAGAATGTCGAGCCCGAGAACGTCATGACGCCCGCCGAGCTGTACCGCGCCGTCGAGCAGGAACACTACCACGTCGACTACAAGCGCTTGGCCATTGTACGCAACGTGAGGGGGGGTAGCGCTGACGGCAGACGGACGAGCAGGCGCCGCTGCCCGCAGCGCTGCAGGCCATTGTGAACCGCGTCATGCTCGGTCTCAAGCAAGGCGACGACTTTGTGTGCGTGGCGCACGCGCCCTTGTACCTGCTGACGCCAGGTTCAACTGCCAGATGGGGCGCGGACGAACCACGACCGGTATGATTGCGGCGTCGCTTATCGCGACGATCGCGCAGGAAGACGTGTCGGACGATGTGTATGCGAGCGACGCCGAGTCGGGCGAGGAGGACGGCGACGTCGACTTGACGGAAGCGATGCAGTATCTCAACGGTAAAAGCAGCCCGCTTGGTGACACTGTGATGCTGACTTTTAGGCGAGTACAAGACGATTCTGCAGCTGGTGACCGTGCTGCGGCACGGCAAGGAGGCGAAACACCTGACGGACCGGGCAATTAACGCGATGGAGGGCGTGCAGAACCTGCGCAAGGCCGTGTACGACTTCAAGCTCAAGGTCGCTGCGGCGGAACCGGGGTCAACAAAGTACACGACGCTCTTGCACCAGGGCATCAACTACCTTTACCGCTACGGCGCGCTCATTGTGCTCGCCAACTTCCTCCTCGAGTGCAAAGAGCAGGGCACGCCGTTTGACCAGGCACAGTTCCCGGAATGGCTCCAGAAACACCGCGAGATCTCAAACGTCCTCGGCCGCAGGACACTCGACTAGTAGAGTGCACATACATAGACAGACAGAACAATGCAAAGGGTGTGACACGCACGAGTGCATAGTAGACACGATGGGCTAGGGGAGATTATCCGCGGGGTTGGGCGCGCTCATAAGCCGAGAGCATGCTGGGCGGGCTAGTCTGTGCGAGGTGGGGGGCTGTACGCCGTGACAGACTGGAGGGCGTGCGGGCGACGGCGGGTAGCGGGGTAGCGCAGGAGCATGAGGGGGGAGAGGCGCGCGCAGCGGGAAGCAAGGGGGCTCGGGGGGCTATTAATCGGCGGCGGAGGGCGGTAAGGGCGCGGCTGGGGTGGGGCATTCAAGAAATATGACTGGACGGGACGCAGTACGCGGTCGCGGTGAAGGCGAGGGCCGGAGGCGTGTGGAGCGGAAGACGGGGGGAGGCTAGGCAGACTCGGTGGCGGGGGATTGCGCGGGCGGACCGGCGGGGTTGCGGGGGACAAGGACGTGCGCCGCGGTCGTGGGCGCTCGGAGTCGGCGGCGGCGGCCGGCGGCCGGCGGCGCGGGACATATGGAGCGGGGGGCGGGAAGGGGGAGTCGGTGTGCGCGGGCGGGTAGAGCGCGGGCGGAGGGTAAGCTCCCACAGGGCGCCAGGCGTGCGGCGGGGGCGGGCGAGGCGGCCGCGGTTGGTATACGTGGTCGTCCCGGATAAGGCCGGGGAACGTCCTCGGCGGAGCACGGGCAGCGGACGTGGCCGAGGGCGCGGGCGCGTGACGGCGTCGCAAGGCGGCGATACCGGTGAGGTCGGCGGCGAGGATATCGTCCAAGCCTAGCCCTGTGGTCAGCCCCGCCGCTTGAGAACGTACGTCTGCGCCTGTGATTGCGCGTGCGACGGCGCTCGGGGGCACGTTGATTCTCGGGACTGGAGGTCGGACGCGGGCTCGGTCGCGCCTGTGTGTCGCGGTGGTGCGGCAGTGCCCACGAAAACGCAAACCTGACTCCGGCTCCTGGGGTCGTACTCTTGTCTCCGCCCTCGATGTCCTCGTCAGCGTTGTTGTTGTGGACAACGCGCGCCGGCGCAACGCGCACATTGTGCCGTCTCCGCGCGGCGGAGATGTACGCTACGCCTGGTCCTGTGCTCCTCCGCGGCATGTCAAGAACGTCAAGAACGGGCAGGGGTGTAAGTGTGTGTAAGAGGATGGAGGGTGAAAAAGGTGAGTTAGACACAAGGAAATGTATGAAACACAAAAGAGAGAGAGCCTGCATACTACGCCTCAGTCGAGTTTCTTGGTCCGCTGGAACCCGCGCCCCGGTCTATCGTCAGCGTCCGTACCGGCGAGTAAGTAAACTTACGACTCGGCCTTGGCGGCGCCGGCGTAGAAGGCGTCAGGCCTAGAAGACACTTTTGCGACGCCGGCGGAGACACGCGCCTGGGCGGAAGCGATCTGCTCGTCGCGGGACTTTGGCGCGCGGTCCGTCTTGATGCTGACCTTGCCGTCCTTGTACGTCACGCCCTTTGACGCCATGCTCTTCTCGGCCGACGTGCCCGCCGCTGACATCTTCCTCGACACAATCACCACCGCGACTGACATCAGTGTGCGCGAGGTAGGTGTTGACTCACAGACGACGGCGATGAAAAGCGCTAGCACGGCGCTCGACGATGCAATGTCCCAGATACTGCTGTCAGCCTGGCCTGGAAGTATGAGCTCACGCCATGGTAGATGCCGAGGAGTGTGTGTTGTCATGTCCACACCAGCACAATCGCAATGTTGTTGCTGCCTGCTTGCCTGCGTCGTTGTGCACTTTTTGCTTCCGCCGTGGTCATCCAGGCACCGCACCCCGGCTATCCGCCCAGTCCACGCCGCTCTAGCACAAGATGCATCTGACTCCTGCTCGCTGCTACACTGTACACTCTAGACGCCGACGCCGTTACCAAAGGGCACCTCGTGGAAGAGGTACGAGACCGACTCGCCAAAGTGGCTGCGGCGGATGGTCTCTGCGAGGACGGGGGAAATGTCGACGACCTCGAGCTTGTCGCACTTTGCGGCCTTTTCCTTCTGGGGGAGCGTGTTGGTGACGACGAGCTTTTCGAGGCCGCTCTCCTCGATGACCTTGAGTGCTGGGCCGCTCAGGATACCGTGCGTGGTAAAGGCGTAGACCTTTGTCGCGCCCGCGTCGAGCAGGTTACGCGCGGCCAGGCCGAGCGTGCCGCACGTGTCGGCCATGTCGTCGACGAGGATGGCAACCTTGCCCTTGACACTGCCGACGAGCACCATGCGCGACACCTCGTTGGCGCGCTTGCGCTCCTTGTGGAACAGGGCAAACTCGACGTTGAGCCGGTCGGCAATGGACGTCGCGCGCTTGGCGCCACCGGCGTCTGGCGACACAATCACGCAGTTGGCCACGTCAATGTTATTCCGGATGTAGTTGATCATCGACGGCTCGGCATAAAGCTGGGGCTTTAGCAAAAGTGTTGACACGGGCAGACTCACGCTGTAGAACGTAGCATCGCAGGGTCGCAGTTGGTGAAGGTGCACGTGTCAGCAAATGTCGAGCACAACGATTGGTCTACCCACTTGTCGACTGGGACGTCGAAGAAGCCCTGGATCTGGGACGCATGCAGGTCCATGGTCTGTGCGAGTCAGCCGATCGGCTCGGGGTGTGTGTGTGCAGGCAAAGCTGGTCCGAGTGTGTACGGCTCAACCCACACCCGGCCGACTCACAATGACATGGTCGCAGCCGGCCTCGCGGAGCATGTTGGCGACGAGCTTGGCTGTGATGGGGGCGCGCGACTTGTCCTTCTTGTCTTGGCGGGCGTAGAAAAAGTGGGGGATAATGGCCGTGATGCGGCGCGCCGAGGCAATCTTGCAAGCGTGGATCATGATGCACAGCTCCATGAGCGACGTGTTGACCGCGCCTGCGCCCTGCGCGGCGTTAGCCCCATCCACATCCTCGCACTCGTCTCGCCACGACGTACCGTGTTGAGGATGTACACATCGTAGTCGCGCACACTCTCGACAATCGTGACCTTTGTCTCGCCCGAAGGCGGCTGCGACACGTTGGCCTTGGCGATGGGGATGTTGAGGCGCTTGGCGATGAGCTGCGCCAGCTCGGGGTGGGACGTGCCTAGGCGTTAGCATCTGCGAGTACCGTTGGCGGCTCCGCTGGGCTTGACCCACCCGTGAAGAGCTTGATGGAGGGGTACGTCGACGAGGTCGGCATGATGGGCTAGGCTGTGCTATGCTAGCTTTTGTAAGAGGCGTCGCGGACGCAGCGGGGGTGGTGCAGGTGCGGCTGGGCGACGGGGTTGTGGTGGTCCAGGCCGGCTGGAGGCGCAGTGACGACGAGGTCAGAGGTGGGCTACGCGGATGCGGTGAAGCAAGTAGACAGGCAGGGGGGCAGCGGCGGCGGCAGCGGCCTGTGCGACGGCGAGGCGGTCGTGGAGAGGGAGGGGCGAAGATGGGGGAGTGATGAGGGAAAGTCGGAATGCGAAGAGCGTTCGCTGTTGCTCGGCTTGAGAGTGGCTGCAACGCCGTCTCCTCTCTCCTCCTCGCTTGGGTGGAAAAATCTTGCCCACACAAAGTTGGGTGGCGCAAAAACCACCTCCACAATACCCCGCAGCCTAATTACCGCGTTCCTAATTGACATTAAGGTCACGTCCTAATTTCAGCCCTAATCGATCGCCCAGAGTCGCTCTCAGCCGTATATCTCCGCTGGTACAGGACACGTGTGTGCACAAGCGCTACACCATCGATCACCATCGCTGCATGCTCTGGCACATGCTGCATCCGGCCCATCTACATCCGGCCATCTACACGAGGCCCGCTCTATGGCACATAGATGCGCGAGTAACCCTCGACCTTTGTGCGGCAGTTGGGACACGCATGGTCCTTTGCCGAGAGGCGCGCGGCGAGGCTCTCGCGGCAGTCGTTGCACATGAGCAGACAGCGACATGGCCACAGGATCACGTCGCGCGTCTGTACCATGCACACGACGCAGCTGCGCCGCCGCTCCTCGTCCCACTCGTCGCCGCTCACTCCCGCCACGGCAGCTTCGTTCCGCCGCGTCAGCATCGCGTCGTGTAATGGGTTCACCGACGTAGAGACGGCGAACGAAGGCTGCTGGGGTACTGGCCCAGCGACAATCTGCGCGTACCGCCGGCGCGTGAGCGGCGAAGAGGCGCTAGATGTGAGATGGGCCATGAGTATTGGCTGGAGACTGTCGCCCTCGCCGTCCGCGTCCTCGCTCCGCACGAGGTCGCGGTACAGCAGCGCCTCGTCCTCCTCGCCCTCGGAGACGGTCTCGGCTGATGCGCTCGTGCCGTCCGACTCCCACCCGGCGTCGTCGTCATCGTCGTCGTCGTTGAACTCGACCTCGCCTCGGAGGACTTGGTCGTACGACGCAGCGTCGCTCGACAACGGTGTGGCGGCGCGCTCGTTGGCGGCGGCAATGAAGCCAAGCTCGGCACGACCACGGGCGATCGCGCGCTGGCGCGCTTTGGCGATGGCCATGGCGAGAAGCAGGGGCGGCTCACGGGGCACGGCACGCATCGGGGGAGCAGCCCATGCGTCGCTCCGCCACACGCGCCAGTCGCGCGGTCCGTACCACCAGCGCATGTGGTACATGCGCCAGCACAGTCTGTACAGCTCGCGCCCGAGCTTGGTGGACAGTATTGTCGCCCAGAACAGGTTGTTGCTCAAGTCGACGCACGCGTTCCAGAACCGGCCTAGCTGGGTCTGGTACGGGCTCTCGGCGTTGGGGTCGCGCAGCTCGACCGCCTCAATCTTGTCGATGCGCGCGCCAAATCCGCTCCCCCCGACCTTGCCCGTCATCTCGGTGCCGTCGGCCGACAGGCGCACTTGTGGCTGCTGCGCCTCTTCCACTGGTGCAAGCTCGTTGCGCAGGCCAGAGTACTGCGTCGCCTCGATGCACGCCACGCCTAGCTTGAGCAGCGCGACGCCGACCTCGTCCTCGACCGACGGCATCGCGCCCTCGTGCGGAAGCAGGTGCTGCCACATGGGCGAGGGGATGTAGCCGTAGGTGAAGAGGAGGGTAAAGGCGCGGACGACAACGGTGCAAGCGATGATGACCGAGAGGACGAGGGCCATGAGGTGTGTGAGGAAGGTGAAGCTCGGGAAGCGCAGCTGGCCTGTCCAGAGGCTGTGGGAAAACGCCCCCAAAGCTAGGAAGCCACACACGCCCGTTGGCACGAGCATGTTGCGCCGCAGCGTCGTCGACAACTCGTTCGCCTCGAGCCATGTCAGCTCGGTCAGGCTGATCCACAGCTGCAGCAGGGCGTGTACGTCGGGTCTACTGTGCGACGACGCAGGAGGGTTGTTGCGAACGTGGGTGAGCGGCGAGGCGTATACGTGCAGGAGGAACGAGAAGCCAAACTGGCGTCAGCTTGTTGTGCAACACGTTGAGCTCACCAAGTTGAAGCCAACGCCGACGTCTCGCCTTCGCCTAGGTGTCAACGGTCAGTACGCAAGGAGGACTCACCCCCTGTCGAGACCTGTAGCCAGCGCGCCCATGGTAAGCCCAAAGCACACGCTGATGAACACTGTCCAACAGACATCCGACATTTCCATGTCGCCGCCCCAGGCGCCTAGACGGTCGATGGAGCGGGCGACGTACTGCGCCGCGGCGCGGAGGGGAAGCGCCCATGGCGCGTCTGCGCCGAGCCTGTCATTGAGAATGGCAAGGTGAGCCTGGGTGTTGACTGGCCAGAGCTGGGCGATCTGGAGAACGACGACGCTGAAGAGGATCCACGCCCGCACAAGCGCGACAATGCCGGGTAAGCGGAGCCACTGGGGCGCAGACGGCGAGGTGAGCGCACTGCGCAGGCGCGCACGCAGCGCACCCCTCCACCCGGGCGACGCTGGTGGCGCAGGCGGCGCACGCCGCTCGCGGTGGACAATGTTGTGAATGCGGTTGAACAAGATCGCCTGGAGTCAGTCGGTGTGATGGTGCTCGATGCTGGATGCTTCGGACGCGCCCCGCGCCGTCGTCGCCACTCACCATGAAGATCAGCGTCACGTCGTACCCGCTGCCCATGTACCCGCCAAAGGGGTTCGAGTCTGCAATCTTGGCGACGGCGTCGGCTGTCGCGTTTGCCGCGTCAGCAACGTGGAGCGAGCCCGTGGCGCTGGCCGCTGCGGCTGCGGCGGTGGCGTTGAGCGCGCCGTCCGTGCCGTTAATGGACGCGGCCGTGCCGTTCGCAGAGGGCATGCTGAAGATGACCGTGTGGATCAGCCGCTTGCCCTGCGCAACGACCGAGCCGCCCCAGTGCCCGACACGGCCTAGCGGCATGGCCGGTGGGAGAGTGGGGGCGGAGCTTGAGGGAGAGCGGGACTTGAAGGAGGGGGCGTGTGGTGCAGCGTGTAGAGTGGTACGTCGAGACAAATCCAATACAGTCGCACGCCAAAGGAGATTCTCTCCACGTCGAGAGGTAAAGTGTAGTTAACAACAAGAACGACGGCGTGGAGACGAAGTGGAACGAGTCGGCCGGCGGCTACGGGTACAGCGGGGCCGAACGGTGGGTGGGACACTGGGACGGTGGCAATTGAGCGGAGTGGGCCGCCATATCGCCATGCCACCAGATTACGTCGCCAGGGTGGTCGCTACCATGCTGCCAACGCGGGCACCTCCAGATGCGCAGATGCCTCTGCACAAGCCCGCGTGGCGACCATCTCGCACCATCACCCAACAAGCAACAGCTCGCTTGCACTGACAACATCCCTGCGTGAAAGCGGCAGCGTCGTTCGTTCCCGCTCACAAACCGTGAAGTGGCGAAAGAATGCGCTCTGACCTCTCGGGAATAATGGCATCAGGCACGAAGAGACGAAATCGCGCAACGCAGCGAGCCGTGCCGAATTAGTTGCTGTACGTACTGTCCAAATGTACCGTGCTAGTGTAGTGTACATGCATAGTCTATGGTAGCGCCCGGCGGCAGTGTCGACCCAAGCGCTCAAGCCTCTCCGTCGTCGTAGGCGCGCATTGCCGCGTCACGCTGGGCCAGGCGCCAGCAGCGGAAACCATGAACCGTCCCACGGACCTGC
Source organism: Cutaneotrichosporon arboriforme (assembly GCA_002335565.1). Classification (NCBI taxonomy): domain Eukaryota; kingdom Fungi; phylum Basidiomycota; class Tremellomycetes; order Trichosporonales; family Trichosporonaceae; genus Cutaneotrichosporon; species Cutaneotrichosporon arboriforme. Next base: position 1,487,883 of record BEDW01000003.1, on the reverse strand, counting down.
TCGTCCCCGCGATCCTCTTCAAACATGGGCCCAGTGTACTCTTCCAGCACGCGCTCGTAGGCGAACCCGCTCTGCGCGAGGCGGGGGAAGAAGGCCATGTCGGCGTCGGCGAGCCATGGGCGGTGGTGCGTGAGGAACACGAGCACGCAGGGCGTCGCGGCGCCTGGCGCCGGTGGGGAGAGGGAGAGCGTCGCGTCAATAGTCCGGATGAGGGCGTCATGCTGCGAGTGGTTGAACATGAGGTCGGAGAGGACGAGGACGTCGAAACGCGCGTCACCGTTACCGGCGTCGATGGCGAGGAGCGGCGCGACGTCCCGCCCCCACGTGTGTCCTACCGAATGCACGCGCCTCCCCTCGTCGCCGAGGTTGGTCGTGACGTTGTGCGCAATGTTGTCCATGAGCGGGGCGTCGGCGTAATCTGTCGCGACGACGCACGCTGCGCCGCCGAGCGCCGCGGCGATGGAGGGCAGCGCGCCGCCCGCGCCTAACTCGAGGACGCGCTTCCCCCGCGTCAGCTCGGGGTGCGCCAGCATGTAATCCGTCGTCACGCGGCCCGTGTTCCACAGGTGGTGGCCCCACAGCGGATGGCTCCCGACCAGACGGATGGACACGTCCTTGCTGCCGGACGGCAGGATCAGGCCCTCAGGCAGCGTGTATGTGGCGTGCGAGAAGGGCACTGGCTCCGGCGACGGCTCCCGCTGGTTGTTAGCTCAATGCCACTTGCGGAGATACCCACTGGCATGAGGTCGCCGAGCCCAAGCCCCTCGTCGTCCGAGTTGCTCATGGTTGTTGTTGATGACGGGTGAGACGGTGGTTGCTCAACTTTTGGCGGTCAGACATTTCAGGCACCTTCCGGGGTTGCAAACGGCAGAGGCCCCACTCTGGAATGGGTATTAGGGTACGTCTTGTTTACTCCTAAATGCACAAATTAGAAGCGACACCTCTTGAATTCTTGTAAGCACCCAGAAAGGTGACTGGGATTAGTCGACACCAGCACCGGCGACGCAAAGGCAACTAATGAACATCAGCACAATGAGTAGGGTTGGCGGCATCCCACCTGTGATATGATAACCTTCGATAGAGAAGCATTTACAAGTCTCGGTCGCGCCCAAGTGTCAAGTGTGGCACTTGAAATCGACACTAAGCTGTTGCGATTTATCGAGGGTGAAAGCTTCGCTCATTGCTTCAAGAGTCTTTGGAAAAATACCCTTTTGCGGTCGTCACAAAAGGCTTCGAGGCTGGCGTTGACGGACCGGCCAAATTTTGTTTACTGTAGTGTCGCCTCTCTAGTCGCAAGAGAGTGTTTAGTCTATGTATTCTCTGCAAGAATGGCCATGCACTGTTGGCTCCTTTCATCCATACCACTCCGCGTCATAGTAGCAAATCTTTTTGCGAACGTCGTACAAATCGATGTTAAACTTGTCCCCAAAAAGTCGTCGAATAGAAGTAAAAGTTAATGGGGTTGTGTCCACAGTCTCACCTCTCTCACGAGATCAGTGAGTGTGGCAACGCCAAGATGTTTCCGCACAGCATGTCGTCCCGGCACCTGCCTCCATATGGCTACTGGCCGGTTTCCCGCCAGCTCTTGTCGACCTGTGCTGGCCAAAAAAGCCTGCGTCGAAACCTCAGTTATGTTTGCACAGTCCCACCCTCGGGAGGAAAGTAAAAGCAAGGGAAAAGTCGCGGCAGTACACCTTCTAAGGTGCATCGCGAAGGCCATCTGGCGCGGACAGAACTCCTGCTTGTTCAGGTTTTGGCTTGACAGCTCCGCAGCCAGAGACCGTCTGACGGCGGTACCGATCCCGCGTGCCACTGTGATCCAACGTCCTAGATTGCTCCTTAAAAGTCTATCGATAGTGTGCCGCAAAGGGTGATCTCGTACCGGGTGATGCAAAATAAGAGCGGCAAACAAAGGCACAGGACCGTGGTGGATCTAATGCCATGTTCTCGCCGTCAGCCGGTGCCAGGACGCGACCCATGAGCATTGAGCTTCAGTGTCTTTGGCGGTATGCGTCATGGCGCCGGCGGACAAACGGCGGCCGGTTGCAGGGAGCGATCGCTGGTGTGCATTGTTGTTTGACATGCAAGCCGTTGGCAGCGTCGCGCATCGCCGAGAGCGACTGAACATGGCGAGATCAACACCTAAAACTGCCTCGTGGGCTATGAACCCCTGTGTGAGTCCGCAGCCGCCCCTATCGCCGCAGCACTAAGCTACCCCCATACTTGGTCGGCAGCAGCGACGCTGCATGTGTCATCATCCTATCTACAAACAGTGGCGGTGGCCGTCTATGCGAAAGCTACATGGGCGCGATGATCGAGCTCGTCTTGGAGTCGTGAATCTGGCGTCAGCCCAACCCAAAAGTCTTTACTCACCGTGCGCAGGACGTAGTCTGGGCCCGACTCGGTGATGTACCGCACCCACGGCAGCGCGCTGTACCCTGCCTTGTCTACGATTTTGAGATACCGCACGTTGATGCCGGAGAGGGTGAAGTAGCTAGGGTCAGCTGGGACGGGGTATTGGGTAGCTTACGGGATCTCGAAAGAGACCGAGATGGGCAGCTTGCGGTTCTCCTCCTCGCCCTTGACGGACGGCAGGCCAAGATGCGCGCGCATGAGCAGCTCGGCGCCGCCTTTCTGCTTGGTTAGCGAGTGTGCGGTGCGCGGAGGTCGGGCATGACGAGGCAGGTGCAAGTCTGCATGCGCCGCGGGGAGGCTCGCAAGCTCGCTTCCCGCTTGCGTGCTCACCAAATTCTTGATGGTCCAGCAGAAACAGCTCTTCTCAGGCATGTACACCACCGAACCGGTGGCAGCTCTGAACTTGGGGCTGTCTGCGTCGTCGGGGACAGGGACGTAGATCTTGACGTTGTTGGCGGTACTCCTGCGCTTGAACTGGCCGCGGACCTTGACCATGTACTCTACGCGAGAGCCGCGGTACGACTCGACGCTGGCCTCTGCCCAGATGAGGGGCTTGACTGGCGTGCTGAGGCGGTACGACATGAGGGTAAACTCGCCGTCGGGTGGAATAAAGGAAATGGTGCGGTCGTTTTCAAACCGCGACAGGCGCACGCATTGGTGGAACTTTACGTCCTCCATCTCAATCGACTTGCCGCGCGCTGCCCGCCCCGTCGTCTCGAACATGACTTTGTCGTTCAAACCCAAGCGCAGCTCGGGCATGCCGCTCAGGTAACACTTCATCTTGACCGCACCGAGGATCTCGGACCGCACCACGTTGCCCTCGGCATTGACGAGAATGTTGACGCTTTCAACCACGTCCAGGAACACCTCGTTCTTCCTGTACCGAATGCCCTCGGAGCGCCACGACACAGCGTTCGTCACCGCCATCGGCGGCCGCACCTGCACCTCGAGCTTGTGGCTCTCCTGCGTAATGTACTCTTTGAGCTGGCGCTGTCAGCAGGGTCCAACTCTCCCTCAATGCCACTTACCACCTTGCTCTCAGTCGTCTGGGGATGCCCAAAGTCCATCATCTCGTCGAGCAGCTCGTAGATGATGACAAAGTTGTCGCGGATCGACTCCTCCTCGACCTCCTTGAAGTACTCTGTCAGCACCGATACCAATCTGTGCAAGTAGAGGATGATCTCGGCGGCGTTAGAGTTGCGCTTAGACAGCGCAAGGACTGCGGGCGTCAGTAGCTAAAGGCCAACACTTCACTCACGATACAGGTTGTTGTGTCGGATGTGCATGTAGTTTATGCCGTCGTCAGAGAAGCACGGGTTGACCGTCTGGTTCTCCTCCTCCATGTCGAGGACCAGCGGCAGGAACCGGTCGACGCATGACGGGTTGATGTCGTCCTTGTAGCTACGTTGAATCAACGACTGGGGGTTAGCTGTGAGTGTACAGTAGATAGAGCGGTTTACGCGCGTGCGCGACGTCTGGAGATGTCGCGTCGCGTGAAACGCTGTGCGAGCTCACTTTGCCCTTGACATCAAGGATTGCGACTGCGAGTTAGTCAAGTCAGGCTGTTTAGGCCTCACCAAGGCTCGCCATGACGGGCTGAGCGGCGTGTGCGCGGCGAGTAGGGCGGTACTTGGAGGTGTTGTTGGTGGTGGTGGTCGTTGATGACTTGCACTGGCGCACCTCGCGATCGTCCATGCCACGACGGTGAGTGAGCTGCCGGGGCGGCTTCGTGCATATGTGGAGGGACAGTTTAAAAAATGAGCCCCACGCCACGCGAGCTCACCCAGGGTTTACCGTGTGCGATTGCGGTCCTGCCAACATTGCGCCCAGACCGCCAGACCACCAGACCTCCACCACGGCCCATGGGCCACGGGAAGCTGCGAGGCGTGGCGTGGCTTGCCCCGCCTCGTCGCAGCGTGCACTGCGGGGCATGGCCATTGTCGTGCTGGCCAGCTCTTGGCACTTTACCGTTACTCTCGTCTTCGCTACCGCTACCACACATCACCATGGCTGCCCCAAACCAGGCACGTTCCGCTCGGTGGTGAAGCACGCTAACCGCAGGTCGACGAGCTCGCTCCTACCCAGACGGAGGGGTACAAGGTCGGCCAGAGCAAGACGGTCGCCGAGCTCGCCGCGCTCGACCAGGTGAGTTGGCGCATGGCGCAGTTTGTGTGTTTTTGGCCGCTGTCGCTGACACTTGTAGGAGGATGAGTCGCTGCAGCGCTGGAAGGCGTCGCTTGGCCTCGGGCCGGGCGGCGGCGGCGCAGGCGGCAAGAAGCGCGTCGTGCCCAAGACGCTGTACCTCAGCTCTCCGACGCGCGCCGGCGGGGACATTGTCATTGACCTGACGCAGCCCAAGGAGGCCCTCTCCCAGCTCAAGAAGAACCCAGGTGGGTATCCGAGTCTGTGGGAACACTGCTGACGTCTTAGTGACGATCAAGGAGGGCGTCGAGTACACCGTCGGCGTTACGTTCACGTGAGTGGGTATCTGACGTGCACAGCTAACGACAGCGTCGAGAACGAGATCGTGTCGGGCCTCAAGCTCATTCAGGTTGTCAAGCGCAGTGGCATTACTGGTAAGAAGCGCCTGGGCTGTCCGTGCTGACAACCCAGTTGACCGGGCCGAGATGATGCTCGGTAGTGTACGTCTTGACGAGGCTTTTCGCATGCGACAATGGCTAATGACAGTACGGCCCCAAGGATGAGGTCTACAACAAGCCGGTAAGTGACAGAGCGCCATGGCCGTGCTCTGCTTACACTCCAGTTCCCCTCTGAGGTTTCGCCGGACGGCATGCTCGCTCGCTCCGGCACGTACATTGTGCGCACGCGCATCATCGACGATGACGGCGCCGACTGGCTCGACAACTTTGAGTGGGGTGAGTAGACCTGGTCGCGCTGGTTCTGCAGCTCAAATCTAACAACACAGCCTTCAAGATCGCCAAGGAGTGGTAGTCGTAGTCTGCGTGCTGCCAGATCTCCACCTCTGGTTCTCATCTAGGGACGCGAGTGTGCAACCGCCCCAAGCGCGACACGCGGGCTTCCGTGTCCCAACTCTATACAATAAGAGAAAGAGGTGGAGAGAATTAGACCCAACAGACTGCCGTTTTTGTAGAGTGATGCATGTGCAAGGCCACCCCTTTGTATGGACATTTCATTTTTATCAGCCTCGCGCGAGGGAGTGGCATATGAGTGGCATGATGAAACACCTGCCTGTGTGAGCCGAGTGGTGCCCGGATAATCCGCACTCGATCGACATTGGGAAAGCGGTGGAAGCGGTGTGAGCCGGCGTGAGCCGAGGAGGCGGCTATGGGCTATGAGCTATGAGCCATGAGGTGATAGCTCGAGGTGAATAAGAGAGACGTGTTGGTTGATTGGTTGCAGAGTGGGTCAGAAGCAGAAGCGAGTAGTACTTAGTGTGACGCGTGAGGCAGACGACGACGCGTTGTGAATTCAGGGTCAGAGGGAGGGAGGGCGCCGTTTTCTATTGTTAATTCATCCTCCCACACTGTCACCTTTGCAACATTACCCCAATTTGATTCCGCCAATACCTCTCCTAAAGCGGTGAAAGGGGGGTATTCTGGTTCCGTTCATGGGCCCATAGTATGGTGGAATAAGGATGATTACCCAGAGCATAAGAGTTGATTACAAAATGGGATACACCAGTAGTGGTACACAATGAATAGCCAGGGTGTGGACATGCTCTGTGCCGTGTCGCCCTGTCCTCCCCCAATCCAGTGTTTCCCCCCTTTTTACCCCTCTCCCCTTCACCCAGCACAGCCCAGACACACCTTCCCTCTATTACTGCGGCGGTCACCCACTCTCACCATACACTACTACACTGTGCACACACGCACCCCTGCCTTCCCCCTGCCTTCCCCCCCCGTCGTCACCCTTTGGTTTGCCTTTGCATCCCACCAAACCACCAAACCACCACCACCTCGTCGTCGTCTTGCACTCTTCCACTCTACACTCTTCTTACTCACTCACTTCTCTCCCTCTCTTACATCCATCTCCCACTCCAACAACAACAATGTCTGGCGAAATTAGGCGGAAGCTCGTCATCGTCGGTACGTACTCGCTCGTCCCCCCCCCCTTCCTCCCCCCCCCCCGTCCACGTCCCCACGCGGTCTCTTGCCGCCGCCGCCGCCGCCGCGCCGTCGCCGCCGCCCAACAATCCCCTTCCACGCGTGCAGCAGCCACCATCCTTTACCGCCCTCACGACACCAAACCCACTCAGCCCACACGTGCCATGCGCGCGCCCACCCCTCCGCAACAACCGCCTCTACACTCCCCTCCCCGCCGCCCAAATGCCCTTTTACTGACGTGTTACAGGTGACGGTGCCTGCGGCAAGACGTGTCTGTGAGTAGAGTTTATGGCCCACTTCGGGTCGGTGCGGGGCGTCCAACCGTGGTCCGGTCTAGATGTGCACATACCCATCTCGGTGCATCACGGACCTCTGCACCGCCTGCAGGCGCTTAAACCTGCGCCCTGCCCCCGCGCGACGCGTTTACTGACCACTCGCAAAGTCTCATCGTCTTCTCCAAGGGCATGTTCCCCGAGGTGCGTCACGCAGTGCTCCCCTGCATGGTTGGTGGTTGCCACTGACACAAAACAGGTCTACGTCCCCACCGTCTTTGAGAACTACGTTGCCGACGTCGAGGTCGACGGCAAGAAGGTCGAGCTGGCGCTTTGGGATACCGCCGGCCAGGAGGACTACGAGTGGGTGTTTTCTGGCAGCCCAACGCTAACACCTCAGCCGTCTCCGTCCCCTGTCGTACCCCGACTCGCACGTCATCCTGATCTGCTTCGCAATCGACTCTCCCGACTCGCTGGACAACGTCCAAGAGAAGGTACGCAAGCTTACCATGCCCCCCAGCTCACCCTCGCAGTGGATTTCCGAGGTCCTTCACTTCTGCCAGGGCCTGCCCATCATCTTGGTTGCGTGCAAGAAGGATCTGCGTGACGACCCCAAGACCATCCAGGACCTCCAGCGCATGAACCAGCGCCCCGTCACCACACAGGAGGGCCACGCGGTCGCTCAGAAGATTGGTGCCCGCAGCTACGTCGAGTGCTCGGCCAAGACGGGCGAGGGTGTCCGTGAGGTCTTCCAGATGGCCACTCGCGCTGCTCTTTCGGTACGTACTGATGCCGTTTGCTTGTGTGTGTTCTAATGCTGAGGGTCCCAAGGGTCGCAAGAACAATCGCCCCGGCCCCAAGAACAAGTGCCTTGTTCTCTAGAGACCGTGTCTCCGCGTCGTTTTCTTCGCTTGCAAGTCTTCACCGTCGTCTCTTCCGTTTGTACTGCTACCCACGATCCTCTTTTCCTTTCCCTATTCCATCCCCCTCCGCGCGGTCACGATTGCGGCCAGCCGCGCGCTCGCAAACCCATCTGGCGTGTCGCCTTGTCGCGTCTCGCCCGGGACGTTTGTGTCCCGTATACCATGGGTCCCGAGCCGTAGCTAGAACGAATGCTCATCGCCCCCCAGCCTGATGCTACGAGTGACGAGTTGCATGTGTCCCTGTGTGTGTGTGTGGCGAAAAGGTGAATAGAATATTCGGCGCTTCCACACGGGCCGTTCACTCCCCGGAGGCGGTGCTGACAGGGGCCTGTGTGCCGCTTGTTTCTCGGTCAGTGCCGCATTCCTGGCGGTGCAGTGAGATGCGTCGGAGTGAGTGCGTGCGCATGTGGTCGTACGTGCATCGCTACATCCGAGCATAGACATCTGCAACTAACCCATCCGGTCGTGTGAGGTTTGCCGTCGTTGTGTTCATGAGTTTTGAGGGTCTAGGTGAGAGTGGGGGTGCTGTAACAGTCATGGACGTGGCAAAAGCGTAGCCGAGCCGGGGCCGGGACGTCGCGTCCGTCTGCGAGTTCACGCCCGGGTGGACGCGGGTGTCTAACGAGGCGCGCGAGGTGGAATGCCCGAGGCGGCCGCAGCAGAACGACGGGGATATAGGCGCGCGCTGCGCAGTCTGCGGTGTGCAGGCACGCCATGCACGCCATGGGCGCCCGCGCGCCACTCCCAGAGACGCCACGTGCAGACGCGGGGGCCCGTATTCCCAGAGTGACAAGTGACACCTCGGAGCCGTCGACTCCCACCACGGCCACAACGCTTCTAGATCAACACAGCCAGACCACGATCACATCACCCATCGTCGAGCCTCCGCCAAGCCATCGCCGCCGCCGCCGTCTACTGTATCCGACATGGCAACGCAGGCGGGCTCCGAGCCCGTACCGGAGGCGGACAACACCACCACTGCCTCGACAGACGTTACGGGGTCGTCGCCGCCCCAACCTCCCGCCAGGCTCGTCGAGGCCGCAGAGACTGACCCAGTCAAACCGGCCGAAGCCCCGACCGCGTCCACAGACACGCCCACGGTTAGAGGTACCACCGACGCCGCGGAGACCGCCACTGCATTGGACGGAAGCACCGCGGAAGCAGCCGGCGCCGCTGCCACCTCGCCGGGATCGAAACCACCCACCCCGCCGCCTAAATCCGCCACTGCGTCCGACAACGCAGAGGGGAGAGGCACGGTCGCGGGGGAGGCGTCGAGAACGGGAAACGAGGCGACAACAACAAGAGAGATACCCATGGACAGTATCGCGAGCGCTGACGGCTCCGCCGCCGCCGCCGCCGCGTCCCACGCTCCACACACCTCGCCGCTCGAGACGCCCGCACCCCATCGACCAGGGACGCCGTCTGCGCCCGCCAAGGGGCGCGCGCCGACCCCCGAGTTAGACGGCACGCCTGGCGCGCCGACGCCGGGTCCTGGGGCGTTAGCGCAGCGAGTTGACGCGGGGCACGATGACGCTGACGCTGCCGCTACGCCCGTCGCGTCTGCGCCGTCCCGCCCCCGAGTCGACATTGCCGAGTTTGACCCGTACGCTACGCCTGCGCCGCCGCCGCCGCCGCCAAAACCAAAACCCCAGCTGGCGGTGAGCACTGACGCTGCGACGCCCGTGCCGCGGCGCGTGTCGTCGCAGGCGAGAGACACCGGTGCAGACCCGTCGTTGCCGTCGTCGGCCTCGTCGTCGTCGCACGCCGTGTCGTCCGCGGCGACTGCGGCGCCCGAATCTAGCGGTCCCCGACAGACCCGCGCACTGCGGAACACGCGCCAGGGGTCCGGCGACGAGCCGACGTTCAACTTCTCCGGATTCCTCAAAGACCTCCGCTCCAAACCCGCCGAACCCGTCGCTCGGTACTTGAAGAGGTAATCTAATCGTCGTCCGTCGCTGACACCAGCTTCCTCACCAACTTTGCAAAGAAGCCGTTTACCGTCAACGAGCAGATCAAGCTCATCCGCGACTTCCTCGCGGTGAGCTGCCACGCAGGTGCCCGCTGACCATAGTTTATTGCGGAGAAGATGCGCGCGGTGGAGCCGTGGAAGTCTCAGACGCCCGCAGAGTTTGACAACGCCCTCGAGGCGATGGAGAAGCTCGTCATGAACCGCTTGTATCCTTAGTGGGTAGGAGTGGGCTTGCAGCGCTAACGCCAGTACCTTCACACCGCAGCTGCACGAAGGACATCCGATCACGACCGATGACCTCGAGCGCGACGCCGTGTTCGCGCAGCGTGTGCGCCTCTTTGGTTGGGTCCAGGAGAAGCATCTCGACGTACCCGAAGGCGAGGCGGCCCAGGGCTTCCTCGGCTTTGCCGAGCAGGGCAAGTAGCCCTCCCCGCATGTGTGCTGACCTCAGAACTGCTAAAGATTAACCACTACAAGGCGCCGCGCGACAAGATGATTTGCATCCTCAACTGCTGCAAAGTCATCTTTGGCCTGATCCGGCACACGGGCGGCACCGAGGCGGGCGCGGACGCGTTTGTGCCTATCCTCATCTACGTCGTCCTCCGTGCGAGCCCCGAGAACATGCTCTCGAACGTCGAGTACGCACGACATGCTGTGACCGCTTCTGACGCCAGGTACATCCAGCGGTTTAGGAATCCGGAAAAGCTGCATGGCGAGGCGGGATACTACCTCTCGAGTCTACAGGGCGCTATCGCGTTTATCGAGACGATGGACGCGTCGAGTCTATCCAACATTACTCAGGAGGAGTTTGAGAACAATGTCGAGCGGGCGATCCAGGACCTTCCCGAGTCGCCGTCCTCGCCGCGCGCCCGCTCGTCGATCTCGTCCGCGGCCGACATTTCGCCGTTTGCAACTTCGCCAGGCGAGGAGCCCGCGCAGCAGCTCGCTCTTCCCGCGACCGCCGCCGCACTCGATGGTACGAAACGCTTCTTCCAGCGGACAGGCGACGCCGCCAAGGAAGCCGTGTCGCGCCCACTCGGCGCCATCACCAAGATCCTCGAGAACATGCAGCAGCAGGGATACGACAGCGAGAGCGGCGACGACGAGGACGGCGGACACGTCGTTGGCCAGTGGGCGCCCGGCGGCGCGCGCGACCGCGAAGCTGAGGCTAGGTCCAGTGCACACCACGCTGCCGGCGCTGTGCCGATGGGCGGAACGACGCCACAGAGGCACGCAGAGCCCCCGTCGCGGCTGCTCGCGCAGCTAGGTATATCTCCGCCGCCGTCTGAGAGGTATGTGGAGCCCATGCGGCGTATCCCAACTCACCCCAGTGTCACGCGCGAACCCACACCACACCCCCCGCCACCACACTACACCGAGGACGCTTCGGGCCTGTACGCGGCCGAACAGGCGATGCAGAACACGCTCGAGGCGAGCCACGCAGAGTACGCGCGCGAACAGGCGCGGGCGGCCAGCGTCCTCACCCTCCACCAAATGTTCCCCGCCCTCGACGAGGAGATTGTCGACGCCGTCCTGTACTCGTGCGGCGATGACCTCGGGCTCGCCATTGACAGGTGGGTGTAGCGCGCGTGAAACTCGCTGATTCCAGGTTGCTTGAGATGTAGCCGGAGCTAGGACGCTAGAGGGTTATATTGATTAATACGCCGGCGCTAGCGCTAGGCTGCCGAATGGGCACACACCAGGATGCGTGGCCTGTGAACGAGGGAACGGGCGGAGCAGTATACCCATATACTCTATGCATGCTCCAGATATAGACGTCTACCGAGACGAGGAGGAAAGAAAAGACAACGAAAGGATGGTCTACTAGAGGAGGACCTGATTGGAGGCGTTCTTGGGGAGCGACTTGTTTGGGAGGACGATGCAGGAACGGATGTGTGTCTCGGGGGCGACGTGCACGTCGGACGCGAGGACGGACACGGAGATCTGACCCTTGACTTCGGTGACGGGCTCGGGCTCGCCGTCGACGCGCGCCCACTGGCCAAGACGCGAGTTTGAGCCGACGATCGAGTTGACAACGACGGCGTGCTTGTCAATGACCGTGTTGTCCATGACGATGGCGTTGGCGATACGCGCGCCCTCGGCGACGACGACGCCGGGGCCGACCGTGGCGTTGGGCCCAATCTTGGCGCTGGGGTCGATGACGGCCGTCTTGTCGACGTAGCTCGGCGCGATAATGTTGGCGCTTGGCGTAGCAAGCATCTCGGGACGCTCCTTCTGGATCTTGGACAGGTACAGCGCCGACGCAGTCACGGCCGACGCGGCCGTCTTGATCTGCCGCCAAAAGTCTGTCGTTTCGCACACGTACATCTTGCCCGTGCCAGACAGTGGCGCAATCACCTCCTGCTCGAGCTGGAGTGTCTCGTCGAGCTCAATCAGGGGGTCCTTTCTGCCGTCAGCAACGTGCTCGTGCCCAAAATGACGCACAAGGCACGCTCCGTCTTCTTGTCCATGGCCACCTTGATCTCGTCAAACACCGACTTGTCAAAGACTAGCATTTAGCACGCTCCTAAACAGGGTTTGTTGCTCACGGTACACGCCACCGTTGACCGTGTTGGAGATCCAGCTCTCGGGCTTCTCGACGTAGTGGAGCATCTGATGCGTCGCTGGGTCGTACACGAGGCATCCGTAGCGCGTCGCTGTGTCCTTGGGGACGTTGACGCCGAGGATCGTGCCGACGCCGCGGTGCTTGCTGTGTTTCTCGAGCATCTCGGTAAAGGGGAAGCTCGAGCAAATGTCAATGTTGCAGATAAAGATGTGCTGCGGCTGCGGCGGGCGCAGGATCGAGTCGCGGACTACGCGTCAGCAACCAGCCGAGTCGCGTCGCGTCGCTCTCGAGCTCTCACTTACAGTGGTACAATCCACCCGCAGTCCCAAGCGAGCGGTACTCTCTCAAGTACGAGATGCGGATGTTGGGGAACTCGCGCTGCGACTCCTTGACGAATGGGGCCATGACAGAGTCTTCGTAGAAACCAATCATGAGAATGTCCGTGAGGCCGGGAACCTGCGCGAGCGCGTTGAGCGGGTGCCATACCATGGGCTAGGCGTGAGCGAGTGCCGCGGAGGGAGAGATTAATGCTGTGTGCGCTCACCTTTCCGCCGACGAGGAGGAGAGGTTTGGGGCCTTGGGGATGTCAGCGCACAACTACGTTGGTGTTAGTCGAGGACTCACAGTCGAGGGTGAGGGGGCGCATGCGGGTGCCCTTTGAGGGGCCGCCGACGAGAATGACACCTTTTGTCGACATTGTGGATGGGAGAGAGGAGGAGAGAGAGGGAGAGAGGAGATGAGAGTCGAGTGCAAAGTAGTCAAGTGTTGTTGAGCAGTCGACGTGCGCGACAGAAGGGGGACACGTTGAAATGTCGATCCCGCCTGGATCCCGGTGTACTGTACTGTATGGACCGCGCCGGGTGGGCCGGGTGGAGGCCGAGAGGAGGCAGGCAGCATGGATACAGGGAAAACAAGGGCGGGCGGTAAAGCAAACGTGGTCAGGGTAATTGAGTCTTCTAATTCTACTTCTAATCCCCCAATTTCCCTTGACCTTTGGTTCAATTACCTAGTCATCTTGGCGCTGTGGGTGCTCTACGCGTTGTGCAGCGCCCTAAAGTAGCAACAGCTACGAGCTGCGTAGAGCTACACTGCTACAGCTGACAGCTAAACAGCTCCAGTGTCCGTTCACGTGCTTCAAGCTGTGGCAATGACGCAAGTGGCGGGCACCCAAGAGTAGATATAGCGCGATTGGGGACAGTCCGTGGATCCGTGCGCACAGAGTTCCACGCCACGTCGAGCTTGAACAGGTTATCCATCTGCATTGGCGCTCGGCGCCATCGCGCATGGCGTTCAAACCCACGACAGTACACGAGGCAGGCGTGGTAGGGCATCTACAGACTTGTCACAATGCAACAGCAGTTGCGCCTGCTGCGGCTGTTGGGAAAGACTACTACTACCACTGACGACGCCCAGGGACGCAGGAAGCGGAATAAGCATGGTTGGTGTCTCCAACCCCTTTCACCTGTGTGCTGTGACGCTGCTGCGACGACTCGGGTGCTGTCCATCCAGTTTGCTCTCCTCCGGAGTTTTAAAAGCTGCAGAACCCAAGACCACGACGACGACGACTGCGAAGTCCACACAAAGTTTGCAAACACGTTTTACCCCTTGTTGCATGTGTCAGAGTTGTAGGTAGGTTGTGTACGACGGCCGGCACGGCGGCACAAAGGTCAAAGAGGGGCTGGACGTGTTGCCAGGCAGGCTGTAAAGAGTGCCTGTCTTGCCACTTGTAGTAATTTGTTACGGGGTGGGTGAGGGATGGTACGTACAGTTGGAACCAAAAGGGCGGGTTACAGGGGAAGGGAGAGGGGGAGAGAGAGCGGAGTGTTGCAGGTGGGTGGGTCGCCGCGGGTGCTCTCTCGGTGGATGGCTTCTGTGGGTGGTCTCTCGGTCAGGAGGGGCGGAGAGGGCGGAGATGGTGGTCGAGGTGACGACACCGAGAGGGGAATGGTCGTTGCGGTGGTGTGCCATTGTGCGTGGTGCGTGGTGCGGGCCGCTCAGCCCTCTCTCCCCCTCTCTCACTCAACTCGGCCCCCTTGACTCACCCAAAATCGTTCTACACACCTTCCCTCCCGCCCTCACTCCACCACCCCACCCTCACCCATCCCCAACTACGATCATCATCACCACCACCACCCCTCTCACCTTACTCTCACACACCTTCCCTCCTACACCTTCCCCTCCCCCGCCACAAGGCCTTGCTTGCCCTTTTGCTTTGTGCTGGCTGGAGAGTGTTTACTCACCCCAGCAGCACAATCCGTTGCTTTCACACCGTACACCGTACACCAGTCACCCCACATTCGTCACCACGATTATCCCCTCCACGACCACCACCACACATCTCTCTTTCCACCACCTCTCCCTCATTCCCACATCGCATCCTTGATCTCGTGTCTTTTTTCTTATTCTTCGTCTTCTTCCTCCTCTTTCTTGCAAAGCCCGACTCGACAACGTCTCTCTAGTCCTACACAACACCCACTCTGTAACGACATCCACCCTTGACACATCTACGACCAACACGCCGCCCCTGGCAGCGAAGCCGTCACGATGGCCCTATTCGTCACGGCCATCCACACGTTTGTCGCCGAGCACGCAGACGAGCTCGAGTTTCAGGCAGGCGACAAGATTGAAATCCTAGAAAAAGACGATGCTTATGGCGATGGATGGTGGAAGGTGCGTGTGCCTGAGGGCTCGTAGGGGTAACGTCTCCTCTCTCCATTGCTCAAATCGGAGGCACCCTTGCTGCTATCGTGCGATGGAGAACTCTGGCTGACGGTTCCCAGGGCCGCAACTCGAAGAACGAAGAAGGCCTTTTTCCAGCCACATACATCTCGGAAGACCCCAATGCCGTGCCCGCAGGCGCCGTAAAGGGCGACGCTTCAGCCCCTGTCAACGGTGGGGCAGGTGGGGTCGACGAGACGCTGTCTAGTGCGGCGGACAAGTCGGCACCGTCCCAGCCCCTCGGCGGCCCATCATCCACTGCCGACCCCAAGAACCTGGCTGCGCCGCCCTCGCTGTCGTCCAGCCAGTCGACGGCCATGCCAAATGAGAACCGCAGCAGTCTCCTTGATGTGACTGGTGCGCCGCGCGGTGCCGGAGATGCCACAGGAGCCGCGGGCGCTGCGACCGGCTTGGGTGCTGCGGCTGGCGTCGCTGGCGTTGGCGGCTCGAAGAACGTCATGGGCACGACGATTGGCGAGGTGCAGGACGCGATTGACACGATGGGGGCGCCGTCACCCACGCCAGACGGCCCACCAGTGCCAAAGGGCGTTCAGCTCAAGGACCCCCAGGAGGCGGCCAAGAAGCCCGATGTCATGTCTCCGACCGACCCCGACGGCGACGACTCGGACGCCGACGGCGACGTCATTGGCATTGCATCGGATGCTCGCGCGCGTCTCGCCCAGCAGGCCAAGCTCGCCAACCAGGAGCGTGACCGACAGCATCAGCGTGAGAGCGGCGGCGTCGCCGATCTTGTCTACTCGGACGAGAGCGAAGACGAGGAGGACGTGTCGCCCCGGCACTCGCGTGGGTACCGCGGCTTGTCGCTCAACGGCACCCACCCAGCTGCGTCCTCGACCATTGCACAGAGAATCGAAGAGGAGGACGACACACCCAAGGCTACCGAGCCGCCGATGCGTGCCTTTGACGAGCCATCCATCCCTGCTCCAGTTGCGGCTTCTGTGCCGGCCCCAGCGACCGCCCCAGAGCCGGTTGCCGCTCCGACTCCTCCCGCACCCATCCCCGTCAACAACTTTGCTTCAGCCGCGACGCCGCCCATGACGTCGTCGCCCAATTTGCCACAGGACCACACGATCGCAACCCCGCCGACGACCCAGCCGATCTCGGTGCCGCACTCGGCGAACCAGACAGTCGAGCTCGGCTCGCCCGAGAAGCCCGGTGCGGGCACCATGGCGGCGGCCGTTGGTGCGGGCGGCGCGGCTGGTCTCGCCGGCATTGGAGCTGCGGCCCTCGCGTCGTCGTCAAACAGTGCAGCACCAGGGAGCACGACGCCAAAGTCTAACAACTCTTCCCTGCACAACCCGGCTGTGCCTGACGCGGCCATGACCGCGTCGCCCGGCACCAGGACCAGCTCGCTGCCCCGCGGGTCTCCAAATGTGACCACGGGTTCTCTTCCCCGCGGCTCGCCCCTTTCGCAGCACGCGTCGTTGCCCGGTGTGAGTGGCTCTCCTGCGGCCCCGAGTGTTGTCGCCGGGCAGGGCTCCGGCCACGGCAGTGCCGGCCCCTCGCCACGCACCGATGCCGGTGCGCCGCAGCTCCAGCCTGCACTCCCCATCAATACGACGGTGCCCCCTGCGGCGGCCAACGGCCCCACGTCGTCCACCACTGCGTCGCCCGGTGTCGTGTCGCCGGCCACGGCCGGGCTCATGCCAACGACGCCGCCAAGCACGTGGAGCGTCGACGAGGTTGTGCAATGGGCGCAGTCGCGCGGCTTTGACGAGGCCGTGCGCGGCAAGTTTGTCGAGCATGACATTTCCGGAGACGTCTTGCTTGAGCTCGACGCGAACCTCTTGAAGGAGCTCGACATTCCCCAGCTTGGTAAGCGTCTCCGCATCGCCTCGGCGATCAACGACTTGCGTGCCCCGCCACAGCCTGCTCAGCAGCCGGCTCAGTCGCCCGCGGGCGTCCTCAGCGGCTCGACGTCGCCGCAGCAGTCGCCGCCGGTGGGTCAGAGGGACTTTTCTGGCATGGCACCGCCACCAAGCACGCAGCCGCTTGCCCAGCAGCAGATGCCTCCAATGGCGTCCTCGATGGCGGCCCCAGTTGGGGCCGCGATGGCTGCCCCAATGGCGGCGCAGATGGCCTCTCCATACCACCAGCAGCTGCCGCCGCAGCAGCAGCAGCATCAGCAGCAGTTCCAGTCGCGTTCGCCGCAGATGGGACACCAGCCACTTGGCCAGTCTCCCCAGCCGCAGCACGGCGCACGCGGGTTTGCTGCTGCTGGCGCACCCCCGAGCGCCTTCAACGCAGCGCAGTCTACTCCCCCGCTTGGGTCGTCGCCGCATCTCGACGATAACCACGGATCGTTCTCCTCCCACGCGCGCAAGGTCAGTGTCACGCCGACGACGCACTCGATCGACGAGTCGTCTGCACTCAACACGCCAGCGATGGCCGCCACCGCCGCCATGACCAACGGCCACGGCAGCCACCCGCAGGGGCCGTCGCACACTGCCTCGCGCTCGACGTCGTCTGTGCCGAGCACGCCCGCGGGGGCTGCGTCGCGCGAGGCGCTGATGAAGCGCGAGTCAACGGGCTCGCTCGGTCACAAGAAGAAGGGCAGCATTGACAAGACGGACCGCCTGAGCTTCTTTGGCCGCGGGCGCAAGGCGCCCCCTACTGGCTCGGGCAACGCGTCGCCCGTCGGCCCCGAGCGCAGCTCGTCGGGCCGTCTCGGCATGGGTGGCAAGCCTGCCATCACGACCATGACTGCGGATAGACCCGAGAAGCGGGCGTCGAGCGGCGGTGCACCTGGCGCTACGGTCGGCGCTGCACTGCGCCAGATCGGCAAGCCAGACAAGGTCGGGTACCTCAAGAAGCGCGGGGAGCGCTACAACACGTGGAAGACGCGCTACTTTGTGCTCAAGGGGTCGCACTTGTACTACCTCAAGAGCGAGAGCGAGGACCGCGTCAAGGGCCACATTGATCTCAAGGGCCACCGCATCATTGTCGACGACGGCGGCGGCGGCAACTATGGCTTCCGCCTTGTCGGGCCCAACTCGGAGAAGCCTCACTTCTTTGCGTCAAACGAGCAGGCCCAAGTGCGCGACTGGATGAAGTCGCTCATGAAGGCGACGATTGCGCGTGACTACTCTGTACCTGTCACGTCGTCTTGCAACATTCCGACGATTCCGCTCGCCGAAGCGCAGGCGCTCCAGCCGCGTCCCCCGAGCCCCGGCGAGCGCGACGCGACGCAGCGTGCCAACCGTCGCGAAAACGTCAACCAGCTCACGCCCCGGGATGCCAGCGTTCTTGTGAGTAGCAACGAGAGATGTGTGTGCTGACGCCAGATGAGCCTCGACACGTCTGCATCTGGTGGTGGCCGGAGAATGACGAGCCACGGAAGCCAGGGTGGTCTGCATCCATCGCCGTCGCGTCCGAGCCGCGACACGCGGCCGCCGTCGAGCCACGCGAGTCCCGGGCGTCCGAGCATGGCCTTGGCACGGCCGAGCGTGAGTACATCCTGTCTGACTGGCGCTTATTTCAGACCTCGTACAACCCGACAGAGGAGCAGGCCGAGCTGCTCAAGTGGGTCAACGAGACCCTGCCGCCGCAGTACCCCCGCGCGGCGCACTTCCCCAACTCGTTCATTTCCGGCGAAGTCATCTTCCTCATCGTCAAGCACCTGTCGGGCATCGAGCCCGACCCACCCGTACCCTCGGACGCGTTTGCGCCCGACGCAAAGGGCATGCCCAACGTCGAGGGCCTGCTAGCGATGGGCGAGACGGTGATTGACGCGGGTGTGGACAGCGCGGGCGTGAGCCTGAACGAGATCCGCGCCGGAGACGTCAACGCAATCACCCATCTCCTCGAGACGGTGCGCTCGTGGGCACACCAGAAGGGTGTTGCCTAACTAAACCCTGGCAAGAGCGGTGGCCTGTTACGACATAGACGCGTGCATTTATCACTATCCAAAGTATCGCCTGTAGCGCAGAGTAGTAGGTATAATTGTCTGCAATAGTGTTTGAGCAACGCGCGCACGAGCGCGCAGCGCGAGTGTGTGCGTGTGTCAACAGAGGCGCGCACGAGCGCGTGCGTGTGTGAGTAGAGCGCACCACGAGGACGTGTGGCAGCGTGCTCCTAGGCGATGGGTTGGTGGGCGCACAGGTGTGGCAGGTTTGAGTACACGCGTGGCGTAGATGCAAAGATGTGCGGTAGTGCGCTTGGTCGCAGGAACACTGCCACACGCGCCACATGGGCGCTTCGTCTTGTCCTCGACACAAAGACAGCAACCTTCGAGAACGACTGCAGCGCGGAGTGTCCCCTGCCACGGTCCCAAACTGGTGTGAGCTAGCACTATATGCGCACCGGTGCTTCTGAGCTCGTGCGTGCCAGTCCCGTGCGGGAGGGCCATGCAGCCATCGCAGCAGCCATCGCAAACACCCAGTAGTGAGCGTGCGCGCCCCGGTTCTTGCCGTCTCACCGCACTACTGGCCGCACAAACAACTCGCCAGGCACCACTTTGCTTCCATGCATGCATGCTCCTGTGCGATATGCACCCACCGGTGCACCGGAGCTGGAACCGCACCACGCGGGGGGCCTGAGGCTTGGGGGCGTGGGCGTGGGCGTGGGCGGCGTTTCATCTTACCGCCGGCGGGTGTTTCCCCAACACTTGACACACTGGCGCACTGGCTGGCGGGCAAAACTTTTTCTCGCCCAGCCTAAGGCGGTTTGGGCTGGACGCAGGCCGGGTTGTTCCGAGCGACCGATAACAATAAACGCAGGTACGCAGCTAACGTAGCGAGCGGCGCGCAGCGCGCGTGTCATGAGCGCATGAGCAGCAGTGGCCGCGGCGGGTGTTGCGTCCACCCACCCCGTGATCGACAGGGTTCGTCGCGACGGGGCGGGCTGGCTGGTGTGGGCTGGAAGGGGAGACGCCTGGGGGAGGCTGGCGGCCTGGCGGGCCGTGCCGGCGCCTCCGCGCCTCACCCCTCGTCGCGAGGTACACCCACCACCGCAGCCTGTGGCTGCGTCCATGGTGATTAAACGTGTCACATTGCTACTCTCACTTGCGATTTGCAGCCACGGGCAGGCAGAGTGTGGTCGCAATGCTGCCGCGCGTGCGCTGCCGCGTGCTCATCCCCCGGCTCGCGCTCCCGCTCCCGAACGCATCCGGCACAAGCTCAAGCTGAAGAATTGATTAACACGTTGACACGCTGCGCGCCATTGATTGTATTGCAGGTAGTAAGGTACTGTATTGATTGTGTATGCAGGGACATTTGACTTGATTTGATTCCATTTCATCAACCGTGGTGTCCACGTCCAGGGTCGATAGATTGCGGAACCCAAAGGCCAGGGATACCTTCCCTCGACCTTCCCTCTCGCCCCCATCCAACCTTCCCTCCAACCTTCCCTCCGACCTTTGCCTCGTCCCGCCGGGGTGTGTGTGTTCCCCCCAGGCAACCAGGCAAAGTTAGTCCCACCTCGTCGGTGCAACTCTTTTCTCTCCCTCCTCATCATCATCTTCCACATCCACAATCAAAATGCCCAAGACTGTGAGTTGTGGCGTCGACGGCGCCCGTGTCAACCGGCTGCCAAGGCGTGCAGTGCATACCTTGCTGCCGTTTACTGCTGGCCCTGCTGGCCTGGTCCACTGCGGCTGGTTGCAGCTCAGCTCTGCTATCGCCAGGCGCAACAACGCGCGCCGTCGCGTCGCTCTACTTGGCACGTCGCTAACGCCCAGGCCGACGAGATCGCCCAGAAGTCCGCGACCATCCCCGAGGTCGGCTACAACCGTAACGGGTTCGACTCGCGTATCGAGACGTCGGTCCTGCGCTCGCTCTACCTGGTGAGTAAGCCGCCGCCGCGTTGGCCAGAGTCGCGCCGCACCATTCCCCACGCCGCATCCTTTTCGCGTCTTTGCCTCTGTCCTTGCCGTGGCGCGCTCAGCACGAGCCGTTCGCATCGGCCCGCCGTGCCAAGATCAGGTCCGCCGCGGCGCGAGCGCCGGGGCGAGAGCCTGGGCGAGCGCTCGTTCCCCCCGGGGCCAAGCCGCACACGTGCCCGCCGACGTGGCGCGGGACCAGGAAAGGACGGTGAAGGATGTAGGAGGCTGTTTGTCAGCGGTGTGGTGTTTGCATCGCCGGCCGCGTCGCTCCCGTCGCCGCGCTAACCGCAGGCCCCCGCGTTCATCAAGGCCGGTGAGAAGACCACCAACGTCGGCTCCGCCGAGAAGGACTACGGCACCGAGTCGGTCTACGACAAGGACACGAACAAGATCCAGTACACGACCTTTTCCAAGTTCCCGCCCGTGCGCCTCCTTCCCGATGCCGAGCGCAAGCGCATCCTCGTCACTGGTGGTGCCGGTTTCGTCGGCTCGCACCTTGTCGACCGCCTGATGCTCCTCGGCCACGAGGTGACTGTGATGGACAACTTTTTCACTGGCTCGCGCACGACCGTGTCTCACTGGGTCGGCCACCCGAACTTTGAGATGGTCCGCCACGACGTTGTCGAGCCGTTCCTGATCGAGGTTGACCAGATCTACCACCTGGCGTGCCCCGCGTCGCCGCCCCACTACCAGTACAACGCGGTCAAGACGATCAAGACGTCGTTCATGGGCACACTCAACATGCTCGGTCTGGCCAAGCGCACCAAGGCGCGCTTCCTCATCACGTCGACGTCCGAGGTCTACGGCGACCCCGAGGAGCACCCGCAGCGCGAGGACTACTGGGGCCACGTCAACTGCATTGGCCCCCGTGCGTGCTACGACGAGGGCAAGCGTGTGGCCGAGACGCTCACGTACGGCTACGCGCGCCAGGACGGCGTCGACGTGCGTGTCGCGCGTATCTTCAACACGTTTGGTCCCCGCATGAACCCATACGACGGCCGCGTCGTGTCCAACTTTATCATCCAGGCCCTCAAGGGCGAGGACATGACCGTGTACGGTGACGGCACGCAGACGCGTTCGTTCCAGTACATCCACGACCTGGTCGACGGCCTGATCCTGCTCATGAACGGCGAGGACACGCGCCCCATCAACATTGGCAACCAGCACGAGTTTACCATTCTCGAGTTTGCCGAGGCCGTCCGCGACATTGTCGAGGAGGTCCAGATCGAGGAGGGCGAGGCAAACCCTAAAAAGGTCAAGATTATCTACAAGGACATTCCCACCGACGACCCCCAGCGCCGCCGCCCCGACACCACCCGCGCAAAGGAGAGCCTCGACTGGCAGCCCCGCTGGGGCGTCCGCGACGGCGTCCGCGAAATGGTGCTTTACTACAAGCAGATGATCGACCAGGGCAAGCTTTAAGGTCTAGGTCGCGAGTATAGAGTTTTCACCGCACACCTAGTCTGTTTCGTTTCGTATTGCAAGTACATCTATGCTATGCTTGGGACACTGCAAAGCAGCGAGGCGGGCGAGCCGAAGGCGAGCTGGCGCGCTGCCTCCGTGGACTAGCGCTGTGTATGTCACAGACAGAAGAGAGCGCCCACATCATAGGGGATGACAAGGACGGCGATCAGCTGACACATGACACAGCCAGGGTGAATCATGAATCAGGGCGGGGCGTCACGTCAACGCGCGCGTCGCCAGACCGCGACGACAGTTCCGGCGGTAAGTGTCCTGGCGTCAAGACGAGGGGTGAGTGTGGTGCCAGTGGGGCAGTGGGTCGCAGCGCTGGCACCGAGCGATGGCAACGACGGCATCAACGCCTGCGGCGTCGCTGCGTGGGGTGGGCCACATGATACATGTCTACTCTGCCTTGCCCTTTGGCGTCTTTGGCGACGCCGTCGACCAGGGCATCCAGCCTGCGGGCGCGCGCGGCGGGATGCCGGGGGTATTATCTGCGCCCTCTGCGTCCTCGCGGCGGATCTCTGTAAACGACGAGGCGAGGTACGTTGATCCGCCGCCGCCCGAGCCGCCCGAACCGCCCGAGAGGGACGCGTCCGACGAGGACCGCGAGGCGTCGGTGCCGAACGGCGGGGGACGCGCGCGCGCTTCCCCCCCACTCCCGGCCATGGAGCTCGTGTAGATCTCCTCGGTGGCGTACGCGAACGTCCGTGACCCGGCGGGCGCGGACGGCGCGGGCGGCGCGGAAGGTTGGTGCGAGGAAGGGGGGTTCGGTGGAGGCCCGACGTCAAAGCCGCGTACGCCGCCGCCGCCGCCGTCGCCGCCGCCCTGCTGCGTTCCAGAGACGCCGCCCGCGGCGGCAGAGACAGCGGCCAGTGCCGAAGGAAGGTATCTGCTGTGAGCTCAGTCCTAGGGCAGCGGGCGTACCTCGACGCGAGACCCTGCAGCATACCCGCGGCGCTCTGCATCGCGCCGCCCGCGGGGTCGCTCAGTGTCGGCGGCTGCGGCGCCGTCGCGGGACCTTGAGGCGGGACAGGAAACCCGCCAGAGCCGGCCGGCACGCCCGTGGACGCACCGCCGTAACCCGCCGCTTGCGAGAGCTGGGCCGCTTGCGCCTCGGTAAGCGGGTGTGAGCGTGCACTCGAAGGGGAGAGGGAGGCAGCCGCGGCACCGGCGCCGAGCCACTGCCGTGCGCGTCGGCGGGCGCCGCGTCACGGTAAGCAAACTTACACCAAAGAACTGGCGGATGCGCTCATACAGCCAGCCCATGGAGCCGCGGGCGTGGGCGCCCGCCTGGCCGCGCACGCCGGCGAGGAACTCGTCAATCGCCGGCTCGTGTTCCGCAAACAGCGGCGCGAGGAACGTGCCGTACACGTACGGCGTGCCGCGCGAGCTGAGGGCGAGGTAGAGGAACACGACCGTCTTGCAGAGTGTGTAGAAGGGGAGCCTGCCGTGAGTGTGAGCACGCACGCAAAGCGGCCTAGTACCCATAGGTGCTAGGCGGGCGCATCCTTGGGCACGGGCACGCCACGCAGCCACCCAGCCGGCGTGCTGTTGCGGCCCCAGGACGGTTGTTACGCGGCCCCGCGAGACTCACAAAGTAAGCACAATCCCGCCGACGGCCTCGAGGGCCGTCCACGCGCCGACGAGGGACCAGTACTGTAGCCAGCGCTCGAGTGCGGCGTCCTGCGCCGCGACGCCGCCGGCCGCGGGGGGCGGGCGCCGCGCCAGCGCCTTGTAGCTGCAGTACGCCGGGTACAGGAACACGCCAGTGACGCTGGTGTCAGTGGTGTAGGAGGGGAAGGGGGGTGGGGCTCGGCGCCAAGGTTGGTTGGGCATACGCGTGCCGCGCCCGTCGCCCTCACCGCCGTCGCCGCCGGCGCTGACGGTAAGTGCGGCGACGCGAGGAGGAGAGCGGGGAGAGATGGAGTCGCGCGCCGTCACACCTCACGGCACTCCTAGCCAACCCCGACGCGGACTCACTTGATTAAGCGGGTAAGCAGCAGCGGCATGGCGAAGTGTGTCGATGCAACATGCCCCGCCGTGGTGTGGACATGATGGCACGCCGCGACGGTGGGTGGCAACGGGGCCAAATGTGCCGGACCGCCCAGGCTCAGCGTGTGCCTGTAGCAACCAGCCGCATCCGGATCCTGTGCCGTGCCGGTGTGCTGTCGTCACATGCGCTGCGTGAGTGCATTCGCGTCACGGCTGGGGTTGGGGCAAGCATGGCGAGTGGGTGCTGGCACCGAGTGTGTGCTGGCACTGTCGTGGTGGGCCACGACGACAGCTACAAGGCCGGTCGCGGCGAAGGCTTCGGCCATGGTTATGACCTGCCACGTCCTTGCCTCTGGCACAAGCTCGACTCTCTTCTGCGCGCCGCGCGCCGCGCACCTCTTACCGCCCACACGCTATGCCTGGCTCGCTCGCGCTGGTGGCCACCAGGCCTATGCATCATGTAAATGTATACTTCCTGTCTAGACTACCCCACAAAGAAAGAAAGAGAAAAACCGCGGCGCCACGGCGCCTTGTGCGCACGCGCGCGCGTCGTAACAGAGCCGTCGTTATAGGAGACAGGGTATAGGCGTGAGATGCCGAGAGATATTAGCGGAGATGGATGGCGGAAGGACGGCGCGGGGGGCGATAAAGGACGACGCAAAGCACTTGGTGGGTTGAGTGCAACCGGCCAGCCGCTCGCCCTCGCCCGGTCGCTGCGCTCGCGGCTCGGGGACTCGAGCTCGCGGTTACAAGATACAACACTTCCTGTGCTTCTTCCGTGTTGTCGGTGCGGCCTGTACGGGCTCTGGCCGCTTGTCCCGCTGAATGAGCTTTACCAGTGCGCGGAACGAGTCCTCGACGTTCTGGTTAAGCCTGGCCGAGGTTTCGAAAAACTCGCAGCCGAGACGCTGGGCGAGCGCGCGGCCCTCCTCGGTCGACACCTCGCGCGAGTTTGTCTGGTCGCGCTTGTTGCCGACAATGACGATGGGGACGCGGCGGTTGTCGACGCCTCCTCCTGGCGCTCCCTTGCTGCTTCGGCTTGGAGAGGAATCGGGCATGCCGCCGTGCATCCCGCCCTCGGCATACCTTGCCTCCTCCTTGACGAGCATGATGCGCTCGACGATCCGCTCGACACGGTCAAACGTCGACCGCGCGGCGATCGAGTACACGACCAGAAATCCCTCCCCGTCGCGGATCCACTGGTCCCGCAGTGCCGTGTACTCCTCTTAAACCCGTCAGCACCTCCTTGCTATCGTCCTGACCCACCCTGTCCCGCCGTGTCCAATACCTCAAGAAGGCACGGCTGGTCGTCCACCACCCACTGCTTCCGGTAGCAGTCCTCGATCGTTGGGTCGTACGTCTCGACAAAGGACGACATGGTGAACTGCGTGAGCAAAGGCGGAGAAAGTGGGCGCGCTTACCTGCACCGTAAGGGCCGTCTTACCCACACCACCGTCGCCGAGGACGGTGATCTTGAAGACCATGCGTGATGGTTGGGACTAGGGATTAGCAAGCACAAAGGGTTGACCGGCGGGGACACCGGCCGGCGGGCAATGGTCTAAGGCAGGCGATGGGCAGCATGGGCAGACGACCAGATGTTGACTCGTCGCTGACGGCGTCCGCGCGGCGGAGGTGCGCCCAGTTGGCACTCACCATGATGCGGGGTGGCTAGGGCCGAGTGAGTAGGAAAGGACTCGGCGATGAGGTGCAAGCGAGGTCGCAAGTTGGGCAGAGTCAAGGCGGGGGTATGGGGGGTATGGTGCGCTTGGCAGGCGCGGGCGGGTGCGGAGCGGTGCCGCGGTGTGGTGGGCCGGGGACGGGGTGGTGATGCACAGGTGCGAGCGAGGACGAGGAGTGGTGTGCAAGCAAGCAAGCAAGCAAGCAAACAGGAGGGGAGGGAGGAGGAGGTAGGAGGCAGGAGGTGTTAGCGGCGGTGGTGGTGGTGGTGGGTGTGTGCGGGGTGCGGGAGCAGGTGGCCCTGCACTCAGTCGATCGGAATGTAGGCGGCGTCTGTGCGGCTGCCTCGGGCGTGGGTGGGTAGAGAAAGGTACGCGAGGCGAGGAGAAAAGCGAGCAGCAAGGATGGATGAGCACGCAGTACAGTAGTGATGGAGAGGACGCTCCAACAACGTCGCCGTACCCGACCTCGACCTCGACGACGGCGGCGGCGGCGACGACGACGGCGGTTTGCTCGCAGCGTCCCCGCCTTTTGCAACAACCACAATCGGCAAGTAATCGCGCAGGGCATGTTGCCCGACAGGGCTAACGGGGATGTCGCTTAAGTTTACCATGGGTGTGGCACATGGTGCTCGGTGTTGTCCTTTCTTGCAAGCCACCACGCAGTGGCTCTGGTCAAGAACAGCTCGCAAAGCATCGTCTAGCTGTTGTCTCCGCCGTCGCGGCGCTCTTGCCCCGCCTAGGCGCAAAATACGGCCGTCGAGTCGAATCGCGACGTTGCGCAGTGCCGGGCGAGTTGGGTTTGAGCTTGTCGACGCCATCCCGCGGGGTTCCGGAACCGTGGGCCCAGAGTCGTGTGGCCAAGCCTAGCAGCGGTGCCTGAGACGTACGCCCAAGTCCATAGTAGTGGCTGGCGCAACCAACCCCAGCGTCGCTTCGGCGCGGCGCGTGCGTGCTCGGCGCCGTCTAAACTAACTCTATCCGGCCTAAGTCTCCGATACATACTCCTCCACTCACTCCCGCCGAGCTCTAGAAATCACAATGCATGCTTACTACTCAGAGTACCCCCCGTGTCCACCGTGCTGACCTCCCTGCTGACCTCCGTGACCTCCTTGCTGACCTCCGTGGCCGCCGGGGGGAGCTTGGCCCTGCTGCGGCCAGTATCCGCCCATGAGCTGTGCCGCGAAGAGGGGGTTGATCGCTGGCGCGTTACCGCCGGCGCCGGCGGGAGGATTGGGTGCGCCAGCGCCGGGGTGGGGGGCCGGGGTCATGCCGCCGTAGCCCATCGGCATTGGCATGCCCTGCGGGGGGTATCCGCCGGCAGGGGCGGCGTAACCCCCCTGCGGTGCATATCCGTAGCCTGGGTAGCCACCGGGGTAACCGCCTTGAGCGCCGAAACCCCCGGGCGCGGCACCAGGCATACCCATGCCCATCCCCTGGGCCGGGTACATGCCGGGGTCACCGCCTCCGTGGGCGTAGGCGTGCGGCTGCGGTGGGCGCGGGGGTAATGCGTGCTGGGGACGACCGTGGCCCGTCGGCCTGCCCTGCCCTCGCCCCCGACCACCACGGCCACCTCCTCGACGGGGGGCGCTGCCGGCGCCGCCGAGATCGTCGTCGTAAGCGACGAGCGGGCGGCCCCCAGGCCCGACGGGCGGGTTGGGGTCATGATCGAAGTGTGCGTGCGGGCGTGGCGGAAGGCCGTGGGGACCAGACCCGCCTCGGCCGCCTCGACCAGCGCTACCGCCAGCGCCAGCGGCACCTGCACCCCCTCCGCGCCCCTTACCCTTCTTCCTGCGGCGCTTGGCGGCCATTTCGGCCTCGTCGTCGCTCCACTCGACCTCGTCGTCGCCGACCTCCTCGTCGTAGACGTTTGACGCGTCCGAGCGGAACCGCGGGTCGCGCACCGCGTGCATGTCGACGTAAGTGCGGTACCGCGGTTCGGCGGGGTAGAACACGCGCGAGCCCGGCGCGAGCTCGTCCGCGTTCGGGTACGGGAACGGCGGGGGTGGTAGGCGTACCAGGTAGAAAGGCGATGTGAGCGGGCCAAATGTGTCGGCTACGCAACCGAGCACGCGCCCGTCGGCGAAACACAGCACGCTTCCTTCTTCGAGCCAGCCAGTGCCCGGTTCTTGCATGGCGCGGATTATAACCGTCCCGGAGGAAGGGAACTTGGGCGTCGCGGAGGTGGATGCAGAGCCGGACGCAGAGGCGGGCGCGGCAGCGTCCGGCTCGGCGTCAGGCTTAGGGGCTTCCGCCATGTCAACGTCGCCTGTGGCTGGCTTGTCATCGCTGGCAGGCTGGGGCTTGTCCTCGCTCGTGGGTTTGGATTCGGCCATGGTGTCGGTCGGGGGCTTGGACTCGTCCATCGCAACGTCTTCTTGCTTGACGTGGGGCTCGATGTCGGGCTTAGCCTCCTGTGCGTGCTCCGTCGCCATATCGACATCTGCCGCCGGCTCGTTCTTGACCTGGCCACTTTGGTCGGCCTGGGTCGCAAGCCAAGCCTCGACACCGCGTTCCTTCATCCAACTAACCACGTCGCCGGCCAACCTCAGCTCGCCATCGACACGCTCGAGCGGGGGGAGCGAGACGGGCGGGAGGGGCTGTTCATGCACGCTCGTGATGGCGGGGAGACCGCCGCCGCCGCCCTCGTCGTCGGAATCGACCAGTTCCAGGCCAAACGCGCCGAGCTTGGATCCGAGGTCGACAGAGGAATCGCCATCGCCGTCACTGTCGCTGTCGCTGTCGTCGTCGTCACCGGCACGGCCTACGAACCGGTCCAGTTCGGACCGCATCGCGGCTTGCGTCCCCGGACTCGGCGGGGCCTTGACCGCGCGTTCGTCGTCTGACGACTCGAACTCGCTGCTCGAGTCGGACTCGGCCGGGGCGACAGTAGCACCAGCGCCGCTGGGAGCTGCTCCGGTCGCGCTTTCGCCTCCTGACGGCGCCTGCGCGCCGCTCGCGGCCATCTGCGCCTCCACCATCCGCCGTTTCTCCGCAGCCGGCATGTCCACCGCCGGCATGGATCCGACCACCGCGCCGGAGTCAACTAGGCCCTGGATAAAATGGAGGTCGTCGACTGGCGCGGCGGCGGCGGCGTCGGCGTGGGCGTCGTCCGTGCCCGTATTAGCCACGCCCGTGTTGACGCCCGTGTTGGCGGTGATGTCCGGGCGTGTGGAGCCATGCGAGCTATCGCCCTGCTTGGTCTCGGGCTGCGGCTGGGCCTGAGCCAATACCTGTTCCGAAGTCGGCGGCGGCATACCCCCCTCGCCCCGGACCGCTGCCATGTCGTGATCTTGCGCGCCCATGGTGTTCGATGGGCAATGGTGTGGTGCGTCGTTCAGTTGTCGGCATGGAGCGCGAGAATCAGTTGGAGTGACGCAAAATCTCATGCTTCCCCACGGGGTAGGCGACATATTTGGGCGGTGACGCCCCACTCTGCGCAGGCGTCCCGCTAGATCGCACGAATTCGCGATCTGCGACAATCCCACTCAAGCCACTCCGCTGCCTCTGCACTGGGTCAAAGCCAAGCTCCGAGCTCCGCGCACTTTGTGCGCTCCGCTTGCGCGCTTGCACTAGCGATGAGTATGCATATGCGGGTACAGCCCAGAGGGTATGGATGGCTAACAACAGTGAGGGTACGTAATACAGGGCATGCAGCCGCTTTCCTTTTAGATATGATCGGACGATGTCATGGTGTGTTTGGGTATGTGTTGAACTATGCGAACGTGCTTAGGCAGTCGCGCGAGGCGGCTCCTGGCGCCAGGGGAACCCGGCCGTGTTCATACCCGCGACATTAGGCGTGACGGCGGGCGAACGAGTCGGGGACGCACGGGGCGTCGAACCCGAGGCCGACTGGCCGCTGCCGTTTGTCGGGGTCGGGGTCGTCTCGCGCACGAGACTGAGGCCACTCTCAATGGACGAGGGTGTGCGCGCACACGGCGGGGTCGTCGCGTCGTACGAAAAGTAGCTGCGCGAGGCAAATGTGGCCACGGGCATGCTAAAGTACGACTCTTCGAGGGGCTTGGCTACGGCCGGGGGTGACTTGAAGAAGCAAAACTTGTCGAGAAACTCCTGGTAGGATGCTGCGTTAAGGACACGGCCTGCTGTGGGGCTCGCTAGCGCATCGCTGGCCTCATCCGGTGTTGTCGAGCTCAGCGTGTTCACCGGCGACGACTCGCTCGTCGACATGGTCGTCGTCGGTGAAGCGGGGGGCAGCGCGGATGACGGAGTGGGCGGAGACGAAAGATTGCTGCTCGGGGGTGTTATGAGACCAACGCCAGGATTAACACTTGCCAGAGTGTGGCCCGTGCTGCCGTTGCCAGAGGACGTCGCACTTGCCAGCGAGCGCAGGTCCCCGATGGTCGTGTTGCGCTGAATCGGTGTCGGCAGCTCGTCGTCGGTCGACGCGTTGGACGTGATCGACACGGGGCTCGACGCAAACACCGCATCGTGCTGCGGCACACGTCCGTTGCGTGACTCTGGCGAGCGAGCGCGCGTCGCCACAGGAGTCGCATCGCCCTCGCCATCGTCCGACTCGGCGCTGTCCGTGACAATCGCCTCTTCATCGAGCGCGGTCGGCAACTCGAGCGGGCTGTAGTCGTTGGCAGGGTGGCCATGAACCAGCTTCATCGGCGACGTCACGCGTGGACGAGCCTGGGCACGCTCCGGCGCAAGCGGCAGAACAATGTGCTTGAGACCTGCAGCCGGCGGCAGCGTCTTAGGCGGCGACAGCGGTGGCGACGGCGCACAATACTTCTTCAACCTGAGGTGGCTGTGGATGTCGGGGGCCGAAGGGGGCTTGAACGCGGCGCGCGGCGGAGGCGACAGCGCAGGCGAGTCGGGGCGAGGAGGGGGCGCAACTGGCGCAACTGGCGCAGTCCTCGGGAACATCCAGTGACGTGCCTTGTCCTCTGCGGCGGGACGAGTGGAGCGCGGGGCGGTGATCTTTGTGTCGCCGACGTTGGACAGGTTGCCGTAGAGCAGCGACGTGGTGCGGGGCCAGCGGACAGACTGCGTCTTGAACGTGATGCGGTAGTTTTCGCCACCGTTCGAGTCCCACCACTCGTGACCCTGCACCGAGTAGCGCACGCAAAAGATGAGCGCGCGCGACTCGAGCTTGCGCCGGTAGTCCTCGAGCTTGATCGTAAAGCTGAAGCGGTCCCACCCTTCGTCACCAGTCGTGCCAGAGGGAATGTGCGACGCGTGCTGCGCGAGCACTTCTGAAACGGTTCTGCAAATCAGCCTATGCAGGGTATATGTTAACTCACTGCCACTCGTCGAGCGTAAACCGGAGGGCAACCCATTTCTCAAATGTCACGTTGCGGACAAGGATCGAGCCGCGGAGGGACAGTGGCGCGTGGCCACTCATCTCGACGCGCTCCAGCACGACGTTCTCGTCCTCGAGCAGTCCCTGTGTGCCTGGGCCAAAGTCCAGACGCACACGGGGGATGCTGCTGCACTGGTCGATCTGGATCTCTGAGCGCTCCTCGGGGCTGCGCCGCCCCTGGCCGCGCCTTGTGCGGAAGTGGACGAGGTCGGACAGATCCGTGTCGCGGTCCTCGTCCGTGTCTCTCTGGGCTTGGCCACCCTCGACAGACATGGACACTGCGGTCGGCTTCTGGCCGCGCAGGAAGAGCACCACCGACTCGAGCTCCATGTCGTCAAAGCGCACACTCTTTGTCCGCTCCCGAAGGTTGTGGGAAGACTTGGATTTGCCCGACCGCGCAGCTTCGTTGCCGCCCCGACTCAGATCGGGTGTGGACATGGAGCGCTGTTTGAGCGACGGCTTGACAATCTCGCCCGACTTCTTGCGCACGAGGTCGGTCCTCCGAGGTGGTCGAGGGGGACTGCTGGCGCCCGAGTCGGAGGGAGACGAGTTGGCTCGCTGACGCTGCAGGAGCGAGGGCGTGTCGGAATGCGGCGGGGGAGTCGTGGGAGCCACGGTCGATTCGGGGCTGCGAGTGTGGTGCGAAATGTCTAGGCCAAGGCCGCCTGTGCCCTGCTTGCCGGGTGATGTGCGTCGGGGCAGGCTCTCCAGTCCGCGCATTGACTCGAGCGCCAGCGCCGCCGCCGTGCCCGGCGCATGTCGTGGCGAGTTGTTCAACGTGCCGCGACGTGATGGCCCAGCGTTCGTCGACGCTCGGCGTGGGACGCCGACCATGGGAGTCGACGGGGACGGGGCAGACGGCCCAGCGCTGTGGCGCCGACGATGAGCTGCTTTTGGGCGCTCCTTAGGCGAGGCCTCGAGGGGCCTCTCGCTGGTCGGCGACGGGATAGGAGACGTCGGCTCCGAGTACGGCATGGCTGCTGGTCAGCTCGCCGTTCAAAACCAATGGAGAACAAAAAACTGTGCGCGCGAGGGGATGAGAAACGCTGGGACAGTTGTTTTAGTAGTGGGGGGATGCAGCATTCCGCGACCGGTCCTTGCTGTGGGAAGTGGTGGCGTGCGCACACGCAGATTGTGTTGGGGGCCGCACAGTGTTGGATGCAGTCCCCGGTTTGCCAGTTACTCCAGGCAACACGACACAGGTTTTTTTCCCATCACACGCAAAAGAGTCATGTGTGTTTTGGCCATCACTTGTTCAAAGGGAGGGACCCTCGACGCGGCGCATTGACCGAGTGACCATCTACCTTTGTTACTCACCGTCTAGGAATCGACAGTCCAATGTGGGAAAGAGAGAACGACGACGCGCGAGTTATTGGGGAGGACCAACGACTGTTGTCGTCGTGTGTGTACGTGTTGAGGGGGCGTAGAGGTGAGGCTCGAGAGCAGGGCGCGCGTTGGCACGTAAGGCCGCCTATGCAAGAGATTGTAACCGCATATCGTAAAGTTCAGGAGCGAGCGAGGATTGATGAACGAGCACGCGGGGGAGTTTGGGGACGCGAGAGAGAGAGAGAGAGGGAGAGGGATTGATGGCGGGGGAGTATGGAAGGGTGGGTGTCAGCGGACCGTGCATAGAGTACAGTGCAATCTCAATCAGGCCCGACAGCGCAGAGCCGTGGCGTGGGAACATGGGCGGTCCGGAGCGCTGTGGCGTACCATTTCGGGCCAAGGCGCGCCAAGGTGCGTCTGGTCGAGGCTCTACACTCTGTCGACACTCTCTGACTTCTGCTTCCCGCCGGCTGGCCGAGACGCACCCACCCACATCAACTCTGGGTGGGCGTGCGCGCATGGCGTTGGGGTCCTAGGGCCGGCTTTGGAATGTGGAAATGGCACAGGAACAACTCACCTTGTGGTCGCTGGTTTGACAGCCGCACAGATCGGCCAACTTGAGGGGAGCAAGTCCGGTGTAGGTCGCGCAACAAGCTACTCTTTAAAGACCCAGGTAATGCTACGACACGCCGCCGCGATTGTTCTGATCAATGGGTTAGCTTGATAATCTTTCGGAAAACGTTGAACAATAGGCAGACGCCGCCGCAGATGTGTACCCGGCGGTACCGAGCATGACATCATGGCCCGCCGAGGCGGACCCCAGCGTCCGTCGGCTGTAGAGAGGAGAATTTCGCCCGCACCCCCAAGGCACTCGTACTCACTAACGTGACTGGCTTATCGGTTGTGCCTATGCAAGGCCGCTCTAGTCGACGGCGACTAGAGCGCAGTCTTTGGTAGTGTCGGGCTAGCGTTTGGGGACGTCGATCGACGAACGCAGACTGCAAGTCTGTGTGTCTGTTTGCGGGGGATGATAAAGTGTGGGGGAGTGGCAGGAACGAGCCGGTGGTTGATCCTCTATAAAAAGGCACGTGGGATATGCAAGCGTTTCTCAATTGCTCGCAGCTCGTTGCTCAATGGGCAGTGACAGCGTCGCAGATCTCCGGGCGTCGACGAACAGTGCGCAAGGGGTGGGAAATGACAAGTAGATGAAGGAGTGTGTGTGGGAAGACGACTGGGGAGTGCGGAGCTTTGGAGGACGAAGCTACGCTACAACAAACTGTCTGGGGACACAGACCACTGCTATCTCTGCCAATCGCCCGCTTTGAATCTCCGCCTTCTTGCGCGAGAAGGAGAAGGGGCAAGATGAGATCGGGAGAAGTGGAAGGTGTGTTGTTGTCGGCCAGGGCGCCAGGGCTCTGTGCGCGCGTGCAAGGATTGTGAAAGCACTGCCTTGTGCTTGTGCAAACGACAACGACAGGCTCACGCAGACCAGGACTGCAATCAACGACCCGGTCGTGTGAGAGTCGTCGGTTTTGTTGGGGACAATAATGGCAGCGATAGCGACAGTTGGGGTGACAGCCGCACTCCTGTTGGATAAGGCGGTTGCGTGACACGGGCTGGCCGCACAGACGGCAGGTGACGCTGGCGGTGATGTGCTCGGCGTCGTTGGTGGTGGTGCTGGGCCCCAGTCGAGGCGACAATCAAGAGTACTGGATCGGCCTTGACGGACGATGGTGAGGATTCAAGATATTACAACACGGAGCCGCAAAGGGATTGCTTGCTGGTGCTAGCGCACACGCACGCAATGTACGCACAGGAGACGTACACGAGAATCGACAGAGGCCGGTTCCAACAGACAAACTATATCTCGTATCCTTTGGGGTCAGGGAGATCTGCGAGCGCCTCCAAGGGCGGCGCAGAGGTAGAGCAGCAGAGCAGAGCCCGCCCACCCCGCCGCCAGCGACAAAGAGAGCGCTTGCACTTGCACAAAGGGAGACACAGAGTCCAGAGTGCATCTGCAGGCGCCGTGTGGCTTTCCTGGGGAATGAAATGGGCCGAGAAGCGGTGGGGGCAATGTCCAAGGGGGGACGCGTCCCTTGGCTAGGGACAATCCAGCTAGAACTTGAGCTTACGCCGCCCAAATCAAACGTTGACCGCAAATCCCACATCCCATGCCTTTGTGCTCGTTTCTCTCCCCTTCCCACGCACTCGTTAATAACCAAATGCGTCTGAATGCATGTCTCTTTAGTCTCGGGGGTCTCTGACAGTCCCTTATAGCTTCCTCGTCGCTAAGCTCAGAATCGCAAAACCTTGGACGCATGCGACGTCGGCCGTCCTGGCTGACGTTACATTCTTACATTTGTGTATTCCTGCCACACAAGAAAGTGCTACACCATGCAGTCGGCCAGATATGCGCGCCGCAGCCTGTGGCATTGCCCGTCTCGTCCTAGTGCCATGCGGAAATCGCGGAAAATGTGACGCGTGAGACGACGCGTTCTGCGGAAGACGGGGTGGGGTGGGGTGGGAGGACGTCGAAGACGCTGAATCCCAGAAGAAACCGCCATGCCGTCAGGAGCAGCCTATTCGCCCCACTCCAGTCACATGAGCTGCCCACTCCCACACCACCCCGCCTGGGACACATGGATGCAAGACAGAACGCAAGAACATGTGGCGTGGGCTTGTTGTCGTCGGCGGACTCGTCCGTGGGGCAGGCTCCGAGGCGTCCGCCCCCGCCGTCGCCGCCACCGTCGCCCCCCCCCCCGCCTCATTGACGCACAGTAAGAAGCCTCCCTGCGTCTCATTGGTAGAACATGGCATCATATTGTTGGCATGCCCGGCGGCGGACCTCGGGGTCCCTGACCACTGATGGTTCTCTGCTCGGTATCAGCGTGAATCCAGAGAGAAAAAAAGGATGCAGACAATCCCGCCTGGAGTCCCACGGGGCAAACGGACAACTGCCGCAGGCAATGTGCGTCCATTGACCAACCACAAGGCGCCGCAGCCGTTGCCTCGGTCAACGCCGCCTCTGCCCTGTGGACCTCATGAGCCGCCGCAGCCTCCTCTCGACGATCACCTCGTATCCTGATGTGCGTCCCAGAAGTCGCCTGAGAAGGATTTCGACATCTTTGCATGCTTGCTTGTAATTCCAGCACAGGCTTGGGGGGCCCCTTTCACATGAAAGCCACTGCCCCTCACCCGTCAGCCACATCGATCTCCCCAAAGATGAGCCCCATGGGCAGCTGTGTACGCAGCGCTGCCGCGCAGGCCTTGGCACAGCAGCGTGTCAAGGGGCGAGGGTGAGCGGCAGTGCATTCGGGGTCTCCCGTCGTTCCCACGCTCTTATCTTACACGGGTTTCCCGGTGTTGCACCATTAGTTACGACGACTACTGCGCAAAAAGAAAATTGACCGAGTCGCTTGGCCTAAAAACAGGCACTCGGCCGGCCGAGTTAAACCCATGGGCCAGTCGTAGCGGGGTATGCTATCACTACTTTCGCGTTGTATAGATTGCGTTGTGTTCAAGCAAGTCCACCTCCGACGTCTTTCCACCAGACAGTATTGTTGGGTCCTCTGTTAATCAGATGAAGCGAGGACTTGTTCGGCTTCGGGCACGACGCCTCTTTCCCCGTGGCGCGCAGCCACTTGGTCGCACTGACGAACAACAGGTGGGGGAACCGGTCGGTGTCGCCGGAACGCATTGTCCTCGTCGACATGTCCTCCGCAAGGCCGCATGTGTTGCAGGGAGACTCACCACCGGCATGTACCTCCGAGCGTCCAAGCTGCCAGGACCCGAGAACACGCGGACGACATGCGCAGAAGCGCAGAAGCAGCACGGTAACAGACTGAGGTCCGCAAACTTCCCTGTGTTCGTCCCCGCTGCCGACCGGCACAGATATGCATGCACTGACGCGCTGACGCCGATGTTTGACCAAACCGGAGGGCAGCGCGCCTGTGTGTTGGCCATCTGTACCCCTGTGCACGAGCATCAGTCCCGCACCGCACCACGCCCGTTTTGGCCAATGGTACACATATGTACACTGACCGCTGTCGGCCAACACCTACTTCCAACCCCCGCTCTTCATTGGCGCATCACAACGACGGTCCGTGCACGCACACCCGTTTCAGCACCCTTCGACAGACAGCCACCTCGTCTTTGCGGGCGCTGCAGGCCGCTGTGACTGTCCGTCTGCACCCACAGTGTGATGATGCTGGGCGATCCGGGGTGGGCAGGGGTCAAGGCGGTCAAGCCAGTTACATCCCAGCTTGGGAGACGACGCGTGGCGCATGTTTCCGGCATCCGTTGTTGTCGGTACAGGAGATGTTTAGGTGCCAGAGGTCAATGCGCAACCCAATGGCCGGCCAAACCAAAGCATGGCCTCGCTATGGCTCACCGTGGCTCGGCTCACTCCACCATCTCGCTAACAACAGGCGCCTCGGGGCGACGACACTCAAACACCTGGACACTGAGCACGGCCTCGCTTGGTCGCCACCGATTCTGCCGACCTCAGTGCTGCCGTGTGTGGACACGGCCCCGTATGTGGACGCCAGGCTGCTCCACTTTTTCCTCGTACACTACACACCTTGCCGAGTGACATTGAGTGTTGCCAGCGGCAGTAGCTCAATCACCATCCCCATCGCCTCTACCCACCACTCCGAGAGCTGGTGTCCACTGCACCCATGGTGACGGATCCGTGGCTCTTCGAGTCAGCCGTCGAGTACCATGTCGTCTCGGCGCCGCTGCACTCGGCCTCGTCGCCGATCAACTTTACAAAGAAGAGGCCATTGTCCTCGGACGCATGTACGCGGGACGGGCGGCCTTGTTCCATACACGTACGTCTGAGATGCGCTTGGCTGCAATACTGATGCCTACAGGGCTACCCCAACGACGATCGGCCGTTGTGGCAGGGGCGGTCGCCAATAACACCGCTGTACGGGCTGTCGCCCGTGTCTCGCCTAAGCAGCGGTCGCGATGGCGCCGTTTCTCGAGCAACACACCTCTCGACAGGCTCCGTCAGCGACCTCACACTAAAGCGCGCAAAGTCAGCGAGGTCGCCGCACGCAACTCCAGGGGGCGGCGCACGACAAGCCGCCAAACCGGCAACATCGCGACAACACGCCGCGGTGTCTGGCCCAGAACGCGGGCTGTACAACCGCTGGGCACACGGGACACTGAGTATCACACTGTACGGCGAGGGCGGGCAAGAGGGCGGGGAGCTGCGTGTGTTTAACAGCACGACTGTGAGCTTAAACCCGGCAAATGGCACTAACGTCACAGGGATTAGTTGTGTTTACTGCTCGCCTGCCCTCACTCGACGAAGACGGGGCCTGGGACCTTACCGATGTGCAGCAGCTCCACCAGTCGGTGACGGAACGGCGACACGCGCTGTCACTGCAACTACGGGGCAACAGTGTCAACGACGGACGGGCGCATTCGGTGTGTATGCCCCACGGGCTTGGCACGCACTTCCACGACGGGTCGACGCCGAGCGTAAAGTCTTTACTCGGTGCCCCCCCTTTTTTGGTGCGGCATCACAAGGACAACGACGGGCGGTTCCTCGGCGGCATCTTTCCTAGACTCTCGCGGCGATCTCGAAGTAAACATGACCTAAACAGTGCCGACGATGGAAGGCAGTCTGACCGGCCGGAATTGTTCCAGGTCTGCGCGACGGGAGACCACGAGTTGTTTCTTTACATTGGCTTCACGACTCTCCGCGATCGCGACGACTGGTTTGGCATCCTAAGGGGCATGGCGCGCGTGCCCGTCGAGAATGGACGGCACGCACGGCGCCACCGCCGCTTAAAGCTCTCCATCCTCGAGGTGCATGAGCACGCCCCAAAGCCGCCCCCACAACCTCTTCCCGAGACCAAGCCCGCGCGCCCCCCAGACAGCAGCTACGTTGACCTCCGGCCCGACGCCAAGGCCGCCCGGCCACGCAACCCAAAACAGCTCAAGGCGGAGACGTCTCCGGGATGGGCGACAAAAGAACCTATGCGCATAGAACTGTATGTGCAGTGGCACAACACGTCCCCGTTGACTGACACCAGGCTGCTTGATAACCGCCTCGTGGCGCGGACAGGTTGGACAAGCGGCACCGACATCCCGTTCCCCCCGCAGTGGGGCCAGACATGGGACTTTGTCGAGCTCCCGCAGTTCAGCACCTGCAGTGAGTCACCGCCTCCCCTTTGCGACTAACCCGCCCCTGCAGCCATGCTCTTCCTGCGCACCAGCCCTAAAAAGGAAAAAGTCGCGATTGTGTTTGCAAAAGTCGAGGTACCAATCTCGTCGACGTTTCTCGGCGTCGAGGATAGAAGATACCCTATACACTCGTTCAGCGGCGCCGTCATTGGCGAGATTAGATTATCCGTGTCGTACCAGGAACTGGACATTGTGCCGCTGGCGCAGTATGAGGCTTTCGTAAGATGAAATCTGCTGGCGTTGGGCTGACTGCAGCAACTGCAACGCTCCCCGCTCACGGCCAAGTTTCTCTACGTCATGAGCGGTAAGGGCGTGATGGACGGCTCGAGCGAGTACCTCTGTCGCGTGGGGCTGTGCGAGGGTGTGTTGATTGAGCGTGTGCGCGACACTGTGTCTTTCGAGGCGAGGTCCTGTAAGCCATTTTTGTCGTGTTTAGGGTTAACAACAGCCGGGT
The DNA here is from genome assembly GCA_002335565.1 of Cutaneotrichosporon arboriforme. Taxonomy (NCBI): domain Eukaryota; kingdom Fungi; phylum Basidiomycota; class Tremellomycetes; order Trichosporonales; family Trichosporonaceae; genus Cutaneotrichosporon; species Cutaneotrichosporon arboriforme. Next base: position 1,448,660 of record BEDW01000003.1, on the reverse strand, counting down.
CGACGCTGTTTCGAAGCACGACGCCACTATCCAAAACCCTCGACACGCTCATGCGTATGATGTGCCAGCCGTATCTCGAGACGTCGCTGGGGCGTACTGTACGGCGGGTGATTAACGAGCGTATCGAGCTACGACCGCCCGTCGGGGACGCCGAGTCGGTCGACAGGATAGTTGTCAAGGACGTAATTGAGGGATGCTGGGCGGACTTGTACGTCAACCGCCACATTTTCCCAACTTTTATCCGGCACGTCTTCGGGCATCTCTTCAACGAGGTCAAGGATTTTCACGGCGGCGGAGTGGGCAAGGACGCGCTGCACTACAAGGCCGTATCGTCGTTTGTGTTCCTGCGCCTGATCGGCCCCGCGCTCATGAGCCCGCACCTCTTTGGTCTTACCGAGTGCCTCGTCCCCCCGCCACAACAGCGCACTCTCACACTCGTCGCCAAGGTCCTTCACACCCTCGCATTCTTCTCAGAGAAGGACATGTTTCGCCACTCGGACGTGTCGCTGTTCAAAGACGTGATTGAGGATAATGGCGCCGCAATGGTAGACTATCTCGTGTTTCTTGCCGTAAGCCCCATCATATCTTAACACTATTGACACACAGAGCCCGTCTAGCGCGTGGACTGAGATTAAAAGCGTCTCGCCAGTGGTTGACAAAATGCTGCTTGAGCGACGGCGCGTGCTTCACCCCTTTGTAGCCGAATCGGTACCGTTCCTAACTGAAGCCGGACCCATCGACCTGAGCGTAAACTGGGCCATGTGCTGCGAGATATGGTACGAGAAGCGGCGGCAGCCGGGGTACGCGCTTAAGGTGGACGAGTCTTTATCATCTGCAGTGACGCCCGAACTCGCGTCCATGATTGTGCGCTACGACAAGTTTATCAACCATATCCACGGCCTGGCGTTTCCCGAGTGCGCAACGCCGACAGTCGCGAGCACGCCAAGCCGCGCCACACCGTCGGACCGTAAAGGCGCCCACCGCCACGCCACTGTCGACAACAAGGCCACGGGCGCTGCGGTAAGCCCTGGCGGGGAACACTCCCCTCGTCATTCGCAACCCCCCATTTCGCCCCTGCAGACACCCTCGGCGTCGCCGCGCAAACCCACCCCGTCCAACCCGTCGCCTAGCAAGGCTACCCCGGCTGCGTCGCCGATTCGCGAGGCCGTCGTGGAGATTGGCGCGGCGGACCCTAGCGAGGTCGTGATCCCGCCGCGGCGGTACGTCAGACCGGGAGGGTATGGCGGCGACGACGAGAATCCGGGGCGGGAGGGCGAGTCGTGCGAGTCTTCCCCCGTCGTCGAAGCTCCGCCTCAGCAGTTACCTGGTCACAAACCTACCCTCAGTATAGACACGCGCGTCGCGCAGCTCACGTACCGCCCACCACAAAGCAAGTCGCAGCCCGGGACACACCGGCCCCGAGCGTCCGTCACGGACGACGCCAAGGAGCGGCCAACGTCACTGGCGCAGAGCTCAACGTCTTCCGCGGCGACACCACTCACCGCCCCGCTCCATACCGGCAGTACCGCCTCCGGCATGGTCACGCCGCGCACGGCCCAAGTCCTCCCTGACGGCGGCCCACTCGCGCGCCGCGCAAGTCATGGGAGCCAGTCCAAGTCGCATGAACGCAAACGCCGCCCGACCATGCCGCATTTCCCCCTCAAACTGCTCGGTTCGGCGCGCGGTACCGAACCCCCTCACCACTCCCTCGAGGCTAGTTAATCCCCCCGTCATTCATTCGCACAGTTAGACACGCCTTCAGCCCCAAGCCTCGCAGAGTTTGACCAGCATGAGATGGACACTATAGACACAAAGCGTAAGGGCACCCAAAATACCATGCCATAAAGTACATACAATGCTAGAGTCACAGTCACACACTACGCCATGGCCTTGTTGATGTTGCTGTAGCCCACACCGACGCAGGACACGAGAACCTCGCCTGTCCCGTGGGCCGACTCTGGCCGCTCGTCGTCGTCGGCACGTGGCGCAGGCGAGATCTTGAACTTGACGCCAAAGAACTCGAGCACGTCGCGGAGGAACTGGACAGTGTGCGCCGTGAGGTCGCCCATGAGGCACTTGCCAACGTCCTCTTTACCGAGCACCATGAGGAGGAGGACGAGCCACTGGTGTTTAGAGTCAACGGCACCGCCGTGGGCAATCTCCTCGAGGAGGGAGCGGGCGGCGTGGAGCGCAACGTCCTCGGGCGTCTGGGTGATGGGTGCGTCTTTTGCGGGGGCGACAGACATGGCCTCGGCGGCGTGCACCGCGTCCGTCGTCGACTGCGCAACGAGGGTAAGCCCGTACCCTGGCGACCGCCCAGACTCCTCGCCCTTGTACACGTCCGTGTAGAGGTAAATGTCGGGGATGTAGCGGTTGAGCGTCCCGCGTGCAGCCTCGACCATGCGGTTGGCAAACTGGGGCGAGACACGGGTCGAGTACGCGATACCGCGGATACGCCGGATACGACCGCGGTCGAGGAAGCGGAGCGTCGACAGCTGTCGCACGACGGGGCATTTAAACACAACCTGCCCGCCGCCGAGCGGGGCCGAGCCGCGTTTCTTGATCTGCAACTCGAGGCCGTCCCGAATTCCAAAAAGGTGCAGCGTCGGTAGCGTCACGGTGCGCACCATGTCCGCACTCATGTCCCGCCCCTCCTCGCCCGTTACACCGTTCAGCGTAATGCTAAACGGTGCCTTGCAGAACGGCGCGAGCGGGACGAGCACTTCGAGGTAGTACCCAACGCTCCGGCCCGTGTGGCATGTGTGCGTGTAGTTTCCGCCAGGCAACAGTCCTGGGTGGAACAGGAAGGAGGTACCTGGTGTAAGCTTCAATGGGTTGACTCGTACCCACCAGTGTGGTTGATCTCAATCGTGCTACCGTTCGTGACCTTCTCAATCAGCCGCAGGAGGTTGACCTCGTAGTCGCGCAGACCGACGTGCACGTCGTCTGAGCGGATCCTGTCGACCCGGATAGACTTGCCCGACAGGATCGAAAGGAGTAGCCGCTGTCGCAGGTACTTGTGCGTCGAAAACCGCAGAATGTCTGATTTCGGCCGCGACGGCCCAGCAGATGGCGCTGGCATGCTTGGTGTTGGGAGTGTTGATGTTGGAAGCTAAAGCAGAGTATCTCGGTCGTCTGGGGTTCGACTTGGTTGCAGGATTGTTGCAAGATCAACTGAAATTCCATGTCACGTGACTGGTTGGGCTGACCTCGCGTGAATGCACGTGAATGCCACGTATGTGCCACGTGGGCTAGTCACGTGACCAGTCACCGACCGTGGACCGGTTAACACCCCGCCCGCTCCATGCCAGATCCAGGGTCAGGCAGGGTGGAGAGTGGAGTGGGCCAGAGTAGTGACGCACTGGGGGGTGATGATGAATATTGGGACCCCGGTGAATGGGTGGTGACTCATATTTCCTACCAAACCCCCCGGCAATGGCCGCCGAGCACCAGGCTAGCAGGCAGGAGATCAGAGACCGAGGCCGTGCGAGGCCGCCGGTGATGCAGTGGTGACTCGCTCGCCGAAGGGTAACAGCGACGCCTCCTCGTCGTTGCTGCTGTCATCCAACTCCTCCTACTCCTCCCACACCTCTGCTAACCGTCCCGTGACCGAAGCGACCCGAGAGTCCCAAACTCCAAACCCCCTTGCAGACGTTCTGGACGCTTCGCTCCAGGTGCCGGCGGAACGTGCGTATAGGTAGGAAGTAATGCCTTGGCCGTTTGCTGATCAAAGCCATCTCACCTAACCAACCACCAAAGAGCGGTTATCAACACTCGCTGCCATCTTGGCTTTTCTGTTCCATCCTCTCAGCGCTGGGTTATTACTCAATTGCATCAGGCCAGGCATCCACGTTCAAACCAGCCAAACATGTCTTCTGCATTGCGCAAGAAGATCGCCCAGAATCGCCCTGGAAGTGGCGACGCCGCTGGCGCTGGACCCTCAGAGCCTACGCCATCGCAAGAAACTCTACATCATGGCGGTATTGGAGCCTCGGCCGCCGATGTCACGGCCCCGACTGACAAGCCCGTGGCCAGGAATGGAACAGCGAAGGCTTCCGAGTGCAACTCCAAGCTCTGCCGAAAGTCTCGCAGCCTGTTGACATGCAAGAGCTCAAGCAAGCCGGGCCGACGGCCTCTGGCAAAGCTGCCAGAGGAGCTCGAGCCGCCGCGCCGATCTCACACCACCGACGACATCGACCCATCAACAAACTTCATTCGAGAGAGCAACGACGGTATCCAACACGTTGCTGCTGGCACTGCCTCCTCCTGCCAGCTGTTCAACATGTTCAAGGCCATGGCTGCCGGCTGCAACACGCCAGCGCGCGAATCAGTGGACGTGGACGTTGACACGGACTCGGAACCGGAGGATAACGGAGCCGGTGTCGAAGTCGAAAAGGCGATGCCTCTCGGTGGCGGCGAACCAGTGCCGCCCTCGTCTGCGCCCCCGTCAATCACCGACACGTCGTCCACCGCCACACTCAGACCTGAAAGCACAACTACAACAGGAACGGGCAATGGCATGGAACCGCGGGGGCCGGAAGAGGCCGAGGCCGAGGGCGATTCCGAATCTGCTCCAACTGCTCCAGCGCTTCAAGATACAGAACACAGCCGCTGGGTGGACGCCACAAACAAAGATATGGGCACCAAGCTTGCTGCTCTGTCCATGAACTCGTTTTCCCCATTCGGCGACGACGATGCCAACTCATCAAAGGTCGACCCAAAGCAACGACCCCACACAGACACCATTGCATCACCCACCGACACTGAATCCACGACAGACTCGACCGTGTCCACCCAGGGCAGTGCCGCCAACATGAAGGCGCGCCAGGACATTCCCGAGTCGTTTGAGATGGGCAAGCGCCACAAGCCCGCAGCCATCGTCCCCTCCGTCGAGCGTGCCCGTTTTCTGCGCGACGAGTATGACGAGAACGAGAAGCTGCAGACCATCATTGACGAGTTTGGTCGTATCGACGACAAGATGGTCAACTCGAACGGTACACCCGCCGCTCCGGAGCGCCTGCTTGCCGAGAGCCAGGGCACACTGTTCAAGGGCGTCATGATGATTGGTAACTTGCACCTCACAAACTACCGTCTCATGTTCCACGCCATTTTGCCACCCGACGCTGCGTTCCTGGCCCCAAGCCAAGACACAGCGCAGACGGAAGAGGCAGCCAACGCACGCTTTGCCCGCCCAGACGTTATCAAGGCGGGCCCAGTCACGATCCACCGTGATGGTCTGCTCAAGAGCAAGAAACGCGTCTGGATGGAGCTGAGCCCCGACATGGTGACGACCTACCCCTCAGGCGACGAGGCTGGACGCGTGCGTCCATTATACTCTGTGCTTTGTAAGTGTCGCCACCGTGTGTGTGGAGATGTGTCAACAACAACAAATGCTAATACCCGAAGTGTCCTCGGTTGTGTCGCTTGCCCCATTCGAGGAATGCGAACCACGCGACTTTTACATTACCTACGAGTCGCCCGACGGCCAACGTACTACGCACTTTAGCGTCGACAATGAGCAGTCGGCGATCACCTGGCGGAGGCACTTTGAGAGCGCGCTTTTCCGCTATGCGCGGCGACGTTTCCGCGCGTCGCATTTCCGCGACGGTCGTCCCGATGACGAACTGCAGGAGGAGTCGCAGTGGACGTTGTTGCGGTGCTGTGTTCCTCTGGACTTGGCCACGGTTGACGGCGTTGGCGAGTACCATGGTTTCTCGACACTTGTGGGGTTGAGTGTGAGCCTCGACTCGAACGACAGCGTAACGTGGCACCCAGAGGAGGTTGCTGCCGGCAACTACCAGGCGTACCACAAGGCGGCTTCTGCGCCACGGGCGCCTGAGCGCTCGTCCACGGCCGATTCTACTGGGTCGAGCTCGCGCCTGTCGCGCCTGTTACAGCGATCGTCGACTCAATCTCGCGAATCGTCGCCGTCGCGGAGCAATTCGCGCGACTCGTCCCAAGAACGGCCGCGCCAGCAGTCCAAGGGTTTGTTCGCGTCTCCATTGCGCGCAGTCAAGTCGGCCATTGAGGGCTCCGAGACCAATGACTCTGGCCGTTCGTCGATGGACAGCAAGCAGCCGATCGGTTACATTGACTCGCAACTGCCGCGTAACATGCGCTTCGACGTCAACATCGACAGCCATGACCCCAACATGTCCGATCTCGACCCCGAGTCGTCCAACCCCAACAAGTTTGAGGTCCTTGTCGCCGTCCTCAACGACCAGGAATGGTTTGTCCAGGCACTCAATGAGGCGGTTGACATGGCGCACCAACGGGAGTACAAGCCTGGCGTGGCCAAGGCCAGGTTCACGCTCGACATTGGCGGGTATGACTGCCTTGCCAAGGACGACGACATTGAGGCACACCGCGACCGCATCGATAATGTGTCCGACTCGTCGTCGGAGCTTCACGACGAGGACGAGGACGCTGACAAACCGCGTGCAGTCACCGAAGCGCGCAAGCGCGAGAAGGCGGCGATGGCCGCCAAGGTGTTTGGTCTGCGCGAGGACGAGGGGATTTGGCTCAAGCGGTGTTACCTCCTCAACAATCTGGTCATGGCCCGCGGCCACATCATCTTGACACCTCGGTTTATCTGCTTTTGGCGTCGGGCAACGGTCGGCTCAGACATCAAGCTTCGTTTCGCTGTTCAAGACATCAAGGGGGCGGAGAAGTGCGCCGCCGCGCGCCCAGGCACCCACGGCATGGCGATCAAGGTGCACGGCCACGAGGACGTCAATATCCAGTTTTGGAAGGTCAAGGGCCGGGACGAGACCATTGACCGGATCAACGAGTTGTGTGCTGCCAACCCTGTTCAAGCCACCGACAACTCGCAGTGCGTTGCCGACGCGTCGAGGGTGACGACGGGGAGTTCGGGCGATTCGCGTCTCTCAAACGACGACGAGCGTGCGCCCGTACAGATCTGGGAGGACATGCGCGGCATGACCATTGACTCGGACAACTTCCGCGTCAACCCCGAGCTTGTCCGCGACGGCGGCGACAAGGGCATGAAGCAGGCGCTCGACGTGCTGGCTCCGCCGCCGGACCTACTCGTCTACCCGACGGTACTTAGCGACGAGGCGCTTAGCTACATGCCCTTCGTTGCCAACCGGCCGTGGATGAGCAAAACTGGGTGGAACGTCCGTCTCGCGCCGCGGCGCTTCACGATGCTCACGATCGGGTCGCGCGGCGACGTGCAGCCGTACATTGCCCTGGCGCTGCGTCTGATGAAGGACGGCCACGAGTGTGTGATTGTCACCCACGACGAGTTCAAGGCGTGGATCGAGAGCTACGGTATCGAGCATCGGCAAGCCGGTGGCGACCCCACGGCGCTCATGAAGCTCAGCACGGAACATGCCATGTTCTCGCCCGGCTTCTTCAAGGAGGCGCTAGGGTCATTCCGCAAATGGCTCGACGAGCTGCTCATCGACTCGTGGAACGCGTGCCAGGATGCAGACGTGCTCATCGAGTCGCCATCGGCCATGGCTGGTGTGCATATTGCCGAGGGCCTCGCAAAGCAGCAGAACCGGCCGGTGCCGTACTTCCGCGCATTCACCATGCCGTGGACGCGCACATCGGCGTACCCGCAGGCGTTCATGGTGCCTACCATCGACATGGGCCCGAGCTTCAACTACTCGACGTACGTGCTCTTTGACAACATTATGTGGCGCGCGAGCTCGGGCCAGATCAACAGGTGGCGGAAAAAGTACCTCGGCCTCAAGGCGACCGACCAGTCGTCCCTCTCGATCAGCAAGGTGCCGTTCCTGTACAACTTTTCGCCAGCCGTCGTGCCCAAGCCGCTCGACTGGGACGACGACATTGTCATTACTGGCTACTGGAACCTCGAGAACAGCGACATGGAGTGGACGCCGCCCGACTCGCTTGTCGAATTTATGGGCAAGGCACAGCAGGACGGCAAACCGATCGTGTACATTGGCTTTGGCTCGATCATTGTGCCGGATCCTACGGCCGTCACCAAGAGCATCATCAAGGGTGTCGAGAAGGGTAAGCTCCGAGAAGAATCTTTAGGGCTAACGCCTAGCCGGTGTTCGCGCGATTATTGCCAAGGGCTGGTCGGCGCGCGGCGCCGACGGGTCCAAGAAGGAAGACTCTGTCGAGTTCCCCGCGTCGTGCTACAGTGTCGACAAGGTGCCACACTCGTGGCTGTTCCCGCGTATCCAGGCGGCGATGCACCACGGCGGTGCGGGCACGACTGGCGCGAGTCTGCGCGCGGGCATCCCAACCGTCATCAAGCCATGGTTTGGCGACCAGTACTTCTGGGCGCAGCGCGTCACCAAGCTCGGCGTCGGGCTTAAGGTCACGTCGCTGCGTTCCGACGACATTGCGTACGCGCTCGGCAAGGCGACGGGCCACCGCGTCATGATCGAGAAGGCTGTGCGTATCGGCGAGCGTATCCGCTCCGAGTCTGGCGTCGACGCTGCCGTACAAGCCATCCACTTCAATATTGTCCGCGCGGCAAGAGACCGTCGTCGCCTCAAGAAGCTCGAGCAGAACAGGGACCAGTGCGGCTCGTCGAAAATATTCCCACACCTCCCATCCATCCTCCCAAGCAGGACCAAGACGCCCGAAGTCCCGGCCGCATAGAGCTCAATATTGACCGCAAAGACCGCTGTAACCTCCGTCCAGACTCCCACAACCCGTCACCGGACGGCACCTGTGTTCGGCAAATTTGGACATCCCGGCAACGGACCACTCAGCCTATAAGGAAATAGAGAGCATCAAAGTCGTTACGTTGTACCATTAGCATCCCCCGATAGGTCTGAGATGACATCACATATTTCGGTCAAAACTTGGGGCCCCACGTGGCTCTTGGGTGGGGACTTTCCGGCATCGCCCAGAACGTTCGGTGTCGTCAGCCAGCGGGGTACATGAACGCAGAGGATATGCAGCGCACTTCGGTCTCCCCATTCCCACGCACAACGTAGCGGTAGCGCTCCACAGTATAAGATACCTAGACGAGGCCTTAGGACGGCTCTTGTAACGTTTCGTACGCATATTCCAGCACATAACACACAAAACACAATTTCGCACGCATGATTACAGCTCGTAGACAGTTGGCGCGGGGCGTGCCCCGCGTGCTCACTTCGGCGGCGGTACGTCCGAGCGCATCTCGGCTGCCACCACACGCGCTGGCCGCGGCGTCGTCCCTCTCAGTGAGGGGGTACGCGAACGGCGGGTTCCCACCTGGATTTGGCGGCTTTGGTCCGTTCGGCGGCATGGGCGGCATGGGCGGCGGCGGCATGCCTCCAGGCGGCGGCGGTGGTGGTGGTGGTGGCGGCGGTTACCCTCCGTTTGGAGGCCGCCGTTTCCCGGGCCAGCCACCGCAGCAGCCCCAGCAGCCGCAGGGCCCGCAAAAGGGCGACACGCTCAAGCAGTTCTCGGTAGACCTCACGGCCATGGCCAAGGAGGGCAAGCTCGACCCCATCATTGGCCGCGACGAGGAGATCCGGCGGACCATCCAGATCCTCTCGCGCCGCACCAAGAGTAACCCTGTGGGTAGACCGATAGCTGGGGGGAGTACTGACTGTTTTTTAGTGCCTCATCGGTCTTCCTGGTGTAGGCAAGACGGCGATCATCGAGGGCCTGGCGCAGAGAATCGTAAACAAGGACGTGCCCGAGTCGATGCAGGACAAGCGCCTGCTGGTGATTGACCTGTCGCTGCTCCTTGCGGGCACGGGTGTCCGCGGCGAGTTTGAGACGCGGTTCAAGCAGCTCCTCAAGGACATTGAGGACGAGGCCGGCGGCGTCATCTGCTTTATTGACGAGCTCCACACCCTCCTCAACCTCGGCAAGACCGAGGGTTCTATGGACGCCGGTAACATGATCAAGCCGGCGCTTGCGCGCGGCCTCCAGCTCATTGGCGCGACGACGCTCGACGAGTACCGCAAGTACATTGAAAAGGACCCTGCTCTGCAGCGTCGGTTCCAGCCAGTCATGGTCAAGGAGCCCACGGTGCAGGACACGGTGTCGATCCTCCGTGGCCTCAAGTCGCGGTACGAGGCGCACTTTGGTGTGCAGATTGCCGACTCTGCGCTCGTTACCGCCGCGGTCTACTCGGACCGCTACATCCCCGACCGCTTCCTGCCCGACAAGGCCATCGACCTCGTTGACGAGGCCTGCTCGACGCTCAAGCTCGCGCAGGAGAGCCGGCCGCAGGCGCTCGAGGACATTGACCGCCGGATCATGACCCTCGAGATTGAGCGCGAGTCTCTCAAGAACGAAGAGGACCCGTTCTCTGTCCAGCGCCGCAACAAGGTCGACAAGGAGCTCACCGAGAAGAAGGCCGAGGCGGCCAAGATGACCGAGGTGTGGCAGAGCGAGCGCGGCCGCGTCAACGACATCAAGAACATCAAGGAGGAGCTCGAGCACTCCAAGATCCAGCTCGAGAATGCCCAGCGCCAGGGCGACTTTGAGACCGCGTCGCGTATTCGCTTCTCGGTCATCCCCCAGCTCCAGAAGCGTCTTCCCCAGGCTGAGGCTGCCCTCGAGGCAGAGGACAAGGCCAACCCCGAGCTCGTTATGCGCGACCGCGTCACGAGCGAGGACATTGCTGTCGTCGTCGGCAAGGCGACGGGTATCCCCGTCAGCAGCCTTCTCAAGGGCGAGCGCGAGCGTCTCATCCACATGGAGGACTCGCTAAAGCAGCGTGTCGTCGGCCAGGACCAGGTCGTCAAGGCCGTCTCCAACGCTATCCGCCTGTCGCGTGCTGGTCTCCAGTCGCCCAACCGGCCCCTCGCCTCGTTCCTCTTCCTTGGACCCACCGGTGTCGGCAAGTCCGAGCTCACTAAGGCTGTCGCCCAGTTCCTGTTCAACGACGAGCAGAAGGCGCTTATCCAGATCAACATGTCCGAGTTCCACGACAAGCACACCGTGTCGCGTCTCATTGGCGCCACCCCCGGCTTTGTCGGCTACGAGGAGGGCGGCCAGCTGACCGAGGCTGTGCGCCGCCGGCCATACTCGGTCGTTGTGTTTGACGAGATTGAAAAGGCCCACCCCGACGTCGCCAACATCCTCCTCCAGATCCTTGAGGAGGGTACGCTCACCGACGGCCAGGGTCGCCAGGTCAGCTTCAAGAACACGATCATTGCCCTCACTTCCAACCTTGGCGCCGAGGCACTGTACGAGCCTGGAGCGACGAACAAGGACGGTTCGGTGAGCGATTCGGCCAAGGCTGCCGTCCTCCGCGACGTCAACAAGTTCTTCAAGCCCGAGCTCATTAACCGTCTCGACGAGCTCGTCGTCTTCAACAAGCTCCCACCTAGCATGATCCTCGACATTGTCAACCTCCGTCTGCAGGAGGTCGCCAACCGCCTCGCGCCCAAGCGCATCACCCTTGACGTCACCGAGCCCGCTCGCGAGTGGCTTGCGAAGAAGGGATACTCTGACCGGTACGGCGCGCGTGCAATCCAGCGTGTCGTCCGCGACAAGATCTCCAACCCTCTCGCGCTCAAGATGCTCAACGGCGAGGTCAACGACGGCGAGATTGTCACTGTCCACCTCAAGGACGACGCGCTCCACATCGAGTCCAAGCCAGACCCGAACCAGGCGCCCATCGTCGTCGCGTCGGCAGAAGACGGCGAGAACCACCACGACGACCGCAAGACAATCGAGGACGCTGGTGAACTGGCATAAGCACACTCTCAAAAACGCGCAGTCGCAATCCGTATATTAAGCATATCAAGGGGACAACATGACCCATCCCACGGCGCCGTGCGCCCTGGACAATGATAGAAAACTCGAAAGAATCAAAGCAAATCGCATCTCTCTACATGTCCCCACACCGGATCGGCAACGGATCGGCGCGGAGCAGACGAGACTGGTTGTATGTACAGAGTCGACGACTCGCTTAGCATCCATAAGAAAGGAAACATGAATTTTGTCACAGCTCGAGATCGCGACGCCAACTGATGCAGTAGTAGTAGTTTATGGGAATCACAGGCTAACCGCGGCTTGTGATATAGCTACATGGGGAAGAGATACCATTGTGCACTCAGTACTTGGCTGGGAAGGTTTCTCCTGGTCACGTACCAGCATGGCAACTGTTAATCTGCAGCATGCAGCAGCTGTAATAGCTAGCATCGTTCTAATGCTATTTAACCTTGTTTCAGTTGGCGTTTCAGCCGCTAAGCGAGGCTTCAAGCCATACCACAAAGCTTGACGAGTCAGCTCGAGTGGACCTCCATTACAGATCGCCCGTCAGAATGCGAGGCGAATCGAGGAATCTCGCAGCGACTCCGGATGTCGCCGAAGCGGCTGGAACGTACGAGCCGCGAGCAAACCGCCCAGAGCTCTCTTACATCACCCGAACTGACCACATACGATTACATGGAGTGGTGCACCACAGCGTCATGAACGGCAGACTAAACTTTGTTAGGTGGCATTTAGCGCGCTCGCGTGAAAGCAATTGGCGCGCGTGGTGGTGCTCGGTCGTGCCGTCATTCCCGTGCGGAATGGCATACCATCGAGCGCAGAGCCCAGACCTCCGCCTTTCGTGTCCTGCACAGTGGCGCGCAACAGGGAGTAGTAGTGGGCCACTCCTGTTGACATCAACATGGCTAAGGGGCGAACCATCCATCGGCCAAAAGCGACGCCGGAGTAAACACAGGGTGCAGGAGAGCAAATGTCTCGGACAGTCGTGCGCAAGGCCCCGCGTCCGTCACGGCAACCCCCGGAAGCGTGGTCCACGGACTGGAGAATGCTGGCTTGCTTGAGGAGGACAAAAGGGCCCAGCCAGGCAAGCTGACGATGTCGGCGTCGGCACTCCGTGTCGGCGTCTGAGTTCTCAGAAGGACTTTGCTGTCCCCTCTTCTTAGGGACTTTAGGACTCTCAAAGGCCGAGGCACGCGGCGACGGCACGGCGCCCGGCGTGCCCGGTGTCACGGCTAAGCATGCCGTCTTGCGCCCGGTGTCAGTGCACGACCCCCGAGCCCACGCCTACATCCGCGTCCAAAGCGCCAATGCCGCACTACTGACATGTGCAAGCGCACATGCACACCTGCGTGTGTCGGCGGGCGAGAGCCTGAGACAGTGACACATGGCAGCCACACACCACTCGCAATGCCAAGGGCGCGGGCGGCGGCCAGAAGCATACAGCGACGCACCAAAAATGCCAAGAGGAAAAATGTCACTGCCACACACAGATCTGGATCGTTTGCTTTTGGGCAAAAGACGCTGGATTGCTGGAATGAGAACGGCTTCGGACCCCCAGGCACACGATGTCACGACTCGCTTCGGTTCCGCAACGCGTGCAGAGGTTCCCGTGACTGCCTCCGTCGCGACTCACAACAACAAGAAGCTGTTCGTTGAGAAGGTCGCGCGTCGTTAGGCGTCGACTTCTTGGCTACAGGCGGTTCCGGCACATGCACAGCGGTTGACGAAGTGCCTTTGCTCGGCATGAGCGTCGCCAGAAGGAGTGCCCAGCCGGACTGTGGTACATTCCGGCAGAGAGCCAAGACAAAAGACCAGGCCCCATCCGCAGTGAGTGACGAGCAGCGCGGACACGGACAGAAGACGCAGAGGGACGTCGCGGTGGGAATGCTTGATGGCCGCTGAGGGGGTGACGTGGACGGTTGCATGATGACGCTATGAGAGCTCTGTAATCGTGTTTGGATCAACTACTACTGGCACGGAAAGATAGGCGTTGAGGGCGCGGCAGCAGTGCAGCACGCACGGACCAGTTTCACACGCCGTGGGCCTCGGCGGCCGAGCTGGCGGGTCTAGGAGGCTGGGAGTCTTCCGAGGCGGCCGAGTGGAGTTTGGGAGTGGCGAGAACAAAGGTAAAAAGGACTACGCAGACGTCGAGGACAGGAAGATTACCGTTGAAAAGAGAGTTTCACCAATTATGACCGATAGTCGTAACTGGCCCTGGATAAAATGTTCAGGGTCTACTTAGAGTGGAAACAGAGTGGAGGGTGTCCACTACTCTAAATGCCAGCAGACCAGCGGCCAGCAGACGTGGGCCATTGGTGCATATGACATAGCCTCGGCGTCACAACTAATGTTTGTAAGACGCGCGGGCAGTCTCGGGTCAACTACCGAAGCAGAGCACAAGGACGCAGAGGCAGAAGCAGACACGGCAGGTACGGCCTTTGACACCGATAGGGCACGGATCCGTGATTGTGGACACCCCGTCGGCGCAAAGAGAAACATGCCGTTACTAAAAGATGCCCATGTTAAGATGAGGGCGGCGAACAAGCACCCACAGGTCGTCTCAAGCAAAAGCAGATAACATATACTACTCACTGCTTCCCCCCTTCTTCTCGTCCACAACTCCTGTTGCGTTTGTTTGTTTATTTACCGTTGCAGCACACCACTCGCTCAACAACGCCTTAGGCATACCTGCCATACCCATACCTCCCGCTTAACGACCTTCTGAGACATCCGCCACCACAGCGGCAAGAGCCATGCGCGCGGCTCTTTTTATTCCCCTCCTCGCCGGCGTGCCACTCGCCGCGACGGCAGTCGCCACAGACAACAGGATAGCTGCTCGTCACGGCGGCGGTCACCATGGCGACGACGACATGATGGGCAGCGGCAACCACATGATGGACGACCACGACGACGATGAGGCTGAAGGCACAACGACGGCTGGGATCGCCTCGGCCTCGGCCTCGACCTCGTCGACCTCGTCGGGCGCCGTTCCGGCTTCGACTTCGGCAGCTCCCAAGCACCCACCTGACCCGCACTCACACCACTCGCATGCCCCCGTCAAGGAATTCCTCGACGACGCCGACATTCACTACTGGCACGACTTTCCGCCAACCTACCTGGACGCCGACTTCCGCCTGACCAATGACTCGATCATCTTTGGCGAGGAGCTGCCAGAGGACTGGGACCCGGACACACATCCAAGCCACCCGGGCCTCATGGTCGCCCACGTCCTCTGCATGATGATGGCGTACTTTGCCATTCTTCCCATCGGTGAGTCGTTTGTCTAGTTGGGGCGAGGAAGCTACCGTGTGCCCCAGCATGCTCTGTGCATCGTGTGCACGGACGACCACTTGCGAGCGTGTGTGTGTCCACGGGTGGGGAAAGTGTAGACAAAGGCTGGGAAGTTTGTCGTGGCTGGCGCCCAGCGTAGCGTCTGGACCTGCGACGTTTGGACCCGCGTACACACTATCTATCTCCAAGCCCCGCACCATGCGCACCAGCCCATGCACACACACCCATGCACACACGCCAAGAAGACTTGTCCCCGCTGACCCTCGCAGCTCTTGCTCTCCGTGCAGCCAACCACCCGTCGCACTACCTTGCAAACGGCGGCGCACTGGCCGTCGCCATCCTGGGATGGTTCCTGCGTGTTGCCTACAAGGCCGCCATGCCTGACATGTGAGTATTTTTTTCGCATCAGCCTTATCGAGAGGACACACCGGAGCCGTCGACGCCTGAACGTCAGTGCGCTGCTGCCCGCTTGCATGGGGGGTTTGCATACATGCACAAACCCCGTCCTCCGTGCAGCGCGGCAATGGGCGGCCGTAATGTTGTGCCATCATAATTTTTGGCCGGCTCGGGCAATTGCGTCACTCCACCCCGACCCAGTGCCGAGGCGGATATCCCGAGCCGCCGCCGAGGCGGACGACCCACAGGCGCAGGCGGCTGTTTTGGTGCAAGCCAACGCCGAGCACCACTCCGCTCCACTAGCTCCCTACTGCCGACATGAGGAACGGCGCTGACGAATAGGTACCCTGGCGCAAAGCACGGCGGCATTGGCAACATTCTCCTGCTCACCCACATTGTCCTCACAGCAATCGACTCGCTGGCCCTGATCAAGCGCGGCGTGGAGTTTTGGCGTTCCGGCAACCGTGACTGGAAGAGCTTCCTGCACCATGCGCTCAGCTCTACCAGCGAGGACAAGGCTGTCGCTGCGGCGAACCGGTACGAGATGGTCGGTCTGATGGCCGACGACGAGGACGAGGAGCCAAGCCGCCAGCGCACCGTCTTTTCGATCGGCGACGACGATGACGACGCCGAGTCGCGCCCGTCGTCGTCCCAGAGCCTTGCCGCGTCGCGTCACAGCACTGGCTCCGAGGGCACGCTCCAGGACTCGCCTTCCACCTCGTCGAGCGGCAACCACAACGTTTTCGAGATGGGTGCCGACCGCCACCCGCGCAAGGGCGTCACCAACTCGCGTTCGCGCGGCGCCTACGACCAGGAGCACGACGAGCACCGCAGATGGAGGGTCGCGCCTCAGGAGCCTCCGGCCAAGATCAGCCGCGCCGCCAAGCTCAAGCGCACTGTCGAGGTTCTCCTCACTTGGGTCCGCAGAGTCCAGGTCGTCATTGCCTATGTCGCCGTGTGCACCGGTATCCCCGTGTATGTTGGCATGTGCCGCGCCGGCTTCATCAACACCTGTGCCGCGCACATCATCAAGGGCTCAATCTTCTTCGGCTACGGCGTGCTCACATTTGCGCGCTACCTCGGCGCGTACGCCGACATGGGCTGGGCGTGGAACCGCAAGCCTGCCGGCTCCAAGGCCGTCTCCGCCGAGATGGTCGAGTGTGCTGTCATCTTCACGTACGGCATCACCAACACCTGGATGGAGCGCTTTGGCGCCAAGCCCGGCGACCCGTACACCGTCAAGCAGGTCCAGCACATCTCCATTGCGGTCATGTTTTGGTTCGCTGGCCTCAGCGGCATGCTCCTCGAATCGAAGCGGGTCCGCCGCATACTCGCCTCGTCTGTCACGAGCAGCACCACTGGCCGTGTGCGTGAGCCTGCGTCGTACGCATTCAGCTTCAACCCCTTCCCCGCGCTCGTCATTGCCATTACTGGTCTCGCCATGGCTGCCCACCACCAGGACTACGTCTTCCAGGTCAAGATCCACTCGCTGTGGGGTATCCTGCTTGCGGGCGGCTCGGCGTTCCGTTTCCTCACCTACTTCTACCTTTGGCTGCGCCCGCCCACCGACTCGATGATGCCCTCGCGTCCTCCGACCGAGGTGCTCACGTCGTTTGGCTGGGCTGCCGGCGGCATCGTCTTTATGCTGTCCGACGAGGAGGTCGCCTTTGCCGCCATGCGTTCTGGCTTTGACGACATGATGGCCTTCCTCAACGTCACCGTCGCCCTCACGTGTCTTATCTTCTGCTGGATCGTCGTCGTCATGGCCGTCAAGGGTTTCGCGCTTCTGCGTCTCAAGCGCGGCGTCCAGCTGGCAATTGGCGACGAGGAGGAGCGCGCTTAAGTGTCGACAGAGAACAACACCCACTGTATCCTATAGTTTTAATCCACACTGTGCCATACTTTATAATGGGCGAGCGCAGCGGTGTGCCGTGCCCGCTGTGTCATCTTCAAGAACAAGAAGACTACATGCAGATTAAATGCCGTGTGCAACGTGCGGCGTGGTTGAGAGTTGCCCGGAGTTGATCCGGTTTCACCAATTTCACCTGATCACCTGAGGTCTGAGGGGGAGTGTGCCACGTTTAAGCATGCTTGGCATGCCGGCAGCGAGTCTCAGCGAGTCTCAGCGTCGACGCAAAGCGCGACTCGCCATTCACTGTAGGTTTCCCCAGACTGCGCGCTAAGCGTCACGGACGCATTGCTTTAATAGCCTTGTGTTTGTCTCCGAAGCACGCGCACGCGTACGCCCACACGCGTGTGTCGTCGCACAGTGCACAGTAGTGTACCCACCAATCTGTACCAATCTGTGTTCAGAACCAACATTGTGCCGAGCAGGAAGCGAGCATTCTTCCCCACTCTTGCATGCACGATACAGGCAGGAGGTCATGCGCTGGTGTGTGGGGAATGAGATGGGCGGAGTGCAAACGAGGGGGAGGGGGAGGGGGAGAGAGCGAGGCTGTGCTTTTGAGGGCGACGACGAACAGGGGCTGTGCGTGCACTTTCATGATTTTTGGGTAAGAGGCGTTTATTTGGGTCAGCCAAAAACAGCCAGTGCCCACCCACTATAGCACTGCGCACTGCCACGCTCCGTGTCGACGCATGCACATGCACGCACACAGATGTGGGCGGCCTTGCTCCGTAGCTCCGTTGCCGTGCATGTCGTGCGGGAGGAACCGTGGCACCGTGCCGGCTCATGTGTGTGTGTGCCACGTTGCCTGTGGGGGAGCGCGGGTCAGCCGTCAGCCTGTGACGGGAGTGTCCCAGGGGTGTGTTGTTTAAGGAACGATGTCACCACACCCCCTCTCAACGCCATCATCCACACCACACCACTTGTTCAACAACTCTCTCCTCTGTCTCCCTCTCCACACTCCCCCTCTTCCTCTCATCTCTCTCGCTCAGTTCCTGTTTTGCCGCATTGCATTGCAGCGTCCTCGTCTCTTGTTCCACAGACGACTGCCAAGTCCAAAAGTACACCACATCCACACCACATCAACAAACCCACCTCCTTCCCGTTTCCCTAACCCCCCGCCGTCTCACGACCAAGCGCAATGGCCTCGGCTCCGATTCGGCAGCCGCGCGGGCCGCCATCTTCATCGTCCGGCACGTCACCTTTTGTCGCGCCTGGCGGCCCAGCTCCCTCCGACACGCCAGGCCCTCCGCTGCCCGACGCCGAGTCGCTGCTAAGGCGCAACAAGACAGTGGCGACAGCGACGCGACCAGGCGCGTCTCCCGCACCTCCCGGAAGCGCAGGCAGCGCCGGTTCGGCCGGTGTCGCGCCGGGAGGTAGCGTGATCGGCGGCAGTGGCGGTGTCGATGTCGCCGCGCACCGGCGCAGCTTTGGCGCCGCCACCGTCGACGCCTACCACCAGCGTCAACTGCGCTCGGGCTCGTTCTCATCTGGCGGCCTCGGCGGCTTCAGCGTCCTTGGCGGCCAGAGCACCATGGGCTCTGCCGATGGCAACCTCGTTCGTCGCGCCAGCGGCCGAAGCGACTTTGCCTCGCGCGGAGGCGGCACAACACAGGAAACGCTCATCGAGGCCGAAGGCGCCGACGAAGGCTCCGCCACCGAGCTCGGCGCCTGGGGTAAAGGTCTTGGCCGCCAGAGCTCGTTACCATCCCGTCGACGTGAGTCCTTCACAAAAGATCTGTCCGTGGCGTTGTGCTGACTGTGACACACCCACACCCTGCGCTGCACCGACCTATCCTTGTCTCTCGCCATTGCACAATGCACACACACTCCCTTTGTCCCACGCTGCTCGCATGCCCACAGTCAACGGTGTCAACCCGGGATTGTTCACCCACCCAGAGCCGCCTGCGCCGCAGCAGCAGAGCTCGTCCGCATCCATGCCCCCTCCGCCCCCTCGTCCTCCTCGTCGCGTCTACCACCCAAGTGTCGACTCGTCCTCTTCATCGCCTCCGCCCAGTGCCGGTGGTCACTCGCGCAACTCGTCCCACGGGCCCTCCCACTCGCTGTCGTCGCTGAGCATGCTCGTTAACCAGGGATACGACCAGTCGGCGACGTCGCCGGTGCCCTCGACGCCGGGAAGCGCAGGCACTGGCGGCTTCCCTTCTAGCAGTGCCGCAAGCGCGGCTGCCGACCGCGCCGCAGGTGTCTCGCGTACGCAATCGCTCCGCGCGCACATGCACCACAACCCGCAGACGATGGTGGACATCAGCACGCTTGGCCGCAGCGCGTCCATGCGTGCACCGGGCGAGCTGGCCTACTCGCGCATGCACCAGTCACCTCCACCGCCCCCACCGCCGTTCAGCCTCGCTACTCCGCCCCGCAACAAGGGTCACCTCCCACACTACGCCCCAAGCGACGACGGTGACGTTCCAGGCGCAGACCTTGCGCGCCACCACAGTCTTGGCCGGTCCCAGGCTCTTCTGTCGTTGGATCAGCGCGAGGATCTGCGCCGTCGTCTCGCGGCTTCGCCCGGTGGTGCGTCGCAGACCTCGGGCGACGGCCACTCACGCCACATGTCCGAAATCGACCAGCAGCCAGGTCTCGGACGCAACCTCTGGACGCCTGGTGCGCCTATGCCAGGCGACGACGGATGGTCGGGTTCGAGTGCGACCGCGGCGCAGCAGCTGCAGGACGCGCTCGACTCGCTCTCTCTCCGCGACGGCCAGCGCCCGCCTCCGCCAATGGGCGAGGAGCCCGCGTGGGTCACCAACCTCGTCGGTATGCCTGGTCAGCCGTCGCCGCAGGCGCCCTCGAGACAACTAGGCCCAGGTGGACCGCCCGGCTGGGACGACCGCAACCCGTCGCCCTATGGCCTCGGCAGCGCGTGGGGTGGTGGCGGCGGTCACTCGCTCCACCCGCCTCCGCTGCTGTACCAGCAGCAGCAGCAGCTGTACGCCCAGACCCAGGCGCAGCTCAAGCTCGCCGCCGCGGGCATACCCGGTGGCCTCCCGCCGATCCACCAGGGTCTCCCGCCGATGCCCTTACAGCAGGGCTACATGGGCGGCAACTACATGGGGTCGCCGTACAACGCCAGCCCCGGTGGGTACGGCACTCCGCCGCCTGGTCCACTCCCTCCGCATGCTGGCCCTGAAGCTGTGCCCGGCATGCCGCTGAGCGCACAGGACGTGGACGTTCTCGAGCTCGCTCGTAGCAAGGGCCTCAACCCTGCGACCTTTGACTGTCGCCCGCCGTTCGCGCGCTTCTTCGTTATCAAGAGTTACACCGAGGACGACGTGCAAAAGTCGCTCAAGCACGAGGTGTGGTCGAGCACGGTGCTGGGCAACAAGCGCCTCGACACGGCGTACCGCGAGAGCCACGACAAGGGCCCCATCTACCTCTTCTTCTCGGTCAACTCGAGCCGCGTGTTCTGTGGTGTCGCCGAAATGACTTCTCCGTGAGTGCACCACGCGTGAACGAATGACTGACATGCAGGGTGGACGAGAACAAGACGGCGACAATTTGGGCGCAGGCAAAGTGGAAGGGTCTGTTCCACGTCAAGTGGATCATGGTGCGCGATGTGCCAACTAGCGCGCTGCGCCACCTGCGTCTCACCAACACGCCTGAGCGCAAGCCGATCACAACGTCGAGGGTGAGCTATTTGATTGTCCTGCAGCTGACATCAGGACACGCAGGAGCTGCCGTACGACATTGGCTGCGACGTCCTCCAGATCTTCCAGGACTACCAGCACAAGGCCAAGACGAGCCTTCTGCAGGACTACGCGTACTACGAGCGCCGCTCGGCGGGACGTACCGACACTGGCGGCGCGTCGCCCGCTCCACCCCCTCCCCCGGCCGGCGCGCCCGGCGACATGACGCCCGTTGGCGGCGCCGGCGGCGGCGACCAGCAACGCCGTTAAAACACCCAACGCATACACACACACACACATATACATTGTCGGAAGGAAGGAAGGAAGAAGGAGGAGGAGGAGACCGCTGTGAATACGTACTGTGAGGTTGTTTGTTGCGCACGCACGCACGCATGCACGCAAGAAGGGAGAAAATGATAGACACACCACCCACCCAACACCACCGTCGCCCCATACTACACCTCTCCGGAAGTGCTGGCCATTGATGAGAGTAATGACTACCAATCAGCATATCTGCATTGTTGATGAGCATTGACGCGGCTCGGTGCGTGGGGCAATGGTGCTGGTGGTTTTTGGGCGCGGCTATGTTAGAGTGGGTTCACGCGAGCCACGCCACAGCCCGCTTTAGATGCAGTAACGGAAGTCGGGGTTTTCCAAATCGGTGAGATCACGAGAGCTGCCATCTGTATGACACTGCGCAGTGCAGTGCCAATGCCTTGTGAACATGGTGCACCAGACGGCACCGCACGATGACATGCAGTACCTGGTTGCAACCTTAACCAGCGCCACACACTACACCCCATTCAGGCAACATCCAAGCAGCGTGATGAGCGACCTTGGCGACAGTCGCGGTAGAGCCAACAGCCGCATTTGAGACGAGGTCGCGTCGTTGGACAAGGGCTTGGACACGCCGGCGCGGTGGTGCCAGCACATGTGTTCGCAGGATGTGGCATCTCGGCGTTCACGCCAGGGCGATACAGGGGACGAGGAATGAACGTGATGTTGGGTGACCCGAAAGTATCGGCCTCGTGGACGCGCACTCGGACGCCCAAGGCCCGAGTTTCTGTACTGTCGGATGCGCAATGTCGTCAACATCTGCAAACACGCACATGCATAAGGGTGCGCCATTACAAGCTCAGATCTCGTCTGGGGCAGGCTACAGCGCCTTGTCCATTGGCACGGACTTGCGCTCGGACGGGACTCGGCCCGGTGCCCCGGTGCTCTCACATCCGGGCACAACTAGCACAGCTGAGGCAATAATGCAACAACACCACTGCGGCCAAGGACGGCGACAGCACCCACCCTAAAGAGCGGTATGCACACGACACAACCCTATGTCATGTGTCGTGTGTCTGTGGCCATGGGACATGTCGACGCGACATGTTAACGTGTTGCGCTTGTAGTACGTAGTACATGGTGAGGTGCAGTTTGTCCTTGAGAACAGTGGCATGGGTAGACGCGATAGTTGTCCCTGGGTCATGTCCGAAATGGCCGTCGCCCTGCACGCCCTGGCTGCGCGTTTCACTCCATGTCGTGACGGCCGAAAACGTGAACACGTGAATACATTGACGCGTCCGCGCGTCTGCGACATGGTTCTCGCGTCCTCGGGCGTTCTTCAAACCACTCTCTCGGCATCGCACTGATCAACTGCCTCAAGTCCAGGGCGGAGCATGCGGTGTGGTCCAGAAAGGGCATTCATGAATCGGCATTGATAGTCTTGGCGCGTGCGCACAGGGCACGAAGCACTGACCGAACTTGACGGCAACACATCCATTCAGCACAGCTGGCACACTAAGGCCCATCACCCTCAAACATCTCGAAGGTATTTCTCCAAAGTAGGACATGGGGCCCATCACCTTGGCTTGTGCCCACCGCGAATGGTGACAAGTCGGCACGGGCAGAGGTTGTGTCAATTAGGCATGTTGGGCGGTTGTCACTGTTGCTGGCCGTTGTCAACGGTGGCTGCGACTTTTCCGGAGTGCCCAGCTTCGCCAGTTACTACTCGAGGAATGAAGCATCGCTGCCTGTTGAGCACGTTTGGTGGTGTTCGAAAGAACAGGCATCGAAGCAGGTAAACGGATAAGCGTTCCCCAACTGTCTTGATGCTCCAACTCCTGCGCGCGTCGTCAGCCAGACTCACCGCATACCACGCGCTCACTGTGATACTGCTGAGTGTGGCAGTTTGCGGTGTAATTGCCCCGTCCAAGCAACGTCTGTGCCTCCTGATCCCTAATCACTACCGTATGCACGACCCCTCCAGGAGAGTCCCTCGTTGCTACACCCCTCGGAACAAGGACTGCTTTACCTGCACACTAGCGGTGTTGTTCATGGCTCACTTAACGACGAGAGCAAATGTGTCGCACTCCCTCGCGTCATATAAAGAATCACCTCTGACATGCAAGAGCTGATTCCATCAGTCCTGTCTCCAGCGTGTACATTTCGCATCACCCTCTTCGAAGCAGGTCTTCGCAACCTGACTCCCAGTCATTCCTTTATTCCATAACTATGATTAACACCGCCCTCGTAGGCGGTGCGGTGCTGGCTGCGGCCGCCCATGCCCAGTATGTCCTCGATCATTCTGCCCGCTAACCATGAAGTCAAGCCGCGTGGCACCCTTCCGTCTTTGGCTTTGACTATCCGCTACAGAACAATTGGCCCTACCCCAACGGCGAAAAGGCCGAGTATCAGTCGAACGCGCTCATGAACCCGCTGCGTTTCCATGACACGCTCACCGTCGATAAGTGGTTTGCCCACGGCATGCTCGACTACCCACCACCCGAGGGTGTCTTTTTAAACGTTGAATCGGGCGGTGACCTCCATCGTGCGTGAGGCCATGCTGGCGCCTTGCTAACAGCATAGTTGAAACAGTCCCCAACCGCGCCCATGGGCGCTTCGGCTTTCCCCACCTTGAAGCGGCAATGACTGCCGAGGAGTGGGGGTACGACGGTCCGGGCGCGTTGCACACTGTCCAGAACTATGGCGACGCTGTTAACATCTCCCTCTTTGGCGGTTCGGCTCTTGCCATTGCCTACACCTCGGATGAGAGGGCAGTCAAGCCTGAGGACTTCACCGTCATCTCGGTCCAGTGGCTCAGCGTCTGGTGGCGCGTAACCAAATATGCCATTCCCGCTGGTCTTCCCAAATGCCCCCCTGGCGGCTGCCTCTGCACCTGGTGAGCACAACATGTGGTATCACACTCACAAAATAGGAACTGGATCCATACAGCCGGCAACACCCGCAAAGAGCCCCACCCAGTGGAATGGGGTGGGTCGGAGGGCTACCCCTACGAGATTTACAACAACCTACTTCGTTGCCATGTGACCGGCGAGACCGACGACAACAACGTTGTGCCCAAGGGTGCCGTCCCGGTCGAGTGTGTCGACAACACGAATGACTGCATATCTGGGCCCAAGCAGCCCCTGTACCTCTGGCAGGCTGATGGCAACAACATTCCTAACGATAATAAGCACGGTTCTCCGTCGTACAACTGGCGCTGGGGCTTTACAAACGGTGCCCAAAAGGATGCTGTTGTACGCCGCGGCCAGGAGGCCAGCGCCAACGGCAAGGGTGGTGAGGGTCTTGACCCCGCACAAGCAGACCTCACCCGGCCCGATCTCGCCTACAACCTCAACGCCACCATCACTGATGGCAAGGGCAACCTCTACGGCGGCGGCAAAGTCAAGTCTGGTGGCACCTCGTCCACCCCTCCCGACTCCACCGGCGAGCCCAAGGCCCCTGAGACGTCCACTCCTCCTACGGCTGTTCTTGCGGTCGGTGGTGGCGAGGCTGCTGAGGCCAACACCGACGCCTCTGGCTCGGGAGCTCAGGCGCCTACAAACACAAAGAAGCCCAGTGGCTACGCCGTCAAGGGCGAGCCCCACACTGGCGCTGCCCAGGAGAACGGCGGTCCCCAGTGCAGCAAGAAGCATCGCCGCTCGCGTTTGCGTTTCTGAGCTGCGGCTGTGACGCACTGCGAGCTTTGCACACTTCACGGCTCATTTGCCTAGCACGTAGCTTTGTCGCTGGTTCGATGTAGACTACGACCACTCCGTATGCCATTTACGATCCTTATGTTGTTGGTGGTAGCGTGAAGTTGCGACACTGAAATGTCCAGCGCAATGACGTACGCGCGCGCGGTAGGCTCGGCGACGTTGTCCGCCAAGAGACGAGGAGAGTGAGTACACGCGCCGCGCCAGGTGCGACTGTCAATGGTGACTGGTCAATGATCGAGAAGTGGGAGAGGCGCGGCAGTGGTGTTGCATCTGACCGCCAGAAGCCGCGTGCAGGACCGTTCTTTGCGTGTCCTAAAACGCGTTTCAGTGATCTAGGGCAGAATGGCCGTCTCGGTGTGGGGTAGGGACGCAGATCTAGACCCAGCGTCCGTTTCACGTGTGGCCTGGAACGTCCGGCATTGCCGGAGACTAGACTGAGAATGTCGGTGTGGTGACCTCGCACTACCCAAAACGGCCTGCAAATAGGTCGATGTGCTGTTCTAGGTCTCGTAAGTCTCGAACTCGAAGCTTCTGGAGAGTGCCGAGACCGAGCAAGTCAGTCGTACAGCGTTTCGGTGTCTCTTGGCCTTGCCTACCCGCGTTTTTCGAGGAAACGCCCAGAAGGACCGATATGGCGATGCAGCACATACAGCATGTCCTCAATGATGCAATGCTGTTGCGAGAGCAAAGCTAGATCTGTCAGACGGAGGCAACGCGAAAACCGCAAAGCGAAAGGAGGGGCCGAACGAACTTTCCGTCGCTGTTTTGTTGCTTGTTGCATCGGACCACATTGGGTGTCTATGCTTCAACTTTGCACTTATTCAATGATACTTTTCCAGAAAACTACATGGCCGTAAGAGCTACGAGGGTAGCATACGTGCATAGAAGTGGGGAACGTGAATTTGCCTCGCGAGACAAGAGAGAAGGAGCATCCACACGCCCGACCCGAAGGTGATTCTCAAAGATACAAATTACACAGGTGGCGCCGCGGACACACACATATCCGCCGTACTCGGCTTCGCACATACACAGACACCCACCACGCGCTCGTTGCATGCCGTGTTGTACAGCACAGTACAGGAGGACGAGTGATTTAGCATACACCATGCGCATTACAAGGACGTCACAGGGCCAAAAGAGTTGTGCTTCAGCAGAAACCTGTGGGATCAGAACATGTCGTGCAACGGGACGTACAGCGGCCTCAACATTGGCAGTGAGCTTGCTCTGTGAGTCTATGGATCTAACGCCAGAGCTCTGCGTTGGCGTCCATGTCGGCCATGGGCTGTGGCTCTGCAAATACTGCGGAAGGAGGATGGAAAAGCCGAGTAGCGCGAAGGAGGAGGCCCCCGCTACTTGTAGTAGACTGCGGTCTAGCGGGGATGCTGGGTGCTCGAGACCGGCGGTAGCTGGGATGCAGTCCTAGTGAGGAGTATACTAGATACGGAGCAATACATACGTTGGCTAGAACTAGAGCTAGCGAGCGTGATATATATACTAGCCAACGAGAGGACCGTGCCTCAGGGACGTGTGGCACGGGCCGAGATGTCGAGAAGTCAGTCGCGTACTCGGCGTTCACGACACTACTGTAGCAAACCACGCAGTTGCGAGCCGATGAAATGACCATTAGTCCTTGGCATCCTCAAAAGGTAAATGCACTGAACGATCTCTTAAGCTCACCCAGTGAAAATGTTGTGCTCAGTGTCACATTGGATGTTCATCTTTACCGTCTACTGTACCGCGCATACGCATTGCGCTGGCAATGGGATGTGGCTACCTGGGGACGTCGATCCAATTCGTCTGCTGTCTTGACCAGGGCTTGTTGGGAGAATGACTGTTGCACACCTGTGGTGGCTACTGCACGGTACAATTAACAATAAATGTCTGGGCTGATCTTGTACCATGACATCAGCACTTCGCCGTCGGGACACGAGCGACGCGTTCTGGAGCAATTCTGCTGGCTACACTAAGCACGTCGCTGAAAGGCCACAAAAAGGCTTCCTACAGAACACACGGAGAAGAAAGTGAAAGAAGGCCGCTCACAGTTGTACATACTGTACTGTACCAATTCAATGTGCGGTGCTGCATCTTTCTGAATCCACCGACGCGCGCATCCTCCATCTGCATCGCTAATTTTGCTGTAACTTTCCGCCACTCCTCGTACCCTCTAAAACATGGAGTTACCACCAAGATGGATGCGCCGCTTCGAACAAATGTTGTTGCTCTTTTGCTCATATACCCCCATGCGACGACCGTCGACTGCAGTTGGTTACGAACTTGGCGGTGCATGCCCGCAGTATCTGCACACTGTTTCGACGTCTCCATCGTTGTAAAATGTCGTAATCACGCAGAAACCTGTGG
Source organism: Cutaneotrichosporon arboriforme (assembly GCA_002335565.1). Taxonomy (NCBI): domain Eukaryota; kingdom Fungi; phylum Basidiomycota; class Tremellomycetes; order Trichosporonales; family Trichosporonaceae; genus Cutaneotrichosporon; species Cutaneotrichosporon arboriforme. The sequence continues at coordinate 1,421,403 of BEDW01000003.1, read as the reverse complement.
GTGAGCTTTTGCCAAAGGGCCAGGTGGCGGAGTTGGATCAACTGTTTAACACTCACGCCCTTTGTTTACCCCGTTCGGCGTTCCCCTGCACTCTTGAGACTGCATCACCAGTTAGGTTGTCAGTGTACAGTACCAGCAGGAAGTAGATTTGTCCTGGTTGCAGTCTGTGGAGGAAGACTGTCCGTCGTCTCAGATGTTTGTTTGCGTTCTAAAAGCATTGTCCCAACTGTCAAAGACCCGCGTTTATGTAGGTTCATTGTGAAATGAAAGTGATGCTGGTGGGCCTCAGGTGACCACCCCGCCACAATGTAAACTGCACTACATAGAAACTGCCAGGGCCATTCCTGCAAGAAGCCCCTTTTGCTCGAGGCCAGTGTCAGAATCAACAAATGGCCAGACTCCACTAACACATGATGAGAGTGCCCATCATTGCGGACAAAACATCCGCCCAGGCGTTAGCACAGCAGGCTTTAATAATCATCACCTAACGAAGCGTCGGTTTTAGGCTCGGCAACACGCAGTTGGATGGGGCTGGCTGGCGTCCCTGGCTATACTGGAAGGCGCTGATGTCCGGTACGCTTCTTCGACGATCGCTCTCTCATGCGGCCTGGCCCAACAGAAGCTCGCTAACCAAATACCTTTTAAGGGTCGTTTGCAATGTTCATTTTGCAGTGCCCATTGCCTCAGTCTGACACAAGCATCATGGAGTGCACGGGCACTGACGGTGGATTTCTAAATTTGCGCCGTAAGTGACAAGCGTATGCGCATAACCAGTCCTGACCCCAGAACGCTGCCACTTCAAACCTTGGCGCAATAGCGAAGGTACTTTTATGGTGTGCATGTACTGCAGAAGATTGCAGTATACGCAACTGTATGTGATATCGACCAAGAACGACAGCGGCGAACCGAGGCGGAAATGGAGGATTCACAACCCAGATGGCAACGCGCTTCCGTGAGCGCATTGAAGACCGTCACACAGAGCACGTCGGTGGCAAAGGGACCAAACACTCCAAAAGGCAAGAGCAATACTAGTAAACTGGGTGAGGCCCATCTCACGCTTCCTGAAAGGGTCGCGCGCGGTGATGTCTCCGCAAGCGACACGCAAAGACACATTGATACATCGCTATGCTACAGTGTTGAGCGCACACGCTACTTTTTGCGGCCCTTGCGGTCCTTGACAGGCTTGCTGCCGTCGCTCGAGGTAAAGCCGAGTGCCTTGACGCAGTCGGGACAGTACCATGTGTCTGGTAATGGTCCGTCAATGTTGACACACTTAACGTGGAACTGGCGTCAGCGGCGGTGGTGCATAACCAAAAACTTACCCATTCGTAAGGACACTTGTCGTTGTCGCAACCAATCATCTCGCCGTAGCTCTTCTGCTGGCAGAAGCAGTATGGTTGATCGTCCGCCTCAGCCTCGGCCTCGGTCTCTATGGCGTTGACCACCTCGACTTCGCCCTCGGCGTCGTCCTCGTCGCTAGGGACGGACTGGCGCTTGGGACGTCCACGTCCACGGCCAGTCGATCCACCACGCGGCGCAGGTGGCGGGGGCATGCTGCCGCCACGGCTGGCGCTGCCCGCTGGCGACGCGCCACGGGACAAAGCGCCGCTTCCCGCAGTGATGGCTGCAGCGAGAGGGAGAGCTGGCTTGCGCCCGCGTTTCGTCGTGCCGCTGCCCAAGCCCGTGGCGGGTAAAAGGACGTCTGCGCCGCCGAGGTCGCCGAGCTTGACATTGTCCAGCTCGTCAATGTCCATGCCGCCCACACGCTTCCACTCTGCCTTGCCGCGGTCGCGTGCGCGCCCGACGATCCGCTCAAGTCGCTGCGCCAGCACAAGCTTCTCCTCCTGCAACGTATCGATCTTGCCCCACTCGGCCTGGATCTTGCCTACACTCTGCGCGTCCTTGGGCGTCATGTGCGCCGTGGGAATCGCGGAGCCCGCCGGGATGGGCAATGTGAAAGACGCGGACGACGGCGCTGTCGTCGAGCTCAGACTCTTGACCGACTTGGTCAGCGCGTAATGTCGCTGGTTGATCCTTGCAACCAGCTCTGGCGTCAGCTTCTCCTCTGCATTGCCTGCACGCACGGTTTATCCGCTCGTCCTTCTCCTGGATCTCTTGTAGCAGAAACATCACTTCTCCAGGAAGATTGTCGAGGCCTACTGTCAGCAGGGTGTTGCTAGCCAGCCGTGGCTACTCACTCTGCACAAACTCGGCAGCGACTCCCGCAGCCTCCTCGGCATTGAAGTGCGGGTACACATGAAGTGTGGATGCGGTCATGGTCGTGGTTGCGGCGGTTGCAAGGCATGAGTCAGTCGTCGTCGTCGTCTGGTATGTGTTTGCTGTTTGGGTGGCAAATTAAAACGCACACGAGGTGCAAATGCGTGCCTGGGGCCAAATATGGCTACGTGGGTGGGTCAATTACGTTATGAATCAAGGCATTTGAAACCTGTCATTAGCACTGGTGTTGGGACTTGAAAGTGCTCATAGTCTTCGTCGTTTCGTTCTTTCGGCTTGAATTCGCGCCTTCGCTACCTAGCTCTGAACTACAATACCCATCCCCCTCTTCCAGTGCTGACGTCTCTTTTATTGTGGTATCGGTGTCTGTACTGCTAACACGGCGAGCGAGCTGCATCAGACTGATTGCGAGGTAGCTTTGACTAGCATAATACGCCAGGCAGCAACGATTCCCGCAGCCGACCTCACAGCATCACAACATTGCAACTCGTTGACACCAGGGTTTGTGCGGATGCAGCACTACTCCGGACCAAGACGAACTCATCAAGGAGGGGTTGTGCTAATAACACAGGCAGCAGCTACCTAACAATGGTGCACCAGCTGCTGATGTGCTCCTCGCACGTCTCCACATGTCTCCTTGGTAAACCCTGGGGGGGCACCATCAATATGGCCAGCTTGCTTCTCTGATATCCCAGGGTTATCTTCATGTGCAGTGTCAACGCCCTGGGGACACAACGTATCTGATGCCTGGAGCTCGCATTACAACTGGCCATGTTTACACCTGATCACAATGTTTGCGCTCATCGCGCCCTCCTCGCTCCTCGCCAGCGTGTATAAATGACGGCAGGCCAACGTCCTCTACTCGTCTTCAGACCCTCTCCCCCATACCCACTGCAACATATCCTCACCGTTTATATTCCATCGCCAAGCCTCGCCCACCAAAGTCCCTCCCTTAGGCTTGAGCAGAAACTCAACCAAGATGCCTGGTGAGTTGGGCGTTCATTTGCATGTTCGTGTATAGCTGACCACAGACGTTCCCCCGGAGGCCGCCGAAGCGGTCGAGGTGCCCCTCGACCCTCGGGCACTCTACATGCCCGCACCCACTGTCGGGGCAACAGCTGCTGTCCCAGAAGCCCCAGTTGGCGTCGTCCCCAACGAAACCCCTGAGCCGTCTGCTCAACCCTCTGCCCCGTCCCAGGCCGACGTCGTCGAGTCCTCGGAGGACGACAGCACCGAGGGCGGGTCGCAGACCGCACCAGCGGATAACAATACCACCGCTCTCGAGGGCGAGGGCGAGCGCCTTGCCGCCCACACTGCGTACGTAGAGTGGGGCGCCGAGATAGCCCGTCGACAGATGGACTTGCGTGAGGCGCACGCCCGCACCGCGGTCATGCAGGCCAGGTACAACCTGGGCCTGTCCGAGGGTTACACCCTCTTATCCTCTCTTGTTGCAGCAAATGGCCGGACGATGCCGTTTGCTGGTCCAAGCCGCCCTGTCGAACCCCCCGCCCAGGCTGAGGTTCAAACCTCTTACGACAGCGACGAGAACGTTTTCGGCCCTCCTGGACCCCGTTTGAAGCGGCCACGCCCCTCCGACGAGGCGCGGGCGGCGCTCTGGTCTGCTCACACCGCCATGACGGAGCTTGGGTTGACCCACCAGGCGGAGTCGTCCGCCATGGCTCAAGCTCAGGCTTCTGCAACCTTTCAGGACGGTGGTCAAATTGCAGCAGCGGCGGGAATCAACCCGCCCCACGCGCAGATGGCCGTACCGCCGGCCCACCACAACGCCATGGCCATGAACAACCCCCAGTTCCTTGCCGAGTCGTTTCCCTCGGCTCACGACAACATAGCTCAGCGCGCAGAGTTTGCCTGGCGAATGGCTAATGCCGGCTTGTCCGTGCAGCCTCACCTTGCTCCTACTGGACCATTCCTCCCCCCTGGTGTCCTCATACCGCCTGACCTCGAGCCCGGCGCCACTGGACCAATCGTCCCCGCTGGTGCGCTCATGCCACCTCACCTCGAGCCCGGCCCCACTGGACCATTCGTCCCTCCTGGTGCGCGCGCGCCGCCACCCCTGCAGAGCCTCGTGGACTTTGAGCACAACCCGTTCCCCGCTGCTGCCGAGGCGCAGGCTAACCGGTTTCGGCGCCGCCGGATGCCGCACCCCATGCCAGTGAACCAGGGGAACGCGCACCACCACATTGTCCTAGGCTTTCCCCCCGCACATCCGCTGAACCCCAACGGCAATCGCCCTGGCCGCCGTCTCGCTCATCCTAGGGTGCCACTGCCCGCTGTTCCGCTGCTTCCCGGTATGCTCCTCCCTAACCGTAACCCCGACGAGCCCCAGCACAACGCGCCCACTAGCCATCCGAACGTTCCTTCCCCAGGCAACCAGTGGGGTCCGCAGGGTCCCGACGCTGGCCTCCGCTACAGTCATGCGGAGGCGGCGCAGCACGCCGCAGCGGTGGCCGCCGCACACGCGGCCGGGCAGGTAGCGGTGCCGCGTACGCCTCCTCCACGGGTTACGGCGTTCCCTCCTCACACCGTAACCCACCCCGGGTTTGGCTATTTGGTTCCTGGAGCCACTTAGCGCTCCGCAAACATCCTCCGGGTCCCTCCGGGTGCCCCGCGGCGCGTCCGACACCCCCCGGTCCCCCGGATGCCCAGCGGTCCGAATGACAACCCATTCATTGCCCGCGGTGGGCCTCCGCCTCCGCCTCCGTACACCCAGTACGATGCCAACGACCGCCCCCTGCAGGACAACCCCGCTGGTGGTGCTCCACCTGGCCCTCCCCAGTACAGCCCCATCGGCCAGCCCAGCCTCAACGTCCTGCAGTACAACCCCGCTGGCGGAGCCCCTCCCGACCTGCAGCAGGACAACGCAGCGCCCCCTGCCCCTCCCCGTTACAACCAGAACAACCTTGACGACAACGCCCCGCCCGGTGACCTTAACCCCAACTGAGGTGGCCTCCATTCCTTCAGCCATGGCTTTCTGGACGGCAACGCACTGCGTTGCGATTGGAACACAACTGAGCTGGTCTCCACTCCTTTGAATGTCCCTCTTGTTTGAGTTATCCCGCCTCTCAATACAGACGTTTCCAAGCGCCCCAAGCGCTGCTCTCACGTTCTAAATAGTCTTCTCGATCTTCCGTAGCTCTTACAGTATGCAATACCTGGGTATCGTGCCGCAGACTGACTCTCCTATGGTCCATGCGCTACCTGCAGTGGTAACTGGTCAACTGACTGCTTTATCGCCACGCTAGCACCTGCTGTAATAGCCTTCAGTACAGTACTGTCGGACAAAAGGAATAAAGGGGAGCGCAACTTCATCATAATTATTGTAACGAATGAAGGTGTGGACAAAGCTCATCAATCTATTGACCGTATAGAAGTATTGTTAGAGCAAACAAAGCCTGCCTTTGACCCTCTCGACGTTCCAAAGTCTAACTCCTCGAGTAGCGAAGATGTGATCCGCAAATACAATGGCAAGAGTGTCGCCTTCGAGTTTATCGCTAAATTATGCCTATTCAGTTGAGTTATGTTTACGAAGTTTTAAAATACATGAGGCAGTCACATTCAACTAATATGGGGCCGAGCGAGGGGGCGAAAATATGCACATCCCCGAGGTGACCGCTAACGTTCATGAGTAGAGCATCCTCAGGCCACTGATGTGGAATCCAAACGGGCCTACACAGGTACATAGTCCACCCAAATACTATCTGCTACCCAACCCGGAAAAGATTATTCGCGGATGTTTTACTGTAGCAGCGAAGAACACCTTGCACAGTGGCGTTACTGGCTACAAATATGGAATTCGGGTGAGCGCAGTTGATGAGTTCCTGGGGCCACTTGGAGAGGCGGCAGCTGTTGTGGCGGAGGCTAGGGCGTCCAACCTTTTGCGTGGGAAGTTCGACCGTGAGGCAAATGAACTAGCCATGAACAGGATGGATACGCAGCAGGGCTACAGTATGATTCACTAAGTGAAGAAGTTCACCACGATTACATTGAGTCGTTACAAGATGAGACTATCCATTCTACAGTACATGTCCTACAGTAGGCCTAAGGTTATGTCAGACGTACAGTACATCTACGGGAAAAACCCGTGGACTTAGACGGTCCATCAAGCGCGGTTGAGGTGTCCTGTACAGTAGTGCTTGTCGAGGAAAAACAAAACTCTGAACCTCACGAAGGACTAATGCACAGGCGAGTTAACGAGCTACCTTTTCAAAGGGACCAGGTTTGTGAAGCTCTTATCCAAGTCGATTATACATACCGAGAAGCCATTCCTCGTCATCTTGTCTATCGGCGACGAGCTTATGTTTTTCAGACCAACCCTTCCGGTACGTGAGGTTAAAGTTACAAGAGCTGTCACAAGTCAAACCAGGCAAGGTTTGCAGGTTGTGGAGGTATTTTGACCTCGACCTGTGATTAAGCTCGATAGATCGCGGAGCCAGCCGACTGGCTCGAGGACATCCTTGGCGGTGCCACAGACGTCGTCGTAATCGACGGACCCACGGGCATGTCTGTCAACATGGCCGTTCTCAAGGCGGTGGTGAGCAGCCTGGCCATTCGGGATGGCCGGATCGTTTTGCTGAACCCTTCCGCCCAGCCCGTGGTTCACGACGCCAAGAGTCTGCTGGCGCGCTGACGTTCATGGACGAATACCTCGAAAGGCGACCGTTGTGGCCAGGCAACGACAGCCTCAGGCCAGGGGAGGATACCGACCACATCCTCGACGCCACGTCTCTCCAGTTGGCGCGAGGGAATGTTCCGAGGATGCGGTACGTTGCAACAACGCAGCATGGAGCCAAACTAATCAAAAGCTTCGCACTTGAGGAGTGTGAACTGGCGCGTTGGTGGGTCCGGACGTTCCTTTGGCGTCGCAGGGTTTTCCTCAGCATGCACTTGGGCATGGCCACCGGCTATGACGACGAAGGCGCAACCGATGCTCGTCGCTGGAACCCAAAGAGGGGTCTTCGTGAGGAACCTCACGTCACTTACTAACCACAGTGTCGACGCTGATCAAGAAACATTGGCCGATGAGGCGTGCAGCGAAGAAGGACGGCGACATCCTCGAGGACAGTGACGAAGACGAGGCCGATTTTGAGGATCCCTCGGACGAGGAACAAACAACCAACAAGGATTTGAAGGAAAGCTTTCGTGGGAAGGGTAAGTCCGCCGTGGCGACGCGCGGCATGCCCTTCGCATACGTGATCAAGCCACTCTTCCGACACCGTCAAGGATGGTGCGATAACTGCAATGTGAGCACACCGTCCAACGCCGTCCAACATAGCCCACAAGTACAGTTGTCCGGAGACTGTACCTAACGTGGCCCAACTTTTTCTCTAACCCCGCACTCCTTCATTCTTATGCATCGCAATATTTGGCTGGCCGTGCGCTTATTTAGAAGAGCGAGAGAGGCTTTTATACCACTCCTGAAATGTCAGTGGAACGGTGGGAGAAGACACTAGCACGTACTGGCTCCTGTCGCAAGCAGCGTCAAGACCATATCGACGGTCATGTCGCCGTTACCCTCACCGTCGAAGCCGGGGTAGTGGCGGAGCATGTCGGGGTTGAACCCACTGCCGAGGGCGCCACGGTGTTGCGCTGCGTTTTGCTTGTGCTCCTTCCTGAAGCCACGTGCGCGAAACGCAAGGAGGCAGCCCGCTGTGCAGAAGAACAGGGGCTCCTCCAGATGCTCGGAGTAGACGTGTTGGTGCACAATGTTCGGCCGAGACATAAACTGGCACAGGCGACAGAACATGCAATTGGGGTCTCGGGCATAGACTTTGGAGCCGGACGCGGTCCAGCTGGCCTTGATGGCCTCCCGGATTTGGCGTGGGTTCCGGGAAAACGGACTGCTGTCAGCATGCCCTGAAGACATGAGCACTCACGGTGTCGGCTCCATTTCCCCCAGCTGGCCGTGAAGGGCCAGCTTGTGGCGGGCCAGGTGGCTGTTATTCTTGCCTCATGTTACGCAACAGTTGACAAGGCACACCGCCGCGTATGGCTTGGTGCCCTCGTCGTTGTTGCCGTGGTCGTGTACAATGTGGCGGTTGCGCTCCTGCGGTGTTGAGCACTTGACGTCGCACCACACCGCCGGACACCAAAACGGCAGATGATCGTTGTGCTCCGCCTGGTGGTCTTCCGGGTCGGCGGCGGTTGTGAAGACGCGCCCGCAGTCTGGAACTTGACAGGGCGACAAGTCGCTTTTGCGTCAGCACAAACCTCACACATCCCCCATCACGAAGATGCGAAGACTTACACCCTGATGGTTCATTCATAGCGGGGCGCAACGTAGACGTCCTTCTTGGCCTTCTCGACCAGAGGGACGTACAGAAGATGCCCCTCGTCGACAGGAGCGCCGTATACCGCACACGCGTCCGAGTATGCGACCCGGTGCGCACCAATGTGGTGGACGGATCGCATTGTCGGGTTCACAAACGTGGCGTTACACCCGAGACGGCAAGCAAAAACCCCTCCGAGTTGATGACCACGGAGATGGTCCTGTAGGTGGACCACGGCGTCAAAGGTCTCCGTAAACCCAACCACCCTGCATGGGTGTCGGTTGGAGTGCTTGATCCGGATATGGGTGGCCATGCTGCGCTCCGACAACGTCGCCGCACTGGCGGCACTTTGATGTGCCCATGTTCCAGGGAACGGCTCCTGAAGAAATCAGAGTGGTTCACGCAGTCTTCAACTCACACGCTTGTCCACCTCGTCGTCTTCCTCCTCCTCCGACGACGGAGCGTAATCGCTCGACATCGCCGGACCCTTCGAGGCGGAAGTTTGGACGGTGTTGAACATCGAAGGGGTAATGATTGGAGGAGATGGGGAGGGAGAAGGGTGCGCACGATTCCCTCCCACGAGCTGAATCTACTCACTGTTTGCTGGAAACAGGTGCAATCCACCTGCTAGGTCAACGGGGTTGAGGTTTGTACAGTCCAAAAAGGCATCGTTACGGGATCTCAACGAGAAGGTGATCCTGAGACCCGAGTGCAAACAGTCATATTGCAACCCTTGAGACAGCCTTTGACATGCATGCAAATTCACGAAAAACCCACACGCCGCGCCTTACGCTGGATGCAGGCATGCCCTCAGAATGCGGAAAGTGGATGCGCTGCAAGAGCCATCTATAGTCGCTTTGCTAGCTACGAACATCTTTGTGGCACATCCAAACGATCTTTTGTACGGAGAGGCCAATACCTGTACTAAGGCGTTTCTCAACTGTACCTGCGTGGTTTGAATCCGGGCTATCACTCGGTGGTATTTGCATATGCGCTAATACTCGGTGCTAATTGAATCTGGGCTATTACTCGGTGTTATTTGAACTGGGCTATTACCTCAAGTGCCACACTGCCGGCCCGAGATAATGCCGAAAAATGCACCGGGGCTGTTTGGGTGGGCTGGGTGCTGTACGGTGGAGTCGCCATAGTCCAGGGCGGGCCAATGGCGTCTGGCTCAAACCACCACCCAGGGCCAGAGTCGGCACTTGGGCGCGATCCATCGTTGCTCCATCGTCGTTGTCTCTGTCGTCAACTCCATCTCCGACAGCCGCCGTCGCCGTCGCTGCAACCCCTCCCGACTCCGTCGTTACTCTCCCCGCGTCGCGCAGCCGAAAACTGGCATAGCTGCAAGCGCCCCCGCCATGTTTAAGCAGACAGCGCTCCCCCGCGCGCTTCGGGCCACTCGCTCCGTTCAACCCTCGGCGCGCGGCCTTGCTACCGTCGCCGAGACCCCTGTTCGTCATTACGGAGGCCTCAAAGACCAAGACCGTGTATTCCAGAACCTGGACAGCAGGAAATCGCCCTTCCTCAAGGCCGCTCTCGAGCGCGGGACGTGGCATCGGACGAAGGACATTATTCTGAAGGGTGACAAGTGGATCATCGACGAAGTGAAGGCCTCGGGCCTCCGTGGCCGTGGTGGCGCCGGTTTCCCCTCTGGACTGAAGTGGAGCTTCAGTAGGTCACAGCGGGTGAGGCTTATTGCTGATCGTGCCAGTGAACAAGCCGGGATGGGAGAAAGACCCCCGTCCGCGCTACCTCGTTGTCAACGCCGACGAGGGTGAGCCCGGTACCTGCAAGGACCGCGAGATTATGCGCGGTGACCCCCACACCCTCATTGAGGGCTGTCTCGTTGCCGGCCGCGGCATGAACGCCAACGCCGCGTACATTTACATCCGTGGCGAGTTCATCGAGGAGGCTCTCATTCTTGAGCAGGCAATCCAGGAGGCCTACAAGGCCGGCCTTATCGGCAAGAACGCCTGCGGCTCGGGCTACGACTTTGACGTGTACCTTCACCGTGGTGCGGGTGCCTACATTTGTGGCGAGGAGACTGCTCTCATCGAGTCGCTCGAGGGCAAGCAGGGCAAGCCCCGGCTGAAGCCTCCTTTCCCCGCCGACGTCGGTGTCTTCGGCTGCCCCTCCACTGTCGCCAACGTCGAGACCGTCGCCGTCGCTCCCTCGATTGCGCGTCGCGGCGGTGCCTGGTTCGGTGGCTTCGGCCGTGACCGCAACCAGGGCACCAAGGTGTACTGCATTTCGGGTCACGTCAACAACCCATGCGTTATTGAGGAGGAGATGTCTATCCCACTCCAGGAGCTCATCGAGAAGCACTGCGGTGGTGTGCGTGGCGGCTGGGACAAGCTCAAGGGTGTCATTCCCGGCGGCTGCTCCGTCCCCGTTATCACCCGTGAGACTGCTGAGAAGTGCCTGATGGACTACGACTCGCTCAAGGACCACGGCACCTCGCTCGGCACAGGAGCCGTCATTGTCATGGACAGCACCACCGACATGATTCGTGCCATCTCGCGTTTCTCGGCGTTCTACAAGCACGAGTCGTGCGGCCAGTGCACTCCTTGCCGTGAGGGCACCACCTGGATGATGAACATGATGAACCGCATGGTTCAGGGCAACGCGCAGATGCGCGAAATCGACATGCTCCTCGAGCTCACGTGAGTGCAATACGACAAAATTAATTTGCCACCCAGCCGCGTGTGCGTCTGCTGACTCTCCCCACAGCAAGCAGGTCGAAGGCCACACCATCTGCGCGCTCGGCGACGCCGCCGCCTGGCCCATCCAGGGTTTGATGAAGAACTTCCGTCCAGAGGTTGAGGAGCGTCTGCGCAAGTTCCATGAGGAGCACGGCCCCACCATGTTCGGTGGCAAGCTCAAGTCCGAGGTCGACTACAACACCGCCGTCCCCGACAGCTGGGGCGGTGAGGTCCCCCAGCCCGGCGCCAAGCCGGCCGTTGCCGCACCAAGCGCGTAGGCATAAAACAACGCAGTAGACATGCATGTATCGAGCTAGGCAGAAGGGTGTGGGGTCCAGAGTGTGAGACGTTTTGCCGCGACCGAAGTGTTAGTGAAGATCGTCGCCATTTCGCCACATCCAGACTGTTTCAGCCGCGAAGTGGAGGTTGTCTGCTGCCTCCAAAGGCCAGACAGCCGTCACCATCGCCCACTACTCGTCCAGCATGCCATCACCACCACCAGACAACATTCTCCTTGACCCCTTGTCCGAGCTGGAGGCGGCGTTCAGCGCGCACGCCTTCGGGATAGACCCATCGTCGGCGATCCTTACCGAGGAGAGTTACCCAAGGACAGCAGAGGAGAGAGCAGCCGTCGCGACCGCTGCGCGAGCGCAGAAGGACACGCCGGAGAGAGTCCTGGGGCGCGCGAAGATCGTGCTGCTGAACGACGAGGGTGAGGCCGTCGTCAGACTCGACGAGCGGGGCTATACCGTGAGTGCACGCATCCCGGCCGTAGTGTTGTGACCAGGCAGCTGACGCCGTTTTCTCCACCGCACATGGGCGCCCGTCATGTTTCCCCACGCCGCACCCCCAGATCGAACACACGACGTCAGCCCAGCCCCTCGCGCAGAGCACGTTCGAGTCGTTCGACGCCCTCCTCATTGCCCTCAGCCCAGCCTACGTCCAGACAATGCAGTCAGAGCTCATGCAGCGCTTCGCGCAGGGCGTGCCAGATCGACAGTACCACGCCAAGGACGATGACGCCGACGAGCCCGCCTGGATCGACTAGGCCGTCTCAGACATGTACCCCTATCTGCCGCGGCGCAGAGTCTCGCCGCGGCGGCAGTTACTGTATAGTGTAGAGCGCCATGCGGCGCCGATGCAAGCGCGCGCATGTCTTTAATTGTCATTCCCACGGCGCATGGCGCGCGGTATTTGTTGTTGTTGCCGGGATATGCCCGCGTCAAGGTAATCTGGCGGCCCTGATCATTTGCCCGCCCAGAAAGTGGGAATGCCCACTCCCATAATACTGCTCGGTGCGTTGCCGACGTTACTACAACGCATTCACCATGGCCAAGCCCGCAAAGGACAAGGATGTCCGACCCAGTACGTCGTGCGCAATGCATGGACGCTGACATCCAGTGACGCTGCATGAGCGGTTCAGCCTCATGCGGCAGAACATGGGCGACCCGCACATCATCTTGCATGTGATCAGGTATCCAGTCGCGCAGCTGCCGTCGCGCGAGCACCTCGAGGCGCGCGTCGACGAGCTCCAGGCCGCGCTGCCAATGCTCCACCCGCGCGTCAAGGACGCTTTAACGACCCACCCGGCGTACGTGCCTGGGGAGGCGTGGCCGGCGTCGTCGATCGTGCGCCAGATCACCTTTGCCCCGCAACCCGACGCCACTGCCGAGTCGCTTGCGATTTACCGACGATGCATGGACGATGCGGGTGTACTCAGGTCCGACAAGGAGCAATTGTGGCAGCTCACCCTCGCGCGGCCAGAGGGCGGTGGCGAGCGCGCGTACCTCGCCGTCGCGTTCAACCACATCCTCGTCGACGGCATGGGCTCGGCCAGCCTCATTCGTGTGATCACGGAAGATCTGGGGCAAAAGAGTACCGTCGAGCATGAACCGTGGGACAAGCCTACGCGCTTTGACGACACTATCTCCACCGCACCTACGCTGGGTTTCCTCCTTCCCGTCGTGTTCCGCGAGCTCCTCCTCCCCAAGATGCCGACGTTCGTGCAGAGGCCGTTCACGAAGAGTGACCCGTGGCCCGCTACGGCCGTCAAGCCTGGGCCACTCGAGGCTGACTGGGACATCGATCTTGTGTCGATCCCCGCGGAGAAGCTGCCCAAGCTCAAAGAGCAAGGCAAGGCGCACGGCGTGCCGACGCTGCACCCGCTGTTCAAGATTGCGTTCACGTCAGCGATCTGGCGTGTGTTTGGCGACACGAGCGGCAAGAATACGCCGCTGCGCCTGGTAATGTCGACTGCGCGAGGTGAGCGCGATTCAGCACTGGGTCACGCGGCCATTACGCACAACTACGTCTCGTCCGTTGAGTGGGACGTGCAGATGGCCGGGAGCGACGAGTTCTGGGCACGCGCGCGTGACGCCAACCACTACGTCGCGTCCGAGGAGGGGTTAAAGGAGGGGCGCATGACCATGGGCTTGCTGAAACATATCCCCGACCCAGAGGTCAACCCGAACGCCAAGGGCTTCGACCCCACGCGCCCGACAGGTTGGGAGAGGTACTTTCTCGAGCGCGCGGCTGCGCCGGCGCCGTTCCGCCACAGCTCGTCCCTCTCCAACCTCGGCCTCATGCACCTCCCGCCAGGCGCGACGGACATGTTTTGGGGCCAATCGGCCTCGCCCTTTGGCGGTGTCTTCATCGCCAACCTCGTCGGCCACGAAGGCGGGGTGCGCGTTTCGACGGCGTACCGCCTCTCTGCCACAGACAAGCAGCGGACACTGGAAGTGCACCGCGTCTTCGTGCAGGTCCTCGACCGTATCATTGCCGGTGACGCGGACAAGACCGTCGCCGAGGTGACCGCCTAGAGCTGCGCCTTCTTGGTTGCTGGATCTGGAACATCCTCGGTTCATGTTATGCAACTGCCTTATAATATGGTTACAAACGACGCGGTATAGATGCAAAACTGTAATGGTATAAACTAAATGTCAATGAGTTTTGACTTTAGCGGAATCAAACTAGGCCTTGCCGGTTTGTTTGTGGTGTCTGGTGAGAACGCGCCCTCCACACCCCAGATATCAGCGATCGTTAACGCGCGGAGACGATTGCTTTCGACAACTCACCAACAACAGCTCCGGGGCGAGAGAAATGTCGCGACGGTCGTCACGACGTGCCTCGCACGTGTCTTCTTTTGTCGACAGCGACGAGGAGGTGCTGAACGAGCTCGTGCCGTCCACGGCATCGCGATCACGGCGATCCAGTCGGAGAACGAGCCGGTCCACGCGCGCGAGCTCGACCGCCAACCGGTCCTTCGCATCTGCGCACAGCACGGGGGACAGAGAACCTGAACAGTTGTTCTCCGATGACGGCTCAGACGGGCAGATAGTCCCCTACGAGGACTCGGAGGACGACGTGATCTTCGTCCCTCAGCAGCCCGCTCAACGCCGCGGGCGGGCAAGTACGAGCGGCGACCCGTCGGCGGGCGCGTCTCCGGCGTTAGCAGGAGCGACGCCCGTCGAGTGGGAGGACGACTCGGACGACCCGGACGTGGGTCGGTCTCGCGGCCGGCGACGATACGACGTCCGCGTCGAGATCCCCCTTCTCCCGCTGCACAAGCTAGAGAGGTACGCCCTTCCCTCGGACCTCTCGCTGCCTACCAAGGCGACGCGCCGGCGAGTCCTCGGCGAGCAGGACCTCGGACACACACCCACACGCACCCTTCCCTCGCGCGTCGTCAAGCCGTCTTGGGCGGTGCACACGCCCTCAGCGTCCGCGCCGCCTTCGGACGGCGAGTATGGCGGCTACGTCGATGACTCGGAGGACCTCCACGACGAGGAGGAGAGCGAGAAATGGAGCGACCAGTCCTCCGACGACGGTATCCCGCGTCGTGTCACGCGCCGATCTGGCCGCCAGCCCATCGAGCCGCGGCGCACGAGGGCGCAGAGAGTACGTCACCGCTATACCGTCCATGCCGGGCGCTAACCACATCTCACGTCTTCACTCTACAGCGTCGAGAAGCTCCAACTGCCTCTGATTCTGAAGCCTCATCTTCCCCGAGCGTCATGGCTATTCCTGGTCCCTCGACACGTCGCTCTGGCGGACAAAAGCGCCGTCGCCGCTCCCCGGCGTCAGACGCCACACCGTCCGGGTCCGACTTTGACCCGTACGAGTCCGAGGGCGAGGACGAGCTCGACGATTTAGAAGACGAGAGCTCGCGGTCCCCGACGCCGAGGAACAAGGTCGTCGTCCCCACTCGGGCAGTACTGGACGGCCATCGTGCGGTACGGCTCACACGTTCTTGGAGAAGCTGACATCAGTTCTGCGAGCGGTGCTTCTTAGACCCAGCGGACGTCATACTGGAGGCCGCGCAGAGGAGGAAGAAACACAAAAAGGGTGGCCGTGCGAAGAAGCCGTCCGACGAAGACGTGCTCCTCATGGACGAGGAGGAGCATGCGGAAAAGCTCGGCGGCTGGCTTGAGGTCAGCTTTAGCAACTTGAGTCTCAGCTGACGGCAGTGCGAACGCTGCTGCATTTCCAGCCACTGGGTGGGCGCAGCTGATGGGCATTGACGTAGCTGACCGACAGGGATGCTTAACTGCTACGGAACGTAACGTGGTAATCAACGCCTTCAAGGCCTTGCACCCTGACGAACCGCCCATCAAGAAAATCGACATCGACGAGGTGGCGTACTATGTCTGTGCGCGGTGCAGCTCGCACCCCACGTGCTTTGTGTGCAACAAGGAGCATCTCCCGGCCGACACTGAAGCGCCCGTGCAGAATGGCGCGAGTGGGGAGAAGGCCGCAGAGGCTGGTGCTTCGGAAGCTGCCCCGATTGAGATCGACGGCGAAGCGGCTGCTGATGTGAAATCGCCAGCTATCCCGTCTAAGGCTGTCGCCAGTGCACCGTCGACGGCCCATCTCATCCCAACGGACCCCGCTCCGACGCTCTTCCGGTGCCTTCGCTGCAAGCGCGTAGCCCACTATGAACACTGTGAGTCTCGATGACGAACATGCGCTGACGGCAGTGCAAAACCCCTTCCCGGGTGGCCAACGCGTGTCACTGCCGCGTGTGGCGGCGCATTACCAGAACGTCACTCCCCAGGGCGACCGCCCGTGGGAATGCCATGACTGTCGAGGGTGGAACTGGGTCGTGGACCTCGTGTGTTTATTCCACTGGCGCTGCTGACGAAAGATTCTTGCATGGCGGCCGTATCCGCCCGACGCTGTCGAGCCCGAGCGCGAGGAGGACGAGCTGCCCAACTACAAGGAACTTCTCCCGCGCGAGTATCTTGTCAAGTGGGCGAGCCGCGGCTTCCGTCACGTTACCTGGGTACCGCATGGTTTCCTGTACGGCGTTGCGCCGCAGAAGCTGCGAAACTTTATCGAAAAGGGACCTCAGCTGGATGTTGTCACCGACGACACACTTGCAGCCAAGGGCGACGACATGGTTGCGCCGACTATCACTCAGATCCGTGACGAGGAAGAGGATATGAGGCGGCATGGAGACAACGACGAGCTCGAGGCAAAATGGGAAGGCCACGGTCCACCGCCCGACCCAGAGTGTGCCAACAACCTGCCCATTGCTTGGAGCTCGATTGACCGCCTTCTCGATGTGTGGCTCGTACCGCCAAAGAAGAAGGGCAAGCAGTCGCGGCGCATCATCTCGTCTGGCTCTGAAGGCGAGGACGGTACAGAG
Organism: Cutaneotrichosporon arboriforme; assembly: GCA_002335565.1. Taxonomy (NCBI): domain Eukaryota; kingdom Fungi; phylum Basidiomycota; class Tremellomycetes; order Trichosporonales; family Trichosporonaceae; genus Cutaneotrichosporon; species Cutaneotrichosporon arboriforme. Next base: position 1,404,529 of record BEDW01000003.1, on the reverse strand, counting down.
GAGTTGGAGGATGGCGTTCAGCCGCCAGAGCGCCTCACGGTTCGCATTGACAGATGGGAGAACATGGCCGGTCGCGAGCTTACCGAGGACGACGCGGACGAGATTGCACCGCTCGTGTCCTGGTGTATGGTAAAATGGCAGGACCTGCAGTACGATCAATGTAGGTGACGACAAAATATCAACCTAACGCCAGCTTGTGCGGACACGCCACCGCCAAAGGACTCGCCGCTGTACCCGGCATTCAAAAGAGCTTTGCGGCGGTATCTTTCCGCGCGCCGCGTTGACATTCCCATCCTCACTGGGCGGGAGTGCCAGCAACGCGATGCGGCGGCGGCCGAGTACGGCGAGCCACCACGCAAGCAGCCCGACTGCGTTGTAGGCGGAATGCTTCTGCCGTTCCAGGTGGAAGGGTTTCAGTGGCTGCTGTACAAGTACTTTCGGCGCGAAGGCTGTATCCTCGCCGACGACATGGGTCTCGGCAAGACGATCCAGGTTGCGTCGTTCCTTGGTTTCCTCGCGTCGGACGAGCTCAAGATCTACCCTTCCCTCGTTATCGTGCCCAACTCGACCATCACCAACTGGGTGCGTGAATTCGAGAAGTGGGTGCCGCACGTGCGCATCGTGCCGTACTATGGCGAAGCGGCATGTAAGTTGCCCCAAGAAGTGCCCGGCTCACCACCAGCACGCAAGGTTATCTCAAAATACGAGCTGTACCATCCCGACATGGAGTTCAAGCCTCGGGGCCTGAAGGCGTTAGTTAACATCCAGCTCTGTAGCTAACCCCAGCCACGTCGTTCTAACCACATACGACACGATCACAGGCAACGACTTTCGCATTTTCGGCAACGTCCCGCGATGGGAGGTACTGATCGTGGACGAGGGTCAAGCGGGTGAGGTGTACATCATCTCGACACCGTTGACGGCGCAGTCAAAAACAACCGCGGCCTTCTCTTCCAGCGCCTCAAGAAGGTGAACGCGGTACACCGCGTGCTCCTTACGGGCACGCCGCTGAACAACAACCTGCGCGAACTCTTCAACCTGCTCAACTTCCTCGACGAGGACAACTTCAAGTACGCTTCCCCACTCGGGACTCGCGCTGATGAAAGACACCTCGAGGAGCTCGAGGCGCAGTTTGAGGATCTGAACGAGGACCTTGTCGTCGAACTACACGAGATGCTCAAGCCGTACATCCTTCGGCGCGTAAAGGAGGAGGTCCTCAAGCTTCCTCCAAAGGTGAGCTAAAGGCAGACCTACGCCCAAGCTGACGCGCAGGTCGAAATCATCGTGCCGATCTCCATGACGCCCGCGCAGAAACACCTATACAAGCGTATCCTGCACCACCACCGCGACGTCATCAACGCCATTCTCAACCAGCGCAAGCGGCGCAAGATTGCGCAGCAGCGTGCCGAGGAAGAGGCCGCAGCCGACGCGGACGCGGAGGCAGAGGCAGAGGCAGGCCCCAGTGGCAAGGCCGAGGGGGGCGCCAATGGCGACCACGCGCAGGCGAACGGTACCGCCAACGACGAGCCCATCGTCGTTGACGATGACGACGAGCTGGAGGGGCCTGACAAGAGCACGAAGGCACCGGTCGCAGCGCCAGAGCCCATGGACGTCGACGGCGATGAAGCCGACGGCAGGGCTTCCAAGGACGCTACCGAGGCGGGCACCCCAGACAACGTCGCGAACGGAGCCGACGCCGCCGTCGTCCTCACCGAAGTCATCGAAATCGACTGAGACACCTACCACCCCATCTTGTCCAATCTATCGTGATGACATACAATACATGAAAAGACATGACTATGGCCCGATGCAATGCGGCATGATGAATCTATGACAGTGAATGTATTTTTAGTTTTTAAGGACGCGACCGCGAGCGCGAACGGCGCAGCTGGCGCGCCTCCTCGGCCTTGGCCTGGAGGTTGGCCGTCGCGACGGTACGGAGCCGGTCAAGACTGGCGAGGACGGCGACGACGCCGTCAAAGTCTAGGCCGGCGACGGCCGACTCGTGTCGCGCCGCTTCGTCCAGGAGCGCCATGACGCGGGTCTGCGCTGCGCTCCGGCGATGTGGAGACTCGAGGCCGGCCGCTAGCGGGTCTTCCTCGAGCTCGGCCTCGAGCGCCTCAGGCGCGGAGGAAGCAGCACGTGGGGATTCCACCCTCGCCTTGCCCTTGCCTTTTGCGCGTTTCGGCGTCGCGGGCTTGTCGTCGCGCGGCGTCTCGTCGCCTGGCGCATCGTCAAACACGCCGCTCTCGAGCGTGCCATGCTGTGTCGGCTCAAGCTCGGGATCGGGGACGGCGGCTGGGATAGCGGCAGGGACAGCGGGTGGAGAGGGGCTGGACGGTTGCGGAGCGGGGCTCGAGTCGGCGCGGGGCGGACTCGACGGGGGCACAGGGCTGGATCGCTCCGGTCTGGAGACTGGTGCGGGGCTGGATCTCGGTGCGAGGCTAGACGACGCAGGTACGGAAGACTTGCGACGGGGCCGACCGACGCGTCCAACCCCAGACTTGGTGCGTGCCGCGGAGATGGGTAAGCTTTGCGTCGCGGCGACGTCGGCCTGGCGCGAGCGTTTGGTGCTTCGGGTTGTCGTGCCCTCGGCCTCGGCCTCGAGGGGACGTTTGCGGCGCGACGTCGCGCGTGTGACAGGTACGGCTGGCTGTGCTGGTTTGGCGGAGACAGGCTCCTCGACAATCGCGGCCACGTCCGCAGCCTCGACTGCTGTGGACTCGGTGGCCCTGGTGCGGCGCTTGGCGCTCGTCGGCGCGATGGGCTTGCGGATCTGGATAGCCTCCGACGATTCTTCGACTTCAGGTGCGGTCATGGACTCGCGCTCAGGCTCAGGGGCAGCCTCTGGCGCCTCGACAGGCACAGGCTGCTGAGGTTCTGCAACCTGCGTCGTCGGGCTAGGCGGCTGCTTCGCCTGCCGGCGAGACCTGCGTCGCTGCGAGCTGGGCTGCGACTCGCTGGAATCTGCCTCCGCCTCGGGCTGAGGGGTAGGCTCGCGGGTAACCACAATCTGCTCGTGGTCGACGTCCATGCCGTCCGCGCGCGGCTGTGACGGCTCCTCGATGCTGTCGCTGGCGACGTCGGGATGTACTTCGGCCTCTGTCGCAGAAGGCTTATCCGCCGGTGGACTGTGGCGGTCGGACGCTGGGCTCGACACCTCGGTCGATGAGCCCCCGACGCCAGCCGACGCCGCCGAGTCGACCGACCCCTGTCGCGAGTTCGACCGGCTCGCCGCCTGTACGCGTTTCGAGTGTCTCCGCCGCGCCGTCTTGGTAGCAGGGATCGGCGTAGTGGTCGCAGGTAAGCTGCGCGAGCCCTCGGCGATGCTAGGGGAAGGCTCATCCGTCGTGACGAAAGTGCGCTCAGGCGCGCTCGCCGATACAAGGATGTACGCGTCGTGACTGGTGTCGGGAAGGTGGTGCCCGGGTGTGAAGAGCGCGCCTAAGCTGGGCACGCGACGTAGCCATCTACCCGCCGAGGCAAAGAGGGACTCGCGCGAGTGCGGTGCTGCGGTAGCGGGGACGGATAATGGGTGCAGCGGCGAGCTGCCGTTGTCCTCGATGTCCGAGTCGGGGATAATCGTCGTGTCGCCGGCAACTTCCTCAATAGGAGACGCGGAACGCGAGACGCCACGGTTAGAAAGAGACGGCTCTCGCGAGTGCTGGGACGCGGTGCGCGAGCCTGTGCGCCGGTGTTTCCCCTTGTGCTGTTTTGTCGCCTTGTTAGGTCCAAATACGTCTGGTGACAGCGCAGGCGACTGCGCGGTGATCTGCGATGCGGCAACGGCAGCCGTCTGTGCCTCGTCCATGACGTCGTCGGCCTTGCGTTTTGCAGCTCGCGTGCGCGGAACAGACTGCGAAACGTCGGCGTCGTAGCCTGTGGCGTTGATGTCCGAGACGTCTATCTCCTCCGTCGTAGCGTCGACGAGAATTGTTGGGGCAGCAAGCTCCTCGACGTCGTCGCTGTCGAGGGGAACCTCGGGCACTGCCTCGTCTGCCGCAGCTGCTGCCTGCACGTCCTCGGTCGAGTCTGGAATGGCCTCTTCGCTGCGCTCGGCGACTTGGGACGGCACCGACTCGGCGTACGGGAAGCTCTCGGCGCCGACACCAAGTGACTCGTCAGACGAAAGGTTCTCCACGATGATAAGGCCCGGCACGGCGGTGAGAACGTCGCGCAGGAAGCCTGCGACGTCGTCAGAGTAGTCGAGACCGCTGACACCCTGGAAGCTGCGCTGCCAAAAGTCCTGAAATGTGGCGGGCACGGCCGAGCTCGTGCCGCACGACAGGCGTGGAGCGTACAGATTGATGTAGGCGTTGACCGAGTCGCTCGACGCGGCGATGTGCCCATCCTCGATGGCGCGGGAGAGGCTGCCAAGAACGGCGATGTACAGCTTGTCAAGATGCACGGCTAGACACTCGTCGGCAACCTTGGCGCTGTCCGCCATCCATTTGGCGACGGTGCCGTGCAGCGGCTCGAGCACGTCGTGGACCGAGCTGGAGGGTAAGGCAGAGAAGACGTCCGTGATGCTGTCAACTAGCGACGTGACGCTTCCGGTCTCGCCGTCGGGGTACGCCGCCTCGAGCGCGCTTGCAACAAACGTTAAGAAGTCAGCCGGCACGTAGTTTTCGTTGATGCTGAAGTGTGCGGCGTGGTAGTTCTGCGTCGGCACGAATGCGACTGAGGACATGGCGACGCTGAGGCAATGCAGCGTTGTCGAGGATGCCAATCGCCTAGCGCTCGCCTGCTCGTCGGTGGCGGGGATAAAGTCGCCAAAGTGTGCCGCGAGTGTCTCAAGTACGCCAAAGTTGGACCCGACGCGCTTGGCACGGAACCGGAGGACAGTGACCTTGAACAAGGCATCCCACGCGTCCAGGTGTTCCCGCTCGGGAGCGCAGTACCACTTTGACTCGACTGCCTCGTTTCTGAACGGACACGAGAGCAGGCTGACGAGTAGCTCGCCGGTATGGTTCGTCTTGGAGGCCGTTTCGGACGGCTGGATGTCCACCGATGTTGTCCATGCCATCGCAAGTGTGCGCCACACGTCCAGCTGCAGCTGCTCGTTCGTCTCGAATATCCACGGCATGACGTTGGCTACCTGCCCGAGCACGCGCGTGCTCTGCGTCGAGGCCACCTTGAGGAGCGACGAGACAAGCTGTACAAACGTTGCGCGCGTCTTGGGCTCAAACTGCGCCTGGGAAAGCGTCTTGGAGCGGAGAACGTGCTTGAGGAGGTACCCCGCGGAGGACGGCCAGCCAAACGCGTCGTCGGCCGAGGGCTCGTTTTCCTGCCCGGCAATAGGCGAGTCGATGTGAGTCGCGCCGATCGCCTTCTCGCCAAGTACCTCAATGGCAACGTTGTACAGGTGCACGACAATACCCATGCGTACGGCATCCGAGTTGAGGGCAGACTGGTTGTCCTCTGTGAGTAGGTTGGCGGGCACGTAACTGCTAGGGTCGCGGTCCATGATGGTGATGAGCGTGCTCGTAATGGCCTGAAGCCCGCACTTGAACAGCGGCGTAGCCGTCGAGTCAGGCAGGTTGGTTATCGCGAGGGCCTTGAGCAGGTTGGTCCAGACGTGGGACAAGGTCCTGGGGAGTAGGACTATGCCGTCGGCGTTGCGCACCCACTCAACGCTCTCCAGGTCGTTGATACCGTTAATGCCATCAAAGGCATCCTGGAACAGCGCAAGGAGCCTGCCGAGGCGCTTGGCGACCCACAGCTTGCCCCAACCGGGAACCTCAGACGGCGTGATGCGGTCGCGCCGAAGCTTGTCAACGACATCCTCTCCGATCTTGAGGTCTGTCAGGTCCATACTGACAACCTCGGCACCGAGGTAGCGGACAGACAGCAAGCGATCAAGCGACCTGGTGTGCGAAGTCGGCTCCGCCGTGATCGCTTCAAGGATTGACCACGCCTGGTTCTTAATCTCGTCGACGCCGAGAACGTTGAACGATTGCCTGAGGATTGGCAAGACAACCAGTTCAAATGTTCTGTCGAGACGCGGGAGGCGTTCTTCCTCCGGGGTGAGGTCCGCGAGGATACCATCAGACGAGGGTATGCCCGACACGCGGGTCATCTCCTTGGCAGACGGCTCCTCGTGGTCGAGCGCGAGAGTCGTATACGCATAGACAAGCGACGACGCAGTGTTGGTGACAGCCACCATCCACGCGTATTTGCGTGCCTTCTCGACACGCTGGTAAGACCACCGCTTACTCCGAAAGTTCGGAAGGTCGACAAGCATGCGCATGACGTTCTCCGGCTTGTGCGCTTGAGTGATACCCAAATGGAAGGGAAACATGAGGGCTTGCAGACGCTCAGTAACGTCCAGGTCGCACGACCCGCTAAAGGGGTTGTACGACCGCGCAATGCGGCCGCCCTCACCGAGCGATGCGGTCGATCCAGCAAGCAGGTACGCATGGATCGCATGCTCCCAGGCCGTGCACGCGAGCATCGGGCGCACTGGGTTGCTGCAGATCTGCAAGACGCGCTGCTGTCAGTTTTCCCCGTACAGACACCGACTCACGTTCATAATGTGGTTCATCTTCTTGTTGGCAAGAGGGAACGTGTTGTACGATGGGCCCATCAAGCTGGCCAGCGTCGCCCACGTCGAGCATGCCCAGGCAACCTCCTCAGACTTGCCGATGACCTGCTTGAGCGCGGCCTCGATCTGCGACCACTCGGTGTACTTTTCACCGTCTCCGTCGTATATCTTGCCGGCAAACTTGGTTTGCGTCTTGAGAAAGTTGGCAACATGCACTTCAGTCTTCTGAACCAGTGCCCGTGTCTTGTTCCACGCCGCCTCGTCTACTTCGCCATTGCGAACGGCAAAGTCGGCTTCTTGCAGCAGGCCCAGCTTGACCTTGACAAAGATGGCCAAGGCACTTGACGCGCTACGCCGGAGGCCAATGTTTCCGCTGTGAAGTGTTCGCAGACATGTTGAAAGATACTTTGCGTAACCTGGGACAAAAACGTTGGGGTACTGTTTGAGCAGGTGCGAGAGGGCAACGAACGCGTCGCGCTTGACGAGCGCAGCGTCCTTGAAAGCGTAGGGAGGCCCACCGCTGCCAAGAGTGTTCCAGCCACTGTCCAAAGTTGCAAGGATCCGATCGCTGAAGCCTTCAATCCACGCAGAGGGGAAGCGGAGGTGTGCAAGAACGCAGAGCGCTAAAGAGTAGGTGCGTTTGGGTGTCGGAGTGGGGAGGACGGGGGTGCGAGGGATCTTGATGACCTGGTCGAGGAGAGCGAGCAGGTTGGCCTCGGTGAAGCATGAGAATAATCTCGGCGAGCTGAACAGGGCAGCGACAAAGCGCAGAACGGCTGCTCCGACACTCGACGTCTCGCGGCGATACCGAATTTCCGAGGCCGTATAGCCCTTGCGGGTCGGCGAGGAGCTGGGTGATGGGGGTAAACCCCCGCGGCGCCGTTCAGGCTGAAGAGCGCGGAACGGCGTTGACGAGCTGGGCGTCTCGGTACTGGGTACCTTGCCCATCAGGCGGTGGAGGTCGCGCGTGACGGCGCGGACGAGGGCAGGCGCCTTGTCGCGTATCGGCTCGATAACAGCGTCCAAGTCGGCCTGTGCTTGCTGGGTGGCGGGGCCCATTTCGTAGAGCACTTCGCGGACCTTGAGGGTGAGCGTGCTGTACGCCTCTTCGAGGGTGAGTAGATCCTCGGTTCCCTCAAGGATGACTTCAACCAGCGACGCTGGGTGCAAGCACTCGACTTCTTCTGGCTCCTCCTCCGACTCGCCGCCATCTTCCCTTCCTTCTGCGCCTTCCGCAGTGTTACTGTCATCAGAACCGGGCACGTCGTCGTCGCTTGGGGGTTTCTCGACAGCGACGCCGTCCTCCGCCGTGTCGCACAGCTGCGCGAGCGCCGACGACGTGCCTCTAGCCACGCCTCGTGGCCGCTGCCCTGTGACAAGTAACCGCGCAGGTTCGCGGTTAGCCCACGATCCCTCGCGCACCGTTTTGGCAATGCGGATGGATGTTGGATCGGTCGCTTTCAGGATGGGTCGAACGGCTTGGGCGGGAGAGGAGCCACGCTGGCTCGGCGCGGGCGTGCTGTGGGTGTGGACAGGGGAGCTGGACGCTGGGTCGGCGGCGTATGACCGGATGGATGCTGGTGGTGCGCTGCTTGGTCTGATCGGCGCGTCCTTGAAGAACTCCTTGGTCGAGTTGCGCGGTGAGAACACTACACCACGACGACGGCTTTCAGAAAGCAAAGGCCGCCCTGGGTTGTCAGCGGGGTATAAACGGAAGGGGCTGTGGGCACACGCACCAATGAGCTTGGCAGCGGATAAGGGGCGCGATCCGCTGGTGACCGATGCAGGTGTGGAGAGAAGCGCCGCCGTCTTTGCGCTAGATACGACGGGCGTGACCGGCGATGGCGGAGTGTTCTCCGACGCGACGAAGGGTGCCGACGACACGATTGCCGCAGAACGCATCATGGGCGGCATGGCGCGCAACAGAGGTCGACGCGCGACGCGCCGGACAGACTGGGGTCGGAGACAGGGCTTGTGACGTCAAGGTTGGGCAGATACAAGATACGAGGGATGCCAAGAGCAGGAAGGTTGGGCAGAGCGTGTTGGGCAATGATTGAGAGATGGCAAAATGCAAGAGTGAGTGGGATGGATGATGGAGATCTCAAGATGACAATGGAGACGCGCTCACCACACGGCGAGATTGCTTGTCCTGCATGTCCTGGCCACATTGCACTCACACAACGCGTCCAGGCAGGGATCTCAGGGTCCACCTTATCAAGAAATCAATCCTCAAAATGACGTGGCCGTGCCTGGAACACGACCCAGCACACACACAAATGTATATGTGTGTGTCTTTGAGTGTGCAATGTTGCATGCATTGTTGTTGTTATCTGCACGGCGCGAGGGTAAGGTCTACTGCCACTCTTCAGACGGTATCGCAACGGTAGTACCCTGTCCGTCCTGGTTGCGCACGACGAGGGGCGCGAGCCAGCGCCAGTGCTCGTCGAGTGCCACCTCGATTTCGCACGCGCTTGTCTCCCATGCCTGCCACGCCCAGCGCTGGTATCCCTTGAGCTGGCGGTAATCGAGGTCAACGACTTGGACCCACCACCAGCCGCGCCAGAGGAGGGGGCATGCCTCTCGGAGCCGTTTCGCGGCGGCGACGGCGCCTTTTTGCCATGCCACCGAACCCTCCTCGACGTTGGCGAGTCCCGGGTCCACTGCGCGAGGAGCGAGACAGAGATCAAGCTCCTCGAGAAGGGGAAACAGCGAGAGCGCGTCGAGCAGACCCGCGACGTCGTTCCCGGAACCAAATTCCGGCTGCACGTCCTCGACGACCTCGACTTTGCGGCTGGCGTTGTATGGCGCAATGTGGAGTTGGACGAGGGACGTGCACGGCGCGAGTGCACGTAGTAACGCGGGCAGGCGCCAGTCCTCTCCGACTTTGAGGTGAAGCGTTCGTAGTGGCGCGCCAGCGACGCTGCGTACGAGCGGGGAAAGGACCATTGCGGGCGGCACGAAGGTGACTACCGCGCACCGTAACGCCTCGAGTGCGGGGCACCAACTCGCCAGCGTCCGTGCCAGCTCGACCGCACACACGCGGCACTTGAGTGCGACGCAGAGCGAGCGCACGGACATGAGCTGTGGTGAGCGCCCCGCATCAGGACACAGGGCGAATATTCGTTCGCGCCCGAGACCGTATGCGTCGTGCGGGCAAAACGGGTTGTGCTCGATGTGTATGTCGGAGAGGTTGCGTGCGCGTTCAAGAAACGTTGTGAATTGCGCAAAGCATGCTTGTGCCTCACCCGGAGTGACAAAAGTGTCGCCGCGTCCAGACGGAGGGAAGGAGACACGCCTGAGAGTTAGGCGGTCCCCCGCACCCGGTGACTCACCTCACCCTCGACAGGACCTCGTTCGGCGCGTGCGCCCACTGAGCAAGGCGTGCATGAACGTCAAACGTATCGCGTACTTCGACATCTATCCAGGGCGACGAGATTGCCTCATGAGTTTGTCGGCATGTCGCCCGTAACGCCCGCACGTCCCTCGTCCTCGTTGCCTCATATGGCAGGTTCAACCAGTGATATCCCAGGCCACGCGTATCCGATGGCGTTAGGAACAAGGCGATGTGCCGCAGCACATCGTCGTTCAGGTCACTGAAGGTCGTGCGGGACATGGCCGCGGCGCTCTGTGGTGCATGGCGAGGTGTGTTGTCGAAGCTGAAGGTAGGATAGCACAGCGAGGTGAGGTACCGTTTGGAGAGCGCCGGAGAGCCCTGACGTCATCACGTGATGAACCAAGTGGAACGTCCACAGGGCAGTCACCACTCCTCTTCCACGAAGATGGAAGTGTAAACAACGTCCTGACACACATTCTTTGTGTGTGCTCGTGTGTGTATCCTGCATGTGTGTGTACGCCTCAGAAGCTTCTCAGAACATTCAGAACGTTTCCACAGCGGTGTCCGGGGGGCTCCAATACCTGCAATATGGATCGGACAAAATCCAAAACTCGTCAAGAAGATACATCAGATGTCCCCCATGTGTCTGGGGACCACAAAAGAGACTCTATAAAGGTCTTCGCACTCTCCGAGGACCACAGAAGAAGCAAAAGAAGCTTAGGAAGCGTCGGAAACGTTCCAGAAGCTTCTAGAACGTCCAGGTTAGTGACCTCACCTAGAAATCACCGCCGCCGAAGTCCCCTCCCCCGAAATCACCTCCTCCCATCCCGTCTCCGTCCATGCCGTCGTTATATCCGTCCATATATGCGTCGTGTTGACCCTGCGACGCGTTAGCCATCGATTAAACGAAGTGGAAGGTGAAAAGGAAGTGGAGCCGGGGTTGAGCTGGACCTCGGGCCACGCCGATGGCCCGGAGTGCGAACAGAAACGTCGCTAGTGCGAGATGTCACCACTGGCTGGGTGCGAGGGACACCGGTGCGAGTATTAGGTGCGAGAAACGAGATCCACGTGCCAGGGGCGACGGAGATCATGCTCGGCACAAACCCCGGTCAAAGGTACTCACGTCCGAAATCATGTCGCCGATCATCATACCACCGAGAAGACCACCGCCCATACCGAGCATGCCTGCACCCATGGGACCCATGCCGCCGCCCGGCCTGCGACCGCCCATCATGCCGCCGCCCATCATAGGCTGGTGGCCATAACCGCCCATCATGGGTTGCTGGCCGTAGCCGCCGTAGCCGCCGCCCATCATTGGCTGCTGGCCATAGCCGCCGCCCATGCGCGGGTCGGCATATTGGGGAGGAGGGGGCACGTGTCCCTGCTGCGGGTAGCTGTTGCTGCTGCTGCTGTGCTTGTGCTTGCCCGTGAGCTTGGATAAGAGGCCGCCGCGCTCCTTGGTCGGCGGCGGCGCGGCCTGCTGCTGCTGCTGCTGATGCTGGAACGACTCCTTCTCCTCGGTAGAGTAGCGCGCCTTCTCATCCGACCTGCGGGGGGGTGGGCCGCTTGGGGCTGTGTACTGCTGGTCGGCCGGCCTGTCCTTGTCGTCTGCGGGGCTGTGTCGTCAGCGGCATGTAATGGTGGGTGGATGAGTGGGCGTCGCCGCCCAGAACAAGCACGCACTGTGACCACTGGCTCTTTGGACCGCCGGGTGCCTTGGTGTTAACCTGCATCGTCAGTAACCGCATCCACACCCGTGCGTACGTAGAACCAGGTGTTGTAGTCTGGATTCAACCTTAAAGGTGTTAGCGACACACAGGGGACGGTGGAGCCGGCGCTCGACGTACTGGGTGACCCAGCCCTCGGGAAGAGGGCGGCTGTCTGGGTTGGTCGACATGTCTTGTGTGTTGTTGACGAAGAATGCAAGTTGTCTAGTGTATGTGTGTATGTGTGCTTGCTGCAAGCGACGAGGCAGTGGTGTGTGTAAAGTGGGAAGAGACAACAAGCGAGATGCGTCGGTTGCAAGGTTGATGAGGTGTTGAGCCAAGCCCAGCCGAGCGGCGCGGCGCCGAGCGAGATGCCGCTCTCCGCAGCACCGTTGCGGGCCCTTGGGTGGCGGCTGTGTGGGGTGATAACGTCATCGTTGACCGTCGGCCCACCCGGAGATATGGGCACCAGCGCACCAGCGCACCAGCGCACCAGCGCACCAGCGCACCAGCGCACCAGGCCGCCCCACTTCTCCCGCGTGACAGCGGTTATGCAATCCCCCCACTTACCATTTCAAAAAGAGCAAATAAGCCAGAGCAACTTATTAGAATTCTTTTAACCATGTTTTAGGATAGATTACGTCACTCTTTCAAGTGCGGTGAGGCGACTTTATTTGCCAAGTATTTGGCAGGGTATCGAACCTTGGACCCCTCGGGGCAGCAGTGAGTAGAGAAAGCGTGAGCCTTTTCAACTATGCTACCGCGGACAACCTTTCGGTGACTACATCCATCCACTCCCACTCATATTCTCATCGGGGCCCCACATTATTGCCTGCATCCAATTGCCCATTGTGGTAGTATTTGTATCTCCATACCTCTTCGGTCACGACTGTTGAATGCGTTGTGGTGTCAGATTCCTTGTCACAGCGATGCTTGTGGCGCTTGACCTCGCCATGGCTCGCAATGCAACGCAATTTCTACTGCAGCTGCTCCCTACCTCAATGCATGCGTACAACAGTGGAGCCATGCTGGGACACGTGAAGCGTGCAAGTACAATACGGGAAACAATGGTTGCTTCAAGGAATCTGGGATGTCCGCAATCGCAGTCTCGGAGGGCATTTCAGCTTCGTAAGTCTCTGCAAACCTACTATAGACAGCGGCGCAGGTCTCTGTGAAAGTGACATTTCTAGCTCCAATAACACCAATTGCATCCTCTCTGGTGTCGAACGCCCGTGACGTACTCAGCCCATCTTTAGTGAGGGACAGTTGTCGTCCTGGGGCCAACAACCCACAAAGAAGAGACCCACGATGTTGCTTGGCAATTTTGTCCTTTCTCTGATGGTCTTCTCAGAAAACCATGGGGATTGCAGGGACTCTTGGACGCCATGCGCTGGCGGCATATGTAGTACCACATCAGGACTGCAGACTAGACTCTTCCTGAATGGCCATGCTGCGCCGTCACTGGGTGTTGGCTGACTGGCCATTGCACCCGAGAGCACACAGCAGAAGACGTTTGTGAGTTCAATGCTGGCAGTAAAGCAAGCACACGCCCCCTGGAGTACGCCTCTGTAGGAAGAACCACCCGTGCTGCGCGTGCGTTCGAATCCTGGACTTCATCGACGACGAAGATTGTGCGCATCGGCATTACCCAGGTGTATGGATGTGTAAGGTGTCACGCGGACGTCGCCTGGGCTGGCCACAGGCCGACGAGACGTGTCAGCTCTTGACGCGTGGCAACTACATATCAGAGATAAGCAATCGTGATGTGCCAGCGCAGGGCGAGCGGTGTCTGTGCTACACGTCTGCCTTATGGATTAGTCCAACGACCAGTAACTTTAGTAGCAACCGAGACGGCTGCCCACAACTTTGCGGTGTCTTGTGGAGGACTCAACACGGCGAAAATGCCGAGGGTATCGATGCCACGTCCCGCGAAGGACTGCTCTCTGTCGACGATTGTCCACAATGGCTACACTATAGTACATGATGCCTCTCCAATGCAGTCGAACACGCCGGTTCTAGTCGTCACGCCACGCAACCTCGCCCCGGGACCAGCGCTCAGCCCAAATGTTACGCTTGTGGTACGTCTTCCTCGCGGCCTTGAACTGGGAGATGAACTCGTCGAGGGTGTGGTCGCGTCCTCGGTCATTACGACCCTCGCTACCTGGCGCCGGGGAGTTGACACCCGAGCGGTCCGCCGAAGTGCTGCCCTCGATAAACGTCGTCGCAATCTTCTCGCTCGTCTCGTCTTGCGCAGTGAGAGACTGCTTCAACCGCATATGCAAGAACGACGGGCGTTGGCGCTGTTGTCAGCTGCCGGGGTTGTTGTCAGCTCACCTGATACAGCGACGCTTGTGCCTTTTCAATCTCCTCCCAGTGGGCTTTGAGCGCCTCTGCGTGCGAATACGACTGCGCTGTCGCCTCGCGCAGCGCAACCAGCTCGTCCCTCAGTGCGAGGTTGCGTTCTGCCAAGGTCAGCCACAGCGTCTTCCCCCACTCTTGCCACTCACGCGCCAGCTCCTCATTCTCCCGACCCAACCGCTCAACCTCCGCCGCAGCATCGCGCACCTCTTGCAGCGAGAAGAGGAACGCCTCGGTGAGCTCGGGGGACGATAACAAGTCCTTGAGGAAGGATGGGGGGTACGACGCGAGTGTCGGGAACTGGTGCAGGAGTGGTGTCGCCATGGTCCTGGCGTGGGCCGGGTATTGTTGCGGAGTGTTGGTTGACGACGTTGACGATACTCGGGAATCGGCTTTGGTGGCGACGTGCACACGGAAGTAGTCGAGTGAACGGGGAAATACCAGCGTTGTGGGTCCAACCAGGCACGTCGTCATCACTGTGGGGTTCGATTATAATTAAGAGGCTAATAGCAAGTTTCACTTTTGGAACCAGGTACTAATGAACATAGCTAATAGACTACCCCGCATACGTATGAGCATTTGAAAACGCCACCGCCCCTGTTCCCCCAGATCAGTTGCGCACCCCACCGCCAATGATCCAATGAGCCGCCCATACAACCTCATCCACCCTCACGCCACAATCACACACTCGTCTTTCACCACTTTGCCCTCGGCCGCAGCAAAGCACCGTGAACAGCTCCTCAACCCCGTCCTTCAGCACCGTGTAGCCACTCCAATGCTGACGACCTGTTTGTGATGAGCTCGACATCGTCAGACATCCCCCCAGGGGTTGACCCAACCCTTTGGACCACAGACTATGCCAATGAAGAGTACGCTTCCGGAACACGGTCATTGTTGCCCGGCTGACGCGACCCCCAGGCATCTCGCAGCGTTCGAGCACGCCCTTGCCCTCTCCGACAACGTGCCCACCGAGGGAGACGCGTCGCCCGCCGCCCTCAAGTCGCCACCCGTGACGCCCCTCGACGCGCCGCGATGGGCTGACCAGAGTGTCGAAAAGCTCACCGCCACCTCAGACTTTGCTGTGAGTGCCTGAAACTTACTCGAAGCGGGATACAGCATGCTAACCTCTGTGCAGCCCATTCACCAGCGTGTGCGAAAGTAAGCAGGACGACGCATACACATGGTGACGAGCACACGGGCTGACAATCTCCGCAGACGCCGATCACATGGAAAGCCGCAGAGTCTGGGACTGACATATCATATGATTCGGTGGCCATTGTTGGTGCGTCATGCGCAGGCGCCTAGCGCATTTTCTGACGCTTAGGGCTTCTTCTTCCTTGTTATCGCGATCGAGTTTGGCGCGTACGTCTTTACGCGCCAGATTGTCAATGTGTTCGAGTGGCTGTTTGCATGGCGCGGCCACCAACACACGCTTAAGCGTAAATTGCGGAACGCAAAGACGTATGGCGAGTGGGTGTCGGCTGCTAAGGAGCTCGACGACGACTTGGGCTTTGACGACTGGAAGGACTCGGACGGCGACTCGTACTATGACGCGAGCCTCGTGCGGCGCGTGCGCGCGACCCTGTACCGCCTTCGTACTGCAGACGATACGCGCGCGCTGATGGATGCGCTGTCTGTCTGTGTGCGCCCCAATTTTGCCGGCATTGAGAACTCGCGCATGTACTCGGAGACATTCTATGGCACCAAGCGCCTTGTCGAGTCTCACATCAAGGAAGTTGCCGCGAGTCTCGACCATGTCCGCCGCGCCACCAACGTGACCAACGAGGAGAAGCGTTCGTTCTTCCGAGGAATCAACAAGAACTATGGCACGTCGGCGCTGTGTCTCTCGGGTGGCGCATCGTTTGGTTACTACCACTTTGGCGTGGCTCGTGCGTTCCTCGACGCGGGCCTCCTCCCGCGCGTTATCACAGGCACGTCCGCTGGCGGCCTCATAGCTGCCCTGGTCTGCACCCACACCGACGCCGAACTCAAGCAGCTCATCCGTCCCGAGCTTGCCGACAAGATCACGGCGTTAGAGGACCCGTTCTCGGTGTGGTTCCGTCGCTGGCTTGAGACGGGTGCACGGTTCTCGGCCCTGGAATGGGCACGCAAGGTGAGCTGGGACTCCTCAGCATCGAGCTTACCCCAGGCGATGTTCTTCACGCGCGGATCGCTTACCTTCAAGGAGGCGTACGAGCTCACTGGCCGGGCGATGAACGTCTCCGTCGTCCCCTCTGACCGCCACTCGCCCACGATCCTGCTCAACCACCTGACTGCGCCCAACTGCGTCATCTGGTCTGCGATCATTGCGTCTGCCGCTGTGCCGGGTATCTTGAACCCCGTCGTCCTCATGTCCAAGGACCGCGACGGCAACCTGCGCCCGCACAACCTCGGCGGCTCGCGTTTCAAGGACGGGAGCTTGCGCGAGGACATCCCTCTCAGCAGCTTGCACACACAATTCAACTCGAATTTCTCAATCGTGTCACAGACGAACCCCCACATTCACCTCTTCTTCTTTGCCCCACGAGGCGCTGTGGGACGTCCCGTCGCTCACAGGAAGGGTAGAGGCTGGCGTGGTGGTTTTATCCTGTCTGCCCTTGAATCGTACATCAAGCTGGACCTGTCGAAGGTGAGTTGTACATCTAGGTCGCAGCTAACGGCAGCACTTCAAAGTAATTCGCGACCTGGACCTCCTGCCACAGTTGTTGCAGAGCGACTGGAGCGGTGTCTTCCTGCAGCGCTTCTTTGGCGACTTGACGCTCATCCCCAAGAGCCGGACGCTTGACTGGCTCCACCTGCTAGACGACCCAGACCGCAAGGGCCTCGAGCGCATGCTCCTTGTCGGTCAGCGAGTGTCATGGCCTGCGCTTCATTTCGTACACAACCGCGCCAAGATTGAGCATGCTATCCAGCGCGGGCGCGCAGAAGTGCGCGCCGCCATGGCTCGCGACCGGCCAACCAACGACACGGCGCCGACCAACCCGCTGTCTGCTCGCATTCCCATCGAATCGGACGCCGACACGAACATTGCCGTGCGTCAGCGCCGCAGTGGCTCTACCGAGGCGAGCCTCCGTCGCCGCAGGAGCAACCGCAGACTGGACCGTCTCCAGGTACCGGCAGAGAACCAGATTGTTACGGGGATTCCTACGTCGTCGCCCACCGAGCTTTCACGCTCGCAGACGACGCCGTCGCTCGGCGGCACGTTCCGCCAGATGCGCTCATCCCCACTTGCGGCGATCGCCAACTTCCGTAGCCGGCCTGCGTCACAGCGGTCCCGGCGGAGCCTGTCGGCGTGGTTCAACGGCGGCGGGTCGGGGTCGAGTACCGAGTCGGAAGACGACGTCGTCGATGTCGGCGAGCCGCCGTGGCGTCTCGACGCTTCCAACGACATCCCAACCGACGTCTTCCTCGACTCGGAGGATGTATCGGCCGCTGCGCCCGACTCGGCCGACGAGCCGCAGCAGGACGCAGGGACGCCCGACAATGTAGAGCGATAGAGCAACGAGTGACCACATGTGACATGACATAACGGAAATGTATCTCTATATTACAGGGAGGGCTGGTTCTCGAGCGACTCGAGGCGGGTGATCTGGCTAAGGTGTTAGGAAAGAAACGCCGGGTGGACTTACGCATCACGCCGGGCTGTGCGCCAGCGGCCGAGCTGGGCTTCCTCATGTACGCGGAATCCGAAAATCTTTGGATCGTAGCGTTCGGCCTTGAGTGCTGCGCCGGCGGTGGAGATGGCGCCGACACCGGCAGGTTCGCGGCGGAGGTCGCCGCGCTCGCCGGCGCTTGGCTGGCCCTTACTCGGGATCATCTGCGGGTACGCCATGAAGAGCATGTGGGGGAACGTTGTGCCAAAGTACGCGCCGTCAATGCTGCCGTGTCGGTTCGACTTTGGCGAGTAGATGTCCTCGCAGCGGGGGCAGTACAGCTTGACGGGTTTCTGGAAGGGTATGTCTGTCAGGCCGACGGGGAGCAGCGGCTGCGAGTAGCAGTACACGCGGGGGCACCGTCCAAAGTCGCCCTTGCGGTATTTGTCGAGCTGGAGTTAGCACGACGCGCGCATTGACAAGTAGGGGTTGTGGGCGTTGGCTTTCCCATCCGCTTAGAGGCTGACTGCTTCGCTCCGAGGACTGTGGCACTCACCATCTTCTGGAGGCCACGCGAGGTGACAATGTATCGGGCGTGGATGAGGCCGTAGAGGAATCTCGCGCTCGACTCGACCGTCTCGCGCGTCTCGTCATCAAGGTCGGCGTCATCTACTTTGGTCAGCCCACTGCCGTTTCCCTCGAGGAGTAACGCACCCAGTGTGTCGGTGATCAGGTCGAGCGCGCGGTTGTACTCCTGCACCACCTCGCCGTTCAGGCCAGTTAAGTTGAACCGGTCCAGGATGTAGTCCTCGTCCACCTCGGCAAAGTATTCCTGCTGTCAGCGCGTACATGGCGGGGTAAGACGCACGTTGCCCTTGGTCGACAAGAACCAAGAGATCCACCTGGGTGTCAGTATAAACTGGCTTGGTGTGAGGGAAGGGGGTAGCAGGTCGCTGCACTCGCCGGTACCACTCTTTCGCACACGCACGAATTGGCATAGTCGCTGTCTGTGCCGGTCGATAGGTCGTCCATGGCGGCAGCTGCGGGCGGTATCGCGTCGCTTCGGCGGGGGTATGGACAAGATGGGCGACGGTGAAAACAGCGGTGAGGGACACTCTGGGTGAGGACGGACGCAGAGAGCCAGCGAGCGGCACCAAACAGCGCCGCCAACCTTCCTCCACCCCAGGCAGGCCACCAGACAGCCGAGGAATGGGATGACGCTGGCTGCTGTCATCGACGCACAACTACCCATCAACCACACTTACACCCACCGATGGCCACTGCTGCTGCTGCTGGACCGTCGCGCCTGCCGCCCGCGTCGTCGTCGGGCGACTCGGAGGCGACGGGGGCTACCGGCGCCCTCGGTGACCGTCCAGCCGGGCCTGACGTAGGAGTCCTCCGCGAACTAGGGAAGCAGGCCCTCGTCGAGGCGCTCAACGAAGTAGGTCGATGCGGAAGGGGTTCTAGCTGACGGGAAGATACAGGGTGCCAAGACGCTCGTGCTCGACACGGCGCTGGCTGGTCCCCTTGGCCTCGTCACCGACGTTGCTTCTCTCAAGGTACAGCTGCCATGATCAGAGAAGAGCTGATAGCAGCATCATGGCGTGGACAAGATGTTCTGGCTCGAACCCGGCCCGCTCAACGTACACACGCGCAACGTCGTGTGGCTGTGCCGTCCCAAACGCTCGCACATGCGCGTCATTGCCGACCAGGTCCGCAGTACCCCAGGACACGTTTACACCGTCCTCTGTGTGCCCCGCGTCAACGAGCTGTGTCGTCGCGTCCTCGAGGACGAGGGTGTTGCTGGAGACGTGACGCTCTCAGAGGTGAGCTCATCTTCGCTGACGTTCATCTAGCTCACGCGCAGTTTAAACTCGAGCTCATCCCCATTGAAGACGACGTGCTCAGCCTCGAGCTCGAGGACGTTGCGCGCGACGTCTTCCTCCGAGGCGACGAAACGCCCATCTTTTACGCCAGTCTCGCCCTCACCACACTGCAGCGCGCTTTCGGCGCCATACCACGTATTATTGCCAAAGGCGACGCTGCACAGGTGAGCTTAATGTTCAGCCTCTAGCTCATGACAGAAACTCGCCAACCTCGTCCAGAGGCATCGCCCAGCCGTCGATGTGTCTGAGCACATTGACAGCATGATCATCATCGACCGCGCCGTCGACTGGGTTACGCCCATGTGCACGCAACTGACATACGAGGGTATGCTAGACGAGTTTCTCGGTATCCACCACGGTGAGCTCTAACGCGTGATTGCTGAGCTGACGCCAGCGCACATCGAGATCGACCCCAAGCTTCTCGACCCAAACGCGACGGCGACGAAGAAACGGAAACACCACCTGTCGTCCTCGGACAAGCTGTTTGCCGAGCTGCGTGACCTGAACTTTGCCGTGGTCGGGTCGCGGCTGAGCAAGCTCGCGCGCCGCCTCGAGACGGACTACGGCGGCGCCAAGAACCTCAAGAGCGTGTCGCAGATGAAGGACTTTGTCGGCAAGCTCGGCGGCCTAAAAAGCGAGCAAGAGGCGCTGCGTCTGCGTAAGCTTACCGGCTCTCTACGACATAGCTGACAGCAGACACGTCGCTGGCTGAGCAGCTGCTCCCGCTTACGCAGACGGAAGAGTTCAACAAGACGCTCGAGGCGCAGCAGAACCTCGTGGCGGGGTACGATTCCTCTGCGCAGTTTTCCCTCGTCGAGGATCTGATGTGCCAGGAGGCGGGGATGTGGGGTGTGCTGCGCGCCGCCGTGCTCATGTCACTGACCGCTGGCGGCGTGCGCGCAAAGACGCTTGAGGCGTTCAAACGCGACTTTGTGCAGACGTACGGGTACGAGCACCTTCCCCTGCTCGTGGCGCTGCAGGACCTGGGCCTGCTCGTGCGTTCCCCCGCGCCGTCGTCGTTTTCTAGTGTACGCAAGTCGATCCGCCTCGTCGTCGACGACGTAGATGACGCAGCGCCTAATGACATCGCGTACGTCTACAGCGGGTACGCGCCGCTGTCCGTGCGCCTCGTGCAGGCCGCCGCGCAGCGGAGCGCTCTCACCGGCGACGCGAAGGGCGACGTTGGGCGGATGGAGGGCCGCCGCGCGCCGATGGGGTTCCGCGGCGTAGAGGACACGGTCGCCCAGCTCCCCGGTGCCGTCTCCGACACGGGCAAGCCTGCCGGCGCGTCCAAGACCGCCGCAGCGCCACATACCACCCTCGTCTTCTTCCTTGGCGGGTGCACGTACGCTGAAATTGCTGCGTTGCGGTGGATGAGCGCGCAGGGCGGCCGTCGCTTCATCGTCGCTACGACAGGTATGGTCAACGGCACGTCGCTCCTGCGCAGCTTTGGCGACCCGCCACCTGTGCCCCTCGAAACTCGCCGCTAGACATCGCCAGTAGATATAGTTGTACATTATGGCATACAGGTAGTCGAGGACAAGGGGCTAGAAGGGCTAGAAGCCTTGTGGTGGTAGGACGCTGCGCTGGACGCGTCCCTCCTGCCATGCGGTCAGGACGCCGTTGAAGTCGAGGCGGAGGAGGAGCTGCTCGACGTGTCGGCCCATGGTATCGTCGCCGTCGTCTGCGCCCGTGCCGCGTGATCGGCTCGCGGCCATCATTTGCGTGACGCGCGCGCGGCTCATGGACGCGCGGCTCATGCCAGCCCGCGACGTGGCCGACATGGACGCGGACGCGCCGCTGCCGCTCACGTCGGACGCGGGTGCGAGGGGCGCCTGCGAGTCGAGCAGCATGCGGAAAAAGTCGCCAATGAGATCGTGCAGGGTCTGGCGTTAGCACACACGCCGAACTAAGCCAGATGCGGAGGCTATCTGGCGCATCGCCGAGGTGGTGGCCACAGGCACACCTGCAGCGTGCACCGCTGGGACTCACGTCGCTTATCTCGTCGACGGCGGCCGCGCGCTCAGTAAGCACGTCCGCGTGCTGCGTATCCAACAGCTCTGGTAAAACGTCACCGCCCCAGCGCTCGACGAGGCCCGCGAAACGTTTACACACGTCGAGAATGTCGCGGACGAGGACGGCGCGCTCGCGGTCGGAGATGAGCAGACCCTCGCGCAGAAACGCGACGTGGCGCGCGTGCATTTGCCTGTCGTCAGCCGCAGCGTTGTTTTGGTCACGTACCGGAGAGTGAGAAAGTCGAGGTAGTGCGCGCCGCGGGCTGGGGAGGCTGAGCGCGCCGAAGGGGGGCGCGGCGTCGCGCCTGGACCGGGCGTGCCACTCCTCCCGGACGCACCCTCTGGTGCGGCGCGCGCAAGTTGCTCTAGAAGTCGTTTATGCTGCACACCGATAATGTCCGTCATGAAATGCCCCAAGAGCTGGTCGAGGAAGAAGAGCATGGCGCGGACAGTCGCCCACGCCGTGCGCTGCAGCTGTGTCCGCGTCGCGCGTTCTTCGCCCGCCCCGCCCTCGTCTGTGCCCGTGTACACTCTCCTTCGGCGCTGCGCAGCGCTCAGCGCGCCCCAGCACTCGAGTACGCGCATGTGCGTGTCCCGGATAGCGTACAGGTACGCGTGCATGTCGGTGTACGCGGCGACGGCCGGGGGCGTCATGAACAGGTCGAGCGGCCACGAGACGTCAGTCGTGAGGGCCACGGGCGCGCCGAGGAGCGCGGAAGAGAACAGCGCGCGCACACTCCCGTCGTCTTCTGGTACCGACGTCGTGGACGCAGCGCGGAGTGGTCCGCCGGGGAGAGACCACGAGAGCGCCTCAAGGGCGCGGTCCGCCTCGGCCGCCGTCCCGACGCTCGCGCGGAGCAGGGCCAAGTCCAGGTCATGTGCGCGGATCACCGAGGACGACGAGGACGGGTCAGCGAGCACGAGGCGGTCGGCGCGTAGTCGCGCGACCTCGCGGAGGACGTTGAGTGCAAAGTCGGCGTCTCGCGTGAGGAAGTAGTTTGCGCTGCTGTCAGCAACACGCTCCCCTTGGGAGACTTACAAAGTCTCGATGGCTCCAGCAACTTGTGGGCCCGTGAGGATATGTGTCCAGAGCCATTCTCCGATTTCCGCGCGTGCGCGCTGGACGGCGGCGTCGAGCGCGTCGTACCCCGCCGCGAGGACGTCGGCGCGCAGCCCATCCGTGAGGGTCCGGGGGAGCGCGCGGCCCTGGCGCTTGAGGGTGGCGGCGACGCGCCCGACGTAAAGAATACTCTCGCGCGTGCAGGGCCGCACGGACGACGGGAGGAGCGCGTCGTCAAGGCGGTATCCTCTATGATGCGCGTCGGCGCCCGCGTCGAGCCCGATCGCCGGCGCGGATGGTGTCGAAGCCGCCGGCGCGACACCGTCAAGGAGGAAGATGACGAGGTGGGAAAGAAACAATCGCCAGAGGGCATTACGCAGTGTCGAGAAGATGCGGAGGAGTGTCGGGTCGCCTGTTGCCGCGCACGCGCCGAGGTGGTCGAGTAGCGCCCCGGGCGTGTACGTCTCGCCGATGCCATCGCCGTTGCCGTTGCCGTGCTGTATCCGCCGCGCGAGAGCAGCCAGGGCGCGCATCGGCGCCTGCCAGGGATCAAACGTCGCGACGACCAGCGAGAGGGGAACGTACCCGCCCTCTGCGTCGTGTTGGACGACGCCGGCGTCGCCGGCAAGCACGCCCGCCTCAGTTTCCACGAGCAGCGCGTCGTACTCGGCCAGCACGCCGCGGACCGCGCCAGCCAGCACAGCGACATATATCCCCGGCTGTGCGGATCTTGTGTCGCTAGAATGACGCTTACTCGCTTGCGCAAGCACAGCCGCGCGCGCCGCTGCCTGTGTGTCCTCGGCCCACGATCGGATCGCGCGGTAGTTGGCTGCTAAGCCCGCGAGCGTGTTCAGAGCGGCGACCTCGCCCGGATGCAGGTGCTCTGCGAGGGCGGGCGAGACACCCTCGGCGGTAATCAGCGCTGAGGGGTGGCCGCCGAGAACGAGGAGTAGCTCGGCGAGCATGACGGTGGTTGTGTCGTTGCGAACCGCGCACAGTTGCATCTCGGCGCGTCAAAACACGCCTCTGGCAGCTATTGACTTTCAGGCACCACCGAGTGTTCCAGGGTGGAGGCCCACCACCATCGGTTTCGAGAGGTCTATCCATAGCATACAATCTATTCCTCAATGTACAGTTGGGCCCGGCTCGTATTCCGGCTAGGCCCGCGGCTGCGGCTCGGTGCACGACTCGGCGCATGGCTAGGTGCGCGGCTGCCGCTGCGACTGGGGGCGGCGCTGGGCGCGAGACTGTGTCCTCGGCTGTGCAGGGGACTGCCCATCCTGCTGGCGGACCGCGCGCTGCGGATCGCGTTCGCAACAGCCTCCTTGTACGTTGGGGGCTCCTCGCCCGTCTCGGCCTCCTGGCCTGAGACTAGCCTGTCGTACACAATATTGCGCTCCAGTAGCGTGTCGTCGTGCTCGCCGTGCCCGGGGCCGTGCGAGCCGTGTGGCGCGTGTGCGGGCGGCGGCAGCGACAGTGCGGGCGTGTGCGTACCCGTTGGTGGTTCCGAGCCCGAGTGCGGCGTTGCCGCACCAGGAGTCCCTGGTCCCGTGTGTTGCAGCATTGGGCTGCCACCAAACATCGACGCGCCGACGTGTGAGTTTCGGTGGTTCGTCGCCGCCACAGACATCTTGCTGTGCAGCGAGCACCCCGTGCCGAGCGGGTACTGCTCAGACCCCACTCGGTCGTACGACGGCAGGGAGTTGTACTGCACGTTGACACGACAATCAAGAATCTTGATAGGCGTTTCGCTGCCTGTCAGCTCCACCTGCGCCTCGCTTGCTTACATGATGATGTCAAACTGCTTGCGGCGTCCCTTCGAGTCGACGGCATTGTCGTCTCCGCGCTCGACACGGATTGTTACCTTGAGCCAGTGCGAGACGGCAATGTTGGTCGACTCGTGCTTGGTGGTGAACTTTACGCGGGACGTGCAGTCGGGGATGACGAGATCCTTTTCCAGGTGCCACGGCCCCATCGGGTCGAGCAGGGACGCGTAAACGTCGTCTTCGGGATTGCTGAAATCGGAGAACTCGCGGGGGTTGTTCAGCGCGGCCTCGCGCGCCAGGGGCGCAAGCGGCGAGTCTTTGGCCGCATCCGTCGAGTCGGACAGAATAGGGAGCAACGGCTCGCTGCGCTCCTTCTTGTGAGGTTGCTCGCCCTTGGCTGCAAAGAGCACAAAGCGGCGCGGCGTTTCGTGCCGTGCGACTTTGCGTTCCGCCGCATAGTAGTCTGTCTTTTCCTCGAGCATGATCACCAACCGGTACACCTTGCACTTTGCCAGTGGCATGAGACGAATGCTGATGGGGATGGTGCCGCCGATAGGGAACGCCTTTCCGCTGAGGGCAATCTGGTAGCGCATCTGGTCCTCCCATTGGCGCTCGACAATGACGTTTTCCGTCTCCTCCATGTCGTCCTCCTGCGGCCCGGCGATCATGGTCACCTCCTTTTCCTCGTAGAAGTTGGGTGTGAGCGCACCGACGCGGATTACTGTCGCCTTGAGGCGGTAGATTACGCTGCCAAACTCAGCGCGCACAGTCGGCGGCGAGTTGGGCGGAATGTGGAACGCGATGGGGTAGTTGTACACGCCTGACGTCAGCCACAGTCTCTACGCGCCGCTCACCCTTGCGGAACTCTTTCCAGTTGTGGATCTCCTCTTCGGGGTCCTCGGCGGCCTTGCCAAACAGCTTGGCCCGGGGACGTCCGCGGCTCTCGCTGCGACCGTGGCGGCCGGTGGGACTGGGCGCGCGGCTCCCGGCTCGGCTCCGGCTGTGGGCACTGTTGACACGCGACATGGGCGCCGACTCGGCAATCTCAAAGTGCGGCGTGCGGGGCGTCTCTGCGCCACTGCGGTCACGCGTGCGGCTTGCCGCACGGCTTTCTGGCCGCGTGCTCCGGCTCCGGCTGCGTCGGCGCTTGCTGAGACCTCGGAGAGCCGCCGCCAGGCTGAACTTGTGGTGGTGCAAGCTGTTGCGGTCGCCGTGGCGGTCACGGCTGTAGTCGTCGTGCGACGTGGTCCCCGAGTTGCGCGACGAGTCATCGATGCTCTCGGAGCGTGGACCGCGTCGGCCACGTGGCTCGTCCTCGGACGGCGTGCTCGACTCGGTCGTGAGCATGCTCAACTGACTCGGCTCATGGTGTGGGTTCGGACGGAGGAGGTTGCTCGAGCCGCGCGAAGGCAGCATCAGCGGAGACTCGGGCGGCGACGTCCTGTCAAGATGCAGCGACGCAGGGCGAGACACGGCAGGTGTCATCGCAGGCGACATGACTGGGGTTGTGGCGGCCGTAGGGCAGGCAAGTGTCACGTCGCGCACTGGGTGATACTCGTCCTCGATGGTACCCTCTTGCGTGTTCCCGTCCTCGGTCGTGTTGTCGACAGAGCGCGACGACGCCGTGCGTCTCAGGTGGAGTTCTGGCGCGACGTGCGGCTCAGATTCTTCCTGCTCGTGCCCGGAAGGACGGTCCTGGAAGCGCACGATCGGCGCCGCCTCGTTGCCGTTGGGGAAGTTGAGCGGGTCCTGCGGCTCGCCAGTAGGCGTAGCGGGCTTCCACTCGTCACCGCCCGCGCCGCGGTCAGAAGCGCGTCGACGGGTTGCGTTCGGCATCGGGGAGCGCCCGCGGCTGCCTGCGCCTGCTGCGCCACTGAGAAGGATCGACGAGGGGTGCGACGAGAACGGCGGGGTGTTGTTGTGGGGCGTATATGCCGGTGTCGGTCCGCGCTCGTCCTCGAGGTTGAGAGCGTGCGTCGCTGCGCGGAGGCTGGCAATGTCGGCAGTACTGTTGACGCGCGACGGCACGGCGCTGCCAACCGGACTGGCCCGACGCGACATGCCGTGGTACCAGTCCTGCCAGTCGTGCGGGTTGGTGGGGAGTGCACTTGCGCTGCGGGGCAGAGGGCGATCATTGGCCTCAGGCAGACCGAGCCCTTGCAAGTCGTCCGTGCTGATATCGTGCTGGCCCAGCACGCCTGGTCCGACAGACTGGGACCGGCGGATGGTCTGCGCCTTGGCCTCCTCTGTGCCCGAAAAGAACACGGTCTTTTCGTTGATCACTTCGTGCTCTTCGTATGTGTCTGTGCGTCGGTTACCTATGCCTGATCGTCGATTAGCCTAAATTCCGACCTGCCACAACCACTGGCTCACTCACCCTCTGGCCATTCGGTGCGCGCCTTGCCCTCGAGCTGGATGGAGATGTTGCGGATGCGCGTGGCCTTGTTGAGTCGCAACGTCAACAGGCCGCGCACGATCGCGCCCGTCCCCTCGCGTGCCTCTTGTGGCCGTCCCCGAAAGTCGGCGCCGGTCGAGGGGCCCTTGAGGTAGATGACCGGCTCAGTGAGCCGGATCTGCAGCGGTCCGTTGTGCTTGCCCATTGTGCTGTCACTCGGTGTCTACGAGGGTCTGTTCGCGGGGCGTGATGTGGTGTCGACAACACACACCACCCCTGACCGAAATTGCTTGATTGCTCAAGCACCCCACGTGGTAATCTCAACGTTTAAAGGTCGTGAGCGTGTATTGTGCGCGTAGTATTGTCGAGGCACA
This sequence comes from Cutaneotrichosporon arboriforme, assembly GCA_002335565.1. Taxonomy (NCBI): domain Eukaryota; kingdom Fungi; phylum Basidiomycota; class Tremellomycetes; order Trichosporonales; family Trichosporonaceae; genus Cutaneotrichosporon; species Cutaneotrichosporon arboriforme. The sequence continues at coordinate 1,377,498 of BEDW01000003.1, read as the reverse complement.
CAAGCACGGCGAGGGGAGTAGTCCTCGTTGACTGTGTGCGTCGTGCAGCCCGACCTTTGTTCCGCGTAGTTGGCGTGGATGTAGTAAAGGAGAGGTGGAGTGAGATGAGATGGAGAGATTAATTGTTGCCGGCAGTGGGCACCTGTGTGGTGACATGACCCTGTTACCGCCTACAAGCCCTTTTACCCCGCCTGGCCTGCATATCTTTCTCTTGCTCCGCTGCTCGGTTGCTCCGCGCCAACACGACCGAAACAGGGACAGTAAAAGTCAGAGTGTTGCTTGGCCCTCATTCCACTCAACCCTGGTGGCCTAGTGGCCGGTGCCGCACACGTGATGCACCGGGTGTCCTCGCTCATCTCGGCGCTGCGTCCTCGTCCAGGGCGACCAAGCCTCTGGCGGTGCCTTGCGGGGCCGAGAAAGCAAAGCCCGGCCGGCACAAGCACACTGATCTGCGCGTAAGTATTGGGAGATACGCAGCGCAGGCAGCAAGCGCTCACCCTCGCGTGAGGTCCGGCGCTTGGCACCATGAGAGATGATCTGGTGATCTGGTGAATAGCTAGTAGTGTTGTAGGACCTCCATTAGAAAAGAACAATAAAGGGAGCATTAGGGCCACAGCCTTACAGCAGAGTGGGGCCGCCGTGTAGGACGATCTCCAAACGCGTCACTGCGCCTCCACCTTGGTATCCAGGTCGGCGTCACTGCGACCATCACAACACTGCCCATCGCCACCTACCCAACGCCGGGGACACGACGCGTTTACAGTTCAGAATGCAGCGGCGCGTTTTGGACGAGACGGACGATCCCTCGGGTCTATCGCAATATGTCCTTTGGGAGACAAAGTCGTAAGTGACGAACATCAGGGCGAGAGCTGACCCAGAGACGTTATTACATCACGGCGTCGGCCGGGAACACACACCGTGTGCTCAAGATCGACCGCACCGACGTCGACCTCAATGTGATTGAGGACACGACGCAGTACGACAACGAGCAGCTTGACACGCTGCTACGTATGGTCACCGAGGGGAACAAGAGCCAAGGCGGCCTGGCCAAGGTAATCGACTTCTACGGTATCGTCGGCTTTGTCAAGTTCTCAACGGCATGGTACATTTGTATCATTACCCAGCGCTCCGTCGTTGGTCTCCTCGGCGGCCACTACAGTAGGCACATTTTGCTCGCGTGACGCTGACGGTAGTCTACCACTGCGACAAGACCCGCGTGCGTCCTCCTTCCTCTTAACGTGTCTGACAACAGCTCGTGGCGATCTCGCCCAAGGCCGCCAGCATCGCGCAGGACGCGAAGTAGGTGTGTGGTACAACATAGCTTACCCCCAGGCTCATTGGCATCTTTGACCAAGTCGACCTGTCCAAGAACTTCTACTTCTCGTGCGAGGTGACGTTTATGCTTTGTGCTGACCTCCCCAGGTACTCTTACGACATTACCAACACGCTGCAGCGCAACCTCACCATCCCGCCCGAGAAGCGCAAGCTAAACAACCGCTTCATGTGGAATCATCATTTGTTACAGCCGGCATTCGACCTCGAGAACCCCGAGAACCGCAGCCCGTGGGTCCTTCCTCTGATCCATGGCTCGTTCGACCAGACCAGTAGGTCAAGCGCAACTTCCGTACTGATGAAAGAAATTGGCGTATTCTCGCGGACAGTCTACCTCACGCTTATTGCGCGGCGGTCGCGCTTCCACGCCGGTGTGCGATTCCTCACCCGCGGCGCCAACGAGAATGTCAGTCGACATGCAGGCAGTGAACTGACTGGCAGGGGGACGTCGCCAACGAGGTCGAAACTGAGCAAATGTTCGTTATGCACAGTTTCACTTACTGACCACAGTGTGTCAGAGCCCCTGGCAACACCCTTTGGGTACCCCATCGACTGCAGCGACGGCGCCGACTACAGTGGCTACACGAGCTTTGTCCAGTTGCGCGGCAGTATCCCTGTGATGTGGCACCAGGTTACCGAGAAGATGACGCCAAAACCCCCAATAGAGAGTATGTCGGGTTACAAGCCGGCACTGACCCGCGACAGTTACGATCAAGGACCCGTTTTACACGCCAGCAGCGCGGCACTTTGACAACCTTCTGTCGCGGTACGGCGCGCCCATCTTCATCCTCAACCTCGTCAAGAGCAAGGAGACCGCGCCGCGCGAGTCGAAGCTCTTAGCCGAGTATGGCGAATGTGTGCGGTACTTGAACCAGTTCTTGCCCGAGGGGAAGAAGATGCGCTATATAGCCTGGGACATGGCCATGGCTGCCAAGAGGTGCGTTTAAGCCTGAGGTTGCTGGCTGACAGATAGTCGGCACCAGGACGTGATGGGCATCCTGGAGGATGTGTGCGAGGAGAGCCTGCAGCTCACCAACTTTTTCCACGGTGGTGCGGAGCGCGCTGATGTGACGTGCGTAGCTGCTTTCCTCCTTCGTCAAAGCTAACGACAGCAACGACGTCCACCGCGAGATGCCCCTTCTGCAATGCGGCGTCCTTCGCGTCAACTGCGTCGACTGCTTAGACCGCACCAACGCGGCGCAGTTCGCCATTGCCAAGCGCGCTCTCGGCCATCAGCTCTTTGCGCTAGGCATCCTTGGTACCCCTAACCTGCCGTTTGCCTGCGACGCAGTGGAGGTCTTGACCGAGGTGGGTCTGCATAGAGATCGTACGCTCACGGCCAGATGTATCACGACCACGGTGACTGTATGTTGTATTTGCTGACGCCAACTAACGCAAGTCCTCGCGTACCAGTACACTGGCAGTGCCGTTGTCAACCGCGATACATATCGCCCAACAAAAGCCACACAGTGGACGAGCCACTCGCGAGACCTCGCCCGTGGGTAAAGCTACCTGGCGTCGCTGACAACAGAAAACATTCGGCGCTACTTCAACAACTCGATTCTTGGTGAGGTCCTAGTTATAGCCATCACCTAACGCCAGACGCGGACAAGCAGGCTGCCATTAACCTCTTTGTAAGCTCACCGCTGACCAGGCCTAACTCCAGCTCGGCGTCGACCGTGCAGACATGGCACGGGGACCCCGGCCAAACTACCGCCACTGGTTTACGAACAAACACCTCGAGCCACCAGACCTCGGTCTCCTCGGCGAAGAGGCCGTCATGCCGCGGCCACTCTTTGAGGAGTACTACAAGCCTAGAGTGTACACGTCACTAGAGAAGACCTACGCCTAGTGAGCAAGGCGAGGAGCGAGGACTGACTGTAGTGAAATGACGTCTACAGCCAAGCTTTCGGGGTGAGCTGACTCAGCTCCGTCAGCTAACGGCAGCCACACCAAGGGACTTCCCAAATCGCCGTTTGAGACAACAGGCTTAGGCGAGGGTAGAGCGTCGCCCGGCACGGCGATGAGGACGCCCGAGCCGCGGCGGACAGCGCGGCGATGGGCGTCGGTGTCGCCTGAAAAGGACGACGACTCGAGCGCCGAGCACCAGCCGACCGAGAGCACGATCGCGCCCGCACCATTACCCCATCCGATCCAGACCCTCGTCGCGTCGCTCCTCGACTCGCCAGACATAGAGAGACGCGTGCGCGACTACGACTGGTACATGCACTACCACACGGACGACCTGCTCGCGGCGGGCTCGACGGCCGAGCCGCAGGACCTGCAGCGGTACGTGCGGGCCGCGCAGCTCGCGAGCGGGCAAGACCTCGACGAGCCCGAACCCTCGACCCCGCCGACGCTGAGCGTACTCGCCCTCGGGCCCGACATGAGTACCAGCGAGATGTACGAGCCCCCTAAAGCCACACTCCAGTTCTACGACAACTGGCTGCACAGCGGCGCGGGTAATGTATAAACATCCATGACGACTAACTACGACTACGACCCATACCCATCAAAAGGCATATTGTAAATGCTCCCTGTCTCAAATGTATGTTCTACTCTACGTACGCCCAAAATGTAGCACCACCGCAGCATGCCTAAGCCGTCTTTACACGCATCATGACACTCTTGGCCTGGGTGAGCTGGCCGTAGCCGAGGACCGAGAGCGAGTAGCCGCGGCCCGTGTCCTTTACGCCAGTCCAGGGGAGGGCGGGGTCGAGGGCGTCGGCGCGGTTGAGGTAGACGGTACCGCACTCGAGCTCTTCGACAAAGTTGTTGAAGACGGCCATCGAGGCCGGGTCGTCGGCGTTGGTCCACACCGACGCGGTAAGGCCGTAGACCGAGTCGTTCATGAGCGCGAGCGCTTCGTCGTCGCCCTCGACCTTCATGATGGCCGCGACAGGCCCAAAGGTCTCGTCAATCATGACGTCCATCGCTGGTGTGAGCACACATTTGTAAATGTCCCAGATGCTTACTGTGGTCGACGTTGGTGAGGACCTGGGGGCCGACGAGGGTCGTGCCCTCCTTGGCGCCTGGGAAGTCCGACTCGGGGACGAGGAGGGTCGCGCCGGCCTTGACTGCGTCGGCGACCTGCTTGCGAATGCGCTGTGCGCTCGCGAGGGAGACGACTGGACCCAGGGTGGTCTTTGTGTCGAGCGGGTCGCCGAGCTTGTAGTCGTTACGCGTAAGCTCGGCAAACTTTGCGACAAAGTCGTCGTACACGGCCGAGTGGACGTAGATGCGCTCGACGGCACAGCAGCTCTGGCCCGAGTTGAAGAACGAGCCGTCGACGAGGTTGGCGACCGTGTAGGCAATGTCGGCGTCTTCACGGACATACGCCGGGTCCTTGCCGCCGAGCTCGAGGCCGACGCCCTTGAACCCGCGGCCGAGCGCAGCGGCCTCGCCAACCGCGCGCCCACCAGCCACGGATCCAGTGAACGCGACAAAGTTGACACGCGGGTCAGTCACTAGGCTGTCGAGGACGAGCTGCTGCGACAGGTGGATGACCTGGAGGACGTTGGGAGGCAGGCCCGCGGCGTTGAAGCACTCGAGGACGCGTTCGGCGGGCACGGGCGTCTGCGGCGCGGGCTTGACAATCACGGCGTTGCCCGCGAGAAGTGCGGGCAGGACCGAGTTGACGGCCGTGAGGTGCGGGAAGTTCCATGGCGTAATGCACACGACCACGCCGAGCGGCTGCTTGACAATGTACCGCTTGTTGGCGTCGTCGTCCGTCTCGGTCTGCGGGATAGGCGCGAGCGCCTCCTTTGCAATCTTGATCAGGTGGCGCGCGCGGTACAGCGTGCCCTTGATTTCGCCGCCGCACTGCGACACGGGCCGGCCCATCTGAATCGCAATGTCCTCGCCGAGCACATCGGCCATCTTCTCAAACTCGGCCTAGGGTTAGTGCAAGTGGCGGTGGGCGATGCGGCTCACCATCCAGCGCTCGGCAATGGCGATACGCTCCTCGAGGGGCGTCTTGCGCCAGCCCTTCTGAGCCTTAACGGCCTGCGCAATCGTCGTGTCGAGCTGCTCGGACGTCAGGAGCGGCCGAGTGCATACCGGCTCCTGCGTGTACGGCGCGACAGTGGTCTGAATGTTGACGTCGACCATGGTGGGGGTTGAGATGTGAGGGTGTGTGGGGGATGTGGCAAGTGTGGGAGTGAAAGAAGTGTAACCGAGTATTAAATATCTGCGACAGAAGTTTGTGTCGTCCACCGGATTTACACGGAGCAGCGAGCAGCGCGGGCGACGCGAGGGCGAGAAGCGGAGACGGTGCGCGACGGCGAGAGTGACGCGGTGACGACGACGGTGAGCGAAGCATGACGAAGGACGCCGCTTACCGTTTATCGTCCGTGCTGCGGAATGTCCAGGATCGGATCCAGGATATCCAGGAGGGCAAAGTGGAGGCCACGTGGATTGATAAGGACCTGACTGCAGGTGGACAACTCCACGTCATTACGGCCTTGCAATTTCGACGACGACCAGCCAGTGCTCGATCTTTGTTGGTTGTGCGCAAATCGTACAGGCTCTGGATCCAACGCCTACCCACTCCACCGCCCCATCCAACACCGCCATGGCCAAGGACGCCGAGCTCAAGGAGGAGAAGAAGAAGAAGCGCAAGTCGGACGTCGGGGACGTGTCGATGGACGCCGGCGACGCCAAGAAGGCCAAGAAGGAGAAGCGCAAGAGCCTGGCGGCCGACGAGGACAAGGTGGGTTCAGTTCGCCGGGCGTGATGCTGGTGCCGTGCACCCGGACGACGGAAGGGTGGTGTGCAGCGTAGGTGCCGAGGTGGACGGTACAGGCGGCGTGGATTAGCACAAGGGCGGTGGGGACGGCGTGGACCTCGCTGGCGCAGATCCCTCACACACTCCTACCTGACCGTCACTATCTCGACTTGTCCGCACGACCGTCGGCGCCGCTCCGCTCCGCGACGCCACACTGTGACATTGCTGACAACAGGGCGAGTTTGAGGTGCCCCTGGACGCGATCACGCCGATTGCCGTCCCCCTCGCGGGCAAGAAGCTGAGCAAAAAGCTGTTCAAGACGGTCAAGCGGGCAAGCAAGGCGCGCCAGCTCAAGCGCGGCGTCAAGGAGGTCGTCAAGAGCCTGCGTAAGGGCGAGAAGGGTCTTCTCCTCCTCGCGGCCAACATTACCCCCATCGACGTCGTGTCCCACCTCCCCCTCCTCGCCGAGGAGACAAAGGGTGTCGAGTACGCCTGGGTCCTGAGCAAGTGAGTCACGCGACCGCACGAGCAGCCAAAGGCTGCGAGTGTTTGCGTGCGCCCTCCCCACAGCAAGCGAATTACTTGCTTGGTTGGCGCTCGCCCTCTCGCACTACTCCCCGCTGACGGTCTAGGGAGGAGCTCGGCGCCGCATCCGGCACCAAGCGCGCGACGTCGTGCGTGCTCATCTGCTCGAGCCCAGTAAAGCGCAAGGACGCCAAGGCGCCATCCGCCGAGGACATTGCCGAGTGGAAGGAGCCCCTCGACGAGTGCGTCGACGAGGTCAAGAAGCTCGAAACGACCATCAAGATCTAGGCGGTGGGGCGACGTTGTACGATAGACACACAGCAGCATGGATCATGACATGCGACCAGAACCACCCCTTACGCCTGACATTCACTACTACTGACGATAAACTTGCATGACATACAACAGTGGATGCTACAATACGGTTGTTTTCTTGACCCAAACGAACCCAAACGTTGTCTAGAAGCCCTGGATGGCACCGACGATCATTTCCGCCTGGCGCGCAATCTCTGCGCGCTCGGCCGCCTGCCGGACCTGTTCTTCGAGCAGGCCCTGTTCCTCTGTCTGCCGCTGCTCTTCTTCCTCGGCTGCGCGCTGCGCCTCCATCGCGTGCTGGATACTCTCCTCCATGAGGAGACGTTCCTCTGCCTGGGCGGCGGCAGCCGCCGCAGCCTCGGCCGCAGCGAGCGCTTCGGCCTCGGCCTGTTCCTGCTGTGCCTGCGCGGCCTTGAGCGCCAGCTCCATCTGGCGCGCCTCCTCGGCCTGTTCCTCGGCCTCGCGGATCGCCTCGCGCACGACCCAGTCGACTGACCGCGCGAGCGCGTCAATCTTGGGCGCGTTCAGGCATCCCAGCGCCACGCAGCTCTCGGGGAGAAGGTGTACGTGCCGCTTCTCTGTCAACGCGTCCAGCTGCGGCTGTGGCAGGAGCAGCGTTCTAAGCGGTTAGCAACAGCCACGCAGTGAAACTCACGTGTACATTCCCGCGCCGCGCTTGATGTGTACCCAGTCGCCGGGCGTCTTGAGCTTGTTGGACAGTAGGTCGAAGAGCTTCTCGCGCACGCTGCGGAGACGGTCCGACAGCGCCTTGATCTCAACAAGCCACACCTGCGACAGTTTTGGCTCGGAGAGAACGTGGTGCGCAATGCGCGCGCCCCACGCCGGCGGGTGGTAGTACATCGCCCGCGCGATGTTGCGCAGCTGCGAGTCGACGCGATCGCGGTCGTCGGCGGACTGCGTTGCTAGCGAAACAATCGCCGGCGAGTCGGCATACAATCCCATCATCTGTCGTCAGATCTGAAATAACCCAATCAAATCTCACCGCATCAAAGCCCTGTACCAGGACAACCGGCAAGCCCTCATGCACCATGAATCGCAGCGGCTGAGCGTCGCGGTTTGTGTCGCCGCTCGACAGACCCTGGAAGGCCATGACGACAAGCGGGATGACCTGGCGTTCCTGAAGCAAGGCAGTGAGCATGCGCCATTGCGGCGCGGTGAGCTCAGCGCCGGTCGGAATCGACCCGCTGACGTGCAAGAGCACGACGGAGCGCGGCTGCGCCGCCTGTAGGTCCTCGCGGAACCCTTCCCAGTCGACGCCGCCGTGCTTGTGGTCGAGGTACCGGATCATCTTGACGTCGAGGCCGCCATCGCGCAACGCCGTCACGTCTTCGTCGGCTGCAGGTGTAGGGACGTAGACGGACCGCATACCGGCAATGGCGGGGAAGCGCGACAGGAACGTCGCCGCCAGTCGCAGCCCTCCGGTGAGCGACATGGCCTGGATGGACGCGATACGCTTGTTCTTGAACGCCTGGTTGTCCTCGCCGTACGCGAAGCGTGTGCCAAACTCGAGAAAGGGCGCGTAACCCTCTATTGGGAGTGTCTCATGGAAAATGTCTGGGTCCTCGCGCAGTTTCTTCTCCGCGTGGCGAACCGTTGGCGGATGGAACACGCGCCCGCTGTCCTCGCGGAAGCCATGAACCGTAAGGTTGAGCTTGTTCGGCGCTTCGTCCTGGCTAAACGCGTTCTCGATCTGCACCGTTCTGGAAGGTTAGTACGGCGTAGGGCCACGTCAACCTACGTTTGGGGTTGAGCGGCTGGGATGGCAGACCACGTATCGCGCATCTCGGTATAGTTGGTGTCGCCGTTGGCGTTGGGTCTTCCCATGCTGGCCGCCGAGAGCTGTTGCAGAACATCGAGGAGCAGCGAGTTTTGCGCATCGGCGCTGAGCATGCTGAGGTTGTTGCTGACGTCGGTGAGCTGCGCGAGGGCATTGACGGCCTCGGGCTGCCCGTTGTTCGCCGCGCGTGTCGCCTGCATGACCGTCTCCATCGCGGCGGACGACGCGGCGTCGGGGTCGACGTCGCGCCCCGAGCGTATGAGCGATTGCAGCGCCTGCACCCGAAGCCCGAGCTCGTAGTTGACGGGGATGTCGTTGTTGGGCCTGGCGTCAGCTTGACCAGATGACCCAGAGCTCACTTTTTACGTTTGCGTTGCGTCACGGCTGGCGCCTCCATATGGCACATACCCGGTACACCACGCTTGATACTAGACGTCAGTCATGTCGCCGCGGACTAACACACCATCGGCTGCAAGGAATGTTACGGTCACACTGAGGTCAGCTATATCGAAAGTCGTCAGCTCACATGTTCTGTAAGAAGAAGAGAAAGCTGTGTCAGTATCTCACAAAGCGCGCGCAACAGCAGACATACGTTTCTGCGCGTCAGCATTACCCCAGCGGCTCGTCATTACTCACCCTCCTGTGGCATTCTGTACAGCTTCTGGACAGTTAGCAGTCACTCTGATGCGCAACGCACAATACCGTGCGGTTCCTTCTCCGCTTGAGTTTCCCGTTTTGCGTGTAGTAGAGGTTCTGAATATCTCGCGAGCGGTCCGAGAGAGGCGTGACCTCACGGAGGTCGGTGGCGGGGCTCTGAGCTGCCAGCGACCCCGGCTGGGGCGTCCGACCCTCATACGTCGTATCTCCTTCGTCCTCTTCCTCCTCTTCTTCCTCATCCTCTTGTCCGACAGTCCCAAAGTTGTCGACAAAGGCCTGAACCTGCTCGTTTGTGAGGCTTGCCTGGCCGATAAGTTCGGCGAAGGCCTGGGTTTCAACAACGAGGTCGTTGTTCTCGGCCTCGGCGTCGTCGTCTTGCCGTGTCCCGTCGCCCTCCTCGTCCTCGTCCTGGATACGGCTCAGCGCAGCGAGGTTGGCGAGAGTGTCCGGGTCAAACTGGGCCGCGCCGAGGTCGAGGTCGTCCTCTTCGGGAGGAAGGCTGCTGAGCGCGGCGGCGAGGTTGAGGTCGCCGACATCGAGCTCGGCGTCGCCGAGGTCTTCAGTACCCTCGGGGACGGCCTCGGCCGCCTCATTCGTTTCCTGTAACAATGCGCCGACGTCGGTAGGGGTTAGATTGTTTGTGTTGTGGTTGTTTGGTGGTTCGGATGCGGGTGGGTCGAGGTGGACCTCGACCTCGGGGACATCGCCAGAACCGGCGTTGTCGCTCATGGTCGTAAACTCCGACTAGTGGTGGAATGCGCCGAGATGGGTATGGTTCGGTAGCGCGCGCCAGTCTCATGCGCGATCCGCGGCGCCCATGCAGGCGTTCAATGGCGGATGGGGTGTGGATGTCGTCAAAAGAGGTGTGCACGCTGTTGGACCTGGTCTGGTGTTTGTGCGCTTTGTCCCAGGGGTTGATCCGCCAATCCCCACAGTTGGGTGGCGAGTGTAGGCAAGGGAAATCTGGCAGGCGGAATCAAATTTTACTCCCGCAAAATGCGGACTTGGCTGCCATCTCCGCCGATCCGGTGGTCGCTCGGGTCAACCATGACATGAGGTCATGCGGCGTGCTCGGCAGTCACCAACACAACCCGGGAGTCACCTCCGCTTCGTGCTTGCTCACCATACCACACCGCCAAACCACACCTACTACTGCCCCGTTTCCATGCTGTTACGCTCGACGCTCGCCTCTCTCCGACAGTGTACAAGAGCTCCAGCGTTCAGGTCTGCGCAACTATCCCCGCTCACCCGCTCCGTCACAATGTCGTTCCAGGGCCAGCCCGACAAGTGTCCCGTCACGGACCCGGCGAGCGTGCCCAACCCCCTCGGCGAGGGCAAGACCATCAAGTATGGCGGCCCGGGGGAAGTTTATCTGACACGCAGGACGGCAGGATGCCTAATTATTGGAGACGAGGTGCTTAACGGCAAGACCAAGGACGCCAACAGCCAGTAAGGCTGTAGATGTGTCTCTCCTGACGGCAGTTTCTTCGCGCAGTACTGCTTTGACCTAGGCATCGAGCTGTGCGTAGCTACTCAGAGACGACGACTAGCTGACGACAGAAAGCGCATCGAGGTGATTGCCGACGACACGGAGGAAATGTGAGCTTCCACCTCACCGAGACAAGCTGACAACAGCGTCGAGGCCGCACGGCGCATGACCAACAACTACGACTTTGTCGTGACGTCGGGAGGCATCGGGCCAACCCACGACGGTGTGTAGTCTGAGCGTTCTTTGCAGAGCTGACCGCAGACATAACGTACGAGTCGCTGGGGAAGGCATTTGACCTGCCGCTCGAGCACGACGCCGAGACGCTGCGGCGGATGGAGGTGATGACTACGCCGGCGCGGCGCGAGGAGCTTGCTAAGGCGTCGCCGGAAGAACGCGAGGCGCGCGCGCGCATGGCGCTCTTCCCTGTATCCAAGGGTGACGGCGGAGCGCGCGCCGAGGTGCTCTTCGTCGCCGACGACCGATGGGTGCCCGTCGTGCGACTAGCGGGCAAGGTGAGCTCCTGACCTCCTTCGCCAAGCTCACCTCAGCTCTGTGTCTTTCCCGGCATACCTAGTCTGTTCCAGCAGCTCCTCCTTGGAATGACGCCTTATCTCCCCCTCCCTCCCGCGTCCGCCAAGCCCTTCCGCCTCCTCGTCTACACTGCGTATGTCCACGTCGAGAACCGACTGACACCCCAGCCAGCCAGAATCAAAGATCGCGCCGTACCTCGGCGAACTGCAAAAGCGCGTCAAGGAGGAGGGAATCCGTATTGGCTCTTGTGAGTCGATACCGCGTATGAGCTAATGGCCAGACCCATACCTGTACAAGGGCGTGCACGTGAGCCTCATCGGGCACAACGTCGAGCGTATCCAGGAGCTCGGCAAGGAGGTTGAGCAGAGGCTCGAGGGCGAGGTCGTGTCGGCGGGCACGCTCGGCTCGGATTCGAGCGCCGTGCCCGTCAAGGAGTAGCCTTTCTCAAGCCCATGCCCATACCCGTTGTCATCCACCTGCATGCATATCTTTGTCCACAGCTCATTGTAAACAGTCGGATCGTCGCCGTGACGATCGACGCGGGGCGCCACAGGTTATGAACGGAAGCAAAACTTGGCCTGCGCGCCGTTGAGTTTGTGTTCTCGACCTTGACCCAAGGTTGTGGTGTTGACCCACTCTTCGCCCTCATCCCAACGCCCTACGTCGACGGCAGCGCGCACGCACAGCGCCATGCCGAGCATACTACCCTTTTCGCTAGAGGCGTTACGCTCGCACTCGATATTTGTGCCGCCTGCATCGAGCTCGACCGACGATGGGTGGGAACTTGTCGACTCGCCGCCGTCGCGTGACGGCGTGCCTGCGCCCGCCAACGCGCGCCTCGTCATGCGCGACAAGGACGTCCTTGTCGCCTCGGGGAAACAAGTCAGAATGACCAGTCTGGCCGGCGAGGGATGGGAGGTGCACGGCGGTACCGTCGGTGGATACAAGGTGGGTACAAAGTCCCTCGATGGACCTAACGCCAGACACTCCAGTCGCCCCATCTCACATTCACAATCCACCAGCTCGTGCTCAACCCAACGGGACGCCTGCTCGCTGTCGTGGGCCACCACCAGCTTGTCGTACTCGTCCTCCCCCGCGCAGGCTTCGCCTCCTCTGTCGGCGGCGACGTCCCCTGCCGGTAAGCTGCATGGCATTGCGGCAAGCTCACACCAGGTCGTTCCCGATAGACGAGTACCAGCACTCGCCGTCGTCGACGAACACGCTGACAAAGGTGCGCTGGCACCCGTGGGGCGAGGGCGGAAACTCGCTGTGGGTGCTGTGCGGCGACGGCAAGCTTTTGTGAGTACGTCGGCGGCTACACGCCTGACACCAGCGAGTACGACGTGCTGCGCCCGCGCGACCCGGTCCAGACGTTCAACTTTCTGCCTGACCGCTCGACGATGCGCTCGAGCACAAAGTTTTCCGCCATCGACCCGTTGTCCGAGTACGCGTCGTCGTTTACGTTCTCCCAGGGCACGATGGACTTTGGTCCCCTCATGGTCTACGCCCTCATGGCCAACGGCGACATCTACACCATGGGCCCAGTGCTGCCGCTCCACGCCGACGTCCCCGCGTCATACATTGCATCTCTGCAGGCGTGGACTGCGGAACGGTCAAAGCAGCTCAAGCAGAGTGCAAAAGCAACGCCAGGGCAGGAGGGGAGTGCCGACTATGCCTCGCTTGTTGGACGCAGACAACTACAGGAGGACTGGGTGGCGGCGCTCGTGCGACAGAGCAAAGCTGCCGCAGTTGCAGCCGAGTCGCTCGAGCAGGACGACACGCCGAGTCCACCACGGCGCCGCGGGTTTGGCCTGCGCGACCCCTCCCCGCCCCCAACCCGCTCTGATGCACCCCCACCACCACCAGGATACGTCCGCGTCCACCCCCCACACCTCACGCCCTCTGGCGGCCCCGCACCAGGGATGCACCGCCCGCTCATGCGACAGGGCCCCCTGCTGTTTGACCCAGCGCCCGAGGAAGTCGGCAACGGTGACGACGTCGACGAGCAGGCCGCAACGGACATTGCGATTTTGCGCGCGGCGGGAGACACGGGCGACGGCGAGGAGAAGCTTGACGGACCGCGCATCAACATTGTCGCGGTGGCGTGGTCCGGCGGCCGCGTCGACTTTGGCGTCGAGGCCGAGGCGCCAGAACCGCGGTGGATCACGTCGCGCGACCCCGCACCAGCAGACACGTTCCTCCCAATCGTCGAGTCTGTGTTGTCGTCCTTCCCAGCCGACGCCGAGCCCGACGCCGCCGAGACCCACTCGCCGCACATCGTCTTTGACCCGATACACTCCGACGTCGTGTATGTCGTGCACGCGTTTGGCGTCGACGCCGTGTCGGTCGCGCCGTGGGTGTCGCGCCTGCTAGAGGGCGAGAACGACCTGCCGCCCAGCGACGTTGCATGCATGGTCGAGGCGAGGTAAGTCGACACAAAGGTTAGTGCTCACCCCAGCCCGTCAAAGCCCATAGTTGGCGTCGCGACGTTCTGCAACATTACGCTCGGGTACGGCCTGCTGGCGCTCGCAGCCAGCGGGCAGCTCGCAACGGTCGAGATGGACTTTCGGGTACAGGACCGGGACGCTGTGGCGCCATTGTCGGCTCCGGCGTCGCCCAAACCAGACGCTAGGGACGACGCAGACGAGCAGTCTTTGCTGTGCAAGCCCTTCGATGCCGCCAGGCTTATCTCTGGCGTGCAAAAGACGCCGTGTGACGCGCGCGCGGCGGTCCGCAAGGCTGGCGGGGCGGGCAAGCCTATGGACACGATTGGGTCAGAGCAACTACGTGCACTGGCTGAGGCCGCGTCGCAGGTCCGCGCGCGTGCCGAGGCCGTGCGCTCCGCCTCGGGTACGGTCGAGCGGCGCGCCGACCTGCAAGTGGCAGAGTATGCGCGGCAGCTGCGCGTGCTGCGCGAGGCCAGCGGGGCGGTAAGTGACGTGCGCGCGCGGTCAGAGGGCATGGCTAGGCGCGCCGGGCGCCTGGCAGACGCACAAACGGCACTAGCGGAGCGGCTCGACGGCGCGCTGAGCGCAATGATGGCAGAGTACAGGCCGCAGATTGGCGACGTGGAGCGGCGGTGGTTCGACGAGCTCGAGCGCGTACGCTCTCGGATCCGCGGCGCGTCCCGCCGTCAACCAGGTTTCGCGCACCGCGCACAGGTACTCAAGGAGCAGCTTGGCGTCGTGCGCCCCTTGCTCGAGGACTCGGCGGCGTCGCCGAACGAGTCGGCGGTACAAGTACAGCAACCGGACCAGCCTGGATCGCGCCAACTCCGGCCACTCCAGGCGGCGCTCGAGCTGCGGTCCGACGAACTCGCGAGGCTGTTACGCAAAATGGAGAGTTTAGGCGTCAGGCTGGCGGATGTGGATGATGACGAGGTGGAGTAGTGCGCGCGCTCGCTCGCTTTCGCTCGCTCGCGCGCGCCGCGTCTCTGCCCGACCTACGTGCCACCACCCGCGACGCGAACTGCCGGACCCTACACTACTGTTACAACATGCATGCTAGCCTCTATGCAATATATATCATGTACGCTGCGTCGGGAGGGGTAGGTGGTCGCGCGCGGGCCTTGTGCCGGGCGGGCACTACGCCGCCACCGCCGCGTCCTCGCCCTCGCCCTCGAACGCGTCAGGCGGGACACGGCCCTGCGTGTCGGTCACGGCGCCGCGGAGGATGTACAGGAACGTGTCGCGGCCAGCGGGGGGTGGCGAGGTCTGGTATGCGACTTGGGTTAGCGCGGGCCAGAGCCGTGAGCCGCCGCCGCCCGCTACGCTCACGGCGGGCGGCGAGCGGCGAGCGGCGAGCTATAAGTGGGAGCGGTAAGTGGGAGCGGCGATCGGTGGTGAGCGGCGATGGAGCGTGGAGAGGGCTGAGGAGTGGCATGGAGCGCGTCGGGTCCAGGCTGAGAAGACACGTCAATCCCCGCCGCTGCAGCGCCGACTTTCGACCCGTCGATCAACGGCGCCGTCACGACGTCGGGGGTCGGCGTCGTCCGCGATACCCCAACGGCTGACCCCACTGACGTCGGCTACTGGCCCACACGCCCCGCAGCGCAGCCCCTCCTTCCGCGGCCCTACCCATCGCCCCTCACCCCTCGCTCGCTCGCCGTTGTCCGTCACCCCTCGCCGCGGACTCACCAGGCGTCTTGCACCGATTACACACGAACATCTGCCGCACCTCGTACCGCCTCCCGGCCGCAGGGGCGGCAGGCGCCGCCGCGCGCTCGAGCACGACACGCTCGCCCGTACCCGCGACCAGCTTGAATTTGCGCACGGGGGCAGAGGATGATCCCCGCGTTCGGAGGATCGAGGCGCCGTCGGATCTGGTGTTAGCCGTGTGTGTGCGCGCGTGCGTGCGTCGTGAGCGCGGCTCCAGGTGTCGTGCACGGCTAGGGCGCTTGACCTATGCCCGACACGGCCGGTCGGTGACGGCCCGGCGTATCACAACTTGCTCGCCCCGCCCTCGCCCTCGCTCTCCTGATTGCTCTACCGCTTGCTCGCCCCGCGCTCGACCCGTGAGCACGCTCGCGCGCGCTCACGCCCGCGCTCCGCGCTCGCTCGTTGCGCGACTCACCTCCTCCTCGCCAGCCTGTCGAGTTTGCCCTGTACGACGAGGACAAAGTCGCCGCAGAGACAGTAGTATGACCTGAGGACGGCGCGGGCCGTCAGCGTCGCGGGCGTCTGGTCTGACGACGATACCGTCGCGTGCGTGTAGATCTCGGGCATGGGCTATGGATTTGAGGGAGTTGGTAGGTGGTCGATTGGGTTGTTATTGTCGTCTTCGCTGATCGTCACTGACCGTCGCGCGATCGGGACATTTGATCCCGCTTGTGGCACAATGCAGATGCAGATACAGATACGGTATGAAATAAGGGTATGGCTATGATGCAGGTCTACGCTTGCCCCGTGGCTCTTGATACTCGCTGGCGATACTTTGCTAGGCGTAGGCGTGAGCGGAGGGAGAGCGGGAACGAGGGCTGGGGGAGTGTGGTATGGCGTTTGGTCGTGGCGGGTGGCGACGATGTCGGCGGTGACTGCAGGCCGGGGTGTACGCGTGGGCGTTTTGCCGGCCTCTCATGCCTCTCAAAGAGGAAACACTGGGGCGAGCTCGGCGGGGGGGATGGCGGCGCGTCGCCGCACGCCGCGGCGAGTCTTCTTGCCGAGACTAGTGGCCGGCGACCCGCCAACGGCGAGGCGGGAAGCGGTGCGTGTACTGGCGTCGGGGGCGACTGCTTGAGTACCATGGGCGCGGACGCGCGCCGCGTCGGGGTCGACGGAGGACGTTTCTTCGGCGTCGGCGATGTATCTGGTATATCGACGACGGCGGTGCTACGTGATCGCCACAGGGCGCGGACCGAGTCGTCCTCTGGCGACGAGGGGGGCTGAGTCGCCGGGTGGTACCCGAGCGTGCGATGTGCCACTTCAATTAAAGCCTGCGCGTTGAGGGCTGTTGTCAGCTGGCATCGACACACGTAGCTCACCATGCGTCCATGGCCGCTCGGCCTTGTCAAAAATCTTTACCATGCGTGGCCACCGTAACTCGTACAGCTGGTGTCAGTTGAGGCAGTCGACGCAACAACTCACTCGCGACGTCGGAAGGCGCTGAAAACCCGCGCCCATCACTTCGGCGCATAAAGGCTGCTCGAGCAGGACCGACGGCGGTGGCATACCCTTTGGCATGCTATACAGCCACGACAGGCCGACGAGGCGCTGAGCGGGTCAATAGGCCGCGACTTCTGTACCCACCCTCTTCCACGGGTCGTCCTTGTCGAACGGCTTGGTGCGCCACCGCCGCAGCCGGAGGTTCTCGTTGTACAGCTCAAGCTGGTCACGGCTGAGGCCGTAGGATACGCGGAAGAGAACCTCAAAGTGCGGTACGTGGCCGCGGGAAAAGATTGCGTCGCGGTTGGAGAGTGTGCCAATGTAAAAGGTCGTAAAGACCGACGTGTCGACTGAGTTGAGCGCCGCCCAACCACATTATGCTCACCACGTAACTCGCGCGCGCGGTCAATGTCCCACCCTGCACCAAGAACGACGAGGTCGACGCAGTCGCCCAAATCGGGGATGTAGTCTTTCTGCCGTCAGTTATGACAAACAGCACCACAACTGACCTTCAACTTTACCCACTGCAGGCGGGTGTCGTTGTATACCGACTCCTCGGCTTTGAGCACAAGTCCCTCTGAGCAGGTAAGGGGAGTAACGGGCACATTTACCTACCCTCCTTCCACTTTACGGAGCGGTCAAAGGCCGTCTGAAGAACGCCTTCGGCATGGTCGAGGCCATGGGCTAAGGTTATCGCAGTTCGACTCGCAACCAAGGACTGCTGTCAGCTGATGCGTGTTATTGTGAGCTCACAAAACCCTCTATCGGCCTGACGACATCCTCAAGGATCTTCCTCCGCTGCCCGTAACAAGTCCCCAGCAGGCTCTTGCCGTTGAGGTAGACTATGTCGAAGGATGCCAGGCAAAGGTGCCGGGAGCCGGCTCGAGGAGACATGTTCTCACAGCTGTTTAGGTCACTTACGACGACTTCCTGACCTACTCGTCAACAGTAACGCCCGCGCTCTGTAACCACCAGAACTCCTCGATGCCCGGTCCGCGACCACCTTCCCTTCTGTCCTCGTTGTAGGGGACAACTTCTGCCTCGAGGATGACGCTGGAGATGGTTGTGGCGGGCGCTGTTACGGGTAGTCGACGGCGTAATGACGGGTGGACGTCGTAATCGGCAGGAATGGGTACCCCGAGCGCCGCTAAGATGATACTGACGTGAGTTACTAGGTGGGGCTCTGGGCAACTCACGAATGGGAATTACGCCGCTCAAGCGTGCTACGGCGCTTCGACTTGCTGAACACAGTGATAATCGGGGTGCCACGCGCGACCTCGACATGGATCTGCATCCTGGCGTCAGCTTGAAGCGATCTTCTGTCAGCTTACCGATACCCGTCATACTTTGTCTCTGCCCAGACGGCGGTACACTCCCTCTCCTGCCGCGTAAACGCGCGCAGGGCGTCACGGACCGAACGTCCCTTAAGGCACTTGGGTATCTGGCATAAGCTTCCTCCGAACGTGTACCCACCTGGACGTTGACGCCGAGTACCGGTCCAGGGGCAATAGGCACCACTGCGTCTCCAGCGCCAGCAATCGCCTCGGCTGCACGGGCACACCAATCAACACACCCTTTGCCGTCGCGGTACAACCGCGCCATGACCGGGTCCCAGCACCACATGGCCATGTGGAGACCTAGCTGCGCGGGCGCTTGTGTGATCTTGACGCGGAGAAGGGCGGTGGGGTGGCGCACTTCCATAGGCGGGAGAGGGCAGAGGAGCGGGCGGAGGTCGCGCAGGATGACCTGTACAAGCACGGCCATTGCCCATGGCGACAGGCCGGCGTCACGAAACAGGCGCGTGAGCACGACTTCTGGCGCAGGCGGGGCGGTGGGCATCTGCGAGAGCTGGGAGAAGGGCGACGGTGCGGCGAGGGCATCAAGCAGGTCGTCGACCTCGCTCAGTGACATCCCAGAGCGCGTATCAGGCAATACCTGTGCAGGTCAGTGGTGAACTTTGGGCTACCTACCCTTTGCCGCATGGCGTGCTGGACTACGTGGCCGAGACATCCCTCGCCGCCTTGGCCATCGTACCGCACGGCATCCCACGTGCGCAGGCCGTCGAGGCCGAGGACACGCTCGAGTTCCGCAGCGAGGCGGGTTTCTTTCAGACCGTAGCGCCGCCTGTTCCCTTCGTGCGGGAACAACAACCGGAACAGGCGTTTGCCCGTGCCCCGAGCGAACGGGCGGGGAAGGTGGTTCAGCCACGACGTGAAGATCTTGTCTGGTGTCATGGGCAGGCGGCGTGCGTCCGCGCCGCGTTTGTGCGAGAGAGGCGGGTGGCCCAGCCGGTATGCCAGCTCGGCAAACCTGGTGTCAGTTGCCGCTCAGAGTGTCGTGGGCCGTGACGCACGATTCGAAGGGGATGTCCATCGCGGACGACACCGCTGCCACCAAAGCCAGGTGGGCCTGATTAGAGAGTTGTAGTGTACGATGCAACGTTGTGCTAAGCGAGCGACATTGTTAGGTCTTTTCACAGAGGTGAGTGGGTTAGAAGTTGGACAATGGGTAATGGAGAGAGGTAAGAATGACAACGCAGAGACATTGTTTGCAGGAGAGGTGGATGGCCTCTCTTCCTTCCTAGCTTCCTCGTCCCTTCCTTCTTTCACCACCCCACGCGTTCAGCGCGTACTTTCACGCCGACAATGACGTCGTGCATACGCCCTTCCCCCGTCTCTCATTCTGCATGCATGCACGCGCGCATGCCGTTATGCGAAGCGACGGCAGCCGCCGTTTTGGAGGACATTGCGCGCAGGGATGTCGCGGTTGAGTCAACCGTTCAGGCACGCCCGAACCAAACAAAAGTGGCGCTCGGAAGGTGGGTGCCAGCTATCTCGGCCCCGAGAGATAACAAGAGCGAGCTTGCCCTTGCTTGCGCTACCCCCGGAAATGCTGATGGTCGCAAAGTTGATCGGAGCGGAGCAGGACGAGGAGAACACCGGATATGGCAATCACGGACGAGTAAACACCATTTCCAGACGGTCTTGTCGCATGTCCGTGAACGGACTTGAGTCGGGTTTAACTTTCATTCTCCGCCATTCCGAGGCGGACTTGCGAGACCACACCACCCCACTCCGCTTCGCTCCGCTGTGTGCAAGTACAGTCTGCATGATGTATGTGTCTATCTACGCCGCTCCGCGAGCAGCTCCTACTGGTTCTCTGGGAACGTCTCACCGCGCGACTCGAAAACGGTACCCTCGGGCGCGTCCTTGTTACCGGGACCGAAGAGGTCCTTGAAGCCAAAGTCGGTGCCCCAAGGGGGGCAGACGAAACGGGTCTGCTTTCCGCTAGCGGCGAGGCCGTTGATAGTCTTCATGTCGTCGTCGTCGAGCTTGATGACCTTGAGGTTGTCGTCGATGCGCTTGGGCGTGACCGACTTGGGGAGGACAGCGACGCCGCGGTTGACCTGGTACGAGATGAGGACGGTCGCGACGGACACGCCGTGCTTGTCTGCAATCTTCTTGATCTCGGGGTCCTCGTGCAGCGGCGAGCCGGCCGAGCCGAGGGGCGAGTACGCCTCGAGCAGGATCCCCTTCTTGTCGCAGTACGCCTTGAGCTCAAGCTGGGGGTTGTAAGGGTGCAGCTCAACCTGGTTGACGGCGGGGACGACCTTCCACGACTTGGACAGGCGCTCGAGGTAGAGCTCGGAAAAGTTGGACACGCCAATAGCCTTGACCTTGCCCTTGGCGAGCAGCGCCTCCATCTGCTTCCACGTCTCGCCCTGGTCCCACTTGCGGTCAATGTTGCGCGACCCGTCCGGCTTGGTAGGGAACAGCTTGCTCGTCCCGTTCTCGACGGTGCGGACAGGCCAGTGGATAAGGTACAGGTCGAGGTAGTCGGTGCCGAGCGACTTGAGCGTCAGGTCGAGGCACTCCTCGACGCGGTCGTGGTACGTGCACCACACCTTGGACGTGAGGAACAGCTGCTCGCGGGGGACGCCGGACGCCTTGATGCCAGCGCCGACCTCGTCCTCGTTCTGGTAGCACAGCGCGCCGTCAATCGAGCGGTAGCCTGCCTTGATGGCGTGCTCGACACTAGGGTTAGCCGAAGAACGTCCCAGCTTCATCGCCGCAACTTACGCCTTCTCGACCTCTCCGGGCTTGGACTGCCATGTTCCAAGACCGACGGCGGGGATCTTGGCGCCAGTGTTGAGCGTGAACTCGGTGGGGACAGACATCGTGAGTGTGAGTGTGGAAGTGAGTGAGGTGGTAGGGGGAGATATGGCAGAAGAGAAGTGAGCTCTGGTGTCCGGCTGATGTACTTTTCTGCTTGGGCTGTTCCACGACAGCAGTAGTGACCTCACGTTGGCCATCTGTCTGTCCATCGCCCGCCAGTGGTTGGCCGGTCCGCCGGACCGGGCTCCGGCGGGCCGGTTTGCCGGCACGGAGCAATTCATCCCGTTCGCGGGGATGGCAGGTGTAGCGGATCTGATACGCCAAGGCGGCAAGTGTTACCTAAGCTCGGGTTTATGCTGTCGCCGCGCTGTCTAGCCGCTGGGACGGCGTTGGGGATGCCCTGTGGATGTTACTGGGATGTAGCCGTGGTCAGTCAGCATTGCGCGGTGTCAAAGGCGGGCGGCGTTGGCGGGTGTGTCGTGTCGGAGTCTTGCTTCACTATGGTAGCTTGTAGCTTCTGCCCCACTCCCTTGAGCGGAACCAAACTCCATCTCACCACCTCGATGCGTCCTAACTCTTGCTCACGACGGCCAATATCTTTGCCGATTTCTTTGCCATTTCATCCACCACTGTCGACCTCGTCGGCAACAACAAAGTCGGCCTCCACCACACATCAACGTCAATGAGTAGCGAGGGGTACGCCGCGCACGAGCACGCCGACGCGTTGCCGGGGCAGATGGACATTTCGAGCGAGCTAGCGAACCAGGCTGCCGCAGCCGAGGCGGTCGCGGCGGCTGTGGCCGCACAGGCGATGGACAACGGGGGTGGTGGGGACGACGGGAGCGGCGGGTCAGCGACGCCGGGAGGACAACATCCTGGAGCTGGGGGCACGGCCGCACACCACGCTGCAGCGGACTTGCCACAGCCTGGTCAAGGACCGCCCCCGCCGCCAGCGTACCAGCGCTCGCGCCCCACGAGCGGCGCGTCGGCGTCGCCCCTCCCGTTCCAGTTTGGCCCGCCGCACCGGCAAGCTCCCGACTCCCCGCTCAGTAACTCGCAGCAGCTCATGGTCCTGCGCGAGTTTTACGCGCGGAACCCTAACCCGAGCAAGAAGGAGTACGAGATGCTGGCGGAACGTACGGGTCGCCCATGGAACAAGATCCGCGAGTACTTTAGGCAGCGGAGGAACAAGTTGCGTGGTCTCGGCGACTTTGAGGCCATGGACGAGCCAGGGCGGGCGACGAGTTGGTACGCCCCTGGGCTGAAGTGGCAGCTAACATCAGGTTGCAGGTCACGTACCGCCCCGGCCCGGCGACGGCGTCCGTGTCCCAGCTCAGCCTGTACAACGCGTACAAGACGCGTTTCGACCCGTACGCGACGACGATGCCGCTCCTCGGCGGACAGGAACTCATTCAGCTTGCGTGCTCGACATTTCCGGGGTGCGAGATGGCGCGCGATGAAGGCGACTACGTCCT
The DNA here is from genome assembly GCA_002335565.1 of Cutaneotrichosporon arboriforme. NCBI lineage: Eukaryota > Fungi > Basidiomycota > Tremellomycetes > Trichosporonales > Trichosporonaceae > Cutaneotrichosporon > Cutaneotrichosporon arboriforme. The sequence goes on along the minus strand of BEDW01000003.1, from coordinate 1,354,935 downwards.
CCGCGGGTTGCGCGACAAGGACGGCGTCGCCGAGGCGGAATGGGACCGGAGCGTGGATGCGCTCGTCGAGCCATTGCGCGGCGCTACCTGGTACGTACTCTATTCACGACCGTGCTGAATCTAGGCTCCTGAGCAACTTTCAGCACCAGGCGGACGCGGCCGCGGGGCCGTCGCTGTCCCAGACCGAGCTGTACACGGCGTACGCGACGAGGTTCTCGTCGCTGCTACCCGAGGGCGAGGGGAGCGGGGACGTTGCAAACGGCGCGGGGGGAGAGAACACCGCGCAGTCGGCAGCACACGCGCCCCCAGACGACGCAGAGCTCAAGGACTTTGAAGCCAACATGGGCGACGACATGACCGCCGACGACATCAACTCGTTCCTCCCGCCAGCTCCCGAGGGCAGCGAGGCGGACGGTGCAGGAGGTGCGAGCACGGCGGGCGGGGGTGCAGCCGGCGTCGCGGAAACGCCAGCACGGCCAGCACGCCTGCTCAACCCCGTCGAACTTATAGCCCTTGCGCGGATGACGTTCCCAAAATGCGAGCCGGCTGTCGACGACGACGGGCGGTTCGTGATACGCGGAATTGAGCGGCGCGAGGCAGTCGAGCGCGGTCGCAGCGTCAAGCCGCAGGACATGTTCCCTTTCGCCCTGGCGAATGGTAAGTCCTTCTATGAAGATGTTGCTAAGTCTAGCGCCCGCGCCGTCCGACTCGGCCCACCCATTCACGTCCCTGCTCAAACGCAAACTCGCCCTGCTCAGCGCTGACGCCGACGAGCCACCAGCGAAGCGGCGCGAGGGCAGCGCACCGACGGTAGGAAGTCCCCACGTCGCGACGGGTATCGGCGTCAACATTGGCGCTGCTGCTGCGGCGGCCGCCGCTGCGATGCACTCTGAGCAACCGGACGACCTGCCAGAGGAAGACAGGGAGCTGCTCGAGGGCCTGAAGCGGTTCCGGCACTCCAAGCTGGGCCGCGAGGTACGCGACGTGTGCGTGCAGCAATAGCAACCTAGACTAGATTGTACATATCTACTGTAATAAGCAAAGGCGCTGTACCCTGCCTGGCGCAGACTATCGGCGCGGACCGTACCCGCTACTCTGGACGTGGTCGTAGTTGGCTACGCGACCGCCGGCCGCGCTGCCGGGACGCGCGTTGCGCGTGGGTATCCCGCTCGCGCGGGACGGGATGCCGGTACCTCGAGCGCGCCCGCGCGTGCTCGTCGCGCCCCAGCCACGCCCGCGACCACCACCGCGTCCACTCGCCGCCGCAGCCGCCGCAGCACGTTCCCGCTGCCGCTCACGCTCCTCCTCTGCGCGCCGCGCGGCTTCCTCCCGCGCAGCCTCTTCCGCCCGCCGCGCCTCTTCCTCGGCTGCCGCCGCCGCCGCTGCACGTTCTTCCTCGGCCGCGACCGCCGCGGCGTCCTGCCATCAGTCAAAGTTCACCCCACTTGACTCGGCCTCGTTCGCGCGCTGCGTGCAACTCACATCATGTACCCCCGTCCACGCGCGGTTCATCACCAGCTGGCGGGTATGGTGTGCCTGGCTGACGAGCGAGATGTAGTCGTCGAGCAGGGCGCGGCTCTCGCGGACTTTACCTTCGAGGCGCTAGAGTCAGTCAGTGCTGTCGCTTGTACCGCCCGCAGTGCCGACATACCTCGTTGTGCCCCTTGGCCGCTTCGACTGCGCCCAAAAACGCGTCCATCACGCCGTTTATCCGCCGCAGCTCGGCGAGCGACGCGCGGAGCGTGTCGTTTCGGGACGTGGGCGGCGCCGCGGCGTCGTCAGCGCGAGAGGCGTCGCCGTCCTCGTCGCCGTCGTTGTTGTCTGCGGGTTGGTCTGTGCATCGGCGCGCTCCGTCATCATCCCTCGACCTAGATGCGGACGTGGACGCAGCGCGGTGACCAGCGCCGCCGCCGGCACCTACCACGCCTAGGCGCGCCCGATCGCCCGCGCGGTCGCGGTCGCGGTCGCGGTCGCGGTCGCGGTCGCGGTCGCGGTCGGCCCTCCGTGCGCCAGGGGTAGGCGACGCAAGGCGCGAGCTCTCCTCGCTCGTATCTCTCCCCTCGGACGCGTACGAGCCGTGTGCTGGTCGTGATGGCCCCGCTGCTGTGGATGTGCGCGCGTCCCCGGCGCGAGACGCCGCATCCTTGGCTTGGAGTGGTGCACCAAACGACCCCGTGTCGTAGCTGTCGTCCAGCACTGACAGGTCTGCCAGCTGCACACTACCGTCGTCCTCGAGCCGGTCGTACTTTAAAAACGGCGAGTCCATTTCGCCAAGTGGTGTGTGTGCGATGCCTGGCGTTGATGGTGTGGATGGCGATTGAGTTTGATCGGTGGTTTGTTGACACCTTGTGGTCTGGTGGCGGTTTGTTGTTTTCCACCCTGCCGCCCCACTCTGTTTCTTCCAGCCAACACCCTTCAGCACACCACCACACGTCCACCCCATACAACCAGAACTCCTTCCCACCACGCTGCTTCACAGTACATGCATACAACGGCACTGCCCATGCACTGCCACATTACTATCAGGGCTACACTGGTCTTTGGACGCCTCGAGAGTCGACGGAGAGAGGGGTTTTCACGCTGGGTATCACAAGAACTCGTGTCGGAGCTTTCGTTAGAGCTTGCGCCATGCGATCACAGCCCAGAGACCCCAGACGCAGCCGACGAAGCCGAGGCTGGTGATGAACGAGACGCGGCCGCGGGCCTTCTCGGCGTCGTCGCGCGCGAGGCCGCTCTGTGGGCCGTCCTCAAACAGCTTTGTCACCGCGCGGCGGAGCGCAGCCTGCTGCCGCGGTCCGTCGCCAATATGCTCTTCTTCGTCCTCGTGCCGCTCGCCGTCGTCGCTTCCGGTCTCGTCGTCGTCGTCGCTCGCGTCCGCGTCGCTCTCGTCCATCGGAAGCTGCTCGTACTCGCTCGGCAGTTCGATGTGCGCTGCGGCGAGGCGCCGCTCGTGCTCGAGATACCAGAGCCACAGGGCTAACGCGAGCTGGATCACGTTGACGACTGCGTATATGATAAGGAGTCCCTCAGCCGCGCCCGCCTCGCCCTTGCGCTCCTTGGCGTAGTCGAGCCAGACGCCAGCGAGAGTCTGCGAGGCTGTCGACGCGGCCGTCTCGAGCGCCTTATGCAGACCAAGGCCAAGCGGCACAAGGCCCACGGGGATCATGCGCGCAATCATGACGACGAGCAGGAGCGTCGACGCCCCGTGACCCAACGCCCACGAGATGAGACCTGGCCAAGGGGTGCGCGTCAAGCCCACGGGCAGCGCTAGGTATACGTAGCAGAAGAGCGTGAGGATCGACGTCGTGATGAATAGCTGGAATGTCGTCCGTGGTGTGTCGGGTCCAACACGGTCAGTGATGTACCCGACGATCGGATACAGCAGAATGGCTCCAGCGAGAAGCACCGACGCGTTCATCGAAGCTTGCGCCGCCGACAGGTTGAACCGCACCTCGACAATCTGGGGTTAGGCCACACTTCAAAATTGACTCACGTTGGCCGACAGGTGCAGGAACGGCTGCCAGATGGCGCCGCAGAAGATGTTGAGCAGAATGTAGAGCCAGAAGACATCGCCGAGTCTAGACACACCCTCCCACTTGACTATGCGCTTGGGCGAGACCTCGTGCGTGTCGCGCGTCTGCGCCTCGCCGCAGCGGAATCCGAGGCGGAGAATGTTTGCACTGAACGAAATCAGACAGAGTATGAGGCCGACAGTGAAGGGCGCAGTGTCGCCAAACGCCTGAGCCAAGGGCAACGAAACAAAGCTCGCAACAAAGCTCGACGTCTTGCCGCTCACGAGACCAAGCGCAAGGGAGAGACCCAAGTGACCGCCTGGCGACAGACGCGCGAGAAGCGTCTCCTGTACAACCATGAGGGGCGTCGAACCCAGTCCAAAGAGGAAGTAACCAAACGCCATCATGGCGATGGTTCCACTCGCCACACCGGTGTACAGGATGATCGCGCCAAGGGTGATGAAGGACGTGGTCACGAGCGACGACGCGGCGGTGCCGTAGCGGGCAACGAGTATACCAGCCACAAGAGGAGTCCATGTAGAGTTGAGGCTGCTGTCAGCGGTTATCCCCTGAGGGCGCTCACTTTAGAGCCGAAATCATGAGGGAAAACTGCGCGTTGGTCGATCCCAACTCGCGGTGGAGCTTGGACTTGATGGGGCCCGAGACATACATGAGGCTTGGGGTCAGCATGGGCAGATGCATGCACGTGGGGCGCCGTTGTGGTTTCGGCCGACTCACAAATGGCTTCCGACAGACAACGTGCAGACGGCCATGAGGGCGAGGGCGCGCGACCTGTCCATTTTGCCGCCCTTGTCGTCGCCGCCGAGCGCCGCGACCGAGCGCGAGCGCAGGAGACTGGCATTGCTGAGTCTACGGCGCACGTCGGTGTGCTGGCGCGGCGACAGCGAGCGAGGGTCGAGCCGGCGAGGCCAACTAGGGCTGTTGGCACCGTTAGGGCGGAGGAGAGGTGAGCTCGTGCGCGGGGTCACGCTCGCGGCCCGAGGTGTCTCGGGCCCGCCCCTTAGGCCGGGCGTGTAGGACGGTGTCGGCTGCTGCATATACCGCACACGCTCTTCGGCGCGTGGGGGACATGTGGATGGGGCAGAGGCGGCGATGATGCTAGTGTCTGTTGGGGATGTGCTGGGTAACTGCGCCGAGGTGCGGATGGGGGTGCTGCTCTCGTTGCCGAGCAGGTCGGACGACTCGTCCACGCTGCCCGGTTTCGTACCGTGGACCCAGTCGCGCAGCGGCGACGGCATGGCGGCGACGGTGGGTTTGGTGTTGGCGTGAAGAAGAGTGTGTTGCAGAAGCAGCAAAGTGGAGTCGACCGCGTTTCAAACTCCTGAACCTCGTGGGTGGAGGCGGAAAGGAATCCGCCGGTTCGGGTGTGTCCGGTGGTATGCCAAGGTGCAACTTGCCACTACGAGATGGCTCTGGCGCGCGTCAAAGGAACAACGTCGTTGAGGCGAATTGTGGCGGTAACGAAATACGATGTGGTGATGTCTGCGGCCGTCGTTGCAGCAAAGTCACGCCGCTAAACTGGCAGGTAACAGTTGGCACGGAGTGTCACGCACGAGCCACACAGAGTACGGTCGCGACGATGGAGTCGACTTCAGGCGTAAAAGGCGGAAGGCTAGGCGTTCAATGATGTTTGCGGTTGTCTTTATGTCGTTCTTGGGGATAGTGGTGGTGTGTAGTTGAGTGTGAACAGTTGTGGCCACCCACATGATAACTTTCGCGTTCGTCCGGAGTAACAACCATGCAGCGTGTGGCATACGCTATCTGATAAAAAGCGGAAAGAATGTCAGCCTCACCCGAGCACTAATTGGTTCCGGAGTAAATAAGTCATCAAGGAAACGCCTAACCCCCATCCTAATCAGCAATTGACACTTCGGCCGAAGCGTCCGAACTGAGCCTGACACTACGTGTCCACGCAGAATGGGTTTCAGATGACGCCAGGCGTTGCGCGCATTGTCATGGGCTCGTGTTGCACGACGAGCTGCAGCGAGGTGTTGATTGCCGAGGCGCCCCGCGTGCCCACTGTGGTCTCTACGGGGGCACCACATGCTTTTCTCAAGTGTTTATTTTGCTTGGAAACGCCGGAGCGGAAGGGCACGTTTATGAAGGCTGCACTTGGCCATCGACGCGGAGGATCGACTCGCTCAAAAGACGCCTGCCCGTCATGGTCAAACGTCTCTGCTTGTAAAATTGGGGACCCCGGATGGCCACGTTTTGTGTAGATGTAGCTGACGGTGTAGAGGACCTTCAGGCGTTTCTCGGCATTGATGGTGAGTGGGCCGAATATGTCTGTGGCAGCAATATCTGACGTGTGTACTGAAGAGGTACATCATCTCTCTATGGACGACACGGCCGCCAAGCAACACAGATCATGACAGAGGCGTCGATATCACTGCCTCTAGCCTGAGAGCAGAGACACGTATAATCAAGGCTTGGCGGCGACTTATCCCAGGCTGGCAGAGCGGTACACCAATACAGTCTAAGTTTGTCGCCGAGGCACCGCCTCGGCCGCAGGCATGCCATGGCCGCTTGGCATGTCGGAGCCGGCGACGGAAGTGAGGCTAGCAGACGGCGTGTGCCTGGGACCAGCGGAACACTGCCACGGTTGTCGATGGCCGCTGCGCTGCGCAGCCCGCCACGGCCAGCGACCGACGTATCCTTTGTTGGTGCGACCTGCCACGTCGGCGACTTCCACACGGCCTGACTAATCGCGCCCGCCGGTACGATTCCTGCCCTCTACAAGGCGTATGTACCGGCGAGTGGTTCATCTGACGCCCTGATTCCAGAACACGACTAGGCAAATGTACCTCGGCGCTCGCTGACAACAACGACGAAGATGAAAATATTATCAATTTCCGTGAGCGGCGATTGCTCGGAAACGAACGGAAGCGACTTGCGTTGTCGGACGCAGCCGAGCGCGCTTGTGGCTGCTGGCGACGACCGTCCCGGTCACTCAGCTACCGATGGAATGGGTGTACCGAGCTACGCAGCCGACGCCACGGAGACTGGGTCAAGAGCTCCGTCGCCCCGGCTGTCGTGGTACGAGCTACCGGGCCGACGGGCGTCGCCATCACGGCACTGGTCAGTACAACGCCCGTAACTGCCACTAGTTTGGCTGGTCCCAAATAGAACCAGGCTACGGAATCCAACTACTTGCTACGTGCCGGCGGCCGCTATGTGTCAGAATGCGGAGGCCCACGATGTTTCCTAGAGTCTGGCCCATGGCCCAGGCTGCTTGCAGCAACATGGCAATAGGAGTAGCCAACAACGCGTCGCTCGCGTTTGCTTTTTCGTGTGACTGACCTATGTATGGCCTAGACGCCCTATTTTAAGACGTCTGCCAGCGACTAATGTTTAGGGGCCTTAGACGGGGTGCTGCGTGTTGGCCGCTTGGCCGCCGGAATCCAACCCCACCCCAGGCATGCAAGACACAATGGCGCAGCTGACTAAAGCCGCCACTGTCAAACTCTGCGTATGTAGCCAGCTCGCTTCTTTGCAGATCTCCGCCTCCTCCGCCACCGAGGAAGCCCACAACATGCGCAGTCGACAGGACCCACAGTCTCGGCAGTGCCCGTCGGGAATCCCGTTCCGGGGGTGTCATGGACTCGGTGACACCTGACAAAATGACCAAAACTGCATTCTGCCAGCTGCCAGCCAGTAGTGGCATTGATGCAAACAAATCACCCCAAAAGGGTTTAGAAAGTGGTCAAGTGACCTGCGGGTTGCTGTGCGCGACACGCCGTGGGGGAGTTGTTCTGCCGCGAGTGATGCGTTCCATGTCTTGTCACCGTGTCATGCCTCCGCTGGTTGTGGTTAATTTTATTCTTGGCTCGGAATATTTTACGTCACTGGCCGTTGATGGAGCGCGGAACGAGAGGGAGGGAGGGAAGAAGGGGAGAGGGAAGGAAATGACCGGGGGCCGAGGGCCGAGGCCACATCTCCCTTCATTGTGTTTTGACCGAGGGCTATGCTCTATCCGCCGAGCCCCAATTTATTACTAGCCTGTTATTTACCACACCTAATCTCAGGGTAAGTGTACCTACATGTGTCCCTGATCAACTGGCGTCATCGGCCAAGCTCGTCCGCCACCATAGGAAAGTGGTAATGCCCCACTCCGCCTCCTTTTGAATCTCGGCGCTGAGGTGCCTCTGCCCTTGTCCCTTGCTGCGTCCAAGCGCCCACTCTCGGGCGCCGCAGCATGCCTCAATCTCTCCATTATCATTGATGTACATCATCGACATCTGACAAGTCCCGTTCACCGGCCCCCATGACGATGCATCATGCACACGGCACCACACGGGCGGCGTCACCACACGGCCATGATCAGCTCCGCTCGGGGTGGGTTTTTGTGACCGTCGGCATGAACAAGCAGAAGAACAAGGGCGGAGGGCGGATCTCCAGCCCGTGCCCGAGCTAGTCATAGCCAAGCCGAGTTTAACAGTGACGAATGAATAAGGATGAACTCCCTTGCTTGGGTGGTTTTGGCGGCGGCGCGGCGCGACTCGAGACGTAACTACTGCTACTACTAGGCGAGGGACGGACAGCCCAGCCGGGCCGGCAAAGAGGGGATGGCAGGACACGACGTCAGCATTACCACCTCTCGGCCACCTTTCGGCCATCTCCTTGACGGATGATGTATGTGTTGCTCGCGGGTATCCACACACTCGTCAAGCAACGCCGCTTGACGTCGATGCAATTTTGTCTTTTGTACAGTTGTCATTGCCTCTTCAACGTACACAACAGAGCTTGGCCACTACTATAATCCAAGACTACCTACCGTTCACTGCGGCTCGTGCATTTCCCGATTTCCAGCGTTCGTGCCGAGCGAGAGGATTAATTTGTTTGGCGGTGGCGTTCCAGTTGCCGCATTTCTTGGGTTGAAACGCCCTAAAGCCGGGACCACGGACAACCAGCAACACCAGTCGTCCCACCCAAGCCAGCCAGCCAGCCACCACAGACACCACCACCCCCTTTTTCCTTTGAGCCGCGCCCTCCCGTCAAGGAGCATTTCCAAGCAGCCGCACCACCACTTCTTTCGTTAACAGCAACGACGGACAGACAGAGATCAGTACAACACATCAACTACTGTTGTGATTGCCCTCTCTGCCAGCTTGCTTGCTTGAACCAAGATTTGCATCGCATTTAAACTCTGGCCATCAATCAGACCACCGTGGGTCCAACCCGACATCCCCGATCCACCCGCATTTTCGGACGATCGCGAACGGCGACTGTGTCGTACGACCGCGCGCGACGAGGTAAACCCCACCACCACACACACACACGCTGTCGCTGTCGGCCCATCAATCCTGTTTTTGCATGGTACGACACTGGCCGTAACAAGTAACAGGTAAGCATTCATTCTCAGACTCTCTGTCTCTCTCTCCCTCGCTCTCCACCCGAGACGCGTCCCTCCCCCTCCACTTGTCGACAGTTGTTTGTGTGCGCGGCAAGTTTGTCTCCTCCCTCGTTTCACCCCCTTTTTGCTCTCCCCGCTGTGGTCTGGTCTGGTCTATTCAGATCAACTACTTATCGTAAGACATACGCAAACCTTTGTTTGGTTTGAGGTGTCACGCGACGGGGGAGCGTGGCGGGCAACAGCTTCTGTATCTGGGCTCGGCCTCGGTCGTCTCTGAGCTCTCTGGGCATTTCGCTCCCGAACGCGGGACCGTCCGCCTTGGGACCTAACAAGAGGCTCGGACGATACGCCTAGACGCCGCACACCACCACTCCATACATACATACACGCGCGCCGCAGCACACCGCAATCCATCCACCCCACCACACCACTGCAGTGTTCATATCAGGCTCACACCGCCCTGCAGCAGCTACAACATCCGCCCGCCGTTCAAGCAGCCCGCGGCACTCCCCATCTCCTTGTTGCGTTGCGACAACATCCCAGTCGAGGTCAACACTTTCCTCGAGCGCGACCCCCCCCTCCTCTCTCTCACACCGCACACACTCTCATTCCTCCACATTTCCCGGACACGCGCACCCAGTCTTCGCACCATCTTTTGGAATCTCAGAGACGCGCGCAAGTCACGCCCTAGACGACATCTTTGGAACCGCGCTACACGCGCGTCGCCACCACACTCTACCTGCGGCCTGCGGTAACTGCGCGCGCGCGACTGTGGATTTACCATCCACCTACACCCGCGCGTTACAGTAGTACGAGCCCGAGGACAAGACTTCTAGGGCCCTCGAGCCCCGAGCGCTGGTCGCGACAAGTTCCCCTTCAACCCCGTCAAATGGCCGCCTGGCACGAGCAAACTCTTGCACCATGCCCACGTCCTTCCTCTCGGCCATTCCTGGCCTATCCAACATCCCAAACCCCCTCAACATCTTCAACGGCCCCGACGACGACACCCAGGACGAGCAGCAGCGCAACAACAACGCGCACTCGCCACAACAGTCCAGCACGTCGAACGGAGGCGGCAGCAACATTCTCTCCATCAACACGGGTCTGCCGGGCCCATCCCGTCTGTCGTCGATCCTCACGCGCAGCGTCGAGGTCATGACGGGTAGCCCCAGCCGAATGACCCCCGCGTCCGCAGCACCCGAGTCGTCCGACCCATCTGGACCCACCCGCACCTCGTGTCCTCGCACCGACACGGACGGGAGTGGGTCCTCGGCCAGTTCGACGCATCAATCTCCCCGCAAGTCGAGTGGCGGCAACGTCGTCATCGCCGACCCTGGTGTCGATTCGGACGGCCCACGAACACACCCTTCCTCCACATCTCGGCGGAGAGGCATGAGCACAGCGAGCAAGAGCTCGGGAGGTACAATTCCAGGCGAGACGCGGCGAAGCCGGCGACGTATCGAGGTGAGTTCTTCTATACGTGGCAGTTTCGGTGCTAACCTTCCAGACGTTTGTCCTCGTCAAACCCCCTCCAACGTCGGCCAAGAACCCACTAAACCTCCAGGTCCAGCTGGTTGTTCCTGCGCGGTCTGGAAGGCCAAGAGGCAATTCGGATGCGTCCAAGAACGCTCCACCGTCTGTGCAATCTCCTTCGACAGGCGCCGGCGATCTGTCATCGACGCCCTCGACCCCCGCTAGACAGTCGTTCGAGACTCCCGAAACGGTGGAAAAAGTGACGAGCAAGACGTCCGACGGCTCTACGCCCGCATCTACGGGCGGATCAGAATCATCCTCTGCGCCTGGCACCGAGGATGTGTCGCCTGAAGAAGTTCCTCAGGGCACCCAGCTGCGGAGACGATCCTCTACTGGGTCACAGAACTCGAGCAGCGCGACGTCCAACGCCAGCAGCGCGTCGGGCAAGCGTATCATCCCGCTCTACAACCTGGCCGTGCACAACGTTGTCCAGCCCTCGGTTGTCACGGACGCCGGCACCGACAGCAAAGTCGCCAAGTTCCTCAAGCGCACTCTGGACATTGCTGGCGTAGGCCAGCTCGAGCCATCTGAAGTGTGGCTGCCATCACTGCACAGCGGCAGCTCACCACGGCCATCCTTCGAGACTAGCGGTATCCGCGGCGGTCGTCCGGCGTCCATGGTTTCCAACATGTCTCTGCTGTCGCCCGCCGTCAGCCGGGTCGAGGACTCTAAGCGCATGAGCCTTGACACCAAGTCTCCCAAGCTCGAAGCACCTCCCGAGGACGGTGCCAAGAAGTTCTTTGGCAAGCTGTTCAAGAAGAAGAGCACGGCGCACGGAGAGCCCACATCTGAACGCCGCGTGAGCCGCATCGGTGCGCCCAAGTCGGTAGCCACCATGGACACGGCCGCGACGACGCTACAGGTGCCTGGGTCGCCTTCGACCTCGGCCGTCCACTTTAGCGGCGCCGAGTCAGGCCAGGTTGGACACCCGACCTTTGGCCTGTCACCCGCGGTAATCACGCGCGTGTCGTCTGAAGGCAACCTCGACAGCAATGGTGCGATCGTGGGGCTTGCGTCTGAGGCTGCCGGGGCGCCTAGCGCCGAATCCGACCAGATCTCGTTTGCCCGCACCGGCCGACCAGTCGGGTATGCTTGGACAGTCCGTCGCTGGGCCAAGAAGAACAGCGAGGGCTGGGCTGCGCACCTCGTGACAGCTGCGGCTGCTGGCCTCGACCTCGTCGCCGGCACGATCCCAGCGGACGGCTCGGACGACGTCGTGTTCGAGTGGGTCAAGATGCGTCTTCTCCCTGGTTCCGAGGCTTCGGCGGCGGCCATCCGGCGCCACCCGGCCGCCGAGGGCGTCGACCTGCTCGCCAAGCGTGGCCGCAGGCCAACGATCCCCGCGGCCAAGTCGACGCCTACCGGCTCACCGAACGGCAGCCCAGCCGGCTCGCGCACGAGTCTACTCATGAAGCGGAGGCGGCGCAGCCGGCACAAGAGCATCATTGGGGAGAGGAAGAGCCGCGACGACAGCCCGTCGCCGTCGTCGCAGCGGCGCGTGTCAGGGTCGACCAAGTCAGAGTCGTCGGGCGACGGCGACCAGGGCGTGCCCGAGGAGGGCGCACCGCAGGTCCGCGAGCCCGACGCCGAGTCGGTGTCGCCCGCAAGCGACGACGAAGAAGAGGACGACGACGACCTTGACGACGGGTACGAGTCGGATCCCGAGGACAGCGAGACGCCGTGGATCTGCTCGCTGTACGTCAAGCGTACAGGCCACCGCCAGCTGCTCGCGACCCTCACGCCCGCGCCGCACCACCCCAAGGTCGTCGGCGTGCTCAAGATTCCGTCGCAGCTGAAACCCGTGTGCCTCGCCAACATTCCCCCGCCTAACACCCTCGCGCCCGGCGGCAAGCCTACTGCGCAGAACGACGTCGCTACGCGCCTCCGCGACGAGGTCGCCCTCACCGAGGAAAACCTCAAGGACGTCGTAAACGTCACGGCCATGTGGCTCGTCGCCCGCGAAGAGTTTAGCGGTTTTGGGCGAAAGGATAAACGCAAGGCATAGCAGCACAACCACCCAACTCCACATGTAAATGGTAGTATAGTCGCATTGTATTCCTAGCTCTGGCACCTTTTGCTCATGCTACGGCCATTCATCCATGTATACAGCATGCTTATCAAAGGGGGAGAGGTACAAGTGGGTCCATGTTGAAACGTGGGACGACCTGAAGGAAGGCACGGTGTCGACTGACGCGTCACGCGAGCCACGGGGCACTGCACGTCGCACATCCGTGCTCATCACGTAGAAGCGTCTCGACCGTGACAAAGGTGACGGGCGCCGCACGGCCACGGAGGACGAGACGGCGCGCAATGGCTGGGAGGTCCGGCGCGGCGTCGGCTAAGGTCTTGACTGAGTGTGTGCCTGGCGGGATTATTGAGGCGCCCACGGCAGCGCCCGGGGGGCCAGTGGCGGCGGGAGACTGCGGCGAACGGGTCGTATCGACTGTGCCGGCGCTAGCAGTTGGTTTCAGGCCGCTCTTGAGCTTGGTCTGAGGGTCCTTTGGCGTGGGGCGCGGTAACGTGCGCGCGGGGGATAACGCGGTGAGCGAGGCAGTCGGGCGCAGAGGCGACTTGGGCGGGCGCGGAGCGGGGTCACGCGCGTCGGGGCGGTAGCTTGGCACAGGTTTACGTCGCTGCGCCTTGGTCTGCGGCGGGGGTGGGAGGCTGCCGTGCGCGTCGAAAGGGAGGACGACCTCGATAGTCATGCCGTCGGGCACGCCGCGGTATGCGCCCTGCCCACCGCCGCCTTCGTTCAGAAGCGCACGTACCGTCTCGGCCATGGCGTCCCATGTCGCGCCGCGGAAGACGAGGCGGTACGTCGTGTCCTTCCGAAAGAGCGGCACAGACGCGCGGGGGAAACGCAGCTCGTGCGCCGAGTGGAAGGTGATCGTGTCGAGGTCAGGCCACGCAGGGAGGATCCACGCCGCGAGGGTGAGCGTGCCAGCGGCGCTGGCCTCGCCAGCCCCGAGGTGCACGCAAAGTGAAGACGGGGACGCGAGGCGCGCGACGGTGGTTGCGGCCAATGTGCTAGTTCCGAGGATCTGCCATGCCCGCGCGCCAATGGCGACCGCTCGCGCGGCGGTGAGTGGAGGGCGGGGGTTGGGCGACGGTGGGACAAGGTATCCTGCTTCAGCGACTGGCGCGAGCGATCCGATAAAGACGCGCGAGACGGCTGCGCGCGCTGCGTCGGCGCGTGCCTGTGCGCCCGCCTCAGCTACCGCATCTTCCTCGTCGTCGCGCGCCTTTCTCGGCCCACGCCGTTTAGTAGGGATAGGCGGGAGAAGGGCTCTCAGGAGCGAGCGCAGTCCGCTGGCGCGCACCACGAGGTCAGCGTATAGTGCCCGCCTCACCAACCCCACCACGTCCGAAGACAGCGGCATGAGCTGCGCGAGCGCGCCGCGCGCCTCGTTCGCCGCGCGCGGGCCGAGCGGGAAGGGCGGGGACGCGGTCGTGCCAAGCCACGCAATGACGACGGTGAGTGTCTCGGCGGCGAGATCGGACGCGCCGCTCGAGGAAGGTAGGGCCTGCAGTGTAGACGTGGCGGACCACGCATCACGGCCGTTGAGGTCTAGGGCCGGAAGAAGGGATGTGTTTCGCCGCTGCTGCGCTGGAGTAGAGTCGTCGAGGCAGAGCTGCGATGCGCGGCAGACCAGTTCGTCTGGCGCGCGCGTGCGCGGCGTGGTAGGTCGCGGACCGCGGGGGCGGTAGTTTGCACGCTTGTGGCCAGGCGAGGTCGACGATGCAGTGGGAGTCGGCGTCGGCGTGCCCGGCCGCAGGGCGGTCTTGGATTCTGGCGGAGACGAGGGAGGGGTCGTCACTGTGCGTGCTGCACCAAGCGGGCGGCGTGGAGAGGAAGATGGGGGAGTGTCGTCAAAGACGTCGACGTCAGTGCTGACCCATCCCCTCCTGGACGGTGGGCGTTCCATCCTAGCGACGAGAGTATGAGACTAGTGCTGACAACGCCAGGAGGGGCTTGTGGAAGTTGAAGAAGAGAGACAGAAAATGAAAAGGTAAAAGAGGAGTGAGGAAGGTGAGTCAACTGTCCGTACCGTGTCGTGTTTGTTGTTTGTCTCACGATCGCCGTCAGCTCTCAGTGGCAGCACGCCCGATCCGCATGCATGCTTCTGATCCGCACCGCCCACACACCACACCACGCCGCTACAACGAGTGGTCGCCGCCAAAGAGATGGAAGGAGCGCGAGTAGCTCGCGCTGGCGATAAACTTGCCGTCGGCGCTCACGTCGGCGCTCATGACCTTGCCCGCGTCGGTCGCGAGGTTACGGACCTGCGCCCACTCGTCCGCGCTCCAGATACGCACGTTCGAGTCGAAACCGGCTGTCACGAGGAATAGACCCGAGCGGGGCAGGTCGGCGCTCGCTGCGGCTGGCGCCGGTGGGCGCTCATCGGCGCCCTCGCTGGCCTCGGCGTCCACATCCATCTTGTCCCCGTTCTCCGCTCCGTCGGCGCCTGCATGCCCGTTCGACTCGACTCCCTTTGCAGCTGGCATGGGGGCCGTGTCGATCGGCGCATCGAGCGGAATGAATGGATTCTCGTTCGTGGCGCGGTAGAACCGCAGGTCCGACACGGAAGACGCGTGTGCTGGGATCGTGTGCTGCGTTCGCAGAGCACGCAAGTCCCAGATACGCACCGTGTTGTCGCCCGACCCGGACGCAACCTGAAACCTGCCCGTTAGTCCAACCCACGCACCGTTGACGTACCCGTTCGGCGCGAAATCCATGGAGAGGATCTCCTTGACGTGCCCGTCCAGGACCATGGCTGTGCGACCTGTCCGTGTGTCCCACACGCGCCCAATCGCGTCAAATCCACCCGAGGCCACCAGCGCGCCGTCGTCCTGGAACGCAAGCGCCATGACCTCCTTGCTGTGTCCCTCCTGTATCAACAGCTCCTTCTTCTTCTCGACGTCCCACAGCCTCCATGTCCCGTCGAAACCCGCCGAGCCGACGTACGCGCCCGACGGGTGAAAGCCAATCCGTCCAACGCGGCCATTATGCCCCGACAGCGTCGCGAGGGGCTTTTCGGAATCTAGCGACCAGAGCTTTACGTCGCCCTCGCCGCCGCCGGTCGCAAAGTTGACGCCAGACGCGGACATGCCGAGCGTCGCGTCGGGGTGCCATGCCGCACCGGAAATCTTCTCCTCGTGCCCCCGCCGCACGCACACCTGGTTCAGGTTTGGCAGGTCCCACACTTTACTCGAGCCTGTCCAGGACGTGGTGAGGACGAGCTTGGAGTTTGGTGAAAAGCGGATCGTCGACAGTGGCCGGTCGTCACCAAACTGCGAGCCAAGGTTCTGGAACGTCTGCAGGTTAGCAAAAGACTGCAAGGAACGGCTTACCTGCAACTCGCCAAAGACCTCGCGGCGCACGCTGATAATCTTGCTCAGGGGCATGTCGCTCTCGACGCGCTGGCGGGCGATACGTTTCCGCGCGCGGGAGAGGGAGTATCGCGCTACGCTGCGGCGCGCCTGGAGGAGATCGTCCGAGCCCTCGGTGTAAAACTCGCCCTCGTCCGAGTCGGAGCTCTCGCCGTCGCTGTCGATCGCCAGAGGGCGTCCCCGCATCACCTCGTAGCGTTCCTGCACGAGCTTGAGGCGGTCACGCCTGTCGCCGGGCTGCCATCAGTCTCATCTCAAGCGCCAACAACTCACGCCCTCGCCGAAGAGCGTGATCGGCTCGCCGTACGCGCGCAGCCGCTCGCGGACCTTGGCATCGTCCGTCGGGACCGCCATTGACCGCATGCGCTTGCGGCGCTCGAGCTGCTCGTGCATCGCCGCATTCTGCGCGCGCTCCCGCTCGTCGTCCGAGCCCCCAAGCTGGTAGTTGTTATCGACGACTGGAGTTAGCGTGGCGCCAGGCGTGGCGTGCTCACCGAGCTCGTCGAGGTCCATGATGCGTGGTGTTACGATGGGACGAAAGTTGGCCTCTACGCCGACCAAGTCGAAACCAACAACTCACGACATGCCTGGGAGCGGAAGCAAATTAGCACTTCATTTTGCCACCCAGGCCACGTGCCCCTCATTAGGATTGACTTTATAATAAAACCTAATGACCCGTACTGAAAGAGGGAATTTTCCCACCGCCATTTTCCGGGCATTTATCCCCCCATCGGCGCCATCGGAGGTGCAAGAAGTCGGCAAGAGAGGTCTGTAACCCTGTTCTCGGAAAACCGAAACGCAGCGACAGACACAACTCTCATCGCGTGCGCGCCTCGATACACCGCACGCTCGCGCCGCCCGCCATGCTGTCCCGATGTCTCGCCGCAGGGCCGTCCCGCGCCATCCTGCGGCGGCAGTTTGCGTCTGCCGCCGTCGCCGAGGCGGCCGAGCCAGCACCAGCTTCGTCGTCGCCGGCGTACGCCGCCAGCGCGACCTCTGCAAAGTTCACTGGGCGGCCGGAACAGCTGCAGCGGCTCGTGGCGAGTGCGCACGAAGCGCCTAGCCCGCAAATGCGCAAGTCGGTGTGGAACCTGTACGCGACGCTGGCGCCGTTCCAGCGCTCGGCGCTGTCGACCGACGAGCTGCGGCTCATCCTACAGGCCATGACGCCGCGGCACGACGAGGCTTGGCGCGTCGCGCAGGCGGGCACGCCCCGTTCCCGCAAGCACATCAACGACACGTATGCTGCAAAGTGGGAGAAGAAGCTGCGCGCCGTCATGTCGGAGCTCGTGTCGCGCAAAGCCGACAAGCGCGGAGACTGGCTCCTCGTCCTCCAGAGCCTGCACAAGGTCGGCGCTGTATCGGCCGTCGAGGCGGTTTGGAAGTCGCTCCCGGCCGACTTTCAGCGCGACCGCGAGTTTAACGAACTCCGCCTCGGTGCCATCGTGCGGTACGCGCGCAACGTGCGCGCGTCGCAGCAGGTGCCGAAACCGCACGAGCTCAACGCGGCATACACCGCGTTCTGGGACACGTTCCGCGCGCTCCAGGGTGCCGACGTCAAGATCGTGCCGATCACACACCGCCTCCTCATTGTCGCTAGCAGTGAGCTCAGCGCGCTCATGCACCGTGTTGGCAACGACGACGCGTTCACCTCGTTCAACGAGGTGCTTCGGTACGTCCTCGCGCACGGGTACGGCCTCGACATGGACAACATCCCGCTATCGCTTGAGCGGCGCGCGCAGGAATTCGCCGCAGAGGGTGTGAACAAGTACCCTTCACTCTCGCCCGCTGCGCTTAACGCCCTCCTTGACCATCTCGGAAGGACAGGCGTGTCGGCGTACCGCCTCCTGGCGATCTTTGACACGTTGACGGTCGAGGCGCGGGAACCGAGCGTGAGCGCGCGCTCGTTTGACGACGAGGACGACGAAGAGTTTATTCCAACACTCAGCAGCATGACTGCCGCAGAGAACGCCAGCAGCGAACGGCGTAACTGGCTCGGACGCCGCGTCAACCCCCCACCAGCAGCACCAGCAGACGAGGGTGAGTCGGCCGCGCGCCGATGGTCCCTTGCTGACAGGGTAGCCCCTGCCGCCGAGCCCGAAGAGCCGAGTGCCGCGCCCGAGGCCGTAGAGGAGGAGTGGCAACGAGCGCCTGCGGCCGACCAGCGTCTGCGCTCGTTGAGAGACTATCTCCCTTCTCCGCCTTCACCCCTCGACGTCCGCCCCGACCCCACGCGCCCGCTGCCAAAACGCATGCCATACAATGCAGACACGGTATTGATCCTGCTCCGCGCCGCACGCGCGCAGGGCGAGCTCGGTCTCGTGCAGCGTATACTCGAGCTCGCCGTCGTCGACGCGCAAGAACGCAACGCGGCGTGGCTCGCAGCGTACCTCGCGTGTCCTGACGAGTCGCGCGCCGACCTCGTGCGACCCGTACGTATCTCGCCCGAGTGGTTCCACACGGCGCTCGCGGCGTATTCCGACAAATATGGGCGGTACGCTGCGCGTGCGGTTCACGTGCTCCGCGACGTGCTGGCGTGGACGCAGGCGCAAGCAGACGTCGTCGTTGCCGCCGAGTCGCAGCGCCTTCCGCACCCACCGCCCGTCGTCGACGGCCACACCGCCCTACCCCGCCCCGCGTTCCTCGACGGCCTCTCCCCACGCCAGGTCCGCTTCCTCCGAAACCGCGACGTCTTCATTCCTGCCGAAGAAGTCGCACGGCTTACCCGTGATCACGCCCTCGTGACTCTTCACTACAACCGTGCACTTGAGCTTGCCAGGCGACGCGCAGTCAGGCACGCTGCAAGCAATAATCGGCGGCTGGAACGACTTGAGTAGTTATATGTGACGAACAGTCTCCTTTCCCGACTTCTCTTGTCATGTATGTTCATGGATCTGCATCTGCATGTATTCCATACTGGGCTGTTGCTCTGAGTGCTCATTGCCTGCGATATTTCCGCCAAGATCTTTACAATTAGACCTTAATGCTTGCCAATGCACATATTGGGCCGGCAGATAAACCCTATGGGTCAACCAAAAGTCGCTTCGCTTTGGACCCAGCGCCAGATCGGGGCGCTGAGGTGCATGAAAAATGTGCTCTAATGGAGGTGCATCAATTTCATGGACTAGACATATGCATCACCAGATCGATCTACCATAGCCGCATCATGCGAAACTGGGCATTTTTAAAAACCTGGATGTTAGGACACGTGACGAGCGATGTTGACTGCATGAACTGCAGGGACCACGAGCGTACTTATGTTCAATGCGCCAGTTGCTACGGTGGGGGTGCTGCCTGTCGTGAGCTGTGGCATTGATAGTCACTCTTACTTAAGCGATCGTGCAGTAGAAGGCGGGGTAGCCCTGGTTCCGCTCAGACTCGTAGCTGCGGGGCTGCTCCGTGAAGATGGCGGTGAAGGTGGACATCGTGGTTGGGTTTGGTTGGTTGTGGGTCGAGGCGATTGAGGCTAGAGTCGAGTGGCTTGTTGGGGAAGGAGTTGATTTCGTGTTGTGGTTGATGATGCTACAAGCGTTGGCGTTGGACATTATATACCTTGGGTAAAAAGTCCCCAAGCTCGTGGGGACGAGAAAGGGGGACAAGCGCCACTCGAACAGACATTGTCTTGCTATTGTCAAAGGTACACACACAACACACTCTTGCTAAGGAACACAGCGCCATGCCATTGTCCAAGCCGATTGGGAATGTGGATGGGTAGACGGAAGCTGGCTAGCCAAGCCATTTGGGGTCAGGACGTGCCGTTAACGACGGGCTGTTGGGCGTGGCCCTGTGTGTGCGTGGCCCTGTGTGTGCGTGCTTGTGTGTGTGTGCTTGTGTGTGTGTGTGTGCATCTGTGTGTGCATCTGTGTGTGCGTGCCTGTGTGTGTGTGTGGTGTACGCTCGTGGGTATCTCTGCGGGTGCAAAAGTGCAAGACCGACGTACAATTCCTGGATCCAGCAACCATGCATGCATGGCGTGCATGCATGTCATGCAACCACATGACTGCACGTGTGGGTCAACCCCCCTGGGCTCTCGGCCCCTTCCCCCACACCAGCCAAATTGCCCAACTCTGTTCCCTCGTCCGTGGCTGTGGCTGTAGATCTGTGGGTTGTGTGTTTGTGGCGTGTGTGCATAGTACCAACGCGTATGAGCCCGTGGCGTTTGTGCGCCGTCTTGGTGGCGGTAGTAGATCACCACAGCAGTACAGGGTGATTTGGTGCCTGAGATGAGTTCAGACGGGACTCTCCAACTCTCATTGTTGTAGTGGATGGTTAAACAAAGGGGTTGCACAATGGCCACTCGGCGTAAGATGTGTGGTCGGCGATCAAAGTCAGGGACATCCGATGGTGACATACTGATCACTCTGCCGCAGCAGGTACTACAATGAGTGTCGAACAGCTGTGTGGAGACCCAAAAGGGTGGCGTGCAGTACCGCAGTCAATTCAATCATGCACCTGCGTTGTATGTAGAGTACAGTATTGTACGGGTACAGTGCAGGAAGGTATGTTATTGTCGAGGCTCGCAGGTCGCCGAGGCACAGGCGCGTCGATGTTCAGTTGATGCACATGATCACCACCACTGCACTGAGGCACAGACGCAAGCACTTGAGCACGTGCCTTTATCCCTTGGCGCGCCGCGCGCCTGGCAGCGCCGGTTTGCTCGTGGGTTGCTGAGGCATAGTCCCCTTTTGTGGGGTTTTCACTTGCCCAGCCGCACAGCCCTCGCCTGCCCCCCGACACACACGACAGCTACAACAGTTACACACACACATACCACCCGCCACGGACATACGAACACGCCGGCTACCCGTACAACCTCCCTCCCCCACACACTCACAAACCCCCAGGCATGAGAGATGAGAGGGACACGAACACATTAAACACATTAAACA
Source organism: Cutaneotrichosporon arboriforme (assembly GCA_002335565.1). Classification (NCBI taxonomy): domain Eukaryota; kingdom Fungi; phylum Basidiomycota; class Tremellomycetes; order Trichosporonales; family Trichosporonaceae; genus Cutaneotrichosporon; species Cutaneotrichosporon arboriforme. The sequence goes on along the minus strand of BEDW01000003.1, from coordinate 1,334,236 downwards.
CGTTAAACACATTAAACACATTCCCCCAAAGGCAAGCTGAACACCAGTAGGCCAGATCCCCATGACGAACTGCACGCCACCCTCACACCACCTGCACTCTCTGTAAGGAGTCACAGTCAAGGGCGCTGTCACAGTCAGCAAAGATAGCAGAGATAGATGTCTTCGCTTTGTAATATCCCAACACCTAAAACGTAACACGAACAGAGGTTGCTTGCCTGGATGCGTTCGTTCTTTTATCGTCATTCCCCACCTGACCGCTTACGATCTCAGTCTCCAGTCGGCTTGACCACAAGATAGCCTTTTAGCATTTGCGGGCCTCAGGTGCCGCTTGGGATTGCCGCACTCCCAGATAAAGCAAGCCTCGTTGTATTGACGGAATGCATGTGGCTGCTCTCAACACTCTTACACTTTCTCAGGCCATCCACTACCTGTTGCAATGTGTGGTACTTTCAAATATCGACAGCGCTGTACCAGTAAGCGCGCTGAGACTACACTGGTTTAAAGCCGGGAAGGACGCACCGGTAGAGCAGGATGTATGCGACCGAGTCCTCGCCACCACCGTCGAGCGACTGGATTTTGTCCGCTGTGACCGTAGAGACTTTATCATCTGCTTGTCAGCACTCATTACCGACGGGCCGTGCACCACTTACCGTCAAACTTGTACCATTCTTCTTCTCCAGAGGGGGCTGGTTCGCCTTCCTTGCGCACCCAACCGATGTAATGGCCTGAGTCTGCAGATGCACCCTTATGCGTGATCATTGCTGAGAGTCAATGACAAATGAAGCGGAGGGCTCACCGCATAGTTCATACATGCCGGAGGCGTTGGAGCCAGTCACACTGCCCCCAGCTTCGGCGACAAGGTCGGCCACCCTGCTCCGTTCATCCTCGCGATGCTGTTCTTCTGATTTTTCATCGGACGAGGTTGATTTACCCTTGGAACGCTTCGCAACTTTTGCGCGATCATCCCGCGCTTTGAGAATTTGCTTGACCTCCGCATTGACTGGCGTTAAACGTTCGCGTAGATCATCTGTGGCCTGAGGGTTTGAGCACGAGTATCTAGCACGCTCTCATACAATCTCCAGGACATCAAGCTGCAGGGGAAATTTGACCTTGCGCATGATCTTGGCCTTTTTTCTTATTGTTAGCAATGCCCATCTGAATGGCTGCTCACTGGATGTCACGGCGCCAGTAAAAGCGAACGAGGTGAACTGCTAGATAGTTGGGCAGACGAGAAATCCGGGTCTTCTGATTGTACATCACTGAGCGTTCCAGCGACGGGCTGTGCTTTTCCACTTGTTGGTCTAGACTCTGTGACATTAGCGTTATCTTCTAAACAAACACACATCACGAATGCCCGACAGCAAGAAGTTTGTGTTGATGGAAATATTGCATTCGAGCTTCAAAACCTTCTCCTTGGTAGTAGTCGGCGCCTCATTCGGAGCCTCAGGAGTAGACATGCTTGCAGTCAGCTTTGCCTTGCGTTTGCCGTACGTCTTTGCAAGCTCGAGTGACATCCAATCGTCAATGAACGAGCCCTGGGTGTTCTGTGTTGGCAATGTGGCACGCAAGGCTGAAACAATCTGTGTCCAGGCCTCATCCGCGTCTGGCAATGAGACAATAGGCAACTAACGGAGCTCACCCTGCTGAGAATAGTGACCGCGCTGATCAGTTTCAGCAAACTGCGGAGCTACCATGCGGAGGTTGGAGATGAGTGCCATGGGTGTGACAGGCTCAGTGGTCTGAGTCATGCCTGAGTAGAGGTTTTTGACCGACATCGCGAGCTTGTTCTCTGGCAGATTACCCGATGACAGTCTGTCGGTCAGCTGGACTCTCCGTCGGAAAAAGTCACCCTTCTAGGGCAGTGTGGAGTTCCGGCATAACGCGCAGCGCCTGGAGCGTCGAGTTGAGATAGCAAGTGTTGCCCATGTTAACAAGGCCCGGAGGGTCGCCTGTCTGAGAGTCAGCGGAGGCATCTCTGCAAGGTTATACGCTAAGTGCTAGCTCCGCATCGTCCATGTCCTCCACTGCAAATCAGCTATGACACGACTCGTACTCACGAAACACGACGGGCTTGTTCGGAGCTTCGGGCAGAGGGCCGGCAGTCCCAATCACCTCGGCATCAGTTGACCGAGTTCAGGACATGGCTCACCGTGACAACTTGGCCCTGGCATTGTCAGTCTGGTCAAACGACAAAGGATGAGGGAGAACGCACCGGCCTGAGCCCAAGCTTCGACAGATCGGCGTCGTCCTAAAGTCAGTATAGCTTCACTGTCGAGCTACCTTGAGAATTCCCTTCAACATGACTTTCATTCGGTCTGCTGTCAATACTGTGTTTGCATAGCTGAGACACGCACCAGTGGGGACTCCTGTCAGCCTGTAGATAGACTCTTTGAAAGTCGTTGCTGGCGCGGAAACGTCCACATCGACCGGGAAGGACTTGCCGCCATGCTTGATGATGACTGTTAGGTGAGACGCGTCTTGGGCAGCGCTTGGGGCAGCGAATGGAGCTCCCAACTGCTGACGACGTACCATTCATGCTATTGTTTGTCAGTCTTGACGGTGGCATCCGTTGAATGAATGTGACAATGGGGGGTGAGGAGTAAACTGATTTTACGCAGTGTAGAAAGATCGACGCGTGTCCTTGGTCCTGACGTCGAGACATTTGTTCTGTTAATAAGGATCCGCTTTAGGTTCCGTCGTCCTGTCATACCATCCTAACACCATACACCATTATCTTCATCGCGTTCTCAGGACCTGAGCTCATCCATGCCTGACTCTGATCAACCTGGTACATGTACATCTTCATGGATATGAATATGCTGTACTGGCCGTACTGGACAATAGTATGTCGGTACTGTACATGTAATTATCGCACAGCACCAGACATAGATATATACATACACACTGTAAATACGTACATCCGCTGACGTCTGGTGGGTGAGTAGTGGCGACACAGGAACGGCAGTCCTGCCCGGATGTGAGGCTGAACGTCCACACCATGGCACCGTCCACACAGTACTGTAAAGCAGTGCCGCGCCCATGTCTGGATTGCTGAACGATCTGCATCTCCCTTCACCCTTGTATCGTGGATTCCAGTGCTGTCCAGGCATCTCTCCCTCAAGCGCCAGCTACTAGACAACGGAGCGTTCAACGTTGACTGAAATACCTCTTGTGCTTCCTCCAGACATGCTGCACTGTGCCACAGTCGGGATATACGGCTCGTTGCAAGCAGCAACACTGGTGTCCTCCCAAGCTACCCCAGTAAGGGTCACAATTGTCGAGCCAAGAGTAGGAGGAGGTGTCTCGCTGAGTGTCAGCTTTGATTTTTGCGTCAGTGTTTACTGATTGGCTTTGACCGGAATTGCGTGAACAATTTTTCGCCAGATCTTGAGATATTCGTTGATTGCCTCTTGTCCAAAGCCAAAGAAAGTGAAGAAGCAGATGGCGTAGAGCACGGCAATATAGAAGGGGACGGCAATCTGCAGGATTGGCCACACACTTTCTTGAGTCTCGTCTGGAAACTGTGAGATGAGGCTGAAGTTACTGTGAATGATATCCCAGCTGTCGTAGGGGTAGATTTCCGCCCCGTAGTAAACAAGGCGTATGAGAAGGTTGAAAAGCGTACTGAAGAGGACCAGTACGCTATCGCTGACGGCCAAGCCCAGGAGGCGAAGGTAGACTCCGGTCGTAAGTCCCGAGCCAGAGAGGATGGCGCGAAATTGTGACCGACGTTGGAGAAACCAGCGAGTAGCAAGGGCTGTGTGTTAACGGTGGGTCAGCTATTGAAGCTCACATGCGTACACAAGGGAAAGGAGGGCAATGATCACCGGAAGGCCATATCGAATCACAAGGGACGGCCAGGCGAGGACATCTGGGATGATTGGTCCCATAGTTTCCAAAAGATCGTAACGATGTCCTTGTACCACGTAGAGCAAAGGCATCATCAGACAGGGGCAAACAAGGCATAACACCACCTCCCCGACATTGCGCCCTCGCCGTTCGCCTTGGTCGGACATTGCTTGCCGGTTCGGAGACGCCACTGACGCCAGCCGGCGCATTTGTGACAGCGAGCAAAGTGGAATAGCGAAGGGAACAGCTGAGGCAATTCGAGCGCCTGCGGATCAGTACTCAGCAACGCACAGTCTCACTAATGTCACACCACACCGGACTACGATCAACATAGTCATTGGCCCACACCAGAGAGTTGATGAAAAAGATCAGGTGGTAAACGGAGAGCCAGGCGATCAGGCAAACAGTGGAGACATTGCGAGCCTTCCAATGCCAAGGCGCGGGAAGAAGGAGCAGGACGAGACTGATAAAGCTCCAGACAGGGTAGTCGGGGTGACGCATGTTGAGTTGAGTCAACGTGTGAGTGCTGGGTCGGAGTTGTGGAAGGGGGTCGTTAATGTGAATGAGTGGGAGGTAGTAAGTGGGTTGCTTAAAGCTAGTGTCTGTGGCGAAGAAACGGGATGTCGGCACAAGGCAATCCTTCGTTACGAACAAAGAAGACGTTGCGTCTGTGAATACAATGGAGCAAGAGCCACCGCAGCACCGAGTATAAAAGATGTCAGATGTACAGTACAAACGGCATGGTGGCTTGGGCCGCACGCCCAGGCACACGCTCTGTTCGCTTGCGGAAACAAACCGACGCAACCTAACTATATACCGACTCGGACGATCAAATTGGGACAGTTGTGAGAGCACGTGCTGCCAACGAGGTCCTTTCGGCCAGCAAAAGCGCAAAAGACTCTTGCGCTACTGAACTGGGAGAAGTTAGTCGCTTGACACGAACCTTGGTGCTCACGAAGGGGATCCCTAAAATCTATGCTGTTAGCTACACCGTCATTGTCGGACACTCACGTTTTTGATTGTTGTTGCGGAACCCCACTTTTGTGCGGAACTGCTCTCTGGCATTCTGGTCCTTGAAGGTCTTTCCTTGTTTCTTGGCCCACGACGCCTCGCCAGCGTTGCGCGCCTTTACAACCTGAAGCCCCCGACCAAAGCTTCCATGGCCACCTGCTACAGGCACCAAGGCAGAACTGGGGTCCGCAAGACGCTCACGGACCAGCGCGACCTTGGACTTCACTTCGTCATCAGAAGAGCTGCTCTGTGGCCGCAATCGTTGCGAATAGTATATCTTGAGTGCACGGTGACCCAACACTCGCCCGGAAGGCAGCACCAGTGACAACCCATCGCTTGCAAACCGTGGACCCTACGCGAGTCAGCGCAATAGCGGACAACTTGACAAGCATCGGCTGGAACGATCACTCACCTCCAACGACGGCACCGCCATTCCGTCATCGTCTACATCTTCCCATTCCGATTCCTCATGCTCCTCGTCACCACCATCGAAGTCGTAGAAGTCGGCCAGCTCTGCGCGGTCCTGCTCTGTGTCGTACGCAATCTTACAATGGGCTTTGTCGATCATATGCTTGCGCACAGCCTCTAGGCTGCCAAACTCCCTGCCTCCATCGGGGCAGAACAGACAAAGGTTGCCCATGGCCACCTTCTCTCCCAAGTATGCGATGAGACCCGGCAAGTCGACGAGGATATCTCGGTCGGGGATGAAAAAGCTGTGGGTTCGAGACATGTGGTCAACATTGCTCTGGAGATCCGGAGACTGCTGATTGCAAAAAAGGCAATCCTTCGGACTGATCCGTCGACGCGATGCCGCGATACGCTCCTCGATGTCTTCGACTTCATCCCTGTCGTCTTCGGTGTCCTCCATAATCTCGTCGGCATCGCCACCGCGATCACTGATAGTGTCCTGGTTCAAGGCGTTGGCCGTTTCCTGAAGGCCGGCAGGGGGACTTTGCAAAGTAAGAGAGGTGTCGGGCTGGTCGTCGGGACCATTGTCGGACGAATTACCACCAGCGAGCATTGCCTCCCGCTCGCGATGCTTCTTGGACTGAACATGAGAGCGGAACGAATTCTCTGAAGAGAACGATTTGCTGAGGCGTCAATGTAGCCCTCATCATCCAAAAAACCCACCCGCACGATGCGCAGAACATGCCTCGTGGATCAGGGCGCACGGCGTTTTGCTCTCGACGCTCAACGACCTTGTCATTGAAAGCATGCGCCGAAACTGGTGGGAGGTTTGCTACTCGGCGCTTCATGTTATAGCGGTGCCAGTCGGTGCCGAAGTGGGAGCGCTGCTCCTCCGCGTTCTCAAATGCTATGCGGCATGATATACACGTGAACATGATGTTGGAAGGTCAAGAGAGGTGACTTGCGAGACGAGGTGTAGTGGTTCAAGTGATGCAAGATTTGCAGTGGGAGACTGGAAAGGCCAGTGTGGAGGTCGCCTTATATATTGAAATGCAAGGAAGATTTCAATAATAGCCGCAATTTGGGCTGCATGGGCTGTGTAAGCAGCAGCGGGTGGCGACTAATAAGTTTTGGTGGCAAGGCATCACGTGACCCAATATCTTGATTATTTCCAGCAAACTACCATCCCCCTCCACAATTTCTGCAAATCAATGGTCTTCTCTAATTCTCGACTCTCCTCACATTGCGCTTGCCCCTCTGGCCTCCGAAACACTGGCAATGGCGTCCTCTGCCTTTCAGGCCGACTGGATAACAGGCAAAGAGAGCAGCAAGGAATACGATGGTCAATCAATCAAAGCCAAAAGCTCGAGCGGGACGTGGCAAGGCCTGGGTAGGTCTCACAACTACGTCGGCAAATGCTCTGCCTGGACCTTGCGACTAAGTGTTGTGCTGGCTGACTCTCCCAGGCGTGGCGCCGCCGATTATTCGTGCACTGAACCTGCGTGGGTTCAAGAACCCTACGCCGATCCAGCGCTCTGCTCTGCTCCCAGCGTTGGCCTCGCCACCGAAGGATGTCGTCGGGATGGCCCGTACGGGATCAGGCAAGACGCTTGCATACCTCATTCCGCTACTACAATGCCTTGGACAGGTGCGCAGTGATGCCACAGGAATCCGTGGTCTCATTCTGTGCCCAAGTCGTGAATTGGCCGTTCAAGTACTCAAAGTCGGCAAAGACCTTTCCCGGAATCTGGCCCGAGGCAACGCAGAACTTGCTCCTCTCCGTTGGGCTGTCGTAATGGGTGGCGAATCACTCGACGCGCAGTTTGAAGCCATGTCAGCAAGGCCGGACATGTAAGTCTAGAGTGTTTACCACGGCTGATCTCAAAGTGTTATAGCGACGCCTGGGCGTTTCTTGCATCTTGCGGTTGAGATGGACCTCGATTTACGCAACGTTGAAATGGTCGTATACGATGAAGCAGATCGGTACGTGCGGATATTGTCTCGTCCTAACGTTAGACTCTTTGAAATGGGCTTTGAGGTACAGTTGCGTGAGATCCTTCACCGACTTCCGTCCACTCGGCACAGTCTTCTCTTTTCTGCGACGTTGCCCACGTCACTTGCCGAGTTTGCCAAAGCAGGACTTGACAACCCGGCGTTTATTCGCCTTGACACCGATCACCGTATCAGCCCGGACCTCAAATTGGCCTTCCTGTCGACCAAGCCGGATGAGAAGGACGCGACGCTGCTGACCCTCCTCAGGGATGCTGTGCACATCCCAACTGCAAGTAACGCTTGCCCCGATGGTCAGCGAGCTATTATCTTCGCCTCTACTAAGCATCACGTGGAATATCTTGCAACCCTTCTTAGGGCCGCTGATTACCGCGTCTCGTATATCTACGGCTCGTTGGATCAAATGGCGCGTCAGCAACAATTGCGACGCTTTCGCGAAGGTATGACCGACCTTCTTGTTGTGACAGACGTTGCTGCACGAGGCCTTGACATTCCTACAATGGGCCACGTTATCAACTTCGATTTTCCTTCGGGAGTGCGGGTATTTGTTCATCGCGTTGGGCGAACTGCCCGAGCTGGCCAACAAGGCCATGCGTGGACGTTGGTTACTCGCGACGATCTCCCTTACCTCTACGATCTAGAGACCTTCCTCGAACGGCCGCTGGTTTCGGATAAAACGGTATTTGGAACTCTTCCCCGGGAAACCATCGAGTCGTCGTCGGAATATATTCTCAACAGCCTTGAGACGACTGAACCACAGCTACCAACTCTTCGCTCTGTAATGAACAGGGGCCAGACAATGTTTGAGCGGTCGCGGAGCAAGGCCAGTCGCGAAGGACACCGAAGCTCAAAGCGTAATAGCGCAAGCGCGTCCCAATGTCCTATCCATCCAGCGTTTCAGCAAGAGTCGGCAGTGGCCGAGTCATTGCGGGCTGATCTGATGGCCGCAATCAATGATTATCGTCCTCACGAGACCGTTCTTGAGATAGGAGCTCGTGGTCAACAGGCTGGTGCTCAGGTAATGAGCCGCCGGCATCGCGAACTTGCACGTGTTCAAGCAAAGGCGAAAAGGGTGCCAGGCGTGATCTCAGAAGACAGTGACACGAATGACATGGTTTCTCAGGACAGTCCGGTCGCGAAGGCAAGCTAAAGTTCTCGATAACGAACTAATCCACAGCAGCAGCCGATTGCGAAGTCTTACAGGGACCCGAACTACTTTTTACCACACGAAAATGTGGAGACAAATCGTCAGAAAGGGTATGTGTGGAAATGGCGTTATGCGGAGAACACCTCATTGACGTGCAAGGTATTCATTGTCCGATGGAACAAGCTTTGCCGAACAGGCGCGCGCGGTGACATTCGACATCGCCGGTGACGATGGCGAGCAGCAGCGTGCACAGAAGGCCAGTCAATTAAAGTGGGATCGTAAGCGAAAGCGTTTTACCAAGGAAGAGCGCAGTGGGGATGGGGAGACGAAAATGATTCGAAGTGAGAGTGGCGCCCTATTGCCTGCGACGTTTAAGAGTGGCCGCTACGCCATGTGGAAGAAGCAATCTAGGCATCGCGCTGGTGCCACTCATGATTCATCCGCGTCACTTTCGGGACTGGCGACAGCTGAGAGCATTCACAAGCAACGGGCGGCCAAACAGAAAGTGGGTCGGAGGAAAGACAGGCAGTCGCTCACTTCACAGCGTTTGCTGAAGAACGGTCGTCGTCCTAAATCCACATCCAAATGAGCTTCATCGATAAATACTAGGACAGTGCATTCTCACCTTGATTTAGCCATGGTCTCGCGTTTGCTAGTCTTGCTTACTCACATATGCGTATGATGTTGTCTGCTTCCATGTTCACCACCTTCGCGTAGATAATGAAGTCTACGAAAGGTGGACACCCAGCCGGACACCGTCAATATTTGTTTCAGCAAGAATGGCTCTAATAGAATGGGGCGGAGGGCGTGGTTAGTTCTTCAGCTACGGCTATGGGACGGCATCGCGCCACACTGTTGTCACCAAACGGACCGCCCATGGGCCATGGTTAATGCCAGTTGCGGTCACGTGATACTGTAGTTTTGCGTTTAAAGTCAGGTCAACCTGATGTATCACGAAAGTACATCTTTCTTGCCTCACGACAGTCAACGACAGTCAACCCCTAGATGTCCGTCGATCTTCGTTATGTCGGTAGACTACGCGAGCAAGTCTTATTGGGAATCCAGATTGGCCGCGGAGAGGCAATCTGGGTTTGAGTGGCTGGTCCCTTCCACAACCCTCCTCCCACTTTTCAACGACCTCTTGCAGCCCATTCTCGATGAGCACACTTCCCAGAAGAGCCCACTTCGTCTCCTTCATTTCGGATGCGGATCCTCTACTCTGGGCACCGATATACAACACTTCTTTCGCGAGAGCGTGAAGGTTTTCGATTGCGATTTTGCAAGCGACAGTCTTCAAGGGACCGACAATCTGGACGATGGGTCAACCAATGCTTCGAAAGATCGCAAAGTCCCTCTGTTACAAGTCAATGTCCTGGATCGTCGAGAACTGGAAGAAACTATGCCATCCGGTGGCTGGGATATTTTAGTCGACAAGAGTACCGCGGATGCTGTATCATGCGGGCCACCGGTTTTGATTAACCCCTGCTCTGCGTCTGCCATTCAGGAAAGAGAAGCGATTGAGGAGCTCTGTAACAACCTTCACGGAGTTTGTTCTCCGCGGAGCCGTTGGATCTGCATCTCCTACTCATCCAGTCGTTTTGACTTCCTGTCGCAGAGCAGTCACCACAAGTGGCAAGTGTTGGAAAAGCGCCCCGTGGCGATGTCCCCGGAAGTGACAACGGCGGGGGAAGGGGGTGTCGTCTACAGGCCACAAACTGGAGTGTGGGTCTGGGTTCTTGGTCCGACAAAGTCGTAGAGTCTCCGAGTGACGACGATATGTAAAATACATCAACACCATCAAAGACGATGGGGGGAATGGGTCGTTTACAAAAGGGAGCCTACATATGTCGTCATTAGGGACTTGTTGTGGAGGCCAACGGCCAGCTGTTTGGCATCATGCCGCCAAGCCATAGCCATCTGTTGGTCAGCAGCAGATAGGAGGAATACGACACACCATCATAGGGCGGTCGCGAGCACTCTGACGCTCTAGTTCCTCATGGACTTCACATTCTCTGAGAATAGTCCCGGTCTGAATCAATGAGCTCATTCGTTCGTTTCACAATTGGACACCACTCACATGTACGTCCCAAAGGATCAGCTTGCCATTCCATCCGCCTCCCGCGAGTACACCCCACGGTCGGGAGGTGCTGACGATTGGAGCAAACGCGAGTGATCCTGTACCCAATTCCAATCCGGGCAGAGTGTGAAGACACTCCCCACTGTCGGCGTCGAAGAGCCGAACTGTAGAGTCTTGGCCCCCACTGTTCATTAGCACGTTAGGGATAGCGCACTTACGCAGCTACAATCATCCTGCCATCTTTGGATGTTGGGCCCCACTCGAGTGTACTCATTCGCTTGTTCTCCGTCGCTGCGTTGACCACCTGAAGTCGATTGACGCAGTATTCAGAGCCAGGTGAAACGGTCATCTGGAAGAAGTCGTCGGATGACGGCTCTTTATCTTTGGGCTGCTTGCTAGGGGACAAAGAGCGGCTGACGGTACCACGGTCCGCCGGGTAATGTGGAAGCTTCCAAATGAGGATAGAGCCGTCGTCGGAGACAGAGGCGAGCAGGCGTTGTTGATCAGGTTGTCCGTGGCGTGCCGGAGACCATTTGACGCGGGTGACATCATCAGAGTGGCCACGGAGTGTGAAGCGCGGTCGCCGATCGTTAGACCGATAAATGAAGATGGTATGGTCGTTCCCTCCGGATGCGAAGACGTCGTCGTCCAACCAATCCACGTCGTTTACTTCCTTCGTGTGTGATTCGAAGCTGAGTTGCTTCGGCGACTTTAGGTCGAAATCGAGCACAAACAAACAGACAGTGAAGTCGTCCTTCGCGGCAAGCAGCGACGTGCCGGAAGGATTAAACTTCAGTGAGTTGATCGCGCCACGGCCATATGTCAGGATGCCCTGAAGTTGTCCAGATGGCGTGAATAACCGGCCCACACCGTCAGACGCTACTTTGTCAGCATTGGAAACTCTATGTCGGGCAAACCTGTGGCAAACACAGTCCCATCCGGATGCCAGACCAAAGCGGTGACTGCCTTCTTGCCACTGTCGATTGACTTGTGACTAATCGACGAGGGCTTCTGGGTAAGGCGAAGAGCGTGGCTGGACGCGTCCCCAGGTTCACTAAAGTTCCAAAGCCGGGCAGTGCCATCGTTGCTTCCAGTCACCAAAACTTCCTGGTCCTTGGGATTCCAGGCAAGGCAAGTTACCTCATAGTAAGCGGTAGAAACGACGATGTCTACACACGGAGTCACGGTGTTCGCTCCATACGCCGCTGTCCGTCGAAAGAGCATCGCCCGGTGCGCCTTTGACACCTCTTGGCAATTTAACTTTGATGCTTGGACGTCCATCGTCTCTTTTTGACGACTCCCCATTGCCGTCACGCGACCGCTTTGCAGCAGGAGAAGACTCGATTTCGCTCGTCGTCGCGCTCTTGGGATCGGTAGCAGTGACCCCTGGACTCGTCCCTCTGGAGTGAGTGTCGGAGGTAAACGGCTTGGAGATCTCAGAGCTCTTGCGTTTCCCTTTGCCCGTCGAAAGCACCCTCTCCTCATGGGGCACGGAAGGACTGTCAGGCTCTGTGGTCGCCATTTGAGCGTCAGGTGACGTCTCTGGGAACAAGTCCGGTCGTTTGGGGGGCGGCGACGGCGGAGAGACGTCCAGTAGTGTACCGTCGTCGAGAGAACATGTGTGAGGCACAATGAGTCGGAAGGATGACCGGCATGCCGACGCTGTCGCGGAGTCCTGGGTCGTAAGCGTCTTGCTTGATCACTGCCAGCGTACCATCTGCGTATGACTCTCAATCTCCTCCCAGCGCAAAGCCTTCCAAAGCTTGCGAATCAGTTCGCCACGGCCGATCTTACCGTCCGCTGTGCCAAAGGGTTCGGAGTGAGACAATGCCGGCCTCAGCTGTCCATTTTGCCGTCCTGTCTGCGGCTGGTTGCGGTGCAATGTTAGGGCGGTCGGATATGTGGGATTCAGCTTTTGAAAGAGCGGTGTGGAGGGCAAGTCAGACTCTGAAAGAAGGGTGAACGCTGTGTGCTGGAAGTTGGATTCGAGCAGATACTGTATCGTTAGCGCTGGATGGGGTGTGTTATGAAAGGGACACACTGACCAGGTAGATCAAGATGTTAATCTCATCGCTGGTGACGCGCACATTGCCCCCTGTAAAACTGCTGTCCCCCAACGCCGGATTGCTCTCTGACGGCATGGTAAACGATCAGATAAGAAGCAACGGAGTACGCTCTTGGGAGCCTTTAACCAAACAGAGGTAGTTTGGTTGACGTGATTGTTTCCAAATGAAATGAGCCCTCGTCACCGCCGCAGGCCTTCTGGGCTCGGAAAGAAGACGAGTTGAATGAGGCAGCGTAAGGTTGCAATCTGTCGTGTTGGGCTTGCAATGTGGATGTCGATGACAGAGTGGCTGGGATGTGCTGTACGGACGGTTGAGTGGACGAGGTTGAGAGCGAGATGGACGATGCAGACGTTCGAAGGTATAGTTAGGTGAATACGAGGTGTAAATGCAATCACATTACCTCGGCAATGGACAAGATCTAATGGTTTCTTTAGTAGAGAATGGCTTATTACGATTGAACAAAACAAAGGTACAAAGGGCCGCCACAGCCTGTTGGCCCCGGAGATAGTGGTCAAGACCGCCCCTGCAGCGGCGGTTCCAGCTTATGAGCTTGTGAATGAACGAAGGCGAGAATCACGTGACTAGCGCAGTCAAAGGCTTGCAGCTTGCAGCTCGCCAGGACCTGCATGCCTATCTTCTGCCTAGGCAAAGAGTCGGTAGGGGTAGGACCGCTATGATCGCGTACCTAACCGACTTTGCTTGCCACTTACGCACCTCGTTCCTTTGCGCGTCGGACGAAGCGCGTCTCCACGATCCACGATCCACAAGTGATTCAACTTGACAGCTGACAGCTCTGGCAATCCATCACCACCTCCCATCCTCTGTCGCAATGCCTCCCATATCCTTTCTGCCGTTTTTACAAACAGTCCCATGGGGCACACGCCTCATCACCGCCCTCCTCGTCGCCGGGTCGCTACTCAACTACATCCTCGCCTCTTTCGTTCAACGCAATGCCGACACTCCCATTCCACACGGACACGAGCTGCCTTGGCTAGTTCTCGTTCCAAGCACAAGCTGGAAGTTTCCCTGGACACTGCTGAGTGCTGCTTTCGTCGAGATGAACCTCCTCGAAGTAAGTGGCTTGCTCAATGTCCGCACAAGCGATTTGTCTTGGGCGTTTCACGATGCCGAACATCTTGCTGACTCGACTAGTTTGCAGTCTCCCTGGTTGCTTTACCACTTGCGTGTCGATACCTGGAACGTCTGTGGGGCTTCCAGGAACTTCTGCGCTTCACTGCCGTTGTCGTGGTGCTCTCTAACGTTATCGGCTTCGGCTTCGCGTGGATTCTCTATCTCCTAACAGGTACCGACCTCGTCATGTATGTGGATCGTTACGGGTTTGGCTAACCTTCCAGAGACGGTCTTCCGTTTCATGGAATGTCTGCGCTGCAGTCCGGTTTACTCGTGGCGTTTACACAGATCATTCCAGAGCATCAAATACAACTATTTGGCGTACTTCGTGCCCGCGTAAAGGTGAGCGATTCCCAACACGTTTAGGTTCCAATTTCAACGTAGCTGACACAGTTCATCAGACCGTCCCAGGCATCTTTCTTTTGATCTCCAACGTGCTGGTCCTGCTTCTTGGACCCTCTCCATTTATCCTGATTCAGTTTGGTTTCTTTGTGTCCTGGGTATACCTGCGGTTCTTCAAGCTGTCAGAGAACGGCGAGTATCGTGGCGACAGGAGTGAGACGTTTGCCTTCCAGTACTGGTTCCCACCCATTATCCGGTGAGTCGCTCCCGTCATACAGATTTAGTGGCCCTTTTGCTGACGATATCAGGCCGTACGTGTCCATTGGTGCCAACTACGTCTTCCGACTCGCCGTCCGAATTGGTGTTGTTCAAGCATGGGACGAAGGAGCTGCCGCGTACTCGAGCCTCCCTGGTCCAGGGGGTGCGAGGGCGGAGGCCGAGAGGCGACGGTGAGTCGAGGTGCGGATGTGGTACTGATAACAAGAGAAATGGCGTTGCGAGCACTCGATGCACGCATGGCAACCGCCTCACCTCCTGTTTCCACGCCTGCAGCTTCTGCGTCGCATTCAAGCAAAGGCCAAAACACTGTGGCACCCAACCCTGCACCTTCTACGTAGATCGCCATTGTTGTTGGTACAGTTCCGATACTGTGGAGCCTTTTGAGAGCAGATATGAAGGAAGATAGCGTCCATGTTCACATTCTACAGCCAATCCATTGTTCTGCATACATGTAGTTGGGAACTTAGCACTTGTCGACGAGGCGGTTTTTCTGCAGTGTCAGGGCATCATCGGAAATGAAGGGACGAACCGGCCATGGTAGCTTGGCATCCTCCCAAGTCGTCAAGTTGGGGTTATTGTATGCGTCCGCGTACGTTGCAATATAGGTGGCCGTGGGATGGTCGTCGGGGTCACATCCCACGGCTCCATAGCCCGGGATCTGGTACACGCGGACATAGTCGACGAGCATGGTTGCTGGCCATTTCAAGTCCATGAGGTCTACCGGGGAGAAGCCTGTAGACATTCCAAAGTTGAGGATCTAGATATCAGCATGTACTGGATCTCAGCACTGACCATTGTCATAGGCTCCTCAGAGACAAGACGTTGTCCGATCTGAGTTCGCGGATTGGGTCCAACAGCAGCGGCTTTCATTGTCCATGTCTTCACGCCGTTTGCCATCCATGTAATGTATCCGGCATTGGGATCCTTCTTGTCGGCGTAAACCTCGACGCCTGGGGTCGTGTTAAAGGCCACCAGCACATAATGATCTCACCGTAAAGGTTGAAATTGCCAGAAGTGCCCGTGTAAACGTCGGGCCCTACATCGGTTACACCGGAGATAGCTTGTTGGAACGGACCACCCAAATACCCATTCCAGTTTGTGATATCGTTATTGTAAATTTCCACCGCAGTCGACGCGTTGTTGTACTGGT
The DNA here is from genome assembly GCA_002335565.1 of Cutaneotrichosporon arboriforme. Taxonomy (NCBI): domain Eukaryota; kingdom Fungi; phylum Basidiomycota; class Tremellomycetes; order Trichosporonales; family Trichosporonaceae; genus Cutaneotrichosporon; species Cutaneotrichosporon arboriforme. The sequence goes on along the minus strand of BEDW01000003.1, from coordinate 1,318,766 downwards.
AGTAATCATCGAATGGCGCGACCTGAGCAGATTGCGACATTGTACCTACGCGCCGGCTGCGCTCCACAGATGCCTGGGTATGTTAGCCAGTATCATGCCGTCGGCCCGTACTTCGATAACATCAATCTCCGGGGCGCCGCGGCCAACCGAGACGTCTGGCCCTGGGTGTACTTCACCTGGGCAAGTGCACGCCGAGAGACGTTGGCCAGGCAGGCTGGAGTGTCAGTGGAGACGGGTCGCTCAGCCTTACAAAGACAGTGTCCCGCTATTCCAGCCGGTGTTGAGAGCGGCAGGAGGGGTGACGTGCGCCGTGTCACTCTCCGGCCAGCTCTGGTTGGGGAGGGTGCCAACGTCACAATCTGTATACGTGTACGGCCAAGTTCCGTGAGTCGAGGCTCCATAACCAGGGCGCCCAAGGTTTCCCATCGTCCAGACACCTGGCCAGAAGCCTGGGACACGGTTGTTACCAGGCAAGGACACAGAAACCTCCATGTAGTAGCTCCACTGAAAGCAGAGCTTGTTCCAAGACTGGAGCATGCCAGACTTCCACTGCAGGTCATTGATTGTCTCCTGAGTCATTGTGAGCTTCAGACTCCCGCCCTCTGTAGTGGCAGCGGTGGGGTCGTACCACTCCAGGTCGCTGTTATTAGCTTGACATGACCACCTTCCCCTTGTACATACCCTGTGGGCCAGTAGTGAATATCGCTGAGGATGAGTTAGACAGGATCCAGTGAGGTATCACGATGGCTACGTACACAGCTGTCCAGTAGGGATCGTCTCCTGGGAAAAAGGTGCGGCCGTCCTTGTTGAACTCGTCAGAAAAGACAAGCTCGTAGTGCTGCCCGTCGAAACCAGTCCGCGTCCTCGCATCCTCCGGCGTGTCGGGGTCAATGGGATCCGGAAAGCCAGCGATGAGAGGCGCTTGCCCCGTCGCATTTGTCGACCCGACATTGAAGTGGTTGTTCTTTACTTGGTGGCTCTCGGTGTAGAACGTGATGATGGGATAGCCGGCGAACAGCGTAATGAGGCAGAGCAAAAGCAACAAGAGACACCCAATGTTGGCAACGCCACGCAGCGTGAAGATGGATCCGCCGCGGTCGTTCTGGAACCGATCAGTTGGCGGTCACAAGGTTCGTGCTTACCTTACGATCCCGTCTGGGGTCGGGGTTGTGAAGGTAATCGTCGGCCTCTGGGTCATTCCATCCCCAGCCGTCGCTCACGCTGGACGTGGTCATACGGCTACTTTGCGAAATGAAGGACGAGCGCGGTGCTGACAGCCGGGAAGCAGAGGACAGGCGGGAACCTGGTCCAGGTGACCCTCCCAACAATGAGGCGGTCGAAGGGACTGGGTCTGTGGAAGCTGCGGGACCATAACGCCGAGAGAACTGTGGGAAAGGGTAAGAACGGCGCAGATGTTTAATCATAGTATTTAGACTGACCTGGCTGTAGTCCATTCCCGAGCCAGGCGGCAGGAGGCTACTGCGGTCGCCATTGTTGCCGGACATGACAAGTTGCTAGGCTTGGGCCAAGGGAGAGTGGGGAGAGTGTTTGCGAGTCGGGTGGGACTTTGTGTCCACTGAAGTGGCGGTCGACCGCGGTCGGGCGAGTGGGAGATGTCCAGATGTCAGGTGTTGGTGCGGTGGCGAGGGAAGATTGTTTGCGGGTTGTGAGTGGATGAGTGAGTGAGTGTGTGTGAAAAGTGTCGAGTGTCGACCGCTGTCGAGTCGGTGCACGGTCCCCCGTATGGTCGTGGGCGAGAGCAGAGTGGCTATGTGGGCGCGGTGTGTAGTGTCGTGTGTGTGTGTGTGTGTGTGTGTTGTGTGAGGTAACACAGCCAGGCAGCCGATCAAGCCAACGAACAACCTTTGCACTGCTCTGGACTGGGAATGTCTGAGTTGGGAGGGAGATGCGGCGGCGGCACTTCTTGGGTCTTGATGATTATCGATTCCAACACGACAAAAGGTGGTAAAGAGTCCAGATAGAGGAGGAGAGTAGTAGTTGTGTGCAATGTCGCCTTATGTGTTGAACAAATTGAACACGGCCCTCTTTGCTGTCTGTGTGTGTGCGTCGGTCGCTCAGAGGTGTGCTACGTACGTGCGTACGTACACAGGCGCGTTGTGCTGTCTCGTTCTACGGTGAGAGGAGAGGAGTAAAGGGGTACAAGGGCAAAAGACTACTAGGGGACAATGTCCCAGTGGCCAGTAGTGGGCCAGTGCAGTGCAGTGCCGAGGAGCTGGTTGTATGGGTGGTGGTGGTCATGGTGGACTGGTGGACAGACAGGCGTTGTAGGTATGTTTACACAACGAGTGGGGGAGAAAGGAAGGAACGGGACAAGAACAAGGCACACGCCACCGCTCTGGCCCCCCCGCTGCCGCCTCGCCCGTTGGCACCGGAGGGAAGGTTTAAAAAACGCGTCTAGCGCCGGAGTGAATTTTGGGTTGAGGTGTTGCTGGGCTGTACAGGTTACAGGGTCAGTCCACAGGGTCAAACAGCAAACAGGCTAACGCACCGCCTGGGTCCCCTGGGCCCTGTTGTTCTGCCTGACTGTCGCTCTGTTTAGAGCTCCAAGGCTTGGCAGTGCTCTGTGCCCCCCTCTTCCCCCCGTCCCCCTTTTCGCTCTCACTCCATCCCCCCTCCCCTTTTTGCCATCAGCAATCAAAACACTTGGCCAATAGCCATTAGTCATTCGACATTCGTCATTAGGCAGCTGTGATCAGAACCAGAGCTCCTGATGCTTTCAAAATTCAGGTAATGGAACATCAACCTGAACCTGACCTTGAGTACGGGAGAAGGGCCTTGGAATCCAAGAGATACGCGGCAGAGGGTATTGTATTACCCACAAACAGAACGCGCCAAAAGGTACAAGGGTTCAGAATGCAAAATGCGGCGTTTCAGTGCGGGCCACTTTTTCTCGACCACTTCTCTGGCCTGTTTCCACCGCCACAAATCTTTTACTACGCACAGTGGTAGTACACACATTTGTTGTGTAAGCAAGACGTAGTTTGATGCCTGCATATGCTTGCCCCGTAACGTCACTGTTTTCAACGACTGTGTCGCAGCCCTTCCAATTTTGTGATGTTACAAAACCGCAACCTAGCCGGCCGCGGGCCAGCGGTTCACTCTCTCGGCCGGTCGGAGGGGTCGGGCGCCTACTTATTCGCCTTTAAAACATATGACCAGAGTCAACTCAGAGCAGTCCGAGAGGAGTCCCAGTTTGAGTGCTTTCTCATCCATCTACGCAAACAAAAAGATGCGCAAAAAAACTCAGCCGAACGCACAAGACGACGCCGCTGTAGTCTTGAGCTATCGACTAACGTGCGGACAAGCTCTCGGCGCAGGACGCTGCATGTTTGCACCAACTAGGGGGATTCCAACTGGGAGTGAGTAGTTGAGCAACCCCGCTCTGTTGTCTAACATTGGCGTCTCTGACAACTTGCGTTTCAGTTTGATCTGGCGCGGAGTGTGGCTCGCATTCCATTGGTTCGGCCGCTGAACAGCTGGACAGCAATGGACCTGCTGGCCGCTGGACAGGCACGACAGCACGACAGGCACCGGAAGGGGCGGCGCGCTGAAAAAGCCAAAAAGGCAAATGGGTTCAGTTTGTTTGTTGATATGGGGAACAAGTTCAGTTTGTTTGTTGATATGGGGAACAAGGGTCCAGGCATTCGCGGACGGGCTCAAAATGCAAAAAAGCATAATGCATTACCTTATTTTTGAGAGGAAGCGGTCCGAGATGTGCAAGTGATCGGCCGTCTTCTCCCAGGACAATCACGTGACCGATGAAGCGATTTGCACGTGGAATTTTAAACAATGCAATTACATTTGTAATTTATCCCAGTTGACCTCGTACACGCGTCGTCACCGATTCATGACACCAGTGTGCGTCACCTCCCAGTTGGAGTGTTGGTGTGTCGTTTGGCAGTTGTGGAATCTCTCTCCATCTCTCAATTGTGCTCCGTTGACCACCATGGCGGCCGAAACTTCGAATATCGACACTTCTGTCGAACTGGAAAGGGCCAAGTCGTTGCGCCAATCGGATCCTGCGGGAGCCGAGTCCGCTTATCGAGGGGTTCTCAGCAAGCAAACTGGTTTGTGTCCAACACTGTCGCAACACTATTGACTTTGTTCAGCGGACGAACTCGAGCTAAAGGATCAAGAGGCAGCGCTGCTTCAGCTCGGATCCCTGTATCGCGATGAGGAGTGAGTGCGCAGAATGAATGTGTCTCTGACACTCCTCGCAGCCGTATGAAGGAGCTTGCTCAGCTTGTGGTCGATTCGAGGAGCTACATGTCATCCGTTGCCAAGGCAAAGACGGCAAAGCTCAGTAAGTCCACACATTCTTTTCCGGATACAGATACGTTTGTACTGATGCGTGCAGTTCGCTCGCTGATCGACCTCTTTCCCCCCTCAGCTCGCGAGCTACAAATGCAGGTGACAAGTGACAACATCGACTGGGCACGGGAAGAAAAGCGCGTGTTTCTGCGTCAAAGCTTGGAGATTAAGCTTGTGGCACTGTGAGTCGATGCTTTGTTACATGTTTTTGACGCGACAGTCACATTGAGTCAGAGAACTATCGCCGAGCACTCTCCATGACTGAGGAACTACTCAAAGAGCTGAAGCAACTGGACGACAAGGTCATCCTTACGGAGGTGTTTCTTCTCGAATCTCGGGCAGCTCATGCTATTCGCAACTTTCCGCGGGCCAAGGCATGTGTTTGAGGGCCCTGTCCCCAACGTGGTTGTGCTTACCAGACGCAGGCCGCTTTGACATCAGCTCGCACGACTGCCAATTCCATCTACTGCCCTCCTCTACTGCAGGCCCAGCTAGATCTTCAGGCTGGAGCCCTGAATGCAGACGACAAGGACTACAAAACAGCATACTCGTACTTCTTTGAAGCCTTCGAGGGCTTTATTCAAGTGGACGAGAGCGATCCTCGTGCACTCAGCTCGTTAAAGTACATGCTACTGTGCAAGATTATGCTGAGCCTTGTGAGTGTTCGTTTACCGAGAGAGTCATTGACTCGCGGCAGCCCGAGGACGTTACCGCGCTCCTCACAATGAAGTCTGCGTCTCGGTTTGCTGGCAAAGACCTCGAGGCGATGAAAGCCGTTGCTCGAGCTCAGACAGAGCGCAGCCTTGAGATGTTTGAGAGTACTTTGCAGGAGTACAAAGACCGTACGTGCCGTCAGGGAGGAGCCACGACTTACGTGGACAGAGCTCCACGACGATCCGCTAATCAAGTCGCACCTCTCGGCTCTGTACGATACCCTTTTGGAGCAGAATTTGCTACGTGTCATTGAGCCGTACTCTTCAGTCGAGCTGGAGTGGATTGCCCATGAGGTCGGGCAGGGCCGTGTCGCAGTTGAGGATAAGTGAGTGTATACATTGTTGACGGCATTTCGGCTTACAAACAGATTGAGCCAGATGATTCTCGATCAAGTGTTCTTCGGAGTGCTAAACGAAAAAGCAGGCACTTTGGAAGTGTTTGATGAAATGGAGTCCGAGGTATGTTTGACTGCATTTGCGGCATGCAGCGTTAACATTCAGGATCTGCTCAGTGGGGCTCTCGACACAATGAAGCAGATGGGAAGCGTTATTCAGGCTCTTTACGACAAGGTGAGATGAAAGCAATGTGCGGGACACTGACGGTCAGGCCACCAGTTTGTCGTAGTCGTGTGTAAAGTCAATGATGTCCATTCAACATCCCAGTATTGTCGATAGCATGCAGTAACGTGATACAATGCTTCACTCGGCTGTCTGCGTGGTCTGACTCGTGTTGTGCATCGTATACTACTTAGCGTGATGCTGGTTTTTGTTTGGAAGCGGAAGATGTTCATATCTGATACTTTTGATTCTCCGTGGGATGCAATTTGTCGCACCGCGCACCGAGTACCGTCAAAGCCTCGGATGTCAAAGAAAGTCATCCCGGCTGGGGTGATGAGACGTTGATGCACACGCTTAGTAGCACGTCCATGCTTCCAAGCCGCGTTGAACACATGAACATTCCGAGGCATTATTTGCTTCCGGTCCTGTGACGTGTGACAGGTGCCTTGTTTGTCACAACAGAGGCTGTTATGCTTCGTTTGAGGTCCATAGGAAGCAACTCGCCTTTGTAACCAACACATCTCCTATTCCTGCTCTGCTAGGCGTCCCAGTCAACAGTGGGAGCCCATGCTCTTATCTCTCAGTGATGCCTCCTTTGCAGTTCCAGCCGCTACAATCCCAGCCAACCCCTGACTTTTGGTCAGCACTTGCCGCCTTAAAGCTCGACAGGCTTCGACTGGACGATACCATCATCCCGGTTTACGCTTCTGTCGACGAAGCGCGACAAGTGAACACCTCGAATTTGGGTGTCATTGGTCATGATGGCGCTCTAGGAGTAGATGGAAGCGTTCTGCTCTCTTCAACAGCCTTTGAACCCCCAACAGGGTACTGGATGCCGCATTTACAACGCACTGACGATAAGAACTGCCAGTAACCACGCCACTACGCTCAAAGGCCACTTCAAAAACTTCAATACCGTTGAGCAATTCAGATCACCCCATGCGAAAAAGGAGATCTTGGAGTCAGTTGCTACGGAGGTACGTGATTATCTCCTTGGCTATTCCGACAGCACTCCCTTACTTTCAGATGCTCGAATCATTCCAAACTGAAAATCCAGAGCTGAGCACATTTGTCTTGTTCGCATTCGCGGACCTTAAGAAGTATACCTACCACTACTGGTTTGCGTTTCCCGCCTTCGTTTCCAAGCCCGCGTGGCAAGTAGAGCACGCGTTCAAAGCAGCCGACGACGAAGTAGGAGGTTGACCCCGACGGAGGGCTAATGCCGGCAGGACATTGAAGAAGCTCGTGGCTTGCTTGACAGTGACACGTCCGGCACTGGGAAGGGAACGGGTTTTTGGGTAATCAAAGGAACCCGCGGCCAGCGTCAGTTGGCGCCAATCCATCACGCCAAACTGTTTTTTGCAGGGACTGAACCCCAAGAGGTGTGTCTCGCGGCCGAATAGTGCAGGTCCGCTCACTGAAGCGCTTTCTAGTCTTTCACGACCCTTCCGCCCTTCCAGATCACCCTGGTTGGCCGTTGCGCAATGCGCTGTACTACCTTCAGTCTCAACATGGGATCACATCTGTTACAATATTGTGTTTGCGCCAGGGAAGTTTGAGCCGCATTGGTCGAGTATGCGTCAGCGAGCAAATGGATCCAACGATTCGACCTCAAGTTGTAGGTTGGGAGCGCGATCGAGCAGGAAAGCTGGCCAGCAGAGTGGCGGATTTGGGGCCAATGTTGGATCCGAAACGGTAGGCCGATCTAGTTATGTGGCTGCATTGACACACAGTCTTGCGGAGCAGGCAGTAGACCTCAACCTCAAACTCATGCGCTGGCGTATCCTCCCCGACTTGCAGCTTGACAAAATGGCCTCAACTCGCTGCCTTCTGTTGGGCGCAGGAACTCTCGGCTGTTACGTAGCCCGCGCTCTCATGGTGTGTGTAGACTGTTGATCGTGCTGATGGTAGGGGTGGGGAGTTCGCAACATTACATTTGTGGATTCCGCTCGTGTGTCATTCTCCAATCCGGTACGCCAGCCTCTGTTTCGATTCGAAGACTGTTTGAATGGCGGGCAACCGAAGGCTGCATGCGCTGCCGAGCGGCTCAAAGAGATTTTCCCGTCTGTTGTGGGTCACGACACGTCTGAAGCCTGTGCGAATTGCTGATCCAAGAATGCGACTGCCCACACAATGCTGATTCCGATGCCGGGCCATCCGGTCGGAGTGGGTCCTGCCGCTGCACCTGCGATGGAGAGCGTGTCCAAATTGGAAAGCCTCATCGCTGATCACGATGCGGTGTTCCTGCTCATGGACTCTCGAGAATCTCGTTGGTTGCCCACACTTATCGCTTCGTCTAAAAACAAGCTCGTCATCAATGCGGCATTGGGATTCGACAGCTATCTGGTCATGCGGCATGGTGTTGGTCCGTCTTACGAGAGTGCCGCGGAACGACGGCTTGGTTGCTACTTTTGCAACGACATTGTGGCTCCGGTTGATGTTTGTGCTTGCGAGGAACTCTGCTTACCCCAGTCTCTAACAGATCGAACACTGGATCAAATGTGCACTGTCACACGCCCCGGTCTGGCACCGATTGCCGCCGCTAGCGCTGTTGAACTCCTCGCAACTCTTGTGCAGCACCCCTTGTGGTTTGTCCATCGATGCGTATTACGGCTAACAGTGAAGGATGGATGCCCCGTCAGAAAGACAAAACTCAAGTGCGACGGCGACTTCGTCTCCTCTTGGCCCGGCGCCCCATCAAATCAGGGGCGCCTTGAGCCAATGGAATACCTCATTGGTTGAGGGATACGCATTTGACCGCTGCACGGCATGTAGCACAGCGGTAAGTAGGCAAGACGAAGGACCGCGTCGTTGACATGCCAGGCTGTGCAAGCGTTCGAGAAGGATGGGAATGATTTCCTGTTACGCGTCTTCAATGAGGAGGGTTATCTAGAGACGGTGACAGGGTTAGACAAGCTCTACGAGGAGGCGGAAGCTGCATTGGAAAGCGTCGACTGGGAGGACGAGGAGGAGGACGATGACTTTTGAGCCATCTAGGCTATGCACTCAGTGTTTGTTTGCCAGTCTGAGCACGGGGCAGGCCGTGATGGAAGAAGACTGGTCGGCAGCAGCCAGTAAAGCCCCTTGTGCAAGGGAATGAGCCCCTGCACACAGCCAATGGCCGAAATGATGTGGTTGCGAGGACGTTTCCGGTTGCGCAGTACGCTGCTTATTGTTTGCTCGTTACTGCCCAAACGGTGCACGATGACACCAATGGAGCTCTTTACTGTGCTGCATGGTGCATGCCACACAGCATAGCGTGTGTGCCTAAAGCGTGCACAAGATAGAAGAATCGCTAGAATAGCTGCAGGTCAGCGCGTGCCTAATTGTCGGAAAAACATCGAACAGTACCTTTCAAATATTATGTAAGCAGCCTCTACAACACAACAAACTGCTTCCGTGTATTGTGGATGTAAACAAGAGCCATCGACCGCGCCAGAGACGCATGTCAACGTTGTTTACTTACAACTCAGCTTGATTTCTCATCTCATCTGTCGCTCGTCACATTGTTCAATCCCAATGAGCTCTTCAAAGAGGACGCTCGCGTCGGATGGGCCGGCTGGGAACTCGGCTCAATCTAGCCTTCCATTGCCGTCCTCGGCGATGAAGAAGGGACCACTGCGAAGCAGCGGTATCTTGCCTCGAGCGTCCATGGCTGCGCACCCATACGCACCCGCCGCTCGGCCATCGGTCGCCTCGACAGAACATATGGCCCAAAAGAGACGGAGCATGTTGCCGCCTAGTCGCATGGGGGACGTCTATGGTGGTTCCAACGCAAGCAGGGGAGAGTCTGGAGCATTCGGCAGAACTCCGCAAGGTAGTCGTAGCCTTGCCCAGTGAGCAGCGCTTGGATCACGGCTGGCTGACACTTACAGGACTCGCCGATCGTCCGTGTTCGGCCCGACAACTGGGCGTACATCTGTCATCACGCCGGCTTATGGCGCCCAGCACGTATTGAAAGACCCACGACCAGTTCGCGCAGCGGCGTTCATGAGCGAGTGCAAAGAGAACATCAGCAAATATCTCCAGCATCGCAAAGCGCAAGTGGTCCTTGGCCCAAACTGGCAAACATCACCAACGGGCCGCGACTTTCATGCCCTCTTCCAGTTTCTGGCCGAGGATTTGATCGGTCCGGGCGTACCTTGGGGCAAGAAGTTTGAGAACGACTGTATATCAATCATGCGGGACTTGCAGTATCCAGTTCTGGACACAATTAGCAAGACGTCGTTCAGCGCACCTGGAAGTCAACAGTCTTGGCCAAGCTTCTTAGCCATGCTTGACTGGATGGTGGAATTGTGCAAGGTGCGTTGCGTTCACAACTCTGGACTTTTCTGGAGCTGACCCGGAAAGGCACAGGAACGGTGGCAGGACCGCCATACGATTCACGACCCTCTGCTTTCCCAAGCGAGTGAGCTTTCACCGGATCATCCCCAATTGGAGGAACGTCTGCTTTGGGATTTCGTGTCAACAACTTACACCGACTGGTTTGAGGGCAGGGCCGAAGAGTTTGAGCCTTATCATCGACAGCTGGAGGATGCGTTCGGTACGTTGCCGGCCAGAGCGCGCGTGTACTTATTACTTAGAGCGCATCTCGGCCGCGTCTATCGAGGAGTGTGAAAGGCTCGAAAAAGAGGTGTCAGACAAGGAAGCTGCGCTTCACCGTTTGCAAAGGGAAGAGGTAAGACATCAGCTCAAGATTAGCTTTGCTTACCGTATCAAAGCCTCCCATCAAGTTCATCGACGAAGAGTACAATCAACTTATGAGCGACAAGGTCAAGTTCGATAATTTTATCGAGCTTCATCGTCAGAAAGTTAAGAAACTCGGTTTTAACAATGACAAAGCTCGGGAGGCGATGGGAGCCATCGGTTAGTCAGACCGAGCTTGGTAGTCGTCCTAACGTCACAGACCAGCGCATTGCTGCAGCCCGTGAACAGTTGTCCGTGGTTGAGGCCGAAGTATCGGCACAGAATCTGTCACCAGAGGAAGTCACGCGCATGACTCATGACAAAGAGACGTTGGCCCGCAACCTCGATGACATTGGTCAGAAGATCACGGATGCCCTCGGACAGTCCAAGGACCAGGAGATTCGGGTAACGCAAGGCATGGACCGTTGCGAGCAGCAGCTCGAAGATTACGACGTTCTGGGGGCCGAAATTGGCACACTTTCAGTCATCACGATCCCCAAACCGTCCACATTCTCTCAGATCGATTATTCATTTAATGTCGACCTGGGTGCAGAGAATCTTAATGTGATTCTTCAGCTCGGACGTGCGAGGCTTGGGGATATCCGGCCAGCCTTGGATCAGTATGCCAAAGGTTCTCGTGACCAAGTAGACAGACTTCGCGATGAGGAGACGACACTCGAAGAGCGTCGAATGGACTTGGCCGAGAATGTCGACAATCACAACGAGGAAGTCATTCGTCGTCGGCTGCGATTTACCTCTGTCCAGCAGCAAGCTGAGCATCAGAAGGACGTAAGTCATAATGCTTACCAACGCCACTGACTGTCCAGCTGCTGCGTGACGACATCAGCAAGAACAGCTTGGCGATAGGCAATTTGGAGGCCGAAGTACAGGGCAAGGGCCAAGCGGAGAGTTTGGTGGTGCAGGCCAAGTCAAGGTTGGAGAGGGCGAAGATGGTGTACGTAGCGGGTGTTGATGTGGAATCGTTCAACGCTGACTGCCCGCAGATACGACAGCCTGTTGCTCAAGACTCAGCAGCTTCAAGGCCGAGCCGTGAACGACCTTGTAAACAACCTGGATTTAATGATCTCAGCGAAGAACCAGGCAGCAGCGAGCCTGGAGTCGATTATGCTCTTTGCTGAGAGGCAGGAATAGATTGTGTAAACTGTAGTCATTAATGTTGATCAGTGCCAACGCGCCTTTGTAGACTTGCAAGGAACGTTGCTCAGGGGGCAAACGTGACATGTGGGTCTCAGTGATCATGTGGCATGTCCTCTGAACAAGTTTAGACAAACTGGACAAGGCGTCTTCGTTACCGTCGAGAATCGGTCCCAGTGCTCCAAAACACAGGCGAGCGCGCATGCACGCACAATCATGCATGAGCAGGCTGCTTGATGATACCCACGACTGTGTAAGACGGTAATGGGCGAACAAACAGGTCACCGGCGCAGGCAAGCTAACGGACTAGATGCCAGAAGCAACATGAGGTTTCTAGGATCTAGGACACGGACGCAATGGGCAGACGTAGGTTAACTTAGCTTTACCTGGGGTTTAGGATTGAGGGGAGCAGTTCATGTACTGTATGAATGCTCGTGACACTGCAATCACAATCAAGATGTCAGCAGCTGTGGACATCACACCGCCCCACGCGCTTACTTCACTGGTTATAGCCCGCAATGACCACTTGCAAGGCATGAAGCACCTCCTGACCTGCCTTCCGAACCTCCTGACCTGCCTTCCGAACGTGAGTGCTGACGATATCCCCCAATTTTCCGGACACGCAGTCGACGAGAGGACCCAAATAATGCTACACATAACTTGGGGTTGTGGTAAGCTGGTCGGGCCATGTCCTGATTGAGCCGGGAGCCGCAAGACCTTGGCCGCCATGAAGCATGAAGATATCTGCGTTCGCAGGAGCGCGTCGTCCGACATGGCGGACTGCCGCTAAAGTATGTATCCTCTGTGGCCTTTATGTGTATGCATGTGCGTCTTGTGCGTGGTGCAGCGTGTTCACTTGAACTGACGGGTTAGAGGGTCCAATGTGTGCATAGAGTAGTCTTTGCTTCTCACAGCTCACAGAGAGCGTTTGGTGACCGCGTCTCATCCGCTCTGCGCTATGCGCTACATACATGACTGCCAATGACCTTGTACCCTTGGGCAACACACGGCGAGACTGTGTATATTATGGTGTCGGACGGCATCAGATCCAACTCCCCTCCGCAACCCTGAGACACACCCTGGCACGCCTCCAAGCTTTACTGAAGCCTTGGGTCACTTGCCTGGTGGGCTTGGGCGGCATGGGCGGGTGGGGCTGTGGGGAGTGGGTAGTGGGTGGTGAGCTCAGGCGCGTTGGGCGCGCGTGCGTTCCATGGTCAAGGGAGGGGGCGGAAAGAGAGGGGTGTGTGGCGCGTTTGGGTGTGCGCACTTCGCGCGTGTGCGCGTGCGTGCGTGTCAAAGTAACCTTTGCGAAAAAAGAGTATATCATCGACCCCAATTGGCTCATTTGTCAATATCTGTTTCCTTGATTACAATTTCCACGCGACCAATTACCCTAGCTTAATCAGAAATAGGTCAACTACTACATTAGCCCCCCCGTGTTCCCCCGGCTAGCTGGGCGCGACTGGACGCTGGACGTGACTCCACCACTCGCAACGCGGCGCGTTCCACCGCGATTACCCTCCCGCCGCTGCCATCCACCTCACCACCGCCATCGACTCTACCCTTCTCATCATCGTTCTTTTATCTCCCCTCGTTCCCCTTTGGCGCCCTCTCTACACCTACACACACCGCACCGTTCATCAGCCACTCACCTCGCTCCTTTGGGTACCCTACATACACCTCCCCTCGACTTCCTGTTGTCGCTTGCCTCTTTTCTCCATTTTCCACTCACAATCATCGACATTTGTCGATCGTCGCTTTGGTTCTTTCGTTCAAAAGTCGCTTGCCACCGCGCTCAGGCTCTGCTCATCGTACCTCAGCGTTCGTGTCGCTTGCACGCCACCCTCCGACCCACTCGGCGCTAGCCGTTGCCTTGACCAATTGGCCCTCCTAGGCATCTCAATCTTCCACGTCTATCCCATTTGATCGTCGCTGTAACGCCCCGCCTCACGCTCCAGTCTTGCCATCTTGAGGCAACGACATGACGTCCATTTACGCCAAAGGCACCCGCGTTTGGCTCCCGGACTCAGCCGCGGGCTGGGTTCCAGGAACTGTGACGACCATATCGCTACCGACCGATGATGACCCAAAGGGGAACGTCACTATTACCGTTGCTGTTGACGGTGACAGTGCCGGGACTACCAAAGACTTCAAATGTTCGCTCGCAACACTCCAAGCGGCCTCAGAACCCAACGCCAACACTCTTTCAACATCCTCTCCGAATGATTCGCAGACGCACTTGCCGCCTCTCCGCAATCCCCCTCTCCTCGAGAGCTCCGAGGATCTCGCAAGTTTGAGCAACCTCAACGAGCCGAGTGGTATGTTGCAAAGGAGTCGATCTGGTTACTAAAGCAATCGCAGTACTCCACGCCATCGCAACCCGTTACACGGCACACCAGCCCTACACATATTCTGGAATTGTGCTGGTGAGTGACAGTACTGATTGTGGTTGCTTACAACACAGGTCGCTCTTAACCCTTTCAGTCCCGTCCCACTCTGTAAGTTTAACTTGACTGGCCCTTTTTGATATCGCAGATGGCAACGATATCCTGCAAGCGTACGCAGGCAAGAAAAAGGGAGAACTGGAGCCTCACCTCTTTGCCATTGCCGAGGAGGCATTGGACGACATGCGCCGAGGCAGTGGCGGCGGTGGTGTCGATCCCACTGGTGCGGGGGACCAGACAATCGTTGTCAGTGGTGAAAGGTACGACCATTTGTCTTTGCTATTCTGACGGCCAGCGGTGCTGGTAAGACTGTGTCTGCAAAATACATCCTACGTTACTTTGCGTCTGTTTACAACCCTTCGGGCAGCAACTCCGCGCCGGATCGCCGGAGGGTTGATGGGGCAAGTGGCGAGGAAGAAGGCATGAGCGAGATCGAGCGCCAAATTCTTGCCAGCAACCCAATTATGGAGGCATTCGGTAACGCAAAGACAACCCGAAACGACAACAGTTCCAGGTTCGGCAAGTACATCGAGGTCAGTTTCGTCTTACCATTGATCGAGCCACTTACATGCCAGGTTCTATTCGATAGCAAGAATGAGATTGTCGGAGCCCGCATCCGAACGTACCTCCTGGAAAGGTCACGCCTCGTGTACCAGCCCGAGACTGAGCGTAACTATCACATCTTTTATCAGCTGCTGTCCGGCGCCCCATCCAAAGAGCGAAAAGACTTGTCACTCCCGACCGATCCTCAACAGTTTGCCTATCTTGCCGGGGGAGGCGCCCCGTCGTCGGTCATTGCTGGCGTGGATGATTCCAAAGAGTTTCGAGAGACTCAGGAGGCGCTCAGCACTGTGGGGATCTCTGTGGAGCGCCAGTGGCACATCTTCAAAGTCCTCGCTGCCCTGCTTCATCTCGGAAACGTCAACATCACGCAGGCCCGTACAGACGCTGTCCTCTCCGATGAGGATGAGTCGTTGATTTTGGCGACAAGCCTCCTCGGCTTACCCGTAGCCGACTTCAAGAAATGGACTATCAAGAAACAGATTGTGACCAGGAACGAGTCTGTTACTTCCAACTTGTCTGCGGCTCAGGCGACAGTCGTGCGAGATTCTGTGGCCAAGTTCATCTACTCGTGTCTGTTTGACGTACGTTTGCCGGTGTTGTTAACACTCTAACGCTCCAGTGGCTGGTGAGCGTGATCAACGAAAGCCTTTCAGGAGAAAACGGCACAGGCGCCCAGCAATCCACAAAGTTCATCGGCGTCTTGGATATCGTAAGTGTTGGAAGGTTCAGTTTACCCTGACGCTCAGTACGGCTTCGAGCACTTCAAGAAGAACTCGTTCGAGCAGTTTTGCATCAACTGGGCGAATGAGAAGCTTCAACAACAAGTGAGCATTGCCCTAAGCTGAGAATGATCGTGACTGACATGCCAGTTCAATGCGCACGTCTTCAAGGTATTATGACAGCTTGTGTTTTCGCTAATGCCTTTCAGCTTGAGCAGGAGGAGTACGTTCGGGAGCAGATCAACTGGACTTTTATCGACTTCACCGATAACCAGGCTTGCATCGATGTTATCGAGGGCAAGATGGGCGTTCTATCCTTACTCGATGAGGAGTCCCGACTACCTTCTGGCGCGGATGCTTCGTTTGCGAACAAACTCCACCAGCAACTCGTAAAGCCAGAATTCAAGGACGTCTTCAAGAAGCCTCGTTTCAACCAGAATGCGTTCACAATTGCTCACTATGCGCATGACGTCACGTATGAGGTTGATGGCTTCCTGGAGAAAAACCGGGATACAGTACCTGATGAGCATCTCACTTTGTTGCAAGGCGCATCCAATGACTTCCTCCGCGAGGCTGTTGAGCGATCGTTGGCAGCGGCAAGCAGCGCCTCCAGTACTGCGGCTGCTACTCGCCCAGGTGCCAAGCGCTCCGGCCCTGCCGCCCGCAAGCCTTCTCTAGGCTCCATCTTCAAGCACTCCCTTATCAGTCTCATGGACACGATCAACCACACAAACGTACATTATATTCGCTGCATCAAGCCCAACGACACAAAAAAGGCATGGTTGTTTGAGCCGCAACAGGTGTTGTCTCAATTGCGTGCATGCGGTGTCCTTGAGACCATCCGCATCAGCTGCGCTGGCTATCCCAGCCGCTGGACGTTTGCGGAGTTTGCCAGCCGGTAAGTCCCGCATGGCAACAAGACTGACTTTCAGCTACTATGTCCTTGTCAATTCCAAGGAATGGGAAGGCAACTCGGACGTGAAAGCATTCTGTCAGCTTCTTCTCCAGCGTACTCTTCGAGACGAAAACAAGTACCAGATTGGACTCTCTAAGATCTTTTTCCGGGCCGGAATGGTTGCCCAACTTGAGTCTTTGCGCACTGCGCGACTCAACGCCCTTGTCACCTTGGTCCAGAAGAACGTTCGTCGTCGCATCGCATACAAGCATTATCAGGAGCTTCGCAGGAAGACCATTGTCATTCAAGCGTGGTGGCGTGGTATCTTGGGTCGCCGACTGGCGGAGGAGACGCGCCGTCACGCTGCTGCTGTGCTCATTCAGAGGGCGGCGAGGGCACTCCTGCAGCGCCGTTCGTACCAGGAAACGCGAAAAGCTGTAGTGGCGATCCAGTCTGGTAAGTTGCCAACACATGTCCAGATACTTATTTGTCAGCCGTCCGCGGATACCAAGCTCGACAGCGCTTCAAGGAGGGCCGCGTCGTTGCAGCTGCAGAAACGCTCCAGCGGCTCTTCAGGGGAAGGTAAGTTTGTTGGGTGTCACAGCTAAATGGTAGTGCTGCTAGGACCCGTGCGCGGGATGAGACTCGGCGCATTGTGGTGCTTCAAACTCAATGGCGCCGAAAGCTGGCGGTGCGAGAGCTGCAATCTCTTAAGGCGGAAGCTAAGTCGGCATCAAAGCTCAAGGAAATCTCGTACCAGCTGGAGAATAAGGTGGTGGAACTTACCAAGGCGCTCCACAAACGCAATGCCGAGAACAAGAGTCTCAATGTTCGCATAGTAGACCTCGAGAAGGAGCTTTCAGTGTGGCAGTCTCGCCATGAGGAGTCGCATACTCGTTCGCTCGATCTCGAGGCGCGCCTGGCAATGCCGACGGTCCCACAATCTCAGTTCGATGAGATGATGAACGCCAAAGACGATGCTGAAGACCGCTTGCGGGCTGCCATGAAACGTGCAACCGAGCAAGAGCAGGACGTGGCACGCTTGACGAGCCAGCTGGAGCGGGCGACAGCCGACTTCAATGATCGACAAACGACCATTGACTCGGCACTTGCCAAGCACAACGAAGATGCGTCGACAATGTCCACTCTGCGCCAGGAGGTGGCGTCCTTGAAGGAGCAGATTAGCCGTGCTAATGCTCTCCACGCTTTAACCAAGGGTCAACGCGAGGCTCCGACCTCACCCACGTTTGACCGCGGTCTTCGCGACTTTGCCAACGGCCTGCATGCCGGGGAGGCCCGGTCGCAGGGTCCCGCGCGTCGCCGCCAGCGACGACACAGTACCGCTGGTCCAGGGACGGCAGCGAACAACGTGTCCGACGAAGATGCGTTTGACTTCCGGAAGTCCCCGTCCAACAACCCACGTGCTGTGTCTGTCATGTTCCCCCAAGGCCCTGCCTTACGAACCCGGGATTCAAATGGTTTGCCAACTGTAAGCGACACGGTGGCAGACGAAGTGGTCCGTCTACTCGAAGACGAGGAAGGCCTCGACGAGGATGTTCTGCATGGTCTGATTGCGGGTCTCAAAATCCCTGCCGCTAGCCTGCACAATCCCCCTCTGGCCAAGGAAGTCATTTTCCCGGCGCACCTCATCAGCCTGGTGTCCAACGAGATGTGGAAGCTTGGCATGATTCCCGAGAGCGAGAGGTTCCTGGCGAACGTGATGCAAAGCATCCAAACATATGTCATGGTAGGTGACTGCAAAGTATCACTGCGCTGACCGACAGCAATTCAAGGGCGAAGACGTCATAGTGCCAGGAATCTTCTGGTTGTCTAATGTGCAAGAAATTCTGTCATTCATCTGTGTGGCAGAGTCGGATGCCCAACAGGGCATTGCGCCTGGCATGGACGAGGCTGGAAGCAGAGAGCTCGACTGGGAAGCGTACGAGCGCCTCGTCGGTATTGTGAAACATGACTTGGACAGCCTCGAGTACAACATTTATCATACCTGGATGCTCGAAGTCAAAAAGAAGCTGGGTAAAATGGTCATCCCAGCCCTCATTGAGTCACAGTCACTTCCCGGCTTTATCACGTCGGACGGCAGTGGCAGAATGTTTTCGCGTATGATTGGGATGGGAGGAGGCAACACCCAGCCTGCAGCCAGCATGGACGACATTCTCAACCTCCTCAACAGAGTCTGGAAGTGCCTCAAGAGCTATTACATGGAGGAAAGCGTCATGCAGCAAGTCGTCACGGAGCTTCTCAAGCTTATCGGTACTATTGCCTTCAACGATCTCATCATGCGGCGCAACTTTTGTTCCTGGAAGCGCGGTACGCTAATCATGTTTGGGCCGATGCTGATTCAAAACAGCCATGCAGATTCAGTACAACATTACGCGCATTGAGGGTAAGTACAGCACGCGCCGCGCTCCTGACTGTTTCAGAATGGTGCAAGGCACACGACATGCCCGAGGGACTTCTCCAGCTCGAGCACCTCATGCAGGCCACCAAGCTGTTGCAACTCAAGAAGGTGAGATGAGCAGACAGTGGCAAGAGCTAATTCAAAGGCGACCCTTGGAGACATCGAGATTCTGTTCGACGTATGCTGGATCCTCTCGCCCTCTCAGATTCAGAAACTCATTTCTCAATATCACAACGCAGATTATGAGGCGCCAATCTCTCCCGACATCCTGAAAGCTGTGGCAGCCCGGGTACGCCCGGAGGATAAGAATGATCAGCTGCTGTTGCAGACGGAACAGGACGAAGTCGGACCGTACCAAATCCCGCCTCCCCGCGACATTGCGGGCCTCGAAACTTGTGAGAACCACCAAACGGGGTCCAGAGTTATGGTTGCTGACCAGTCTCCACAGATGTCCCCGCCTGGCTTAACGTGCCATTGATTCGTCGCCTTGCCACATTTGTGGCATAGAGCTTCAATAGCAAGGCCTGTAGTTTCATAGGGTGGAGTGCCTAGCATGCAAAGCATATTCGTAGTTTGGAAGAACCGCCTCCATCGTCAGTCGTGAAAGTAGCGGCCCGGAGCCCGTGTCATCAACTCAATTGCCTCTGCCTGACCGCCGAGTGGACCGTCCCATTCCCTAGCAACATCAAACCGCTCGTGCTGATGACTGGCGGGGGTGTACTGTGTTGATCGTGGGTGGGAGAGAGCATCCCACAAATCGGACTGTCGCAGTTGAAGCCCAAGACAAGAAGATAGGAAGCAATAAACAACGGCCCCAACTCTGTAGGCTCAGTATGTGCGCAGTTGCCGCCTTTAAAGACTTACACGATAATAAATGCGATCAAAGAGAACACAAACAGCCCTTCGTCCATTGCACCGAGGTCGCTATCGGTGATCAGTTGACAACACGCCAGGGGGCGGCCTAGCCAAGTCGGTTCTGGCTGCGTTGCGCACTCTTCTAAGTTTGAGGATGCTTTGTGCAATTGGTCTGTCGCCGAAACGAAGACCGACGCAGAGGGAAAGGTTTGCCGGTTATCTTTGCAGCAATGTAGACGGCAGGGCGAACATTGCTACTGTGCATCGATTCTGATAGACCGCCAGGCGGAACAACCTCGGAGTACGGATTCGTTACGGTTGTTTTTGGGGATTACTAAACCCTCATTACCTTTCTGCACCACTGTGATTACCTTTCTGCACCTCTGTCATCCATCATCACGTGACATTCAGGGCGACGGTCCGCGCTCCGCAGATTCATGATGTCCAGCTCGCCAATATTTTGCGCCGTCCGTCTGTGTTGTCCAACTCGCATCGACGACAATGGCTCCTCAAAGCCACCACCACAGGCCTACGCTAAAGCAAGTCAGTTGCCAGGTGGCACCCGCCTTTTCATTGCTAACGGAGCGCAGTCGAACAAAGGCTTCAAGTCCAAGCATGCCACCAAAGGAGCTCGCAAAACCGCAGCCAAGGGTAAGTTCTCGCCGAACCATTTGTACGCGCTTTCAAAGTACTAAGCATGCTCCGCAGGCAAAACCGCTTCCCTTTTGCCGTCTTCCTCAGGCCACAAAGCTATGGATGCTGGGAACAAGAAGGCTCGCTTGAATCAGCAAGCTCAGAAACGCGACGCAAAGATTCGAGCAGGCAGGGAAGACGCAAAGTTCTTCTCCATTAGCTCAAATGGAGGTTGGTCTTTACGGAAAGCAACCACCGCGCTAATTACTCAGGCAAAGTTCCCCGCGTCATTTCTATCATTCCTCTTCTTCAATCTGTGTCTTGCAAGCGCTTCATCAGCCAACTACTCCCTGTGCTCGGTCTCACCGAGAACGAAATTGAGGGCATCGACCTAGAGCGCTCCTCCCTCGTCATTGACGCACCAAGGTTCAAGACGAAGCTTCATCTCAACGTCGTTCCCCCGCTCCAGCTGTATCCGGCGCTTGACGCAGCTTTGGTCAGCGATGCCGTGGTTTTGCTTCTCAGTAGTAAGGACGAGGTTGGACCGGACGGCGAGGCTATTCTGCGTTGCCTCCAAGGCCAAGCAGGAGCAGTCAACGTAATTCCATGTGTCCAGGTCCGTCATACCGTTGATTTCGTGAGCTCATGCGCTGGCAGGCTCCAGAATCTGAACCTTTGACGAGCACTGCTCGACCGCTCGTGCAAAAGTCTCTGCTCTCATTCTCCAGGTACTTCTTCCCATCTGTCACCAAGGTTTATCCTTCGGATTCGACCACCGACGCCATTCTCATTGCCCGTGCACTTTGTGAGGCGTCTCCGCAATATGTGCGCCACCCAGATGGTCGGGCATGGCTAGTTTCCGAGGACACGCCCTTATGGGAGCCTACAGCTTCGCATGACGGCCAAGAGCAGCTCGGCACGCTTAGCGTTACGGGGACTGTACGAGGAGGTTGTTTGAGCGCCAACCGCCTCGTCCATCTCCCTGGGTTTGGTGATTTTCAAGTATCACAGGTGGGACTGTCAGGTGATCGGGCGACTGACACGCTTGCAGATCAGTGCCGCCTCCTCCCCTGCTCGTGGCGATGACAGCAACACTTTTGCCGACACCCCCACACCCACTTGTCTTTCTTTTCCGAACGAAGACAGTGATGATTTGACCGCGAACAACATTCCCGATCTCTTGGCCAATGAACAAACTTGGCCAACGGAGGAAGAGATGATGAGCGCGCCCGGCGCCCAGTCTACTGTGAGCGCGCCCAAAACCTTAAAGCGAGTTCCCAAGGGCACCAGCGCGTACCAGGCTGCCTGGATTTTGGACGACGACGAACCTTCGGAGAATGACGATGACAATTCTGAGATTGATACCGACATGGAGGGAGTCGCGACCTCCGAAAAGTGTAAAACTCGTTGATGCCCCGCATACTGACATGCCTCAGCCGGAGACTCAGAAGCCCCTGAAACGGAGGAGATGGAGGAAATCGAAATTGACTCTGGAAATGACCATCACGACGAGATGTCGATCGAAGAGGAGGAGATCCAGTAAGTCAAGCACAGCCCGAACGAGCCTAAACATTGAGGTACGAGGCCTATCGCCGCGAACGCGAGCGCGCTCAGCAATCCGACATGGCGTTTCCTGACGAAGTTGATACGCCTCGTCACATCCCCGCTCGAGAACGATTTCAGCGTTACCGCGGACTGCGTAGCTTCCGAACCAGTCCATGGGATGCGTACGAGAATCTCCCTCTGGATTACGGCGAGATTTTTCAGTTTGAAAACTTCAATGCGACTGAGAAGCGCGTGAAGCTTGAAGCTCAGGCTGACGGCGTTGAGGTGCGTGGAGCGGGTTAATAATGTGCCGAACCGCTTACCTCAGGTGGGAACGAGAGTGACGCTGGTCATCCGTGACGTCCCAAAGCAGGCGGCCCTGCAGAGTGCTAAGACTCCTCTCATCGTGCATGGACTCCTTCGTCATGAACACAAGCAAACTGTACTCCATTTTGCTGTGCAGCGCAACACGGAGTACACGGAGACTGTCCGAGCAAAGGTGAATCCATCAGCCCTGGTTGATTTGCAGTGTCTGACGGCAGGATCCACTTGTTCTGTGTGTCGGCCCACGGCGCTATGTCATAAACCCTCTCTTCTCGCAGCACGTTCGGGGTGGGGGAAAGGGTGTGAACAATGTGCACAAGTCTGAACGCTTCCTCAGACATGGTACAACTGCTGTCGCCACGACATATGGACCAGTTTGCTTCGGGAAGCAGCCTTGTCTGCTACTCAAGTCCGGCACAAATGAGCGTGAGTCACAGTGACCTTCCCAAGTCTTCCCATTGTCTGACCGTCTACAGACGTTCCCGATTTGGTAGCCATGGGGTCATTCTTGTCTTCGGACCCGACCCGTATCGTCGCGAAACGAATCGTCCTTACCGGGCATCCATTCAAGGTTCACAAGAAGACTGCGACGATCCGTTACATGTTTTTCAACCGTGAAGACGTCGACTATTTCCAAACTGTGGAGTTGCATACCAAATATGGCCGCACAGGCCATATCAAGGAGGCATTAGGAACCCATGGCTACTTCAAGGCGCACTTCGATGGTCCCATCCAGCAGATGGATACGATCTGCATGAACCTCTACAAGCGCCAGTTCCCGAAGGTAGGCGCATAGAAGAACATTGCTTATGCCCAGTGGTCCCAGACGTTCCAGCCGCCTCAAGTGTCTGATGCTGCAACAGTTGGATCCATGGATGTTGAGTAAACGTGCATTGACCCCTCCCATATTGTGTAGCCTTGTAGCATTGGTGATAGCATGTACCGGTGCCTGAAGAAGGCGCAACATGGCTTACCGCGCTCCTTCCTTGGCTGCGATACCGAGGCCGAGCCCCGGCATACCAGGCATGGCATTGTTCCTGCTGGCTGCAACAGCTTCGAGTGTCGCGTTGGCCTGCTCCAAAGACATTGGTGCGCGGGACGACGCCGGCTGGGCAGCAATGAATGGATGTTCAAGGAGAGCGGAGGCAGTGGGGCGGGCGTTGTGATTTATCTCGAATGTGCGGCGAAGGAAATCAGTGGCTTCAGACGAAATGTCACTTGGGGTGGCGGGACATGCGAGAGACCCAATCTAGTTGTCAGACCAAGAGCGAGGCGTACTTGGCTCACCCGGAAAATAGCCTGCATCTGGGTCAAATCCGCCCAAGGATGTGTACCCGTGAGCATCTCCACGACCAAACAGCCGACACTCCAAATGTCGGCTTTGGATGTGTAACTCGTTTGCTTGACGACCTCGGGAGCCATCCAAAAGACCGAGCCCTGTAAAGACGGACGATTGGCCCTTTCCATCAAGTCTACGGGCGTTAACTTCATCTGCGTCAGGGTTGCTTATACACTCACTGCTCTCAGCTTTTTTGGAAATCCCAAAGTCTGAAATCTTGATACCACCCTTGTTGTCAACAAGAATATTAGCGCCTTTAATGTCACGATGTATGATGTTTCGTTCATGCAGATAGTTGAGGCCGGTCAGAATTTGGCGAGAAAAGTTGCGCACAAGTGCCTCCTCGAATGCGCCATAGCTGCTAAGCAGAGCCGCAACAGAACCACCGGGCACATACTCCAAGAAAATGTAGAGATTGTTGCCGTCCGTCGCAGAATCTACGCTGTCAATGCGGTCAAGTTGCTGATTGTCTTACCGAGGTACTGCACGATGTTCTCGTGCTGTAGCTCTTTAAGTAGCTCTATCTCACGCTCGAGAGCCTGCACCATGTTGCGTTTCCGTTCCTCATTCCTTGCGTCTCCGGATGGCAATTCAACCTGTTTGACCGCCATGAGGAGCCCAGAGTGAGCGTCCATGCCAAGGAACACAGAGCCAAATGACCCAGCACCAATGAGAGCGCCCTTGATCCACTTGATAATCTGTCTAGCTGCCATGGTTTAACGCTGCGGTCACGCATAAACTCACATCCAGTTGACGTAAAGGCTCGCCCTTGCTCGTGATCCTCATCATCGCTTGTGGCCAACGAAGATTCAGGGCTGCCCTCGTCCGAATTGTCTGATCCACTTGTCTCGTCCTCTCCCACAAAATCGGAGGTAATGGGGGAACTTGGCCGTTCTTGTTCAAGACTGTCGTTGAACATTGACATACTGGCTCGCCGGTTTTCCACCTCGGCGGTGATTTCATCCACTGTGAGGAGACTAGCTGTGTCGCTCTTGTCTTTGCTCTTACGTATTGACGAGATAACACTGATACGGCTAAGTGTCGATCCAGATGATCCCCGACGACCTTGGCGAAAGGGGGGTCGCACGGTTGATGGCGCGGGTGAGTACTGCTGCAAAGAATCGACTAGACTCTCGCCTGCAGGTTCAAAAGGCGGGAGAAGTGGGGGGTGAGGCGCGACTGAAGCTGCTTGCAGTGCCGCGTCCGCGTCCCGTGCTGGGGTCTCGACCTCTTCGGGGATTGCTGCAGGCGTAGTGGATGAGGACACGGTGCGTGTGGATGGAGGTCGGGCCTTTCGATTTGGGCTCGGTGCGTCGGCGGGGTCAATCGGCGCCTGGACTTGTCCCACAGCCAGCCCTTGACCTTGCGAGAGCCGCATCATACTTTGTCGGACGGTCTTCTCCAGATCGCGTTTCCTCGCTGAAGGGAAGTAGTCGGCCAGATGATTGGAGATCAACTCAGACGGAGGGCGATGCCCAAAGAAGTTGTACATTCTTTTGGATCGTGACGCCGCCGCCATTCCATTTGTTGAAGAACGGGCTGAGCTTGCGGGAGGCGCGGGCTCCACAACACCAGGAACACCCAGACCAGACATGATAGAAACAGTGCTTGCCCTGTTGGTCTTCTTACTTGTGATGGTGGTTTTGGTTGAGGGCTCCTGGGCCCATGACTCATCGCTCTGTAGACCGGTCAGTCGAGGTACACCGTAATGTAATGGGGAGTTTGGCGAGACAGGGGGCGGAGCATCGCCGAAGAAGATCTCCATGTTTTTGCGGTTGACTGGATGTGACACCCTTCGGAGAAGAAGGCCGCGCTCTCTCAGAACGGCAGGGTCATGGTGCATGCCAATACGCGGTGAACGATGGCCTTGACAAATATCCAACAGCGCCGACTCTGACAACGCGAGATCTTGAACGTCAATATTGTCCACAGGACAGTGTCACAAAACTTACCATCGTCTGCGCTATCAGATCGGATAAAAACACCCCAACCGTCCACCTCGAGCTTGTCAGAGTCACCCTCCGAGTCCATGACAAAGGACCCCGTGCTTGACTTCCCAAACTTTTTCAGCACACGCTCTAGAACCTCAACACCACTGGTGCAACTGGAAACGTTGACTGTCCGAGTGGTGCCGTCCTCCGAATTGACAAACTTGACCAAGTGGCGGCGCAGGTCCTCGAGTGAAGGTTGGCCAGGTCTCAGCGTTGTGTCGGTCATTTGCCCGTGGCCTGAAAGATGTGGCGGACGACCGCTAGGACGTCTCGACCCGCCATGCAAGTCCTTGGTTTCTGTGCGCGTTGCCGAAGCGAATGGATGAAGACCGCTCTCGCGAGGTACTGCCTGGTTTTGGGTTGGACTACCAACCTTTCCAGACGCGTTCTCAATGCGATGAGGTGAGTCCGCGTACTTCGACGCTGCGGTGGCCGAACGAGGTTTGGCGGACTCTGGACGCGCAACGCCCGCTCTCATGGCCTCGTCGGCGCTGGGGCTTGGAGAACGACGAATGTCCCGACCGGGAGGGGGTCTCAGTCCAGTGACATCGACGGCAGAAGCGGGTTTAGCTCCTGACGCCTCCGATCCAAGAACTTTCAAACCAGGATGTGAATGTGAGAGCCTAGGTGTGGCCGTCCGAGACGAAGGCGAGCCCACGGGTAGGGATGCTTCAGCTTGTCGCATTGGGCTGCGCCGCAGATCTAATGGCGGAGGGCGCGAAAGTTGCAATCGTTTAGAAACGATGGCTGTTGCAAGTCTCTTGGGTACCTGCGAACCCTTTGTGTCATGTTCAAGAGCTGGGATGGGACTACCTTCAGGTCCCGTGGCGCTGGTATAGGTTCGACCACTGAGTGTGATGGTAGGCGGACGCGCTGCGCGTTTTCGCAACTCTCGAACTCCGCTCAAAAGCTTGACGCGGTCGCCGATCTTACCAATGCCGATCTCCTTGAGACTAGCCATGTCCAAATCTAGCAAGACTTTCCCATCAATGTCGTTTTGATTGAACATTAGGATGTACTGGTCGCATTTGTACAGTGACAAGAAGTTGGCAATCTCAGAAGCGCCCCATGACTTAACATGGCCCACGAAGGTTTGTCCAGCTGGAGGTCGCAAAAGAGGGGGTGTGGGAGCCCGGCGGCTTGGTGTGTCAGAAGCGGGGGATGACACCGAGTCTGTTGCTCGTCTACTTGAAGACCCTTCACCCAGGGGATCCAACTTCGAGGTAAAACCCGCTGACGTTGGGGTGGTGCTGGACGACTCTTCGGAATGAGCGACCGACATGTTGCAAACCCGATGCGTTTCTAAGAGAGCGTCTCGTCCACGCAAGCTCACAGCAAAGCTGCAAAGGCGAAGACGTGTTCCGGTTGGAGTTCTAACGCCCTTCGCCGCAGGACGCGGGCGGTGGCGGCCTTGGTGATATGAGTAGGAGCCTGCACAACTGTCAGAAGTGGT
This sequence comes from Cutaneotrichosporon arboriforme, assembly GCA_002335565.1. NCBI lineage: Eukaryota > Fungi > Basidiomycota > Tremellomycetes > Trichosporonales > Trichosporonaceae > Cutaneotrichosporon > Cutaneotrichosporon arboriforme. Next base: position 1,292,141 of record BEDW01000003.1, on the reverse strand, counting down.
CCAACGGAACTTGCCCGACGTACTTGTTCTGGTTGGGAGACGCTCGGTCAGTTGAAAGAGCCGAAGGCAATGAGTACGTGTGGGTTGGGTTGGTGAAGTGATGTGGAGGTCGGTGGAAGCGCGGTTCTGGTCAATGCTGAGAGCTTGCTGTGCTTGGGTCTTGGCCGCAAGACATGACGAGAGGAGCGCAAAAGGAGGAGGATTGCTAGGATGGGCGGAATGGAGACGAGTGAGATGTCAAGCTTGAACGGCAGACGTTAGCAAAGGTGGTTGTGACGCTCGGTGACGGCGGCGGAGCGGGGCAGCGTTGGCAGGCAGGGGGACAGGCGCGCAGGCACAGCGAGCGCACGGGGGTGGCGCACGACAATGGCAAGTCCTACTCTCATTCCCTCGTCATGAAACATCGGCCGGCACGACATCCCTTGACTGTTGGCTAATTGACATTGAAAACCGTATTAGAAAACCAGGGAGTTTGCTTACATTGGCTATTGGCTTGATTTGCTTTCTATTGGTTCTACGTGGTATCAACGGTTTCATAATTTCATTTTTGCATTTGCATTCTTGATTAACTGATGTTTATGTAAAGCATGATACTTGATTCTTCACGTTTGTACAGTATCCCTTCCATCTAGGTCTGTCATGTGTTTCAAATTACCTTCTGTATCTATATATCCTAGCTTCACAATGATGAGCTCTCAGACGCGGCCTTACCTTTACAATGAATCTGATAACAGCCTTTCTTGATCCTCCACGCTGTTTGTATGCTGCAAGGCGCATGACAACGGTGCAGGCACAAGGACCCAATGATGTCCCACCCTCGCCAGATGCCTCTGGTAACCTAGTATCAGCCCAGATCCAGACAAAGCCCTTTAGGTATCCATACGTCCTCAAATTGCAAGTCGCCTCGGCGCTCAGAGACGAGTTGTAACCTGTCTGAACAGATCACTGTTGAACATGCACGGCTTTTCCAATGGATCCATAAGGAAACCCATTGAGCTAGGTATGCTCACACGGACGGCTTCGCGGGGAACACCGTGGCACTGACGCTGGCACTGTGGAGCGCGAAGCCAGGCTCATGCCTCCTGCAACTTCTGTTCCCGTTCCGAAGTTCCTTATGGGGGCGAAGACATGATCGTTACGGTGTCGCGCACTCGAGTGCCATTCAACTTCCCACATACGTCGCATGAAGTAAACAGTGGGAAAACCCTTCCGATTACAGAGTATATGCCTTGTCCAGCGGCTTCAACATCGCACTGAGAACAAAAAGCCCCACCTGGTCTACGCCCAGCCCGGCGCAGACCGGAACTTCCAGCTAACTAAGACCCCAAAATGCACCGCCAGTGTGGTAGCAGCTCCGAGAGCATTGGGCTGCCACCACAAAAGATCACACAGAGCAAGTAGCACGAGTAATAGTGCCATTGGTACTGGAAGATGCGCGCCTCCGAGGTCAGGTTGCATCGTCATAATCTGCGGCGTCAGTGAGGGAACGCGCCAGCGCTTGCAAACCTTAACGACGAAGGCGCCAGAGCGGACGGCCTTTGATAAGTGGAAGTGGCGACGCCCCACGACGGCAGGGTCCGAGTAGCTAGGCCTCTTGTAAGGGCGTGCTTCAGCTGTTGAGGATGGCAAAGCCAGAATAGCACGCACAGGCGAGGTTGACTGCGTCTGTCGCGGTTAGTAGCCATACGTGTTCCATTCGTACTTTATGCTGACTAACGTGTGGCCCAGATGAGCCGCTCATGTGGGGTTTGCCCTTTCGTGTTTGACCACTGTGCGAGTGTTGCGAGCTTCCTTGCAGGGCCTCGATAGCCTGTAAAACGCGCCCCGCGCTTGGGCGTTGCTCAGGCGACAGATGAAGAAGCTTCTCCAGTAAGAGGAGGACGTTGCGCGGGATGTGGCGGCGCTCGCAGGTCTCCACAATGGATGGCGAGGCCACAAAACCTGGATACGCTAAAATTTCATTGTGAAGAGCCCCCAAGTCCTCCGTAAAGTCGTAAGGGAGCCTCAGAAACAGGAGCTTGTGAAGGACCATTCCTGTCGGCACGTCAGTACTTAGAACAGCCATCCGTGGCTCACCGAGGGACCACATGTCGGCGTGTGAGTCTGAAGGTCGCCAGTTCCCATTCACATCTGTCACGATTGTTTCTGGCGCCTAGCAGTCAATATTGCCATACACATGGCAGTGTCTTACCATGTACTCCATAGTGCCTGTATGTCCTGTGCGTTCCCGACGTCCACGGAGCATTTCCTCCGATGTTCCAAAGTCTGACAGCAAGGCCTTTGGACTTTGCGTGTCAGCTAAAGCCGTTTGACCTCCTTACGTTACCTCCCCCTCCTCCCAGTGCAGGAGTACATTTGAGCACTTCAAATCGAGGTGCAAGATGGAGTTTGAATGCTACACGGTCAGATAGCTGCAATCGCCCATACTGACCAAAAAGGCTAGTCCCGCAACAACATCTCTGAAGAGTTTGAGGATCTCGTCAAATCCCAAAAGCAGCACACCGCGGCGTTCACCGTGATGAATGTGATGACCAGCCTGGCGCCTGCGTTTGAAGGCCTTTATGCGCTCTGCCTTTGGAAGCAAATCGATCTCTTCCGCGTCACCAACATCTCTCGCAGAGAGTGGTGGTTGAGAGGGACTGGCATGGCTGCGACTCAAGAGAAAGGCGTCCAAGTTGCCGGCCGTCGCGTACATCATCAAGACATGCAGGGCAAGAATAGGTGGCCCGAAAGCGGAAAATCGGGTCTCGTCCACCCAAGAATGATAGTAAGGAATAATGTTGGGGTGACGAAGTGTCTCCAATAGCCGTACTTCGCGCAGTATCCGAACCAAATAGCCCTTGGAAGTGCCGACTGCGATCTTCTTGACCGCATAAGTCCCTGCAAGTCAGTGGGACACCTCCTCGGCAACATACCGAGCTCATTCCCTCCAATAACATGAGTGGCTAGATATACACTTCCTTCAGCTCCTATACCCAAGCGGCGCTCCTCCTTGAAAAATCGACGATAATAACCCATTGCCGATCCTTCACCTTCGGCCCTCTCGGTCGTATAGGATGACGCCGAATCTGACCTGGACATGCCCCTTCCGAATGGGGGCGGCGGCGTTCCTGGGCGACTAGACGACTCATGTGCTCGCTCTAGTACTCGAAAGTAATGCCCCTCCACAGGTGTATCGGTGTCTGTCTCACCGTAACTTTGAAGAGACACACGCTCGACCGGGCTCAGCTTTGGAGACCACGGCCGTCCACAGAGTGAACAACTATTGGAGCTTGCCACAGCCTCCTCCGGGGTAATGGGGCCAGGAGGGAGCGAGCCATCTCGAAGAGATTGAGGACCTGCAGATGCTGTCCGGTGTGGATGAGGTACGACTTGAATGGCGTGGGAAGGGGGATGATAGACGATGAGTTGATTCGAAGTTTCGCTGAAAGGTTAAGGGATGTTGTCGTATAGTGCTGAGCGAGGACGTACCCAATTGGGGTCCATGACCTGGAAAATGTTGGTTCGCGTGCTTCCATGCCGTGCAAATATGGCTAGCTATGTGGTAGGAGTGTGTAGTCGTTGGGGCGACATGGGTTCCGGTTGTGGGAGTGGCGTGAGGGATCCAACACTTGCCTGGTCCCACCTGGATTAAGAGTGCGGCCTGGATTCTAAACTTGGTTGACTGTCAAAATGCCAGAATGGTTTCTGACAGGTGTAAGAGTTGAACAATATCGAGCGTCACAGGGCGAATGGAGACGGACGATGGTGAGTGTTGCGGTGTTGATTTGGTCGTTCGCGAATGGGGACCGCGAGTTTGTTGTGTGTGGTGTTAAGTGTGCGTCATGCGTCATACCATCATGTGCCGTGTGGGGAGTGCGGGGTCGCGGGGATCTCCAAGTCCCAACATTACTCTCCCACGCTCGCCCACCACCCTTCAAAAAAGCCCCCGCCATTAGGCCGTCGTCCCTTGCCGTCGCGCCGAAGGCTCGAGGCAGGAGGGTTCTGTTGTGACGTACACGCGTTCACTGCTTGTATATCGCGTTCGATTCAACCGGCAACCTCACAACAGACACTCTTAAACGCAATCACGCACGTACCATCGAGCTTCTAATGTCGTCATTCTTTGGGTTCTCAGCAGCCCCAGTGGATGTCGAAATTCGCCTCAAGGGTGAAGAGGAACGCAAACAGGTTGAAGTCAAGGGAGACAAAGATCGGCGGGAAGTCTGTCCGGTCTATTATGACGGCGAGAGCGTCGAGGGCCAAGTAAGCTCAGGTCACTATGATCATCAATGGGCTCTGACACTGTAGGTCCTAGTTCGGGTTAAGGATGGCAAGAAGTTTCAGCACGATGGAATTCGGATTGAGCTCGTCGGTGCGATTGGTACGTCGTGCTCTGAGGGCCTGCGTCTCGTGGAACTGACTTGCCTCAGAACTGTTTTACGACCGAGGCAATTATTACGAGTTTGTTTCTTCAAGCCAAGAGCTAGCTGCCCCAGGGGAAATGCGACAGGCCCAAGCCTTTAACTTTCTGTTCAAGAATGTTGAGAAGCAATACGAGAGTTATTCTGGTATCAATGTGAAGCTGCGGTGCGTCTGACCGCCCACGTCTTCACCCTTGCTCATCGTACATAGCTACTTCATCCGCGTCACACTCATGCGACGCGCTGGTGAAGTGATGCAGGAGAGGGAGTTTTGGGTCCACAGTTACCGCATGCCTCCGGAGAGTAACACGAGTATCAAGATGGAAGTAGGCATTGCGGATTGCCTTCATATCGAGTTTGAGTACAACAAGGCAAAGTAAGTGTCTCTGCCCAGTCACTATACTCACACAAGGTACCATCTCAAAGATGTCATAGTCGGGAAGATTTACTTTCTTCTGGTGCGGATCAAAATCAAACACATGGAGCTCTCGATTATCCGACGCGAGACGACCGGAGCTGCTCCCAACCTGTACAACGAGTCAGAGACTATCACCAAGTTTGAGATCATGGACGGCGCCCCAGTCCGCGGCGAAACAATTCCTATTCGTCTTTTCCTCGGTGGCTTCGAGTTGACACCAACGTTTCGCGACGTCAATAAGAAGTTCTCGGTACGATATTACCTAAATCTCGTCTTGATAGATGAGGAGAACCGACGGTACTTCAAGCAGCAGGAGATTACTGTTTATCGTATTCCGTGCGTATGGTGGTATTGCATGTTCTAACGGCACAGGGAGAACTAGGAGTCTTGCTCCTGACATCTCTACCAGGTGAATATACCTGTTCAATGCCTGCAAAGGGATGTGGGACAGACATACCCCATACTATACATAAGGAGTGTCTGCCTGTGCGTCATCTCCGCCAATGAGCCGCGTATTGTACAATCTACGTGAAACATGTCAATACGGCTCTGCACGTCATCAGTACAACTGCGCAGGTTTGCAGACACAGAAGCGTGCGGCGGCTATGCATCGAGAGAGAGGCCAGAGACGCCGCAGGCCAGAACATACTACTGTACAACATTCAATCATCATTGAAACGTCTGAGGGTGTCAATAATAGTCGTTGAAACGCCTTAGGGTGTAAATAGGCACCACTTACGTAAACAGCTTGTCACGTGATTGGAGCGTTGCCTCACAGCACGTACAGCATGCAGCACCGGGGCGTAGAGCTTCCCGCTCTGCCCCCGTCGGCAGTCGGTCGTGTCATGTCATCACCGCGATCACTGCGACTCACAACACCATCCTCATCACCCAACTTATAATAACCTGCGGCGCACACCGATCCTACGCAAGGGTTTGGAAGCATACGCTGAGGACGACAATGTCTGATTCATCAGACGTTGCTCTGGAGTGAGTAACCCCTATCACCGCCCCGGTGTCTCGCCTGACGCTACAGATATGCCCTTCGAGTGGCGTAAGTGTTCTATTAACAACACCGTCTCCACAAATCCGCGTGCTGACCCTTGGTCAAGATGCCTCCACGAGGAAATTGATCGTCGACGGCGCATAGCACCGACCGCTGCTGAGGCTCCATCCAATTCCAGCGTGCCAAAGACGCAAGAATCCGCGTTCTCTCTCGACTTTGGGGCACTGCTTGGGCGAGATGGCGCCAAGTCTCCTCGATATCCTGAGAAGTTTATCAAAATTTTGGATGGATCCCTACAGCGTATTGCCATGGGACTTGATCCCAAGTAGGTCATGCGCCTCTTGGTTAGGAAGGCTGATCGTGTGAGGTATGCAGACCAACGCTTCCGTCGCTCTGTCGCACTCTTTTGGTCCTCAAGCTGGGCAGATAAGACGTTTCAGCGACAGCTGAAGGAATCTCGAAAGATTGAAGAGGTCATCCTTAGCTTTGTCTCGGCAGCCACACGAGCGTTAAAGAAAGACGCAGAGCTTGCCGACGGCGGCTGGAAAGCCGAGTTGAACTCCCAGATTCCCGTCTTTCTCGACCTTCTGAGTGACAACTTGAGCCAGGTGGGGTCTTCGGCGACAGAGCTGCGTAGCCGTCTCAACACTTATCGCGCTCGGCTAAACCCGGACCCCCGTCCCAAATCTCCACAGCCACCACCGACCGAACCGGAAGAGAATCCTGTGGCAGGGCCTGAGTCTGTCGTTACGGCAAACGTCGTGCGGCAGCTTTTTCATTTGGACGAAGCTTCGTTCACAGAACGTCGAGAAGCCGTGCGCAACATGTGTACTGTCGACGCTGCCCTTGACGACTTGAAAGTAAGTCGTATACCATGGCTACAGAGCTCCTAACAACACAGGTGCTTCTGCAACGCCTCAGTACAGATCGACCAATCCCATATGGACCACATGACTTTGCAGACGAGAGCCAATGGACAACTCATCGTGCGAAAGAGATCTCTGCCCTATCCGACCTCACGGTGACAATGTTGAAGGTTGACCCTCAACGGGGGGGAGATCGTTCCGATCAGGTGGATCTTGTCCAGTCGGTTGAGGGACTAAGACTCGACGACCGCACGCTCACGTTTGTCCCTCCGGATCCACGCGAGGCTTATCGGCAACTACTTCAAGTGTGTCTCGAGTACGACCTGCAGGTGCTGAGAACCCTACCTGAAGACCAAGACGTTTCCCTGGGAATCCTATCATCAGAACATACCGCCTTGCTGTCCGAGTGCGCGCTTCGATGGAGAATTCCTCAGTCGTTTCGATCCTGGGTCTTCCTGGAGGCCATTGAGGACCATTACGAGCGTGGTGAGGTACCTCCAGACTGTGTCTTTGAGGCAGTAGGTGCGGTAGGGCGTCTCTCACAAGACTACCCAGTTTCGGATTGGGCAACCTCGGACCAGGCTGGATTGCAATCTGCGATCCTGCGTCGTGACATTTTCTTCCTGAACGACATTGAGTCTTCACTGGGCTCGGAGGGAGGTTACATGTCGCCCGAGTTTCGGCAAGCGGTCGATCATTGGTACAGTCTGGGTGCAGACATTCACGATCATCCCGCCTTCCACCGCACCCAGCGTGCAATTTGCGACCGTCTACGTCAACAAGCCTACTCCAATTACATCGAAGAGGCGAGCGAAAGGTACGCTCACGAAGGCGGCAAAAATCAACAGTTTGCCATGGCGCTAGCATCATGGATCGAATCTGGTGCCAAACGACTGAATAAATGGTTTCCGGATCCGCTATTGCCGTGAGCCCCAGACAAGCTGTCGCAGCTAATGAAGCAGAGACGTGGACGTCATATCACTAGTGCTGCACCAACAGCTCTCTTTGTGGATCCGTGATTTGGAGGAGGCTATGAGTTCATCGAGCCATAGTTCCGGTGGGGCGGACGACGACTTTGAGGACTCGTTGACTATCTACCATCGGGCGAAGAAGCTACAAAGCATGGGTGTGGCTTTCGGAATGTAAGCATGTGTAAAGTTGTGGCTGACGCATAGGGATCAAGCTCACTTTCCGCTCTCCTCGATCTTTGAACCAGTTGTTTCTGCGTGGCTAGATGAAACAGCTATTAAAATGCGACAATGGGCGGACAATGCCCTGCAGTTGGACGATGTGAGGTCGTTGCGGCGCTTCGCGGCTGACACCAGTTTACCCCAGTCTGTCCAAACGGCCACTCGTCCTCCGTCACCGATCTTTTTGCGTCCTTCCACAGTGCGATGTCGTTTCTCCTCGACTTGCGCTGGGACAATCCTGAGCAGATGGCAACGTTTGCAAACCGGCTTTCCAAGGTAAATCTGGGGCCTAATCTGAGCGCTAATATTAGATCATCAGTCTGTCGATTGATGATTATTGCTCCAAGCTGGAGAGGCTATTTATTGCCGAAATGCAGCAATCCGAGAGTCATCAGTCCTCTGCGAAACAGAAAGCATGGATTGAAAAGGCTCGTAGCACCATTGCCCATCTGCAGGGAGACCGCAAGATTCAGGCATTTTTCAATTTCACCCCGGTGGTGAGTACGTGGTGGTCATCTGCCTACTGACAATCCAGTCTTGTGTCAAGCTTAACAACATTGATGCCGCCCGCAACGAGTTGGACCAGCTCTACCAAGAACTGAGGGTTGACGAGTTTGCGTCAATGGATGTCAATAAGCCTGTTCTGGCACCTGCAGATCAAGCGTCGCTGTTTACGGTCAAAATTGTGCTTGGAGAAGGCCTTGTTGCAGAGGGATCATCACGCGCTCCGGACACCTTCGTTGTCCTCTCTGATGAACACGGCAACAGGTACGCCAAGACACGCACGATATACGACGATCATGACCCGCGCTGGGACGAAACGTTTGACATCGCCGTCCATCAAACAGCTTGGTTTATGGTGACTGTACGGCACCGTAGCCTAGCGGGGAAGCATGATCTCGTTGGACGCGCGTATCTCCGACTTGATCCATCGCAATATGTGGATTTTATCAGCCAGGATGTTCTTCTTCCATTGAACACAAAAGGCCATGTGCTTCTACGCATTAGTATGGAAGGGGAACGTGACGACATCCAGTTCCACTTTGGGCGAGCGTTTCGCTGGTTGAAACGGACGGAGTCGGACATGGTTCGCCTCTTTGTCGACAAGGTAAGTATCGCGGCGGGATGCTGGGGATGTGCGCTCACTCTCTCAGATGACACCGGTACTCCGAAACACATTGTCACGAGGCGCTATCAAGTCTGTGCTTAAGCCAAACGCAGGGGGCATCGACTACAACGATGCTCTTCGAATCTCTAACGACGCCATTGGCCGCATCTCCGCAGCGTACAGAAGCGCTGTCGGTACCGGACAGGACGAGTATGCCATTCCGTTGCCTCCCTCGGAGCAGGCCAAGCCTTCTCAAGTCATGAAGCGAGGACCGACAGACGCGGAAATCGAAGCAGCCATTCATCCTCTGTTTGACTACTTGGATACAAACAACCATACGTTGGCGTCGACGCTGTCCGCCGACGCAATGCAAATGGTCATGGCCAAGCTCTGGAAACAAATCTTGACTACCATTGAGGCCCTCATCGTGCCGCCATTGAGCGACAAGGCAAGCAGCATGAGAGCATTGTCGGACAGCGAGTTGGACGTTGCATTGCGATGGCTCAAGTTCCTGCGCGACTTCTTCTACGCTGGCGGTGATGTAAGCGGCGTCCCCCTATCGACTTTGCAGAATGCCAAGTTCAATGAGATTATGAGTGTTCGGATCTATTATGATTGGACCACCGATGATCTCATGGAGGTAAGGTTTGACAATGTGTGTGTTAACATTGCAGGAGTGCATTCGCGGGTTCCAGAACACTCTTAAGAACAAGGCGATGAAACCGAGCAAATCGATTATTGGGCAAAGAAATTTGGGGACGATTCGTGCGCGCAAAACGGCGAAGAGGTCAATGCCGCAGGGCGGCAATCACACAGAGCTCATCATGAAGATTTTACGCATGCGGTGAGTGAAGCCGTGCAGTTGGCTGTTCCAAGTGGTTCTGACATGTTACAGTGAAGGTACCCGAGAGTTTTTGGCACAGCAAATTCAGACATTGAATGCCGTCAAGCTGGAAGACGCCGGTCGTACAAGGCGAGGGAAGGGCCGCGTTGGTGTCAGCGTGAAGGGCCGATGATGAAGGAGTCTGAAGTAGTATATAGTAGTAAACTAAATACGCTGGGTACTGCCCCATCAACCCAACGCAAGCATAGGCTGGTCATGCGGGTCGGAATTGCCTAGCCTACTGAAGTCATAACACCCTTGCTGTGTATAGAACGAGGTTACCTTGTAAGGTTGAAGCTTAACGGGACAGCTGCGTTGGCGTTTAGGAAAGGGTTGTAAAAGCAACCACGTGATGGTTCGAGCAAGCGTACGTCGTACAAGCATCCCTCCTCGTCAGGAGAAGTTCAATGGCGCGTTCTGTGGCCATTCGCAAGGATTAGTTAGGCAGAACAGGGGTCCATTAGCTCTGCGAGGCTCGAAATGTGAATGGGGTGCCCGTAGCGTGTCAGAGAACGGGTCCCAGGTTGAGCGTGCCACGTTCGAGCGCCTACGCGCCTACGCACCAGCGCACCATGCACCACGGCATTCGGCACACGACGTACGCTGCGACAAATCAAGGGTGTGAGCGCCGGAGCGCCCACTCCGACCCTTTTCGTCCCTGCGTTGTGGATTTCCTTGCCCCTCGAGTTTGACCTTTTGGCGCTCTCCGCTTTCGACATCGACAGACACCGGTTACTACTGGGTGCGTACAACTCTGCTGGACGTTGTGCCTCGCCGCTTGAAGCTATCTAGCTATTGAGCTATTGATGCGCTCGTATACCACGCGAGCCCATTCCGGTTTCATAACCGTCATTTTGAAGTGCTTATGAGGCCGAACAGCATCTACCGCGCGGCTGGTACATCGGTACGATCGGTAGATACTGCTTTTGGCTTTGAATTACTGGCATATATGTTTCCCGTGCGTGGCTTACTTGAGGTAGAATAGAGAATTTCAATGTGAATAAGTAGAGATTAGCAAAAGTCGCTGCTGTTCCTGGGCTCAAGTCCTCGGATCCATTGGCCCAAACGCGTCTCCTCCACCCCACACTGCACACTGCACACTGCACACTGTGCACACACCCAAACGAACGCGACCGACAGCCAACACGGCCAACACGGCCAGCACCACCAACACCACCAACATCACCATCACCACAACGTGCAACCACCATTGTCCACAACTCTCAATTCACACAACCCAGCCGCGCGTCAAGCCCTCCCATTCTCAGCGGGGACCCCCATCGACACCCGACTTCTTGCTTGACTTAGCAGCCTCAATCTTGGTCACTGTGGTTGCAACACATCACATAACATACCTGTCGCGTCTGGTACCAACAACGCAACCACATCAACTGGGACTGGCGGGGCTGGACATCCACTGTCTCGCCCTTTCTCCCCCATCTACTATTACTGCCAACCTCACAACGGGCCCCAGTCCTCTGTCAAACGTCAAATCTTGGTTCCTAGATCAGGCTTAGCCCTCGCGGTTGTGCGTCCCATATCCATCTTGCCCACTGCAGGCCTCAAACGTTTGCCATTGCCTTTGTGTCACCGACGTCCAATTGAGACGCGCCTCGAGCATTAGCATCTTAAAACGTCACTCCCAAGAGGTACACAAAGATGGCACAGTGGCAGCAAACATCTCTTACACCCTCGCGGCCAGCGCCAGCTCCTCCTGGTGTGAGAGGTTCCCCGTCGAACCAGTCTCCTTCAGCAAGGTCACCTCTCCGACAGCCAAACGCGCCATCCTATGCACCTCGGCCCTATCCCAGCTCCTTTCCCGTTCTTCATCACTCGAGCCCTGCCCAGTCGAATGAAGTTGTCAGCGCCATCATTCGCACAGGCGCGGCAAGCGTCAAGGAGGAAGGTCTTCGCAGCTTTCTATGGAGCAAGAAGTGGCTCGTTTTGACCGTCAACGAGCTCCAAATATTCAAGAATGAGGTAGGTGGAGATCATGCAGCCTTGTCCACCTCGTCCTGACAGTATCAGCAATCGTCGTCTCCTTCGCAAGTGATCCAGCTCGCCGATGTTGCCGACGTCCAACGAGTGGATGTCAAGCCCTTTTGTGTTGAGCTGGAGGTCAAGGACAAGCTCATTTACTTTGCCTTCCGATCGGATGAGGAAGTCTATGGATGGATGGAAGACGTTTACTCTCGATCGCCTCTCATGGGCGTCAGCCAGCCCACCAACTTTGTCCACCAAGTGCACGTTGGCTTTGACCCAGTCTCTGGTGGGTTTACGGTAAGTCCACCTTGGCGCGTCAGAGGCTGATCGGCAAAGGGCCTCCCGCCTCAATGGTCAAAGCTTCTTACATCGTCTGCGATTACGAAGGAAGACGCAGCTCGTCACCCAGAGGCAGTTTATGATGTTTTGCGATTCTACACGTCTCAACAAATGAGCGACTCTGAATATCATCCACACATAGCTCCAGCCTCTGAGCGCCATAACACATCAGCATCAGCGCGTCGCTTTGACGGCGTCGGGTTGGCCGGACAACATGCTCCGCAGTCCACTCCGTCGCGCGAGCCTCAAGCCGTGGTTTCCTCTAAGCCTATCGAGCTGCACCGTGATGATGTAAGTTGGAAGTTGCGCCTGGCGGCTGATCTGTGCGAGGTGCCCAAACCCCCTTCAAGTCAGCGAACACAACTGGTGGCTGAGCGGAAGGCACCCCCGCCACCCCGACAGCAAGCTCCAGTGGCACCAAAGCCAGTGGAACCCAAGCCGGTCACCTCAGCAGCAAATGCCCCATCACCCGCATCTCGCGCGAAGACAACCGAGGCGACTGCGGCCGCTTCCTCTGCTAACAACGTCCCCGCGCCGGCAGCAGCAGCCCCCCCGTCAACCAGCGCGCCTTCCCGCCCTGTCGAAAGGCGGATCAGCACAATGAACGAGGCCCAAATCATGGACAAGCTTCGTTCGGTGGTCAGTTCGGAGGATCCTTCGACAATGTACGCCAAGATCAAGAAAGTAGGCCAAGGGTATGTCGCCAACGTGAGTTGGAGCTGACGGCCCAAGGGCATCTGGCACGGTTTTCGTTGCCAAGACGTTGGGAACTGGCAAGAAAGTTGCCATCAAGCAGATGGATCTGGCTCAGCAGCCTCGCAAGGAGCTAATCGTCAACGAAATCATCGTCATGAAGGAATCACAGCACCCCAACGTCGTGAACTACCTGGAGACGTTCCTCGTCAAGAATAACGAGCTTTGGGTGGTCATGGAATACATGGAAGGCGGCGCGCTTACCGACGTGATTGAGAACAACAAGTTGGCAGAGGATCAAATCGCCTCAATCTGTCTGGAGGTAGGTGCGGACCAATCCTCCAATGTTAATCGCTCCTCAGACTTGTCGTGGCTTGCAACATTTGCATACGCGATCGATTATCCACCGCGACATCAAGTCCGACAACTTGCTCATGAACGCGTTTGGCGAAGTCAAAATCAGTGAGTAAAATCATAGAAACCCGCTAACAGAACAGCTGACTTCGGTTTCTGCGCCAAACTCACGGATCAGAAATCCAAACGGGCGACTATGGTTGGGACTCCGTATTGGATGGCCCCAGAGGTGGTCAAGCAGAAGGAGTACGGTCCAAAGGTCGACATTTGGTCCTTGGGTATCATGGCAATCGAAATGATTGAGAATGAGCCCCCATATCTCGACGAGGAGCCTTTGAAGGCGTTGTACCTGATTGCCACCAATGGTACTCCGACCCTCAAGCAGCCCGACAAGCTCAGTCAGGACTTGAAGCATTTCCTTAGCGTTTGCCTCTGTGTGGACGTCAACTTCCGGGCAACATCGACAGAGCTCCTAAAGGTTCGTGTGTCACTCCGGTAGCTGCTGACGTTTAGCATGACTTCTTGCGCCTTGCCTGTCCCGTCAAGGACCTAGCTCCTCTGCTTCGTTTCCGTCAGGCTCTGGTGAGTGCTCTATAAGGAGGAAATTGGAGCACTGTGCTAATCAATAGGGGTAAGCTCATGCCTAAGTGCCTGGAACCGACAATGCAGGCACGGAGCAGGTGTGGCGGGTGCACCATAGCAGACCAGTCGTCAGGGTTTCGAGATGCCACATCCATTTTTGACATAACGCCGCGAATGCCGACCACATTTCGTGTGGATCGCCTCACACTTTGGTCTTGAGTGTCGTTGCTGTTGGCATCCACTCATCACAACATCCATCGTTTTGCAGAATCACCTGTAGACATGGTACGTACTTTGCTGTACTAACGATGACGGGCGTGTGTTCTGTGGCGTGTGCAGCGTGTCACACGCCGCCCCTGAGGGCTCATGCACTGGATCACATAGGCCATGTGGAAGGCATCACCGCTCTTGCTGTCTTCTGGCTGCATCCAGCCATTCGCGTTGTGGCACTCCAAAAGGCATCAACTAACGCCGTCTCCCAGCCCAAGACTACTGCCACTACCAAGAACGCGGGCAAGCCCCAGCACAAGTTCTACGTTGACTACTCGGTCCCCGTCAACGACAACGTTTTCGACCCTGCGTCGTTTGAGAAGTTCCTCCACGACCGTATCAAGGTCGACGGCAAGCCGGGTCAGCTTGGTGACTCGATTCAAATCTCGAGGGATGGTAGGTCTTGCTCTACACCTTCAGGAAACACCCACTGACGCCGATTAGCCAACAAGCTTGTCCTTACCTCTCAGATTCCGTTCTCGAAGCGCTACCTGAAGGTGTGTTTTGCCAGGCACAAACCCCAGTGTGCCAGGACTAACGAGCCCAGTACCTCACGAAGAAGCACCTGAAGAAGAATTCGTTTGAGAACTTCCTCCGGTGAGTATCTCCCCACGTGATGGACACTAATGTTCAGTGTGGTCGCGACGTCCAAGGACACCTACTCTCTCCGCTACTTCAAGGTTGACCAGGACGAGGCTGATGACGAGGAGTAGACACACTTCGGTATATCCGCATGCATTGCACGGTCACCCCAACCCTGTCATAAGCACAGCTCCCTGGGATGAAGAGAAGACCTTGACTGGCCTCGACGATCGAACTGTGCTTGTTCAGTGACGTGTCACGTGATGCATGTGAGACGCCAGCAGTCAGCGGCCAGCGTCTCACGCGTTGTCCTATTGTGGTCACCGCAAATCCCTTCCAGAAGTCTCATGGTGCGTATTGTGTGGTTGTGCTTCATCCTGCCTCCACTATGGCTTCATCCTGCCTCCACTATGCCTCCTATTGTTCTGTCATGTTGTTTCTCGTTCATTTTCCCTTTCACTCATGCCTCATCGGATTCTTATAAACTCGTCCGCAATCATTTCGCAATCCTTGTCCCGTCCACTGAGACGTTGACATCAGTCCAGAACACTGCACATTCGAATTGAGGGCTTCTCCACTCCAGACCTCTTATGCCTTCCACGCCAGACGTCTCAGATGTGGTCACGCACTTCGTTGCTCAAGCTAAGAGGTCCACGGTCCACTTTCTGGCGAATCTATTGGATGCTGAGATGGAGGGTACGTACATTTGTGATTCCATGCTCACCGTCAGTACACGAAAGAGGGTCAAACGACGAATATGATTTAGGCAGCCGGGGCCAGCTGAACCCCTTGCAGCGCTGGTTCCTAGACAATCTCAGCCATCCTTACCCTCCTTTAGCCGTCAAACGACAGTTCTCTCGCGAACTTGGGCTGTCATTGCGAAACATCGACCGACGATTTACCAACTGGCGGCGACGGACCCGTTGGTCGGATATCAAGCGGAAGTGGGCGGGTGGCACGAAGGAAGGGATGGTGACGCTACTCGCTGGGTGTGATTCGGGAGTGGAGCAGCGGCCAGAAGTCATCGAAGCAGTGCGCGGAATCCACCTCCACTTTGAAAACGATCATGTGGGCAGATGGATTGAAAAGGTAAGATACTGAAGACGCCAGCATGCTCATGTGT
Organism: Cutaneotrichosporon arboriforme; assembly: GCA_002335565.1. Lineage (NCBI taxonomy): Eukaryota > Fungi > Basidiomycota > Tremellomycetes > Trichosporonales > Trichosporonaceae > Cutaneotrichosporon > Cutaneotrichosporon arboriforme. The sequence goes on along the minus strand of BEDW01000003.1, from coordinate 1,276,341 downwards.
CTAGATTGGACACGTCATGTCCCCCAATACTCCTCCGACCCCCAGCTTGGTCTTCTCGTCTCGCTCAGTGTCAGGATCTTCGTGGTCATCAGAGGACCTGAGTCCAACGCCTCTCCCTCGGACGTCGACGAAACGGAAGAGGCCATCGGAAGATGTCCTTTCGTTAGATCAGACAGGCACAGAGGTCCCCAGGCCCATCAGGCGACGGCGCGTTACGCCACCTCTCAAATCCGACGTGGTCCCGTTTATGGCGCATTCATCGCCATCCCTTGAATCTGGCCACCTCACTCACATGGAAAGCCAATCCAAGATGACAGCGGCTCTTCAGCTCCCTGCAGACCTAGTAGTTCCTGGCCCTCCCGTCAAGTCCACAGGGCCTGTTGAAAACACGAGCGACTTCTTAAACAACATCGAGGTAGCCTCGCACCGCGACATGTCACAGGTCTGGGCAGGACCTCTGTGTTCGTCACTGTTGGATTCTGGGTCCTTTGATTTCTTCAATACGCCGTGCAACTGGGAGCTGCTCCTCACATCCGTCAACGACGTTTTGCCTCTGGCGACATCCAGCCCCAGGGAAGAGGATAGGTTAATCGAGTTCGACTGGTTTTCATTGTCGCCTCATGGCGCCACACATACGGTTGATGAGGCAGAAGACAGGTGTCGCTCCAGTACCCCGGACACCCGTAGCGCTGGCCTCTGATATCATTCTGTACCGACAAACAATATCATGAGACTACATGCAATGCGTCCGATTAAACGGAGGTCGGCACTTCGCATTTACCAAACTTGGGCGACTCGCCCGAGCTCGGTATAAACAGGCTGCGAAGAGTCTGCACTGTGGAGAATGCCCCAACCATGAGACCAAACAGGAGGAGGAGATAGTCCAGCAGCTTAGCCGTCCGAGTTTGCGCACATCCACGGAGGTGGAGCATAGGCGGATAAATGAAACACAGCGGAAGGCTTTCTTGTCAGTCAAACGTTAAAAGCTGTAACGCACCATGCAAATGCTCCAACCAGGGACACAAACTTGTCCAGTTCAGCCGAGCCTGCCCACGACAGCAAGGAGCAGAAGAGAACAGTTCCTGCGCGGAACACATTCTTTTGCCACTTGACTCGGCGGTTATGCTTGCCGCTTCGCGAGAACAGCCCAGTTTCCATGATGCGCACAGCCGGGAAGAGTTGCAGCGGGATAGACAAAAGAATGGCCAGAGAATCTGAATGCTGTCAGATAAGGGGTGTGGATGTAGGACTCACAGAGGAACTGGGAACCCTGTACAAACTTCTCGTCCTGTGGAAGATTGACAAGCACCACAGTCTGCACATCGCTGCCGTAGGCCGCATACCCCATTGCGCCGAAGCTTGTGAAAAGGATGGCAACAAAGAACATCACTCCGGAGAGTGCACGAGGGAACTTGTGAGGCTCCTTCATGGTCTCTGTAATTGGAATCACACTGCATTGTGAGCGCCTCTTCCGAGCCAGCAAAGACGGGGACTCACAGACCAACACCCTCAAAAGCGAAGACTGCGGTTCCGATAAGGAGGGGATAGTTGTCGTGATTAAACGGAACGACGTCCTTGGCGACTCCATTCTTCGCGATTGTGCCAATCTCACACGACGCAATGTAAACGAGACCCACGAGGATAAAAGCGTCTGCTACTAGCGCGGTACCAGAAAGCTTGGCCAGATTCCGAATCATGGCGAGGGGCAGGAACAACAGTAGTTGTGCAAAAATCAAAGCCTTGGTCGATACGAAGGTCTTACAGTCGGACACGGCCAGAATAAACGCCTGAAGGTTCTCCGCGATGAAGATTGTATACGCTGAAGTCAGTCTTTCGCCGTACGATGACACATACCTGCCACGAATCCGATCTGGGACACGGCAATGGAGAATAGGATCGTAAGACGGAGCCAGTTCCCGTAAAGCTGTCCTCCGATATCTGTACGTTAGAGCACCGACAGAAGCTCGGTTACACACCTCCGAAAGACCCAGGAACCTTCATCCAGGTCTGAACTAGGAGAAGGAAGGACCAGAGAGAGATCGCAGCAATTGCAAGCATCACGACGGTCGAAAAGACGATACCTGAGGTCAGAACTGCATTCTTGTTCGACTTTCCTCCATTATAGAAGGCCTTGCCCATAAAAAGGACACCGGTGCCGACGAAGCCTTTTAGAAGCTGGGATGAGTGAGCACGAACAAACAGGGTCCGTACCATCATCACTGCCTGTGTCAAGGTGGCCGTTCCTTGGTTGTGAACACTCTTGGAACGCTTCCGAGCTTTGCTACGAGCACGTTGCAGGAGCGGTGTGCGCTCGGAAACAGCACCTTGCCCAGCAACTGACGAGGAAGCTGCTGTGCCTGCCTCGGCGTCGGCAAGCTCGTCGTCATCGTCGTCGAGGTCTTCGTCTTCGTCGAGGTCTTCGCCGGCCCGAGCGTCAAATACGCACTGCGCGGAACACTTACAAAGTGGCCGTACAAAAACAAGAAATCAACGACATTTCGAAGCATTGGTGGTTCCTCAACACCACGTTCCTGGGCGCGAGATGAAAGGAAGTTGCGGCGGAAACCGCCCGGTTCTCTCATCTGGGCTGCTGCAGGATCAACAATGGCCGATCGATCAGCATGCGAGAACGACACGGCACGGCTGGGACGACGGGGGCGGTGGTCTTGCTGCCACTTGTAAAGATCATGGCTTCGTGTCAACAGCGGGAAGAGGCGATTGAGAACTCACGTCACGTCCCCACCAGGTGCGTCATAGGGGATAGGGAAGGGTTCACTCTCCTCTTCCTCAACCACAGCACTGTCGCCGGCCTGGCTATCGTTTGTCGGTGTTGTGTCAGCTCCAGAGGCGCCTGCGCCTTTGGAGGACCCGCGTTCACCTGCGGAAACAAGATGGCGACGGAGAACGCGGGTTTTCTCTTCCTCGGGGATTTCAGCCAGATTTGAGAACGCCGACTCGTCTGCGCGTAGGGGAGTTGCTGTTCCGCTGGTGGGATCTGGTGTGTGCAATGCTGTTGTGCGTTCATCTTGGGGCTGAGTCTCCGTCGAGCCGAGGGAGGCGGTGAGAGCGGACTTGTTGGTGGACGGTGCATCGACGCTTGACTTGTTTCCGAGGTCGCTGTCGTTCTGAGGCGGTGGGGTAGAACGGCCGTCCACAGCAGGATCGCTGAGGTTTGGGCGATGTGTGAGAGAGCCGGAGATGCTGGTACGCCGCGGGATTTGAGGAAGAGGAGGGGTTCCCGCAAGGCCAGAGCGAGAGGTTGCATTGGGTGTGTGTCTCGCCGAGTTAGCTGGCGAGGGGTCATCAGCTGGAATGCTACGTGGACCGGACATGGCGACGGAGCTGTGGGATTGTAGCGGTTCTAGGCTGCAAGTGAACGAGGGTCTAGACGACGGCGCTACAGCTGTACAGCAGATGTATGTGGTGTTGCTACGTCGTGGAGCCAAAGTTGGTAGGTGGGGTGCCGCAAGTTTGGACCAGGTGGGGATGGAGTGGGTGGTGTCATGCGTAGCGCCGTGATGGTGATGCGATGCTCGACGGCAACCAGCAGTGTGACGTTGGTTCCCTGGTTATACAGCCCGTTTAGATCACATTAGCGAGCCGCAATAGAACGTGTTTCAAAACCTAATGCCACACATATGCCATCTGGGCATCTGTCCCTCTGGCCAACGTGCTAACCGGCCATCTCCGGCATCTCCGATCTCCGTGCCGCGTGCCGCGTGCCACTGAGCGCGCCTATGCGCTATGCGCCTATGCGCGTATGCCAGCTATCTGTGTGCTCCGGACGCTCCTTCAAGTTGCCGTTGGTACGTAAAAACGAAATGACGAAGTCGCAGCCTGCACACGTTCGTCTACCAAGTGAGGGGTCTTGGAAAGCTGGAATGAGGTGGTGTACCTCTGTTCATTTTTGAATTAGTCAGTACATACATACGTACATACAATTATTCTCATGGTTTACTGAATGTGGTGCTCTCATGCTTAACGCCAATTTGCGTGTGCTTTCCAACGACGGGACTGGCCCCTTCCAGTAGTGAGCGAAGTGGCAGCCTGCCGGTGTGTTAGCGCGCCTGCCCTCTCCGGCTTCACTGGCCTCACCGAGGTGACCTTGGTGAGGAAGCCACATAACAATGTCAACCACAACTGCTTCGGGTACGGTGCCACATATACTTCGTGTTAATGGCCCAATTTTTCATGCAGACCACAGCCTGTTCTTAGCAGCCCATCGATGGCCGTCTACAGCGCAGCGTAGTGGTGCTGCTACCACATGCGCGGCGCTGTTGGCGAAACAACTTGAGGGCGAGCCCAAGGCCACAGGACGTAATCATTTAGATCTTAGACGATCCACTGGGCACATGGCAACACACTGGGCACTCTGAATGTGTAGTCGCGGCCAGCAATATTGGGTCCACTCTATACCCCAAGACTGCTCCTAGTCAGAACTGCGTTCGTCACCCAAACTGGGATCTCCATACTGTGCCGCGCTGGCCCCACGAATCGCCCCAGAGTTGCCCCATGCCCAAAGATGACGTTTTCGATGCAGCAAGCTGCAAGGGGAGCTTTCGCGCGGTATGCGATGAAAGATGGGTTGCAGGGCAAGGGCGAGAACGGAAGCCGTCTAGTCCCGGATGTGGGCCATGCTCCGTTTCCCCGGGGCAAAGCGTGTCCCGCACACTGGGATGGAAAAATTGCCTGCCGGGCGCATGCCGGGGAGGGGGGCGATGGCCACTACTGTATGCTGTATGTTTTAGTAGTGCGGCAAACTTTGTCCGCATAAACCCGCAAGGTCCGGGCGTGCCCGAGAAAGAGAGGGTGGTGTCAAAGGGCCAGGCGGGGCGGCAGAGCCCGATGACACACACAACCTGGGGCCTGGGGGCATTGGGGTCAGGGACACAAGTCTCAAGTTGACAGCGCCACCGAGTACAGTGGCGAAAGGTGACATTTGGGTGAGGTGTGTTGGGGCACGGGGTAGATTGCTTGTGTAATCCCCCTGTTTAAGAGTTGTGATGGCGTCCCCCAGGCACCGCACCACAGATACTGTGCCTCTGGGCTCTGGGGTGAGGGACTGGTAGGACGTAGGAGGAAGAAAAAAAATTTGAGGCCGCGTTCGGGTGGCCAGGTGAGCAAAGTGAGCAAAGGTGGCCACCCAATGATTGTCCTCTTTAAGACAACACCCCCCCAGCTCAATCTTTTCTGCTTCATCACACCTCTCTCATCCGATTCTCTCACTCCATCTCCCCCCTCTCCCCCTCATCCCCTCTCTTCCCTTTACACTCTTCCCAAACACACGTCGATAGACGACTGCACTGCCAAACACAGGCATCTGCGTACACTCCACGTCGTAAACAGAGTCTCTCATTGCTCAAAAAGTAACGCGTCCGCTGCGTTTGACAGAAAACCTTGCACCAAAAAACATCACCCCCTCTTGGGTCAAACCAATCTTCTCCACACCCACAACCCCGTTATTCTAGGTAAGTGACGAGCATTCTCGCTCACTACTCTCGTGTGGAATCCTTACTCACCCCCCTCCCCAGCATACCAATGATGGCGCCCGCTGCTCAGTCTACTGCTGCCTCTGGCAAGGCCGGCACGTTTGACGTCGCCACCCTCTTTGTTGCCGACAAGGCCGCCCGCGACGAGGCCCAGCTTGCCCTCGCCAACGCCACCAAGCAGAACGGTGTCGAGTACCTCGGCCAGATTGGCTACGTTGACGCTACCCTCAAGGTGAGTCTCCTTCCATGGTCATCCTCATCAGGTGTCCCCGGCACTGGGTGTGGAGGTGGTGGAGTACGGAGAAAAAAAAATCTTCTCAAACCGCGCAATTTTTGCCTCCGTTTGCTAACCCACCACAGGCTCTCACTAGCAAGAAGGACGCCGCCGCCCGCGAGGCTGCTGCCGCCTCGATCTCGACCCTCGTCGAGAACGGTGCCATCACCTTCCTTGAGCCATACATTGTCTCCCCCTCCAGCGAGGGTCTCTTCGCCAACCTCCTGGCCACCTACGCCGACAAGGAGAAGGCTGTTGCCGAGGCTGCCGAGGCCGCTGCCAAGGCCGTCGCTCAGAACATGAACCCATGGGGTGCCACCATTCTCCTCCCCACCCTGATTGAGCGCGCCGAGAAGAGCGGCAAGTGGCAGGAGAAGAAGGGCGCCCTCGGCATCATTCAGACTTTGATCACCGCGGCGCCCAGCCAGATGGCGCTTGCCACACCTCTCCTTGTCCCCATGCTTTCCGGTGCTGTGCACGACACCAAGTCGTCTGTCGCCAAATCTGCCACCAAGACTCTTGACAAGACTTGCAAGCTGTGCTCCAACCCGGACATTGTCCGCTTCCTCCCCGAGCTCCAGAAGGCTCTTATCAACCCTGTGGAGGAGGTCCCCAACGCTGTCAAGTCCCTTGGTGCCACGACTTTCGTGTCCGAGGTGACGGCCCCCACAATCTCGCTGCTCGCCCCCCTCCTTGTTCGTGGCCTGGACGAGCGTGCGACTGCCATCAAGCGTAAGGTGTCCGTCATCTCGGACAACATGTCGAAGCTTGTCGACTCCGAGTACACTGTTCGCCCCTTCCTTCCTCAGCTCCTTCCCCGCCTCATCAAGGTTCAGGACACCATTGGTGACCCGGAAGCTCGTGCCGTTGCCGGCCGCGCTATCGCCACCCTTCGCCGTATTGGTAAGGTCCCTGCCAACTCGGACGGCACCGACCTGCCTCCCCTCCGCGTGGCCGAGGGCCCAGTCCTCGCCGCCGACCTTGCCGACTTCATCAAGAAGGCTGGTGGCCCCGAGGTCGACCCTGCCCACCACGGCATTGCTTACGCTGGTATCCTTGCTGCGGCTCTCACCAACGCCCACAACTACGACCAGCCGACGTGGGAGGCCACTGTCCCTCAGTACCTTAAGCTTTCCGTTCCGGACTTTGATGTCCTCCCCGCGGTCCGCGAGCTTCTTCAGAAGAAGGCCGACGAGGAGACCACCGACGACATCAAGTTTGACGACGAGGAGGAGGGTGAGGACCTCTGCAACATCGAGCAGTTCAACCTTGCGTACGGCGCCAAGATTCTGCTTCACCACGCGAACATGCGCCTGAAGCGTGGCCACCGTTACGGTCTTCTTGGCCGCAACGGCTCGGGCAAGTCCACTCTCATGAACGCCATCGTCAACAACCAGGTCGAGGGCTTCCCCGACCCGTCCCAGGTCCGCACCTGGTACGTGGCCCACGACATTGACGGCTCGGAGGAGTCCGTCTCTATCATCGATTGGGTCAAGTCGGACAAGCGTCTCGACGCGACTGAGGATGAGATGCGCACGACCCTCGAGTCGGTCGGCTTCGACGAGAAGAAGCAGCAGGACTCGATCGGCTCCCTGTCCGGTGGTTGGAAGATGAAGCTTGCGCTTGCGCGTGCCATGCTCTTCAAGGCCGACATTCTCCTTCTCGACGAGCCCACAAACCACTTGGACGTTGTCAACATTGCTTGGCTGGTCGACTACCTTACGTCGCTCACCAACTGCACCTCGATCATGGTCTCGCACGACTCGGACTTCCTGAACAAGACCATCACGGACGTCCTTCACCTCAACAACTTCAAGCTCAAGCGTTACCCGGGCAACCTTGAGAAGTTTGTTGAGCACGTTCCTGAGGCTCGCTCCTACTTCCAGCTGGACGTCGCCGAGGACTACCAGTTCAAGCTTCCCAACCCCCCCCTCCTCGACGGTGTCAAGACCAAGGAGAAGTCGCTCCTCAAGATGCGCGACGTCTCGTTCCAGTACCCTGGTTCCAAGGTGCAGCAGCTGTACAACATCTCGCTGCAGGTCTCGCTGTCGTCGCGTGTCGCCGTCCTCGGTCCCAACGGCTCCGGCAAGTCGACTCTTGTCAAGCTCCTTACTGGCGAGACTGAGCCCAACATCGGCGGTACTGTGTGGAAGCACCCCAACCTTGTCATCGGTTACGTCGCCCAGCATGCCTTCCACCACATTGACCACCACCTTGACAAGACTCCTCTCGAGTACATGCTCTGGCGCTACCAGACGGGTGAGGACCTCGAGGAGCTGAGCAAGGCTTCGCGTGTCCTCACGGACGAGGAGAAGAAGAAGATGGCTGAGGGTGCCATCGTCGTCAAGGAGGGTGTCAAGCGTACCATCGATGAGCTCGTTGCCCGCAAGAAGCTTAAGCAGTCTTACGAGTACGAGGTGTCCTTCAAGGGTCTCTCGTCGGCCGAGAACATCTGGATGTCGCGTGATGAGCTTATCTCGCGTGGCTTCGAGAAGAAGGTTCTGGAGCTTGACACCAAGGAGGCTCAGCGTCTTGGTCTGATGCGCCCTCTCGTCCGTCGCGAGATTGAGAAGCACTTCGAGGACTTCGGCCTCGAGTCCGAGTTTGTGTCTCACAACTCGATGCGTGGTCTCTCTGGTGGCCAGAAGGTCAAGGTTGTCCTTGGTGCCGCGACCTGGCGTCGTCCCCACATCATCTGTCTCGACGAGCCCACCAACTACCTGGACCGCGAGTCGCTCGCTGCCCTCATCGCGGCCCTCAAGAACTTCGACGGTGGTGTCCTCATCATCACCCACAACCAGGAGTTCTCTGAGAGCATCTGTACTGAGGTTTGGGCCATGAGCGGTGGTAGGCTGCAGGCCTCCGGCCACAACTGGGTTGAGGGCCAAGGCTCTGGGCCTCGCATCGACAAGAAGGAAGGCGAGGATGAGGAGATTGAGTACGACGCCCTGGGCAACCCTATTGTCAAGGCCAAGAAGGAGAAGAAGAAGTCGTCTGCTGAGCTCCGCAAGGCCAAGAAGGAGCGGATGGCCCGCCGCAAGCGCGGCGAGGAAGTCTTCACCGACGAGGAGCTGTAATCTCCCGTCTACATGGCGACTGTCTCTTGTACCTTATTGTTTCTGGTAGACATTAGATACCCTGGTTGTCCATCGCATATGGTAGACACTCTCTTTGCATTCACTGTCGTTCCGTTGTGTGGGACCGTAGAGTACTCATCTCTGATGAGCAGATGAGCAGCTAAGCTTTATTAGTCGCATCTACGTGGCATAGGCATATTTCCTCAAGGAAACGTCATCCCTTTCATGCGGTCAAATGACATCGAACGAGAGTACCCAGCTAGGCATTTCAATGTGTCATCTACGGCTTAAGGCGCTTGGGGTCTCGGGGGAACAGGGACGCGCGGCGAATGTTGCCCAAGCCGAGGTAAAACATAAGGACACGCTCCAAACCAATACCACCGCCGGCATGGGGAGGCGCGCCTAGGCGGAAGGCGTCGATGTAATCCTTGAGCTCTTCTGGGTTCATGCCGAGCGACTTGATACGCTCCGTGAGGAACTCGGGGTCGTGAATACGCTGAGCGCCACTGAGAATTTCTGACAGTCAGCGTTCGAGCACTCATAACGTGGGACCTTAACGCACCCTCTCCCCGCATAAAGATGTCGTACGAGTTGACGACATTCGGGTCGGTAGGGTCCGGCATGGAGTAGAACTGGCCGCGTCAGCCTTTGTGCCAATTGCAAACGTACTGGACGGAACGCGGCGGGGAACTTGTCGACGATAAAGTAGTCGGCACCGTCGTACTTGGCCTTGACCAGCTGGCCAAGAAGCTTCTCGTTCTCGGTGCTGGGACGTGAGCTTGATTTAAAACTAGTCTTTACCTCAGGTCAGCGTCGTCCTTCAGGGGGCTCTTGTCCGAGTCGGTGGCGCCAGCCTCCTGGAGCATCTTGATCGCCTCCTTGAAGGTGATGATGGGAGTCTTGTCAAGGACAACAAAGTCCTCAGACGGGAACTGGCGGCGAATCACCTCGATCTCCTTGCCAAACTTCTCCTTCAGACCCTTGAAGATGGCCTTCAGCATCGAGTCGATGACCTCGAGCGCCTCGTGGTAGTGCTCGGTAACGGCCATTTCGAGATCAAGACCCATAAACTCGGTCATGTGGCGGTGGGTGTTCGAGTTCTCGGCGCGGAAGACGGGCGCGATTTCGTACACGCGGTCCATGTCCGCCGCAATGCACATCTGTTTAGCGAGCTGAGGGCTCTGAGCAAGGAATGCCTCGCCTGAGACGTCAGCTGGGGTGCTCTCACGAGTTTCGACTCACCGTCAAAGTACTTGACCTTGAAGACGCTGGCACCGCTCTCAGTGGCAGCACCCTGGAGCTTGGGAGTGTGGATCTCGATGAAGCCGAGGCCGTTCAGGTGGTCACGGAACAGCTGGCAGATGCCCGACTGCATGCGGAAAATGGCCTGGTTCGCAGGCGTGCGCAGGTCCATCACGCGGTTGTCAAGGCGGGTAGGCAGGCTGACTCGAGAGTACTGGAGGCTCTCGTCCTGCTCAGCCTTTGGGTTAGCCACACAGTTCAGTAGAGGATACCCACCTTCTCAAAGTCGGCCTCGTCGCGCGACGCGTCCTGGATGGAGAACGGCAAGGCCTGGGCCTCCACAGAAGTGTAGAGCTTGTGGACCTCGACTTCGTACTTCTGGACCGTGCACGACTTGACGTCGGCCGACTTGATCACGCCCTCGACGACAACGATCGACTCGGGCTGCGAAAGTTAGCCCAATGTCCCGTTCCGCTTAGCCTCACAGTGATGCTCGAAGCATACTTGATCATCTGCTTCGACACCTGGTGCGGGTCGTCGTCCTTTGTGGAAGCCGAAAGAACACCCTGCATCGTCTCGGTCTGCTGGCGGAACTGGAGGAAGCCCTTCTTCGCACCTTGTCGTCAGCTCATGGGCGCATTCAGCAACGTACTCTGGGCACGGTAGTTGTGCAGACGGGCACGGAACACGACCTCCTTGCCGACCTCGGCGTCGGAGAGCTTGTCAAACTTCAGCCAGTCGCGGCCTGTACAACGTCAGTCTTCCTTTGGCAACACAAGTGGATGTTTAGGAGCACATACCGAGGCGCTCCTGGGACTGATGCAGGGGAAGCTTGCCATAGTTCTGGGCAGCGTTGTCGACGCTGTCGGCCGCCTCCTTCTTCTTGCGCTCCTCCTCCTCGCGGGCAGCGCGCTCGGCGGCCTTCTTGGCCTTCTCCTCGGCCTTCGCGGCCTTCTTGAGCGCCGACTTGCTGGGGCCAGCGGCGTCGTCCGCGGGCTGGGCAGCAGGGGCCTTTTCAGCAGGGGCGGGGTTCTGGGTCTGCTCCGACATGATGTGTAGTGTGTGAGGTGCTTTGGGAGGCGTTCACGACAAGTTGTAACAATGGCATTTTCTGTAGCCACGGCGTCATCCGAGGGGTAGCCAGAGCCCTCGACTCGAATTTGTGACTCATTTCCGTGGAACCTCGGCCAATTGTGGCGATGGAGGTGTGAGAATCCTTATCACTGAGAACTTGGGTACATCGCTGCTGGGCACGCTCCAAGGCCACACAAAGCACAATGGACGCGTCCGCCAGCTAACCTGCAGCAGCTAGCAGCTAGCTGCTAGCTAGCTAGCTGCGAGCCAGCTGCCATGCGATCAGGCGAGCAGATACCATACACGCGACACCACTGCTTACAACTTGCAAGACAATTCCCGAGCCGCTGCACTAATAGCTAGTTGCATTCCTTAGGGTACACGTAAAATACAAAGCTGAACACTTGCGGCATGAGGAGCCAGCCTGTCGCGTCGGCTGTACTGATCATTACTCGGACTGCCATGTCGTCCACTCTACCCCCTGCCCCGTGGGCAGCTCGCGCAGGGGATCACTTGGTGCCGGACGGCCATGAACTCGGACACGGTGGGCATGAAGGGTTTGCAGCGTGGGATGAAGGTGTGGCCGCTCTGCGAGGTCAGCGCCAGCGAAATGTCGACCCGCACCGTCTAATAGACAAAGATAAATGCCCATTCTGTCGTCAGCACACCGCGCAGAATGGATCGAGTCCTACCGCGACGGGTCGGACTCGTGCCCAATTGTTCCTGACACGGCAGCAGCGTCTGTTGCGCCTGAGGATATTAGTACGCCTCATGCCGGTCGTTGCCTTACGATCTGGCCACACGAGCCTGGGCGTGAGTTCAGTAGGAGGTGTCCATGGCGCAGCGCGGGGAGAAGCCTGGGGCTCTGGGGCTGCCTCAGTCATCGAAACATCAGTGGGCGCGGCAGACATGAGAATGGATGCAACGACAACAGGGACGGGAGGTTACAGCGGAGGTTTCTCATGACAGACACTCAACAGGCTGTGCGCTGCTCGCCGCTCGCCTGGGCGTCAAGACCACTCATAATTTGTGTATGTATGCAAAGCCGGATCGCATAACCCCGTAGGGCAAGAGAGACTACCACGCCAGTGTACACTCCTCTACATCACCGCAACCGCTCGGATGGGGTGTTTAACGGAGACGGCTGTGGCGAGTCAGCAAACGCTACATAGACAGTGTCCGGATGACTGGTACTCACCGGGCCTCACGCTCCGACTCGAGGAGGGCAAGGATGTCGTTGACGCGGACGGGGCCCTTGACGTTGCGGATGATGGAACGCGAAGTGTCGTCCATGAACTCGACACGGACCTGGGTGACACCACCACGCGAGCCAGTGCGGCCGAGGACCTGTAGAAAGAGACGCGAAGAAGGAGATCGTCGACAGAGGGGCAACATCGAATTGTCACGGAAACGTCGTCGAATCGAGAAAGCGCAGCGTCAGCATCGGTGCAGTTTCACACCACTCGTCGGCGTGATCCAGTTCCTTGCGCAAGCTCCCCCTCCCACCACACACATCTCTCCTCGCGCGCTCATGTCAAACGCATTCTGGGGGACAGCAGCTCGCGCCAACGGCGAGGACGCAGTGACGCCTTGTGCAGGCATGCAACGCATTGAACACGCCCGTCGGCAGCCTTCTGACGTCCCCGCCCTGCAGATTTGACACATCTGCGCCTGGCACCTTCACTTCGCTGCAATCTTCCTCAATCCGCTGCAGTCACGGCCCGCACAACGCGCACGCCATCTCCACAGCCTGCTCGACAACCTGCCCGCGGCAGGCGCCAGCATCTCTCGGGTCGAAGGGGAGCTTTCGTCGCGCGAGGGTCTCTGGATCACGTCGGACACGCGGAACGTACCTTGAGGACACGAGCGAGCTTGACGGGGGTCTTGGAAGCAGCGGACTCCTGCGACGATGTCAGCATGCCGTCGCTCGGCCTTGCACGCCGTTCGGCGCTGGCTTCAACGTACCATTTTGTTGTTGCGGGATGGAAGGAGAGCGAGCGGCAGCCAAGTGTCGACGATCAAGGCAGGGAGCCCAACCCACGGCAGCATCCACCCAGGCCTCACTCACCAAGCGCCGCACCGTGGGTGAGCCATGCTGGGTGGCGGACAACTCACCACACCTGCCCAAAAGGGTAATTAGAGCTGTCGGCGTTTACATTTTTTACCACCGACAGTAGCGAAACTTTTTTATTCCGTTCCACGTCATTATAGTTCCGAGGCGGATGTTCGTATCACCACGCGAGATTGTGCCTGGTTGACGCGCCTTCAGGGACCGGTTGTTGTTGTTGGGCGCGCCTGGCGGGCTGAGTGGATCGGCAACTACACTCACCACTCCTACTCAAGCTCTTCGAACATCGACCTCATCACACACTGTCCCAATGTCGTCCTCACAGCGGACGCGAAAGCGACGCGTAGCAGACTTATCAGACGATGAGGACGATTGGGGGAGTCCCTCACCAGCGAAAGTGGCCAAGCCAGCTGTTCGCGTTCCTTCCTCCGACGAAGATGAACCACGGCGAAAGGGCAAGGACAAGGCGATCGTCATTCTTGACGATGACGATGAGCTAGACGATGAGGAAGACGAGGAAGTCGCGCCATTGGAACGGTTTCGTCCCGAACTCCAGCGAGGTGCCGACGGGTGAGCTGCTGCCATGACCTGTGCTCATATCGAAGCTACGTCGCTGGATCAATCGTACGCGTCAAGATCACCGGGTTCATGACCTACGATAATGTCGAGTTCCGCCCCGGTCCACACCTCAACATGATTCTTGGCCCCAACGGTACCGGCAAGAGCTCGATCGCAGCTGCGATTGCCATCGGTCTGGGCTTCCCACCAAAGGTTGATCCGCACGCGTGGCCGTCGCTAACTCGTACAGGTCATGGGCCGCGCGCACGACGTGCGCTCGTACGTCAAACAGGGCTCCGAGGTCGCCGAGATTGAAGTCGAGCTTAAAGGCAAGCGCGGCAGAAACCAGGTTATCCGGCGCAAGTTTGGCCGTGACAGCGACAAGTCTCAGTTCTGGCTTAACGGCTCGAGCTCGTCGCGGCATGCGGTTCAGTCCGTGGTGAGGAAGTTCGGTGTCCAGGCCGACAACCTCTGGTGAGTACTTTCAATGCCTTGCACAAAACCTAATCGCAGCTCCTTCCTTCCTCAGGACAAGGTGGCCGACTTTGCCAAGATGGAACCTCCCACTGTTCTCAAGGAGACTATGCGCGCCGCCGGCGACCCGCACCTCACACAATGGCATGAGGATCTTGTCGTAGATGGGAGGGCCGCTTTGGAGATCGAATCCGTAAAGTGTCGACTGGTCCCCGCGCTGACCCGAAGACCCTCAAAGGCAAGACCGATAAACGCGACGCCTTGCGACGGCAAGTCGAGGAACTCGAGCCAGAGGTCCGCAACTACGAGGAGCGCCTCGAGCTGGAGAAGCAGGTAAGCGGTATCCAAGCACCAAAGAAGCTGACTTTGAGCACACTCTGGCGACTATCCTTGTCCGCGCAGCCAAGTGGAGGGGGTTCAAAGCCGAGTTGGCGACTTTGAGGCAGCAACGCAACAAGGCCAAGCAGAAGTTGACCGAGATGGAAGCGAAGCAAGAGCCGCTGAAAGCTCTTCTCAAGTAGGCCTGGAGATCATGGAAGGTGCTTACTCCTAGGTTTCAAGAGAAGGCATTGAAAGCCGCGACACTCAAAACGGGACAGCATAAGGACACGCTCTCAAGACAAAGCGGAACCCTTGATACTTGGGAGAGGCGGCACCTGGCGGCGGTACGAGCGCCGTCGAAATACAGCACTGACTCGGCAGGGCCGCCGGATTGACGAGGTCGAGGCCAAGCTGCGGGGTGTTTCTCAAGAGGCGAAAGCACACCAGAAGCGCATTGCCGTCGTTGAATCGGACATCCGTCAAAGGGAGGAGATTCTTGCAACGCCTCAAGAGGACAAGGACGCCATCCGGAATAAGCTCGAAGAAAAGAACGTTGCAAAGGTTCGTCGACTTCGCGACGAGCTCGTAGCTGACAAGGCAAGACCAAGGCCAGCCAAGATAGGCGGCGTTTGGACACAGAGCTCGGAACTCTTCAGCAAGAGGAGGAAGGTTACCAGACTGAGCTGCACCAGCTACTCTTAAAGAGCGACGAGCTCCAGAAGAGGTACGTGTACCTTTCTTGTTGGTCTGCTGACATGGTAGGGAGCAGCAGCTGTCCAATGTCGAAGCTCAGCGACGCGCCCGGGCATTTGCCGATGACCCGTCGATGGCCTATGCTGTCAAGTGGATTCAGAACAACCAGGATCAACTCCGTGAGAGGGTTTTCTACCCACCTATCATTTCCGTCAACGTCCCCGACAGTAGATACGCGTGGCATATTGAGTCGTGTCTCAACTTTGCTCAAAAGAAGGTGAGAATGTGGAGAGACTCTGCTGACGAGGTAGACTTTCATCTGCCAGAACCAGGACGACTATCGCACCATGATGAAGCTCAACAAACATGTCATGCAAACTGATCGAGGACAACAGGGTGTCAAGCTCCATCTGGCGTGCGTTGAGGTGCAAGAAACGCCCGCTCCACCCGCCAATGCAGCGATGGTGAGCTTTGCCTAACGTCCTGCGCTGACCTTGACTAGCTTCCCGAACTTGGCCTTGACGGATACGCCCTCGACTTTATCGAGGCAGAGCCGCCTGTCCGAACATTCCTTTGGACGGCTGCTCGTATGCACATCTCAGTGAGTGGTGCAGTGAGGTCCACGCTGACAGCAGGCTGTGAGCCTGAAGCCGCATACTCAGATCAATGCCGATCGAGTGCTTGAAGCAGGCATTCGATCATGGTTCTCGTCTACCCATTCTAGTCGTGCAACGCAGTCGCAGTACGGTAACCGCGACTTGCAGACTATTACGATTCGGCGGCAGGAGCCTCGCTACTTGGCGTTGTCCGGTACGTTTACGTTTTCTCGCGTTTGAAGGGGTGCTGACTCGTGACGCAGTTGATGCTGAGGCCATTGAGAGAGTTAAGGATGAGATGGCAGATCTTCGACGGCGCCAGCGAGCGCTTGAGCAGCCCAAGAGCAACGTGACTATCAAAATCACTGATTGTCGGCGAAAGCGGGATGAAGTTACCCAACGAGGCGTAAGTGGCCTGCGGGAGGACATGGCTGACGAGCAGCAAGACTGCGAGCGCGAGATCAAGGAGCTCCGCCGGGAGCTGCACAAATATGACCTCGCAAGAGATGAGCTCAGTAAGTGCATGGCACCGTTCCATTCTGACGTTGAGAACGACTCAATGATCGGCTGAAGACTCTCAAGGCGATGCCGTCTCCAGAGGAGAAACGTCGAGCGTTGCGCGAGGAGCTGAGACAACACGCTGATGAGGGTGCAGAGGCTTTGAAGCAGTACATGGCAAGTGCAACTATATTGACCGCTGTCTAACACGTCAGGAGGCCTGGGAGCGCGCAATCAGTGCAAACCAGCAACTCGACAAGAATACCGTTTCCCTTTGCCAGTTGGCAAGCAACGTACGAGCCATCGAGGCAGCCATGGAAAAGCGAGGAGACAAGTTGGCAGCGCTGTCTGAGACCGTTGACAAATGTGGGCACGAACGTTGGCGAGCGCTAATGCCGAGTGATGACCGCCAATGTCGCCACGAAGCGCAACATGGACAAGCAGCTCGAAAAGCTGAGCCATGCGCTCAGCGAGGTACCCCAGGATGAGCGCGAAGCTATGCAGGACCAAGCGCAAGTGAGTTCACTCTCATTTTTGAAGCGCCCAGTTGACAACTCAGAATTGCAATTTGACCGTTGAGGAAGCCACGACCCGGGTGATAGACTTGAAGGCCCGGCTCGACCTATCCTTGCAGGTGGACGGAAACACCGTTGAGCGATATCACCGCCTCAAGGCCGACGTGAGTTGTAGCGTGATTGCAGGGTATTGACGTCCAGCTCGACGACAAGGAACTGGAGGTCACGAGGACGGAGAATGAGCTGGCAGACGTTACGACTCGCATCGACGAGGTATTAGCGCAGTTCAACCCAGCACTGGACGCGCTTGTCGAGGAGACAAGTGAAAAGTTCTCCGAGGCCTTCCGGCGGGTCAAATGCGCCGGTGAAGTGCGAGTGCGACGCGTCGAGGGCCGATACGCGGAATGGGGCATCGAGATCCTCGTCAGCTACCGTGACGGACAGCCACTCGAGGTTCTCACCGCAAGTCGGCAGTCTGGTGGTGTGAGTGATTGATTACCCACTCAAAGCCGTTTGGCGCTGACAATGTGCAGGAACGCTCACTCGCGACGGTCACGTATCTGATGAGTCTGTCCGAGATGTCGCGCACGCCGTTCTCCCTGGTCGATGAGATCAACCAGGTAAGAAATTAACCGGGTGATGTTGCTAACGGGTGCAGGGCATGGACGCTCGCGCAGAGCGCAATGTACACAACCAAATGGTACAGGTCACCTGCGCTGGTGGTGACGGCGCGGGCCAGTACTTCCTCATCACGCCCAAGCTCCTGACGGACCTCGAGTACCACGAGAACATGAAGATCCTTATCGTCAACAACGGCACATGGCTGCCAGACCCCGTCGCCACGCAGAAACGCTTTGGCGCCCTCGCCGAGTGCCTCGAGCGGTACAAGCGCACGCACGGCATCGACGTCTGAGCGTCGGATAATCACGAGCCTGTTGTTTGTAGAAGTGTGATAGAAAGTTGCATGCAGGGTATGTGTAGTTGTGCGCCTGGGCAGAGTACTGTCGCTGGTCTCTAGGGGACATGGACAGTGACAGAGGGAGAGAAGCGGACGTGCGGTGGATTGTTCGCCGCGGCCGGTGTGCTCGTTGCCACCTCTTCGGCCGCCGCACGGAACGTGTACGAGCCTGACGCGAGAAGAATGGCGCCGACAGTATGCGTCGCGCTCTCGCCTGGTGCAAGGAGGGGCAGTATCGCGCCAAGCACGCCGTCAAACGCGACAGTTTTCGGGAGTGGGATCGGCGTGGCAGGGAGGCTGCTTACGCGTCGCGGCGCGGTAGGCGAGGGTAAGGACCATGACGAGTCGGACGACGAGGTGGGGAGGGCCTCGAGGCGGACGAAAGGGCGCAGGGGCCGTTCTGGCATCAGCAGAGTGTGGGACTAGGAGTGGCTCACCGAGGTGGTTCGTGACGTTGATCTGGAGATCGACAAAGTCCATGGGCTGCGGCGGCGTGTTGCCGCGGGGCGCGACCGACATGGACACGGCGACCTCGTTGAGGCGGAACGCGTCGAGGTGGCCGGCCGTCAAGGCCTGTGTGCGCAGCGAGAGCTTGCCCGCGCGTAAGCTGCCTGGCTCGCGCCACGAGACCGACACCATGTCGAACAGGTGTTCGCGGCACCAGAACATCTCGCGCTCGAGCTGCAGTTCCTCGGCGGTCCGCTTGTGCTTGTCGACAACGTACTGCCTCCCCACGGAGGGAATGGGGCGTGACCGGTGCTCGAGGCTGAGCGTTTGGCGTGGAATAGGTAGTACCAGCCGCTCGGTCGCGCCTGGAGGCACCAGACGCGTCACGACTGTACTCTGTTCCTCTTCTGGAGCCAGGGTGTCGCTGCCCTTCTCGGATGCAGTCAACGCGACCTCGAAGGGTACAGAGAAGACGTTACGTACGTTCAGGCACACGAGAACGCTGTTCTCGCCGCCCTGCGCCAACGCTCTCCGCAGCTCCTCGTCGGACGACGTAGCGAAAGCCGTGTTACGCGGCGTCAGGGCACCGTTGTTGGCCAGTCGCCGGCGGGCCTGCGCCTGCGAGTCACTCGACGAACGCATAGACGCAAGGTCGAGCCCGTAGCTCTCCAGCGTGCGGTACACTGTAAACAGCACAGGGTACGTCAAGCGCCGAGTGTAGAACGTGCCCTCCGTGTCGTCCTCGGATCTGTGCACGTAGCCATAGTCTATGCTTATGGTACCGTCCGTGCTGCTATCAGCAAATCACGCAACACTGATTGACTTACCATCCAACCTTGCCTAGGACCTGCACGGCAATAGTCGCGCGACCCCCGGGTGGAATCGAGACTTGGGATGCGTTGTCCCACGAAAACACAGGTTCCTTGGTGATGTCGTGGTCGAGCTCGTACGCCTGTTGCGGGGACAACTCGCCGTCCGCCAACAAAGCCTGCGACTCGCGCGTGACCGAGTCATCGAATGACAGCTTGACAAAGTCGACAGGGACCTGCGAACTGTTCTCGAGAGTAAGACGGATCACAGACGTCTCGCCGTCGTAGAGCATCACAGTGCCGTGGCTCAAAGACGTCTTCTTGATCCAGAGCAGAGGTTGCTGTTCCACGACATTGCACTCGATCCAGCGCTCCTCGGTTGGCTGTGGCAACGGTGGCAGCATGTCGGGCGCCAGTAACATGGACTTGCGCGCACCCAGCCCTTGCCGCTTAGTACGCGTCGTGTCAAAGTTCGCGCTCTGGCGCTTGCTGCTGCTCGACCTATCCTGCGACACACTGAGGGGAACCAGGAAGTCAGCCGACGACCCGTCAACGAGGCGGACGTGCGCTCCGCGAATCTGCAGGGTGCCAGGGTGCGGCGCCATGCCCGTGACTCGTACGGTCTCCACCGAGGACGCACGTAACATGAGCGGCAAGGGGTTCGTGATGAAGGGCGAACCCGACGTCACGAGGGAGAGGTCCTGGATCTCGAGATCGAACCCAAAGACATTCCGCAACGTCACGAAAACGTCGACCTGTTCGTTGGCGACAAGGACAGTCTTCCCTCCTTCCGGTGCCTTGAGTCGAGGATTGTACAAGAACGGGTCCTTGCCTTTCTTGGCCTGCTCCGGCTCAATCTCAGCCAGTGCATGCGCGAACGGCACCTTGTTGCCGGCCAGCCCGGCAACCTCGACACAGAGCACCATGCGACCCGGCAGCCACCATGGCAGAGTGTCCACCTCAATGGCGCGGCGATGCAGCGTGGATATGGCCTGGGGATAGAGCTTGGCCAGCTGGGCTTGGTTGGCCGGGGTGAGGAACGGGTGCAGCAAGCCCAGTGCCGACAAACACAATCGCACTACACTCTGCTGGTCTGCTCTGTCAGCAAGTCCTGCTCCCTGTGCGTACCTGGCAATCCTTCCGCAATGGTGATGGCCTCCTTAATCATCTCGACCTGGAGGCTCGGCCAGCCAAAGTGTGGGGTCTCCTCCGAGGATGGGGATGGAACAGGTGCAGACTCGCCAAGCTCGATGAGGTCGATGCCGAGCACGGCGCATACACGCCCAACAAGCTCCATTATGCCAGAGTTGCCATCCGTCGACTCCTTACGCCGCACGGCAAGAGCAAGTGGGGCAGGGGTGCCCACTCTCGCTGCTTCGGCGCCGGTGGCCCGCGAAGCGCGGGCTAGCTGCCGGTACTCGTCTCGTCCTTCAACGACGACAGCACCAAGGAGCTTAATCACGACTCTAAGGGCCGCAGCCTCTTTCCTCTCCATCCCCAGCCAGCGCGCAACACGAATGACCTCGGTAAATACCGCCAGTTGTTCGGGCTTGGTCATGGCTGTGCGATATGCGCCAAGCGCCACCTCGGCATGGCCCAAGATCGAGTGACGCGTCAGCTGCGACTGGGCCGCGAGCTGGGCTAGGAGGAAACGTCTTGAACGCGCGCGACTGGCGCGCTGGTCCTCGGATAACGCTGGGAACGAACGAGGGAGTGTGTGCGCTATCAGCGACGACACTGCAATAGAGCCCCAGCCACCGGCTGCAAAGATGATCAGCGTGAAGTAGCTGATGCGAATGCACAGCGACGCGTAGAGGTATGCCAGGAGACCTTCGCCAGTTCCAGATTGGGACGGCGTCGTCGAGATTGGGGGAGGGTTGGATAGCGAGTCGCGCGGTTTCTGTGGGGCAGGCGCGTGTAATGTAGGCGGAAAAGGCAATGGCGAACGTGACAAGCAAGCAAGCGAGGACAGGTAGTGCGAAAGAATATCCACTGCCGTACCGGAAGTAGGGAAGGGCGTTGAGAGAGTCTAGTTCTATCAGCTTGGCCACAAGATTAATGACTCACTGATCCGTCTCGTCCTTCCCATGCCTCGCCGATGCCTGCGACTGCCCGTCCCTCGCGAGCAAGGGCCTCCCAGAGCACGTCGCCAACTACGCGAGACCTCTCGGCACCGTCGTCGTAGCACTTGGCAGCGTCGGCGTACATGCCTGTGAGCAGGTACATGTCGCCGAGAAGCTTGAGCAGACGTCCGCCAGCTATGCCACTCAGCTCCGCTGAAGTGTACTTGGAGCTGCCACCCGTATCCTTTGACTCCTTGCTGGCGGCCGACGATATGGATGGCGAGCCGCGGTGGAATGCCGACGTCACCGAGCGACGGAAGGGGTTGGAGGACAACGACGACGTAGGCGTTGGTGCTGCTGGCGCAATGGCGCTTGACTGAATAGGCGGAGCCGATGGGCCTTGAACGGTTGTGGGTCGTCCACCCGGCGTCAGAGTGCGCGGAGGGTGTGGGGTTGTGATGCCCAGAGTTGCAACGGCAGGCAGAGAGCTGGAACGCACAATGCCCAGCGATCTCCTGTCAGCGGCCGAGCCAGCTCGCGAGTCGTTCGCAGGCGTGCCGTTCGCCATCCTGTTGTCCTCGGACGAATTGGACAGCGTCGGAAGAAGCGTTCCCGCCAGCGTGCTCATACCCGCGGCACTTTCTAGAGACGCAGCCTACAGTTAGCAGCCTCCCATAATTGCACACTCACAAGTTCCCCGAGCTCGCCAAACACATCTCCGATGACCTCGCCGAGAAACTTGGCAATCCAGCTGTCGCCCCCTTCGTGTGGTGCCTGGCGAAGGAAAGTCGACTGCGAGTGTCGATTAGAGCTCGACGAGGCTCGAGGGGTACCACGCATTGATGCGCGGTGAGATGAGCTGGTTTGTGGTATTTGTGAAGGCACCAGCACGAGGCGCTTGACCAGAGGGAAAGCCGATGTTTCTGGGATCATGGTCGCGAGCGTTTCCGCAAACGCCAGAGCCCAGTCGTCAGAGGTCGTGGCGGCCCCAGTGCCCTTGCGGTCCTCTTCCTGTCCTGGGACGGTGTAGCCATCCGCTTCGGAGTCATCTACCGCAATACCGATGACGGCGAGGGGAAAGGCCGTCATACGCAGCAGGCTCAGCGGATACATGTGCTTTGCGGGTGGTTGTGACGGGAATGCGAGCTGTACGTGGCTTGCGCCGGCTGCGCGAGAAATAGACGAGCCCGGCGCACTGGGTAAGAACCTTGTGCGCGCGGTGTCGTGTCCGCCCCGTCGGTGTCCACTTCCAGCGCTCGAGGCGTACACGATCTCATCGCCACGGAGCGTCTCGTGCTTGCGGAGCATTGACGCCCAGTGGTCATAGACCGCCTCGGTGAGCACGGGCTCGGATGCGGTCGTCGAGCCGTCGACATTACGGTGAACTGGCACAATGAGGACCTGTAGCCGTGCCAAGGCCATTGGGTCGGCGAGCGGGGTCAGCGACACCGGCGAGCTCATGCTGGCAGACGTCGCTGTTGCGCCTGACACAACGAGCCCACAAGCTTAGAGGTCGACGAGAAGGGGGTCGAGACCCGAGCCGGCTTAGCGAGCGACCGGAACGCAAAAGAACGACAACGCCGAGTGGGGCACGATGGCGACGAGGTCGGCGTGTAATGTAATGCTCGCAATGCAAGGTCGAGGGATAAGTTGTCGAGCTGTCCCGAGGTCAATGTCGGCGAGGCTAATGGACGTGTCCCAATGACCCAGGCAGGGGCAACCAGGGCAACCAGATCCAGGACATCGTGACGCGTCTGGAGAACATCACGTGACTACTTTTGCGTGGTAAACGCGTGTTTGACTGTAAGTGACCCCCCTCATTTTGAGATGGGCAGACGGAGGCTTTTTTGTCTGGAACCGGCAGACGCGGCAGATCGGTGGAACAGCGGTGCCTGTATTACATCCCCCCTTTCAACAATCGTTCCATGGTGACGACATTGCGGCTACCGTTTTGCCGCCCAGGCTCCATACCATGCAGCGTGTGCGAGCGCGTCAAATGCTATGAAGACTGCAGGAATGTACATCGGGTGCTACGTGCTACTACGCAAGGGCAGAACAACTGGAAGGCAGTGTGGTTAACCCATGAGCTGCCTTGTGGGTAACGAGGGGCCGTGCTGTCGCGGAAATTGTTTTGGAATGAGACGCGCGTGCCTTGGTCGGTGAGGCAGGTCAAGCATGAATTGCGCAATGCGATGGAATAGTAGCGCTGCTTGCAATGCACAACACGTCCTTCCTATGTGTGGGCAGCTTAGGCGCCAGCAGCGGGGGCGGAGTCGCGCTTCTTGACCTCTTTCATGCCGGGGTTGCCCTCAACGGGCTCGTGGGGGCAAGTGCAGCGGTCCTCGGGGGCCACACCGGCGAGCGCCTGGAAAGTTAGTTTGGCCGGCCGCGTGGACGTGGGCTGCGACGACTCACGGTCTCGATGTGGTTGCCTGGAGAGAGTCAGCAAACGTTCAAGGCTGGAGCTATGGAAGGGGACACACTCACCACAGCCCCACCAGGTGGGCTTTCCGTCGTTGGGGCAGTTAACACGGCGGCACATTTTCAGACGAAGGTGTTTGTCAGTGGTGGTAGTGGGTAGTGTGCAAAGGAAATAGGTGGCAAGAAGCAAGACGAGGCGGAGAGGGGCCAACTGGCTGTTAAATAAGGTGAACGGGGTGGATCTGTGGCTTTACGGGGTGGGCTGTGCTCCCTGGTGAGCAAACGCCGGCGAGTGTGCACCAAGTAGTGACCTCATGGCATTCCGGCTGTGAACTGGCAATATGTCGGCGAATGATGGCTGATGGGACCATGTTCGTAATAAACTCCCCTGTTGCAACCGCTACCAAACCACCGTTGCCGGCCGTCTCCGCCGGCCGTGCTGCCTAAAGAGGGCCACTCCGGGCCGAGACGCATGTGCTTCAGGACGACATGCACAAGAGCAAAAGCCGCTACAAGATGATACGATAAACCCAGGCCCAGTCCTTATCCCGTGACACACCAGGGATCAAACAGCCGAACTCCTTCGGTCAGCGCCGGCATTTTCACCGATCACCGAGCTCCGCGAGCCTTAAGCCTCACAGCTTCAAGGATCAAGTTGAAGGTCAGTTCCGCGTGCCCTCCATGTGTTCATCCCATGATCCACACGCGGGCACACCGTGTACACACACACACCCAGTAGATGCGGCTATATGGCCTTGAGTTATGGATTTCGCGTGTTGACAGTTGTCCGTCTCCATTCATTGCGTGCACTACTGATGAGGCTCATGTCCTGTGCATGACTCGAACATTCACCAGTACTGACCTGCTGAAGTGCTGACGCACTTACGCAATGTTCACTCGCCTGTTGCGCACAGGTGTTGCCACGTCAACAGCAGAAGCGTTGACGTTTTGACGGCTGAGACAGAGGGAGCCGAAAGGCTACCGACTTGTAAACTCACCAACGCACACGATCTGGAAACGCCTTATAAGCGCCCATGACAATCGCTTCTCAGACCGTAACATTCCTTCGCAAAGAGTAGGCTGTGCTGCATAGCCATTGCCAAGAGTCTACTAAAATGTGCGGATCAACGTTGAGCCTGACGGCCTGGTGCACAAGGCCCCACATGGCCGAAACTTTGTGCTCGTGTGCAAGGCTCATGTCTAGAGTCATGTGGGCATCCAGGAGTGCGTTAATGAAAGGTAAGCTCACGGTGGGTAACGTGGGAGGGAGTCTCCAGGCGATGCTGGGGGTTACGTGGCTGATGTATGCATAGACACGCATCCGTCTTAAGCCCCGGCGGTAGATCAGTGCGCAACCCCGCGTTGGGGTGTGTTAAATGGCTTCGTGCCAAGAGATCTTCTCAGCGTCACATGTGGTTGTTCCAGTGGAAGTGACAGGCAGACCTTGGTCGTGTATAAAACACGGGCGATTATGTGCGTTATGTTCTCGCAGCTCAATCAGCTCTCGACCCGAGCTACTCCTTCAACCACCAAGTCCACTGTCTAAAGTTCGCTTCATCAGGCGGTCATTGCTGACATCAAGATGAAGCTTGCCGTCCTTTCCGCCTTGGCCTTTGCGCTGCTCGCGGCCGGCCGGGAGAGGCCGCCGTGCGAGTGCTGTGGCCCCGGCGGCGCCAGCGGTGGAACATCCAACAAACGGACGAAATGCTACGAAGAGGCCGACAACCACTCTCCGGTGGTGATTACATACCCCAAGGGCACAGGCAAGGGTCTTTGGTGCCGCACGGGCGACTACTTTGTCACGAGAGACAACTGCTTTGTTCGTTCGGCCCACTTCACGGTCTCGGAAGGCGAGACGGTCCGCCCTTGCGAAGCCGACGAGGGGTGCTTGGCCGAGGAAGGTCCCATGATCGCGTACACGGTCAGGAGCGGCCCGTCAAACTGCTACGCGGACTCGACGTCATCCTCTGAGGTCCTCCGCGTGTACGAGCCCGATTCCACAATCTACCTGTGGTGCAAAGGCGGGGAGCTCTTTTACCTCACCACCGACAAGTGCTGGGTCGGTGCCAGTAACGTGCCCGCCAAGTCAAGTGCCGTCCCAATCTGTGGCAACTGGCGCCCCGAGTAACACAAGGCGGGCAATCCCGCGTGGCATTAGGACACTGCTGAACAAGGACAATGAGTCATAGCCTGGCCGCGGAGGACAGCGTTCACTGTGCCTTCTGTGCTAAACCGTAAGATGCATCATAGGCTGGCCAACGGGTGTGCGGAAGTTGAAGTCTGTGTCCTTAGGTCGCTCACATGTGATTCGGCGACCCGCTGCAGCCCCAGGGACCTGCAGCCATGGCCAAGTCTACATCGCGGTTGCTCCCCAACAGCAGCACCGCCACACTACTATGTCGTCGACTCCATTCGCAGCTGCATCAGCAGGTTGTTGTTAGTTTGAAGCTTAACACGGTACATCTTCCAGGCACGGCACACCTGCAAACACCCGGGGTCTGTTTGGTTCTGTAACCTGCAATGACACCGTTGTCAGTCTCATGTCATCGTCTTGCCTGGATGCCTGAACGGTCACAGTCGACAAGATGAAAATCGCAGAGACAACAGGTTTCCAGTAGCAGCTTTCCTAACTGCTCTTCATCACTGACCTATAGCCAGAGAGTTGTTGCGGTTCCTACGGTCAAGTTTCTCCCCCAGCCCACAACGCAATGACCTGTTCACCAAGCGGACAGTTCCCCGACCTCCCCACTGTGGTCCTGAGTGGAATATGCGAGCAGCTCGCCGCCAGCGGTGACTTGGGCACCCTCCTCAGCTTTCAGCGAGCAAGCAAGGAAGCATACAAGCTCGCTTCACCGCACCTGTACCACACGGTATGCGTCGACGACAAGGGGTTCTACGCCCTCTTTGGCGGTCTGGACATCAAGCGCATGAGAAATATCGATCTCTCGTACATGGTCACACCCTGGCCGTGGCTCACAAGCGGCCGTTTTAGTACCCTGGCAAAAGGACCACCTGAGCCCCCGTACTGGCCGAATGCTTTCAACCACGCACGGAAGCTTGCGCTCCTCAAGCACGTCAAGCACATTGTGCTGGAGGGGTTCCCTCGAAGGTGTTACCGGGAGCTTCACAATCCGACACCTCAGATCGTATCCCAAAACGAGGCCGACACGGCTGGGGAGCAGCAAGACTGGCAGTGTACCAGTGGAATCTATGGAGACTGAGCAGCTCGGACACGCATGCTAGCTGATGAGGTTTGGCGCGACATTCCTCCAGAACCAAGCATCCCATCCGACTTTGCGCTCAGGACTCATGCAAACACCATTGTCCCGGACGAGATGTGGGAGCCTAGCAAGAATCAGCGTTGCTACCGCGGCCGGACACGCGATGACCCGACCGCCACGGAGCGAGCAACGTTCACGCGCGAGTACACGCTCATCCTGCAAGAACGCGAACTGCGCCGCCGCCGCGGTTGCCTCTTTCCGTCTCTGACCACGCTTCAGATTGATCCACAGGCGTACATATCTCTTGCGCCTCTCGAGGTCCATTATCAGCGCGGCTGGTTGTCGGGCACCCTGTACAATTACAGCTTGGGATTTCAGGTCTTCTGGGACGCACCACTGAAGCACCTCTGCGTCTCTCACCCCTTGGGCTGGTCAGACTACGGGATGTCCTTTAATTAGGCCGAGGACGACTTTGAAGGGAGGATTGAGTTTTTCGAACGGGAAGAATGGCTCGGAACCAGCGAACTGGGACCCGGAGGTTCCTCAAGACCACGACTGGAATCGATCTCACTGCATGGCTTCCAGCCTAACGAGGTGCCTCAATTTCACCAGGTGCTCCTCAGTGAATACGATGCGGACGTACGACCCCTTCTCAGTGCTGCAACGGCCATCCTTGCGGACACCATTTACGTGTGGGTGCCTCGTGTCTTCGACAACGAAGAGTCCGGAGACAACGGTGACATGGGGGGTGACAACAATTCTGAAAACTACGATGGGGATGAACAAGCGGGTGACGTCGAGGTGAACGATCAAACAGGCGGCGAAGCGTCGCCGCAGGGCCACGACAATAATAACCCTGAGGAGGGGCCATCCGACGATGAGGAAGCTACGACGGACGAAAACGCCTTACCTAACGACGAGGTCTGGGATATAAACGACGCCGCCAACGACTACCCGGCGGATGAGGAGGAGGACGAGGACCATTACTGGACGTCAAAGTCTGAAGTTGTGTACTGGAGGGATGTAGTGAGGGCTCTCCGAGGATGGGACCAGTACCACCCGGCGTACGGCGACTTGTCCCAGCACCACACCACAATCGTACTCGCAGACTTTGGTGCAGGGCAAACTGCGCGTGTGGCCGATGAGATGTGGGCCAACCTGAGAGCGGAGATGGACTTGGATTTTGGCTACCTGGGTACCAACTACGTACAGGCCGAGGTTGTTCGCCCCTCCCAGCCCGAGCCGTGTAAATGCTGTGGTGTTGAGCCACGTCCATTCGGCAAGGACACGACAGAAGAGGACGAGCAATAGATACATAGAGACGACTTGAAAAGTGGCATAAGCCTTTCTAGCACTACAATGCAGATTGCTCACCTGCGCTTCGGTTGTCTGCGAAGCGCTCTGATCGTCGCGGCTACGGCTCTTGGAGTAATCTTATCAACCGGCTACCTTGCAAGATAACACATCCGCCCGGCTTCCTACCTTTCACTTCATCGGCCACGGCCATTCGGACAGGTTCGAAAGCGTAAAGCGGAGCTACAGGCGCGAGGGGAGCGACGTGCTTCCACCGTCGACGGGGATGATGGCGCTGGCCATAAGCTTCAAAGTAAAGGAAATACACTCACCCGGTGACCCACTGGCCGCCGCGGCCGGCGAGCCAGAGACACGCGGCACCGACGTCCTCTGGCGTGCCGATACGTTGCGACGGCAGCTGTCCCGCAATCTCCTTCTCAGCGGCGTCAAGGGTAGCCTTCATCATCTTGGAGCGGAACGGACCGAGCGCGAGCGCGTTCACCGTGATGTTACCTGGAACGTTTGCGGCGAGGTGGCGCGTAAGTCTGGCGTGAGCACTGCTCGGCACTGCAAGCTTACTGGTGCAGGGCGGCCTTTGAGGCAGAGTACGCGTACGTCTCCATGTTGGGGACGGTGATACCGTTAATCGACCCGATCTGGCGTCAGCGTCAACCCAGGGATGGATGGAGTTACGTTGATGACGCGTCCGACGGCGTCGCGCTCGGCGCCGCGCTCAAGGAGGGGGATGAGGGCCTGCGTGAGTGTGAAGACGCGCTGGACATTGAGCGTGAGGAGCTTTGTCCATGCCGAGTCGGGGTAGTCTTCGAGAGTCGCGCCCCACGTCGCGCCGCTGTTGTTGACGAGAATGTTGAGCACTGCAGACCATCAGCTACGAGAGGGTAGAAAGCAGTACTTGCCCTTCTCGCGCTGGCCGAGCTCCTTCGCGAGCCGCTGGCACTCGTCGTACTTTGCCAGATCGGCCGGCAAGGCAATACACTGCCCGGGGCCCATGGCGCTCAGGCGCTTGGCGGTTGCGTCGCACGCGCCCGCGTCCCGCGAGGAAATGTACACGCGTGCACCGTTCGCAACGAACGCGGTCGCGATCTGCCGTCAGCCACACAATCGGGGTGGTGTCGAAAGTGTCCAGCCTACCGACGCACCATCTCGCCGACGCCGCGGCCACCGCCAGTGACGAGCGCGACCTTGTCTTTGACGCTGAAGAGGGAATTGGTGTCCATTCTGCTGTGCGTGTGGATACAGAAGTCAACGAGCAGACAGGGCTGCGGTGGCCGTTTTATGACTGCAAGTCTTGAGATGACCGGCTAGTCCGGCTCGGATGTTACCGACGCTCAGGAAACGAAAACATCGCCGACAATCTGATGCCCGACGGTCTATCACTCTACTTTTCCTCTCGGGCTCCTGCATTACACTCGTCTATCTACAAGCTACAGTTTGTACTCATCGGGGCCCGTGCCACAGACATTGCACGCGCGAGCTTCGGTGCGGTCTAGCAGCTTGCCGACGTTGGGGAACGCGTCCATTAGTGCTGCCGACTGTTCCACCAAATCATGCCACATCTTGTCCACAACTTCTGGTGGTCGGCCGACGCCAAAGTTGGCGAGTGCGACGGGCGGATACTGGGTATCATGGGGCATTCCCGTCTCGTGCCAATACATGATCGTGTCGTAGCCTCGAAGGCGCTTGGTCGCGTCCAGCCAGTAATCGACCTCCTGCTCGGGTGTCCACGCCTCGCCATCAGTGGTATGTTGGCCATGGTCGATGGTCGTTGGGTCAGGAGCCCAAACGTCGATGCGCTTGGCAGAGGAAGAGATGACTTCGTTGTAGCTGTTTTCATCGCAGTCATCCATAGCTGGGCCTGGGATGTAGTCGTGCAAGCACATTGATTCGAAATTGTTGATGTGGCCAGCCCAGAGGTCCATGCTAAGAGCTTCCTCGAGATCATGCCCCTCCTCGTACCCCACGTCTGCCGCCGATCCAGCACCAGTCGCTGCGGAGGGGTAGGTAAGGCATAGATGCTTTGGAGATGTGTCATAAATCATATGTGCCAATTGCAGGTAGCCCCTCCCTTCGCCGTTGTCCCTGTCCAGCTTGAACAGCGGGGCAACGTCGGCGAATGCCTGACCTGTCATCTCAAGTTTCTCCAGACTGGGAAACAGAGATCGCTTCTTGGGGTGAATTGACATCGTTCGGCCGTTGACAGTCTCCTCGCCCAATTTGATGTCCTTGCGGTGGTTCCAGAGCTGCCCCAGTTTGAAGCCAAGCGCAATCGTGTTGGCCCGGTAGGCAGTCCATTCTGGGTCCCAGCCATCCTCGTAGTGGGTTTCGCCATTCGCGTCCCCATCGTCGGCATTGTCATTGTCCTCGGCCTCGTCGGCCGCCTCCTCCTGTCCTTCGTGGACGTCCTCCTCCTCACCTTCAACCCCCCCCTCTTCGTCCCCTTCGTCGCCCCCTTCGTCGCCCCCCTCGTCGCCCCCCTCGTCGCCCCCCTCGTCGCCCCTTCGTCTTCTTCGTGCACACCCTCGTCCTCGCTGTCGCTTTCGCTTCCTCCCCAGCCACCGAGACCGTCGTTCTCGAGGTACGCCTTTGGGTTCTCGTATGGGAATCTTTCGAAGACGAGGTGTCGTATGCGCTTGAGAAGAGCGAGCTTGTACACCATTTCGAAAGCATACCATGCAAATATACGCTACAACCTGTTCACCGGTATACACAACTGACAATTCTACGGCTCGAGGTGGATGGTAGGTAACGCTGGTTGGAAGGTGTGTGTGTGAGTGTGGATGTGAATGTGTTGGTGTGGATAGGTCAGGTTTTGGGAGGCACCGGCGGCGGCATGTTATGTCTCGTCGGCGTCTCGGGCGATACCTGCTGGGACGCAGATCCCGAGCGAACGGAACGCTGCGACCGCTGTGAGCGTAAACTGGCACCACTCGACGTCGCGCGGCTCTTGCGTCTCGAGCGCGACCGCTGTGTCCGCTCGTCGTCCGACGCAGCAAGCGTCTCCTGCCCCGTCAACGCCATCGCGGCAAGCAACCCACCTCGTCTGCGGGCGACCCCTGTCTACTCTGTCTACGCAGGCGGCCAAACAGTCTGTGCTTCTTCTGGGATTTTGGCTCGGCTTCAGGTATCTCCTCCTCTGGCTCGATCGGGTCGCCGTATGGCAGATGTAAAGAGTTACGGGGCGATGTGTTGTCTGTTGAGCGCACCCGTTGCGTTGGGGTGGTATTCGCCGTTGCCGTCGGCGTCGGCGTTCCCGACGCCGGATCACCGTCTTCTAAGTCAAGAGGCGTCGCGGGCTGCACGCTGAAGCGCAGGGGCGACTTCTGCGACGACTTTTGCGTCTGCTTGTCAATCTCCGTGTTGATGCCTGCAATTTGACGTAAACTCTTCTTGGAGCGGAACACGGATGTCTTCTTCATCATTTGTGAGAGCAGGTCACCACGCTGTGACCACACTGAGCGGATCAGGTCACGCTTGACCTCCTCGAGCAGATCCTTGCCGCTCCAGACCTTGTCGCGGTATCTCATCTCTGGAGCGTGGAGTTTGAAGTCGGCGACGTCCGGGATGAACCCGTGCCCCTTTCTGCCCTCATCTCTCTTGTAGTCCAGGACAAAGTACGTGTTGCCGACGGTGATGTTCAGGAACGTGCGGTTGTTTGCTGCGCGGCGACGCATTTCCTCGGCTTCGCTGTCTGTGCCTACCTCAACCGCGCGTGTCGTGTCGGCCATGAGGATTTGGCGGGTGCTAGCTACGGCGTTGAGGTTGGGGCGGCTGCCAGAGTTGTTCGTGGACAGCGTCGACTGCGACTGGGTGCGGGTGAGCGGAACCGAGTCGGTGGACTGGGAAGCCGAGGCCCCGTTGCCGTTGTTGGTGCCCGCTTGGGGCCGCAGCTTTGTCTTGTCGTTGAAGATGTAGTCGACGACGGCGTTTCCGACCGCCTGCTCCAAGCGGAAACGCACAGGGTAGAGGTAGAAGGTCAGTTCCTTGACAATACTGATGCCGCCAACTTGGGGGAGCGTAGACAGCGACCCCGACAGGAAACATGTCGAGTGCTGCGGCAGTTAGAATGACGTCCGTACACCGGCACTCACCAGCTTCTTCTTGTAAATCTCCTTGTCCTTGGCAGTCCCAGTGAGCACCTCGGTGAATAACGCGTCGGCGTTGCTGTTCAGAGCCTGGAGGTCGGCAATGGCCACAGCGAGGTCCTTTGATCCGTCCTGGTTGTGGTCCATGCCGAAAAGGGTGTGCTTGATGTTGAGCTTCAGCAGCGGATTACCCTCCTCCCGGAGCATGTGCCAGGCAATGTTGCCCGCGCGCAGGTCAAAGCGGCTCTTGGTCTGCAGCGCCTCACGCGCTTCCTCGTACGTGCGGTTGAGGTTGATAACGTCAAAGACGGTGTTGAGCGACTCGTACTCGTGCAGAAGGTCGGCACGGATATTGAACAACTCGCGCCGGCCATCGGCGGTGATGCGCTCCAGGTTGGACTCGTAGCCGCGCTGCAGGTCGCGCAGGTTGCGAATGTGCTGCTGCATAATGAACAGGCTCCACATAAGCTGCTGCGGGTCACGGTCGCGGCGGTCAAACTTGAGTAGAAAGCCGTCAACTTTCTCCTTGCGCTGCCGCTGCTCGGGGAGCGTGTACATCATCAGGTCGGTGATGATGTAGTACAGTGCCGTGTAGTGCGTCGCGGTGGCCGAGACCGTGATCATCGGCAGCGTGATTGTGGTCTGGTTCTGGTGCAGACGGAGATGCTCGATCGGGTCGCCGAACTGGTCGACAGCGTCCGGCCACTCGAGGCCGCGCGGCGCGCGCAGGTGGTTAAACTCGTCAAAGTTCAGACCCATGTCCGTCTTGAGAATGATGCGGTCATAGTCTGTTGCCTCGCTCTTGACGTCGAGGAATATCTCGAGCGGGATAAAGTCCATTTCACGGAAGCCAGGACCCTTGCTGCTGAAGGCCCGGCGCATCGTCTCTTGCGTGGGGTAGAAGCCCTGCAAACCCTTTGCAGCGATGTAGTACCGGCCAAGGACGTCGCTCACGACCGAGTCGAGTGCCTTGGTGTCGCGAATGTTGTACGCCTTCATGGCAATTTCATTCACTGCCACCAGGACAATTGCTGCTGGATCGGCCGTCGACCGCAGGGCAATCTGCGGCTTCAGGACGAGTATACGCCATTTGGGCTGGACGTCGCAGTCCGACGGGAGACCTTGCTCGGGCAACTCGATAGTGCCCTGCTCCTCCAGGAACTCGTTGGTGAGGATGTAGCGGCCATTGTTACCCTCTTCGACCCGCTTCTCGAGCGACTTGAGGAGCTCGGCGGCCTCGTCGCCCGACGCGTCGTCGTTGAGCCCAACGTCGTCGCGATTGAGGCCATTAGCCTCGCGCCCACGACGACGCTTGACGCCGTCGCGTATCGCGCGAAGCGACGCGTAAGATGTGGTGTACTCCTCACGCTTGCGGTTCTTTCGACAGTACATGTACTTGTAGACGACGTCGCGCGTGGAATTGTTGAAAAAGACGCGGGGATTGTGCACATGCAGGGTATTCTCAAACTGCGAGTCTTGATCTTGGTCATCAGGAATTGCTTCGCTGTCGGCAAGTGTGCTGTTGTCCATGTGACGAGTCTCAGTCTGGGCAAGGTCCTCAATGTGGTGCTTGAGCGTGTTGACGCGGTGGTTGATAGCGGCTCTATACGAGTCCGCCTGGCGTCAGCTAAATTGCACATTACACGGAACCACTCACGTCTTCGTCCTCGGGCAATTCTTTCAAGCAATCCTGCAGAGCTGCCACGCGCTCCTGTGCAATCTGGGACTGCATGGGCCCGACACCGAGAGCAGCTCCGAGGTAACAGACGTGGGTCTTCTCGTGGCCAAACTTGGACGCTTCCATGCCGGGCGGTAACTCATGCCCCTGGTCGTTCGGCTCCGTCTTGAGCGCCTTGACACGCCGCGAGAGGAAGATGTGAGAACAGTCCCCAATGTGCACAATCTCCATGCGTGGGTCTCTGTCAAAGGGCTTGAAGTCGGCGTCGATAAAGTCAAAGTAGTTGAACCAAACTCTGCCCTCGGAGGTGAGTTCAGACGCGCGGGGGTTGCAGGTATCGAGCGGCTGTGCCTCGGGCGCCATGTTGGTCTCGTCAAAGTTGGCCACGATGCCCTTGACGGTGATTTCGTCAAGGAGCAGGTCAGCGGCATAGAAGGGCTTGTGCACGCCAATCTTGATCTTTTGCAGAGCTTCGCTCCACTGGCGCTGTTCCTGCTGTCGCTGGTGGCCGTCGAGACGGAAACGCCCAGCGCGGAACTTGAGACCGAGACTCTGACCTTGTCCCTTGGACCACAGGTCTTCCGCGTACACGTTGTACATGTGCGACACGTAAATCGGTGCAATGTCGCAGCGGTACTTGATCGTCGCGAGCGACTTGCCAAACTTGGCTGTGCGCCGAGCCGCGTCCGGGAAGATCTTGCCCTGCCGAACGGGCGAGGGAATCTTGCTGCGGAACAGGCTGCATGTCAGCGACGCCAAAACGTAAGAGGCGACTCACTTCCACCAGTTGAAGAAGTGCGCAAAGGCCTTGGGCGACAAGTGAATACTGCTGTGTGTTGCCGCGTTGGTTCCAAATCCGGTAAAAATGCCGCCACTGGGCTCTCTAGGCGCCACCAGCGATACCGAGAAATGGATGTAGTCGGAACGGAAGCCCTCAAACGAGTCGACCGGGTGTCCCAGCTCGAGCGCCATGCGCTCGGCGACCTTGGGGTTCTTGAGCACAACAGTCTGGTGCGGTTTGAAGTCGAAGATGCGGCATTGCCGGTGAAGCAGGTTCTCCGTTGAGCCACACTTGGTGCACGTCCATGGGCGACACGTTCGCTCAAACACGAAACCGAGGCCAAAACGGACACCGTTGAGAAACCGCGCACAGGGCTTGGTACTCCGCCTTTCGATGAGTTTTCTATCCCTCTCATCGTCATCGACCTCGGGAGCGTCAATGTCCTGGTTGTCCCCAACGGCAGCGCCATCTAACAAGACGGTAAGACTATTGTCAGCTTCCTTCCATACGCTCGAGCTTACTCTGGGATGCTGATGAGCAATTCCTCGGACATGACCTGGACGAGTTCGTGCTGGGCATTCGGCTGGCCAATCTCGATACGCACATTGCGTCGCCACACCAAAGCAAAGCCGGCACCAAAGCCAGTGATGGCGTACGGATCCTGACTGCCCTTGAGGTACCAGCGCACCGAGCCGGCAAAGTCGACAATAATGCGCCAGTGGAACGACAAGCGCAGCTTGTCCCAGAAACCGGGCTTGGGCGAGATGTCAATGGGCGGGTTGCTCAAACCCTCAAAGACCTTTGTCAGGTCTGAAAGACCGGGAGAGTACGACGTGCACCAGGTCAAGCGCGTAGCTTCGGGCGACAGGATCTTGATCATGGGCCGCGCGTACGTCTTGGTTGGCATAATGGCCTTGGCGATGCGAACTGTGAGGGGCTTTGCGAGTTCGTGGCCACATTGCTGTGGTAGGATCTCGACGGGGAAGAACTTGTTCGAGTCATCGTCCGAGAGCTCCTCGGCAATGACGAAAAGCGTCGACACTCGCCATCCAGGACTCTTGTCTGGACCCGCATGAATCCGGAGAAGCGGAAGTGGGTAATCACGGAGCGACACCTTGGCCTCTGTCATCGTCCATGTAAGGTTAAACGGCACCATTAAGGAGAACTGCGTGTCGTCGTTGAACGGGAACGGCGAGACGTCGCCCATGTACTTGATAATCTCGGAACGCGACTTGTTCGGCGGTGCGAGCTCGACGTCTACGCCCAGGAAGGCAAACCGGCCCAGCGGGACAGTCTGCTCTATCGGCAAAATGGGGATGGGGAGCTTGTTGCGGCTGAGACGCATCTTGGCGTGTACCAATTCCTCGCGGCGACGCTGCTCGGCCTTGGCACGCCGGATGCGCTTGACCCATGTACGCGAAAAGTGCCAGTCCAGTCTGTACCGTGCCTCCTCGTTCGTAACCGTCTGTGACGCCGACATGTTACTGTGCGGAGTCTCTTCACCCTCCTCCGCAAGCGCTGACACCTTGTGCGCAAACCGCTCGTCCAGAGCTAACCTGTTCCGCTGCTCGTGCAGGCCAACACGGTTGGCGAGGTTGATCTTGTTCTCCACTGGGTGGTCTCTAGCCTCAAAGTGGATGAGGTCTATGCGGAACTTCATGTGCGGCAGCCGCTTGGGTTTCTCGCTGAGAGGTTTCTTGACAAACGAGAAGATGCCCGTCTTCAGGTTGTGCAGCATCAGCTTGGTCGTCTTGATCGTCATGTTGATGTTGAACACGAGCTGGGAGAAGACGAAGCCATACGGGATGCGGATGCGGAACGCCGTGGCGTTGACGAGTATGATGCGCTTCAAGTCGACCACCATGTGAAGCTGCTTGATGAGGCCCAGCTCGTCCCACATGCCAGGGTGTGTGTCGCTCAAAACGTGCATGAGCACATGCGCCGCGCTGACCTCCGGCACCCGCTGCACGCCCTTCTCCACTTCCAGCTTGGAGAACGACAGGAAGCACTGCTCGTTGAAGGGGAAGTAGAAGTGGAACCAGATCTTGGGCACAAGTAGTGTGAATGACACCTTCCTTGACGAGGAGGGCGGCGGCGCACCATCTTCAGCTTCGTGCACCGCGTCCTGTGGTTGCGGTGGCTTCCTGTGGGCCTTTGCAATCGCGCGGATGGTGTGGACGGCGAGTAGGAGACAGTAGAGGTCGGAAATGTAGAAGACGACGTGGATGAGCTCGACACGCGCCTGCACGTTGATAATCGACTCTCCGCCGGGGTTGAGCCTCTCGACTCTGCCAGTAATGTGCACGTATGGGACTCTGAGGAACGTCCCTGGTGAGACGTATGCCTTGGGCATGTGGTTGAGGTGCGTCTTTGGCAGCGCACCGTCACGGCGGGTCGATCCGCCCGAACCCCAGGCGACGTACTCGGGATCGACGTTGGGAGGCCTGGGGGGGTCCTGCTGCACGGTCACAGGCATGTCGTTGTCCGTACCGCCCTTTGCCACAAATGCCTGGCCATTGAACACGGTCTTGGCCTCAGTGTCGCGCAGAAGCAACGAGAACAGCGCTGCTTCACCTCCGCGTCCCTCGATCTTGGTGGTATAGTTGAACGCAGACTCGGAGATGTCGTGGAAGAGTTTCAAACGCTGGCGCTGTTTCATGTCCTGCCAGCGCTGCGATCGGTTGCCGGCGGCGGTACTGGGGAAGCGGGCATAGTCAAAGACCAGCGTCGTCTGCACCCAGACACCACGAACAAGCAGCTCGTCGCATGCTGGGTCGAGATCGCGGTGGCCGATAAAGACGCTGACGACGCCGAGGGCAACGCGCGCAGAGACGCCAGAAGGAAGCTTGTCCAGCAGATCCTTCTTCTGGACCGGCTGCTTGGGTTTGCTTGGGGCCGTCATACCTGCGGCTTCCACGAGTGCGGACAGCACCTCGGGATGCCAGATCTCGGCCTTGATACCATCGTCGACGATGGTTTCAACGTCGGCAGCCAGCGTCTTCGGGAGCAGGAAGTACTCGTCCACGCCAGAGGGCAGTGTGCGGTGCGACCCAGAGATCTCGCCCTTGACTTTGGTCTCGATACGGCCAATTCTAGCAATGCGGTACGTCTTCTCGTTGCGCGATCCAAGGGACAGCCGCAGGTGGATGGGCTCGACATGGACAAACCCTTCGCCGCGCATGGCAAAGTACGGCACATCGCCACTGGCATCGGCGGTATCATGCGATGGGTCTCTGGTCTTGGCAAAAGTCGGCTCTGACCCAGCTTGAGGCGGTATGCTGGCATTTTGTCTCCCATTCTGTTTTGTCGTTGTCGGCTCGGGGGAAACCCTGACGTGGTCGCTGAACGCAGACTGGCCGCCAAACGACAGGCCGTCGCACTCGAGACTGATAGTGGATGACGACTTGGACGCGCCATCGGCAACAATTGCAGACATGTGTCCGACTTCGAGTGTGAAGCGCACACGCGGTGGCTTGGACTGGTGAGGTGACCATTCTCGTGGTGGTTTCGGTTTTGGTGGGTGAGTCGCCTTCCACGACCGCGCCAGCTCGCCCATAAGCTGCACGTCGCCAGTGGCATCCAGGGACGCCACCCAGCCTCTCGCAATGATGACCGAGAGGTTTGGGTCATCGCCAAAGAGCATTCCTCGCCGCTCCCAACCGTCGGGTACCCAGGTGTTGAGCACGTCAAAGTTGGCCTGACGGAAAGCTGCTAGCTCGGTCTTGCTGTGACTCGCCTCGCCCGGCGCAATGCACTGCAGCGTGATGGACTGCCACGACAGATTGGCCGAGACGCCGTAAACGAGCGACGTTTCGTTCTTGTTGCAACCAAAGATCTTGCCAAGTCGTGGGTCCGAGCCGGAATGCGTCGCATGCAGGTTGAGAGCGAGCTTGGAGAAGTCAAGAGCCATGGTGTATCCTGCGGCCGTGCGCTGCTGAGCCGCGAGCTCCTCCGCATCAGCGCCCATGGGCTCCTCGGTAGTGCTCGGCTTGGGCTTGGACGCAGGGAGGGTGTGCGATACGGCCGCCTTTGCACACGACACCGAGATGTGCTCCAGAGCACGGAGTCCCACCTGGCGTCAGTATTGGCATCTGACAGGTGTCTTACCCTTGCCGGTGAGCCGTTCGCCCACGGCGACTTAGCCGATTTCGCTTTAATCGCTGGTTTTGGACGCAGCTTGGCAATGGCCACAACCTGCTCAATGCCGTCGAGGCGGACATCAAGGGCGCCAATCGCCATAGACAATCGAATGCTGTCGTCGTCGAACACTGCTGTCCGCGGACCCATCTCCACAGACATGTTAACGGACGACGGGGTTGTGATAGTCAGCAGCTCTACGCTGTCATCTGGGGAAAGCTTTGTCTCGGGCTGGGTGCCCATGAGCCACGAGTTGAGGCCCAGAGACGAGAACGACGGTCCACTGGAGGCTCTGGCCGAAGATGATGACAGCGATGAGTCTGACGCCTTT
Organism: Cutaneotrichosporon arboriforme; assembly: GCA_002335565.1. Taxonomy (NCBI): domain Eukaryota; kingdom Fungi; phylum Basidiomycota; class Tremellomycetes; order Trichosporonales; family Trichosporonaceae; genus Cutaneotrichosporon; species Cutaneotrichosporon arboriforme. Next base: position 1,237,220 of record BEDW01000003.1, on the reverse strand, counting down.
GACTTTAACGACTTTTCATCTGGGTCGCGTGACGGCCGCGGCAGGGCGACAGCGACGTTGGAGATGGCAGCCGAAAGCGCAACACGCTGAATAGCGTTGCCGATGGCATGGGACCATACGCTCGACGCGGTCTGGGCCATTCTGGCGGCCGTCGATGGGCGTCGTGAGTAAGGGCTCGCGTCCCGTGGGGGTGGCGGTGGCGCTTGCGGGGCCGACGGTTGCCCGCCATTCTTGCCGTTGGCGTCCATGGAAGGAGGGACGGCAGAAGAGGATCGGTCCTCATCTGGTTCGAGGGGAGGAGGATATGTCGGTGGCTCGCTCAAGTCTTGTCCGAAACCGAGGCAGACGTCGCCGACGCGTGCCTCGAGGTTGTCCAGGTCCTCGACAATGACGCGGGTGTTAGAGATACGGAGTGAGACCAAGCTCGCAATGGACACCCAGTGGTGGATTAATAAGTGAAGACCATGGTCGACAAGGGACTGGATAGGCTCAGGCAGGCGAGTCTTCTGCAGGCCGTTAATACATTGTTGTCACGCTTCCACACAAGAAAGCAGTCACGTACCTTCTTAGGCCGGGATGATTTGCCGGGCGATTCTGAGTCTTCGCGCTTTGCCTTCTTGCGGACGCGCACAGTCACACCTTCGACGTTGAGAGTGATCTTGCTGTGCAAAGAGCAGCCTCCCCAGGACCAGTAGATACGCTCGACACGCACCGTCGGCAGCGGCGACGACGCATGGCGCTTATCGCGCCACTCGATACCGCGGCAGGAGAGAGGAGAGAGCTTGCTGGCGCTAAACCGAAAACTTGTCGCAAGCCGAGCTGCCCATGGTATGGCCAGGTGCGTAAGGAGGATCGAGATCACCACGACCCAGATAGCGACCTCGACCAACTTCATGGCGCACGCGTTGCTCGGCGTGCGGCCAAGTCGTCACGGATCGATCAGAACAGCTCGGGAGAAAGGAAACGACCTGCGGGCATGGTCAGCGTCAAAGTCACGCGAGGGGTTGCGAGGGGCGCAAAGAGGTGCCATCATCAACCGTCGGTGCGTCACCGACCGCGCTTCTTCCCAGGCGGAGCGACATACCGAGGACAGAACAAGGGACTGGGGATATTTAAAGAATGGCCATGGTCAAGGGACGTGTTGGAGCAACAAGAGGGGATTGGCGGACTCTGCTGAACGGCTGACGAGTGTTGGAACGACGCTGTGGAACAATGGAACGACGGGGAGCAAAAGGTCTTTAGAGCTCGGCTCTCGAAGGGCGACGACGAGGCCGTTGACGTTGTCGCCCAAGCGCCGTTGGTCGTGGGGTGGAGGAGATCACGTGATCGGACCTTTGCTTTGGCCCGCCTCCACCGGCACTGGCGAGCGCGTCGCTGGTCGTGAGACCATTACTTTGAGTGGCGAGCGCGGCAGTACGGATATACAGCCACGCGACAATATTTGGTTCCGAGAGAGAAGGGTGGAGGTGAGTCACCCTTTGGATTCTGGCCGATGGGCATATGGGCGTCGTTGAGTTGCGGCTCTGTTCCTTCGCTGACCAAGCGTTTGCTTTCTTGTCGCCAACACTGACGACGCCCTCACTGACGCATGAGCCGTCGTCAACGTCATGTGTACAGTGTCCAACTCACTTCATACTCTCCCTCTTTCTATCCAGAATAGAGGCTGATAGCGTAGCAAACATCGCCCGCCATGTCGCTTATCGACAAGTTTGCCCATCTTCCAGGTCGCCCACGGGCCGCCGAGGCAACGTGAGTGCGCAAAGCGCGGACCTGTGCTGACGGCAGGCCCCTGCTGGAGAAGATTGCGAGCCAGGTCAAGCCGATCATGAAGAGACGGGGCTGGAAAGTCGGCGTTCTCGGCGAGGTGAGCTCTCGTGGACGTCTCACAAGCTGACAGCAGTTCTTCCCTGACAACCCGGCTCTATTGGGCATTAACATCGGACACGGGCAGCGTATCAATCTGCGCCTGCGGCCACCAGACGCGCCGTCGTCGTTCTACGACTATGACCAGCTCGTCCTGGTCATGCTGCACGAGGTGAGCTGGGAGGGGAACGCAGCTGACGTCAGCTCACGCACATCGTGCATGGCCCGCACGACACTGCGTTCTACAAGCTTCTCTCCGAGCTCGAGGAGGAGTACTACGACCTCAAGCGGAAGGGGTATTCGGGCGAGGGCTTCCACTCGGACGGGAACAGGCTGCACGGCACGCGCGTGAACGAGTACGAGGGCCGGCGGCGCGGTCTCGCGGCCGCGGAGAAACGCCTCGCGCAGCAGCGTACCATGGGCCGTGGTGGCGTGCTGGGTGGCTCCAAGACCACGGGCAAGTCGATGCGCGAAATCGTTGCAGAGGTGGGTGTGCCAGCTTTCGTCCTGGCTGTAAGCTGACGTCAGGCGGCCGAGCGTCGACTCAGGGACGACAAGTCGTGTAGGGTTGATACCAAGGAAGCAGAAGAGGAGGCGCGTAAAGCCCAGCAAGAGAGTGTTGTCACAGACGCCCCGATCGAGATCATCGAGATCGATGACGATTCCGAAGACGATGAAGGGAGCAGTCGAAAGCGGCCGCATAGTCCCAACCCCTCGATAACCGGGGGAAGTGTGCCGCGGGCGGCAGTTCCTGGGTTGCCGAAGAATGGCGCTACTCCGTCCTCGTCGAAGCCACAGGAGACGCATCGAGCGCGTCCGGCGCAGACGAGGCCGACTGGCGGCCCATCACGGCCTATGACCACTACTGCTAAAGCCAAACCTCCCAGCAACCCTGCCTCCAGCGCGCTTAAACCTGCGCCGGCGGAACCCGCGCCCACGGAATGGACTTGCGGTACATGTACGCTCATCAACCCCCTATCCGCCATGGCATGCGACGCGTGCACTGCACCCCGCCCGGCACAGCAGTCCAAGGACGGGTGGTACTGTGATTTCTGTGGCGCCGGGCCGCGCGAGATGGGGTTCTGGAGCTGCGTCGAGTGTGGATGGGTGCGCAAGTGGGGTTAGGCGATAGAGTTGTATCTACTGTGCATGTATTCCACGATCTATGAGAGCATGTGTGTGGTTATGCTTTGCGCGTGCCCCTGTACTGTGTGCAGGGTCGTTTGTGGTGTCCCCGCCTTCTTCAACTTGGCGACGTGTTGTTTGGAGGGCTGTGACTCCCCTTGGATGATTTTGTCTCGAGTTGGACAACACCGGTCCCTCTGAGCTAAGGTTATACAATAATTTCAGTGGCAAATGGAACAACTGTTTTATATGAAGCAGAGCAAGAGCCTGCTCACTGGGGGTTTCCATACGCTGATGGTGGCGGACAGAACCAGGTGTTCCATTCCGAGAACGGTTCAAGAGGCAGCGCTCTCTCCCTGCGACGGAGAGAGGTCTAGTCTCTTTTCATCGTTTCCTCTCATTTGGAAAGACATTTTCCTCTTGGAATTACTGCCCGTCCCGGAGCCAACGCAGAGGCCGCAGGTAGCAAAAGCCGTTATGTCCATTGTCTGCCAATAGTGACATTGACTGGTGACAACAAGAGCGACAGCGATTCTTCTCTCTCACAACCCACCCGCAAACCGCACTCTCGATGCACTAAGAGCCCTTATTATACCTTCTGAACATGTCTAATCACTGACTCTAACTGCATGCACAACACAAGCGGTGGCCGTGGCAGGCTTGGTGCCACAAAGAACGACGGAAGCAAATCGCCACGCGTCCATACCTCCACTCTGGAGGTACGGTGACGACGACACCAATGCTGGCGAGCACGGCCAAGTTGCCATCGCTCTCGCCTCTGATCGCAGCGGTGGAGCCATGTCGACGACGGCGCCACCAGACCCGGCCTCCGTGCCGCCACTAGACATCCCCTTGCATATCCGGTACATCCAGCAGCTCGATGAGGTATGTCACGACGGCGAACGACGTGCCTAGGCTTTCGTGGCTCGCGGGGCGGGTGTGCGTGGGCTGGCTGACGCGGCAGAAGAAGGACCTTGCGTACCACCTCACGGAACACCTGCGTCTGAACGGGGTATACTGGGGCCTGACGGCACTGTGTATCATGGGGCGCCCCAGCGCGCTCGACCGGGACGCGATGGTCGACTACGTTGTGAGCTGCTGGGACGACGCCGCCGGTACGTCTGGGTTGTGCTGGGAGGTACAGGCGAGCTGACGCCAGGCGGGTTTGGCGCGCACCCGGGCCACGACGCCCATATCCACCCGACGCTGTCGGGCCTGCAGATCCTGGTGATGCAGGACGCACTGGACCGCGTCGACGTCGACGCCCTCGTGAAATGCACGTTTACCGCCGTCCCACGCGCCTTGTGTACTGACGGCAGTCCTCGTGTCTCTTGTGGGCGCTGACGGGCGCGTCGCCGGCGACGAGTTTGGCGAGCGCGACACACGTTTCTCGTACATTCTCGTGTCGGGGCTCTCGCTCCTCGGCCGCCTTGACGCGCTCGACGCCGCGCATGCCGGAAAGGGCCGCCAGCTCGTCGTCGATAACATTGTCGGAAGCATGAACTTTGACGGCGCGTTTGGTGCCGAACCTGGCGCAGAGAGCCACGGCGCACAGGGTATGCAACAACGGGAGGCCCGGTTACGCTGACGCCAGTGTGGGTGTGCGTCGCTGCGCTGGCGATACTAGGCGAGCTGGACCGCGTCGACCGCGACCTCCTCGGGTGGTGGCTGAGCGAACGCCAGCTGCCTAACGGCGGCCTGAACGGCCGCCCGGAAAAGCTCGAGGACGTGTGCTACTCGTGGTGGAACCTCGCGGCCCTCAGTATCATCGGCAAGCTCCACTGGATCAACCGCGACAAGCTTATCGCGTTTATCCTTTCCGCACAGGTGAGTTTGGGGCGTGGATGCGTGCATTAATGCCAGGAACTGGAGGAAGGGGGCATTGCTGATCGGCCCGGCGACTGGGTGGACGTGTTCCACACCGTGTTTGGCGTCGCGGGCCTGTCCCTCCTCGGATACCCTGGTCTGCAAGACGTCGACCCACTATACTGTATGCCGGCGGACGTGATCGAGTCGCGCGGTCTGCGGCGCGAGTACAAGGCGTTACTGCGCGTCGACAAGTGGCCGTAACACGCGTCAGCTCGCCGTACGTCTGCATTCTCTAACATCGTATATAATGGCAATTGTACAGGCATTATACATGGGGGGCTTGGGTTACTTGGCGGCGCGCACCGCGCGGGCAACGGGTGGGCGTTGGTCGTGTTGCGAAAAGGAGGGGTGTGTTGCCCGCGACAGCATGTGGGACCACTGATGCGCGCCTGACTCCCGAGTGACGGTTAGCCCCTTAGACGTGCATGGCGATGGGGGTGCTGATGCGTTCGCCGCGTAGGATACTCGTTCCGACCATGAAGAACATGAGAATGAGGTAGAAGCACAGCAGGATCCACTCAATCCACGCAAACGCCTCGGCCGCGACGTACTTGGAGCAGTAGACGAGGTCCGAGTGGCCACAGCGTTTTCCGCCGCCCATAGCCTGCGTGAAGGATGCCGCGCCCGACAGCCAGAATACCCACCTGGGAGGGGGTAAGAATCAATCCCTGCTGAATACTCACGTCATCCAGATGTAGACGGTGTGCGAGAGGACGGAAGTGACCCACGACGTCGAGAACCAGAAGAAGAAGATCATGTACAGGCTCGACATGAACGTCGTCCACCATCCACAGAACCTGGTTGTCTCAGTAACTGTATCCTTGGGTTAACGCACATAAGCAGCTTGGTACGGTCACGGAACGAGTTGTCCGGCCACTTGTTTGCGCTGTGGTTAGCAGGGAGCGTGCCCCGGCGCGTACTTGTTGTTCTTCGCGGCTGTCTGTCAGGTCCATACTTCTGGGTAAAGGAGAGGGGACGTGGTGCGCGAGAGTCTGCCACTGGAACACAGAGGACGAGCGAACGCCTCTCCTCGATCCGACTTTACTCACTCAGGTACGACGTGATACCACCCTCGATGACGGCAAACACGACGGTGATGGACATGAGGATCGGCTGCCAGCGCTTGGCCCTCTCAAACTGCTGTCAGCGCACTGAAGCCCCGGCTCAGAGCTCACCCAGTCTCCCATGATGTCTAGATGTCTTTCGTTGGCTGTGCTGGGTGTTCAAGGTGGCCAGTGGGGTGGCAAAAGAGTGAGCAGGGGAACGGGAATAGCTGGCTGTGCCGCAACGTTTGGTCTAGCTATTTAATGCCATGGCCACGACGACGGCGACGGCAACGACGACTGGGACCGCCAAAAGCGTAGGCGTAGGCTGTCGACGTCGCTGCCTCGCTCCGACCGTCATATGCACCAACGCGACCGCGTCTTTGTTGTTCTTGCACTGTACCTGGCTGTCGGTGTCGGCGACGTCACCCGCCACACCAACCGCCACTACTCGACCACGGCCAAGACACGCCAGTGCACCACCCCACGCTGACCGCGGGAGAATGTGCCAGGCAGAGCCATGCATCAACATCTGCTGTCCAAGGCTCTACGCATGCTGTATGTATGTGTTTTCCATGTTCATGACATAACCAGACCACCACCACGTCACAAAAATGGATCCACCCACCCGGCCTGCGTCATGGGCAGACGCAGCGGGTAGATCCCGACTGCAGGCATTCTACTGTGTATATCGCTGAGTGGCTCGTCCACTCGTGCTGCTCTACTGCTGTTACTACTGCACACCGCTCTCCTCGCCTGGCGCGGTCGCACCACCGGCGCCGCCGGCGGCTCCAGGCCCACCAGGCGTCGTCGTACCCGTTGCCGCACCCGAGAGGGCGCTGGCAAACATGGACGCCTGGCCAGCCTGGGTCGCGGCAAGGCGCGCACGCTTGCGCTCCGCCTCGGCTTCCTTCTCAGACTCGATTCCCGCAACGATCGCCTCAATCTCCGACTGCTCAAGGGCCTGGGACGTTAGCCATTGCTCCAACAACCGGTTTATTCGGGAACATTCAGTCGGGCTCTGCAAGAGGAGGACGCGGATGCTGTCCGAAGCAACCGATGGCCCTTGCCGCCTGCTCGCTCTTGTTGCAACTCCCACATCGGCTCCACTCACCCGCACTTCGCCGTAACGCTCCATGACCGAAATTTCAATGTTTTTGGCGCCCGTCTGCACGACTTCCAGGAGCGACTTGACGGCCAGCTTGATTGTGTCGGCACGCTCGAGGTTTTCGGTGTAGTTCTTCTCGAGGAACTCGCGCACCGTCTTGGACGCACGGCCAATCGCGCACGCCTAGGGTCAGTTGGACATAGCTATCGGGTCTACCCACCTTCCAGGCAGAGTAGATTCCACTGGGCTCGGTCATGAAAAGGTGGGGCTTGGTGTCGTGGGGGTCAAAGCCGACGATGAGGGTGGAGATGCCGAACGGCCGCACACCGCCAGACTGGGTATACCGCTGCTGGATACCGGCAATGTGCTTGGTGATGTACTCGACAGTCACGGGGTCCTCGACGGTCAGGCGGTGCGACTGGCACTCGACGCGCGCCTTGTCAATGAGGATACGCCCGTCGGCGGTGAGACCTGCGCGTGTCAGTTTACGTCCGCTGGCGCCGCCGTACCGGCAAAGGCAATGCAGATGTGGTCGTCGAGCATGGCGACCTTGCGCACGGTGCGCGGGTCCTGTAGCTGCAGTGTCGACTTCTTCTCGACGCCGAGCACGACGCAGTCCTTGCCGCGCACGCCGACGGCAGCCGTGCCGCGGCGCACGGCCTCGAGGGCGTACTCGACCTGGAACAGGTGCCCATCTGGCGAGAAGACCGTGAGAGCTGAGATTAGCTTTTGTCCATTGTGTTTGGGTGTGTTCGTCGCTTGTGGACTCACCGCGGTCGTAGGAACGAGACATGGCCGGGCTCTTTGGTTAGGCAAGGGAAGATAGGAGGGCGAGGATGCCGTTGAGCTGCTCGAGCTGGTGTGCGGAGCAGGCTATGCCGTTCTTCTCGAGTAAAAGGACGGCGTTGCAGACGTCGTTGATGGTGTTGTCAGTGTTGGACAGAGCAGGACAGCGAGCTCGACAGTGGACTCACTCGACGATGACGCTTGCGCTTGCGACGCGACTGGGCGACAGTGTTCACCTCTTTGGAATTTGCTCCCGTTCTCCTTTAAACACGTGGAACGGAGATGAGGCAAAGTCCGGATGTTGTTGGACACCATGTGTGTCCACCCCCGCATTCCGGCCTGCGCTCCCAAGATCCGGATCGCGCGCCAACTCGTCTGTTGACAGCACCCAAACCTCTCTGTGTACACCATGGCCAAACCCAAAAAGCGCACAGCGGCGCCGAAAGCCGCGGTTCCTCAGCCCAACGACGAGGACAGTGTGTAGCGGCGTAACTGTACTAGCTGACTCCAGCCCGGCCGATCCCTACTGAAAGTCGGTGACAAACCGCCCCTCGCCACTGACGTACAGAGCAGGAGGCCGAGATCGAGGCGCTCCGCAAAACGGCGGAGGAGAACAAGTTTACCGCGCGAATGTACCTCGACGGCCTCGTTGCCGTGTGTCTCTTTGTGTAAGTGGGGTTGGGGCAAGACGCTGCAGTCGACGTGGTCGTTGTGGCTGACCGCAGGACTGGGCGGCAAGCTTGGCGGTACATCAATAACGGCGCGGGCCCGCTCATCATCGGCCTGACGGCCCTCCAGGCGCTGCTCGTCCCGCTGTCGCTCTCACCCAGCCGTCTAGGTGGACTAGGCGATTTTGCGCACAGGAACCACCCATACGTGTCCGCGGCGCAGCTGGCCATCTTTGTCGCTGTGTTCTTCCTGCAGCTCGGCAAGGTGCCGATCGCCGACATGGTGCGGTCTGCGCTACCCGAACTCCTCGCGATCAGTGTGGACATGCAGCGTCGCGCCGAGAACCAGAATGAGGTGGCGCTGGCAAAGCTCGAGCGGCTCAAGTACGACCACAAGAGCGCATAGCTGCCGCGGCGGAGATATGCATACATGTGAGGAGATACAGAGAGCAGGTCACTACAGTCCATCTACGTTCACTTGCCCGTATCCGTGCCGAGCACAAATTGCGAGTGGTAGAAACGGCCGTCGAGGCTGAGCATTGTCGCGGCCATGGGCAGGAGCTCAACGTGGAACGAGTCCCACTCGAACGCCTCGCCGTCGATGGTGAAGCTCGGCTGGTTGGTCTTGTCGAGGTTGTCGACGGTGTACGCGCGCACCTTGAAGTAATGCGAGGTCGGGTGCCAGAACGACTCGCCGTGCTGCGCACCGTTGATCGCAGTGACAAGGTCCTTGCGCGACGCCTGGGGTCAGCGGATACAGCTTTGCAACTTACTGTTCGCTGCACGACCAGCTCAATCTCGCCTCCGCCGGCGCGCGCCACTGGCCACTGGTTGAAGTCGCGCGCGACCCAGGGCATGAGACCCGAGCTGCCGTCAGCACTGTTACGCTCAGGTGACATACTAGAAGTACATCATCGTGTCACCGTCAGACCACTCCTTGGAATGTGCTGTACGCACTCCCTTGCGCGGGATGGTCGTGTCGATTGTCAACCACGAGTCGGTGGGATGCAGCTCCTTGGCCTCTGGCAGAGGTCCCTCATCCTCCCACACGCCGTGTCCTGTCTCAGCACCGTTGCGAACAACAATGCCGCTCCCGTGGACGGTGTGTGTCGATTTGGCATCGGCGTACGCGCCGTTGCTAGTCGAGTTTGTGCTCGACGTGTGGCTAGCGACCGAGCCGACCCTAGACATGTTGCTCGATCCTGGGCCGCTGGAGTTCCGAAGGCCAGTCGTGTCAGTCGATGGACGCGGGGATGCGACGGAAATGTTCTGAACGCCACGAATGAGGGCTAGTGGATCCTGACCACCGCCGACAACCCACGACTCGCGCTCCTTGTTGGCGAGCTTGCGCGCGTGCGCCGCCATGGCGAGCTTGTCGTCCTCGATGACGTCCATGCTCAGACGCGCCTTGCACGTCTTGTTCTGCACTATGCCACGGAGGAAGCCGTAAATGAAGCGCGCGTCGCCCATCCAACGGAAACTCTCGGTACCAATGTCAATGTCGACCATGAGTCCAAGCGCGACGCTCAAGAACGACACACGGCGCTTGTGAGATGGCAAGATGAGGACTGAGCACAAGTCGAGGCCCATCGGCTGCCCTTTGATAACATTGAGCGTCGCGAGCGGCACGTTGAATGTGTCCTTTGGTCCAAATATGTTGGTGCACGCTGCACACGCCGAGCCAGTTGGTAGTGGTCCCAATGGTGTTCGCAGAGCCTTGCGCGCGTCTGGGCGGTCTGCCAAGCCGTTCAGAACCTCAAACACGCCCCCGTCGCCTGACGCGACTGCAATCACACTGTCGTGTCAGCTTTTGCTCAAGGGCGTTACCGGGGTTACTCACTCGTACTTGAGATCCATGGTGCGCGTAAACTCCTCCATGTATCCAGCGTGCGTCGACTCGCGCACGTCGACCTGGCACCCCGCGGCCTCGAGGATGGGCAGGACGTTGTGTTTCACAATCGTAGCAGCTTTACCCTTTCCGCCGACCGGGTTGACGAGCAGGAGGACGCGGCGGCAAGGTTTCGAAACTACGGTTAGTTCATGCTCAACCATGGACTGCAACGGCGGTCTCAAACCCCGAGTTCTATGCATCTGCGCGATCGGTGATGTGCGGTGGACGGGCGCGCAGTGACAACTTCACGACGACACTCACCCGGATACGCCGCCTTCATGAGCAGGTCGACCCATTCGCCGGCATCCTCGGCGTGTGAGGGCTCGACGAGGACGCGGATTTTCGACAGGTGCAGGTGGTTGCTCTTCTCGCCCTTCTGCACGAGCGCGGTGAGGTCGAGGACCGTGTTGCCGCCAGTCTTTGGTGCAGTGCCGAGGCGCGCGCGCAGGACGAGGCGCATCGGCGCAGACAGGAGACGGTGGGGCGCTGGCGACGCGTCAGCATTTGCCCCCTGCCAGTGTGCACTCACGTTTTCCGTCCGAGCTGAGCTGGAGCACGTCGAGGCGGTCCTCCTCGATGGACAAGAGGCCGCGCTTGTCATTGTGCAGGAGGACGGGGATGTCCTGCTTGTCGTGCGCGGACATTGCGTTGGCTAGAGATGGAGTGGCGTCGAACACTGGCGAAGGGTGGTGGGAGATGTATATAGCGCGACAGCAAGTGGTGTTGGAGGCCGACGACGAGCGGGACGGCGCACGAAATGTGAGGTGTCGGTTGTCGTTCGGGTGGTGTGTGGTGTCGTTTCGGTTGTCACCCACTTTCCCGTTTACGCGCTCCCGGGTGCTTGCTCGGCCAAGCCTCTCCCCAACATCCACACCCGCCTCTCCGCCGCCGCCACGTCTCGCCGCGCTCGCTCTGGTACTCTGGTCCTCTCTAAGCGGCCCACGTGCTACGCCACGCCGGAGTGCAGAGTGCAGAGCATGCAGAGTGATTGGGCGGACAACGCCGCGTCACGTGATGTGTACAGTGAGACTGAGCGTCGACATGACTGTTCGACGCCTCGTGTGATTGCGTGCAAGGCCAGAGTGCGTATGCACAAGTATGTGCCCTTGGCGCGTCCAACGACATCCTACTCACACTCGCACCGGCTGTGGAGGCGCACACCGACGCGCTTGTACGTCGACGCCACTGATCACCACCCACTACGACTAGGCATTGCCGGTGCCTGAAATCTCCGGCGCAATCACCACCGATGACATAGATAACGCTTGCGGCGAGACGCTCCACTACACATCGCTCCGTCGCTCACTACTTACCGCCATGACGCTGCCAGAGGTAAACGGTGGCGGCAGCCGCAGCGGCAGCCCCGGCCGAACAGGGCTGGAAGCGGCGGGGCGCGTATCTGCGGCAGCAGGCTCGGATACGGCGAGGGTACCGAGCGCGGCATCCAAGTCGGTCCATGGCGGCTCAGCGAAGGCAGACGCCGCAGCGACGCCGGGGACGGACGCGCAGGGCGCGCGATCGACGCTCGAAGTCGGCGACGACCCTGGAACCGGGTACGTGCACCTGGTGTCGTGCGGGCCCTCTGCGGGCTTTGCGTCGCTGCGCGGCGCGTACCCCATCAAGCTACTTGCGCCGAAACCGCTCCCGAGCCAGCCGGCGCACGTCGCGCTGCTGTACACTCTGGCGTACGGCGGCGGGCTCGTCGCGGGCGACAGGGTGCAGCTTGCGTGCGACGTGGATCCCGGCCTCGCCCTCGTCCTCCGCACGCAGGGTAGCACAAAAGTGTACCGGCACCGGGCGGGCCTGCGGCCGCGCGCGGCGGGGATCTCACGTGCACTCGCCCAGTCGGTCGCGGCGGGCGAAGCGGCGCCCGCGACGCGTCAACGCATGCTCGTCCGTCTCTCACCCGGCGCAACACTCCTCCTCCTCCCCGACGCACTCTCGCCCTTCCGCGCGTCGCGCTACGTTCAGGCCCAGCGCGTCCTCCTCCCCTCTAACGGGGACGCGAACGTCCTCCTCCTCGACTGGCTCAATTCCGGACGCGGAGACCGTCCCCCGCCCCGACCGGCCATTCGCCCATGGCACGAACGCGCCCACGCGCCCAACGCCGATAGCGAGGGTGGCGCCCTGCCAGGCTGGGATAAGGCAGAGGAGGAGTACTGGGCCATGCGGCACTACGCGTCAACCAACGAGCTCGTCGTCGGCGAACGGGTCATCGCCCGCGAACGCATGGTCCTTGATAACCCCTGGCACGGCGCCGGCCTCTCCCCAACAGCACGCAAACTCGCACCGTACCACGTCTACGCCACAGTGCTTATCTACGGGCCACAGTTTGCCCCCCTCCGCGCACACCTCGACGCAGTCGTCGATACCACGTCCCAGTTCCAGATCCCTGAACCGCCAGGCCTCCTGTGGTCGTATTCGCCCCTCGAGGACGCATGCGGTATCCTCCGCGTCGCCGGCCTCGAAACCGAGGATGTACGCGCCTGGCTCCGCGCGGCTTTCGAAGTCGGCGGCGTCGCTGACTTAGTCGGACCTGGTCTCTGGCCGCGCTGCATCTAACCAGCCCTGGTTTCTATAATTCGGCGCATCTAGAAGCTGCATCTACAACATGTACTATACACCAATTACCCGGATCCGCAGCGCCTACCCAGTCGTTAACTCGGCCGCCGTCTCGATATACTGGTACGCGCGCTGCATCTAACCAGCCCTGGTTTCGATAATTCGGCGCATCTAGAAGCTGCATCTACAACATGTACTATACACCCAATACCCGGATCCGCAGCGCCTACCCAGTCGTCAACTCGGCCGCCGTCTCGATAAACTGATACGCTTCCTCTCTCGAGATGGTCGCAATGGTCGACACCTTTTGCTTGTCAAAGTAGACACCGTAGAACTTGTCCGCGTTTACCAGCATTTCGGGACGGAACGTCGTGGTAATAAACTGCGCAGAATCGGACAGCGAGTGGATCATGTTGGCGACGGCGGTACGGTACTGCGGGTCCAAGTTGGCGTCGATCTCGTCAAAGAGGTAGAACGGCGCGGGGTCGCACTTCTGGATAGCAAACACTGGCGTCAGTTCGACCAGTCCGAGAACTCACCAGTCGCAAGCGCCACGAGCGACTTTTGACCACCCGACAGCTGCTGGATACGCTGTCCCTCGTCGTGCTTCGAGTTGAACGACACCTTGATCGCGACGCCGGTGTAGTTGTCAATCTCGCTCTTCTGGCCAGGGTTAGGGTCCTCGGTCTCCTCGTCCTGCCGTCAGCTCAGTGCCCTTGGGATGCGCCCACCTCGTAAGTGTCCGCGCGCTTCTGCATGATCAGCTGGCCGCGGCCAGCCGGTACGAGCTGCTCAAACACCTCCTCAAAGTACTTGGAGACCTGCTTGAACGTCCGCTCGATCGCCTCATCCTTGCGCTGGTCGAGGGTCTGGATGAGCTCCTCGATCGACACCGCCGACTGGTCGAGCTCCTCGCGGCGCTTTAGCAGCTCGTCGCGCTGCTTGGTGAAGTTGGTGTACTGCTCGAACGCCTTTTTGTTGACGTGTGCAAACTTCTTGAGCCCATCGTTGGCCTTGTGCAGCAGCTTGACAAGCTTTTCCAGGCTGCCGCTGGTATACTTGGAGAACGCCTCTTCGGGGAGCACGCCGAGGTCGCGGATCGCCACCTCGCACTCGTCCTTGCGGTTCTCGAGCGTCTGCTTCTTGTTCATGTATCGTTCCTGGTTCTTCTGGATACGCATCATCGCCCGCGTCTTGTCCATAGACTCGGCGTGCAGCTCCTCGAGCTTGGCCTCCTTGGTTGAGATTTGCTCAGAGATAGCTTCCATCTCGTCCTCGGCGTTCTTGATCTGCTCAGATAACCGCTCGATGGACCGGCCGAGGTTACGCAGCTCGGCCTTGCGTTGCTCGACCTCTCCGGCGTTCAACACGCCAGACCCCGCAGCACTCTCTAGGTCATCGAGCTTGGCGCGAAGCTGCTCACGGCGGCGGCGGAGGTTCTCCGTGAGCTCGATTTCGAGCCCGCTCCGCTCAGAGGCGACCTGTGGCGTCAGCTACCGTTACCTCGTCCGATCAACTCACGTCCTGCCGTTGCTGAGAGGCCTCAAACAACGCCTGTTTCTGCTGTTCGGCGTCCTTGGACAGCTCCTCAAGCTGCTGCACCTCCTGCGGCGACAGCTGCTGCTGTAATGGCGTCTTGAGTTCCTCCGCCAGCGCCGCCTTCTTGGTACCTGCGGCCTTGAGCGTGGCCTGAGCGTCGGCAAGCGAGCTCTCGAGACGGGCGACACGCTGGCGCGCCTGCTCCTCTTCACGCAGGGTCCAGTTTGCTTGGCGGGCCTGGTGCACGCGGTCCTCGACAATAGCCTTGCGCTTGGCCTCGATACGCTGGATCTCGCCCATCGCCTGCGTGATCTGCTGCTCGAGCTTGGTCAGGCCCTCGCGCACCTCGGCGAGGCGGCTGTCATCCTGCTGGTACGCCTCTGTCCAGCGCTTGACGTGGCGGATGGCGTCGAGACGCGACCTGCGGGTGTCGTGGTAACCACCGGTCAGCGCACCCTTCCGGTCCACCCGGTCGCCGTCGTCCGTGACACCGTTCAGCCCGTGGCTGCGGGTGTAGTGCGCTGCTGTCGCAAGGTCGGAACAGATAATGGTCCGCCCAAACACCTGCTCAAAGGCCAGCTCGTACGTCCGGTCAAACGTGAGCTTGGAGATCATGGGGACGGCGTCGTTGGCCTTGGGATACTGGATGTTGGCGCTGCGCAGTCGGTTGAGCGGCATGAATGTGACACGACCGCCCTTCTCCTTGTTCATCGCCTCGATGAGCGTCGACGCGGTAGAGTCGTTGTCGACCACGACGTGGAAAAGGCTAGTGCCCGCGACAGTCTCGACAGCCGTCTTATACTTGTCCGAGACGGTGAACAGGCGGTATAGCGGGCCATAGACGCCCTCCAGCCCAAGGCGCTTAGTAATGGCGTCCACAGAGCGCAATCCATTGCTCGTGTCGCGGTCCATCATACCCTGGAGCATGCGGTTCGCGCTGTCCATCTCGCTCTTGGCGTTCGTCACCGACTGGGACAGCTTGCCGTCCTCACGCCAAAGGTCCCTGCACGTTAGGTTCAAAGACTGTGTCAACACCTACTTTCGCCTCTCCTTCATTGCATCGAGGTCGGTCTTGAGCTGAGCCTGCTCCTCGCTCATCGTCTTCATGTCGTCGCGACGACCTTCCTCGGCCTGCTGCTGGTCGGCGGAACGCTTGTGCGTCTCCTCGAGCTGTGTCTTGGCGTTGGCAACGTCCTTCTCCAGCTCGGAAACGGTCTTCTTCTGCTGCTTCTCGTACGAGTCAAGACTCTTGATCTCGTTGTCCAGGTATGCGTCGCGGTCCGCCTTGGAGCGGAACTGCTTCGCGCGGCCCTGCTTGGCATAGAGTACCTGGAGGCGAGCGCTCGTGAAGTCGAGCCTGAAGTCAGTGCAGCTCCAGACGCCCAACGCACTGTTCCTTGGCGGCACGTTCCTCAGCAGTGCGCATCTCCAGCAACTCGTTGAGCTCAGCGAGGCGCGCGGTGGCCTCGCCCACGCGCCTCTCCACCATGCCCAGTTGCTCAATTGCCTCCAGACGACGCGTCTCGTTGTTCTCGCCCGCCTGGTCAAAGTCGGCAATGATGCACTCGACTTCAGTTTTGGCGCGGACGAGGTCGGCCATCTCCGACTCGTACTGCTGTAGCGCGATGGACGATGTGGACCGCGTGTGTTTGGCCTTTGTGAGCTCTTCCTCGAGCCGCTGAAATTGTCAGTTCTCTGCTTGCATTCCGGACCAACCTGGATCCTCGCCTCGAGGTCGTTGAACTCGCGCTGGTAGGTATTGCCAGTGTGCGTGTCGTGGTGGCGGTCATTCTCCAGCGACTCGAGCGTAGCTGTGACCTCGTCGAGCTCACGCTGCTGGAGCGCATAGTCGAGGCAACGGCGGTCGCGGTCCAGAGACTGGAACTCCTTCAGCTCGTTCTTCTCTGACTCGAGCTCGTCTAGCCGTTCCTCAATGTTGGTCAAGAGGTCGGCGATCTTGGACCGCTTCGCGTCCGTCTCCTCCATGATACGCGTCGACTCGGCGCGTTTTTGCTCATACACCTTTGTGCCCGCGACATCCTTCAGCAGATTGAGCCGCTCCTTGTCGGAGATGTTGGTAAGGTGCGTGATCTGAGGAGTTAGCGTCACGGGATGACGTGCAACTCACTCGTCCCTGCGGGACGATGTAATACGGGTTGCTCCTGGAGAAGCCCGCGCTCTCGAGCAAGTTGGACACCTCTGCCTTGGTGACACTCTTGCGATCGAGGGAGTACTCGTCCTTCTTCAGACCGATGGTGCGGCGCAGCTGCAGTTCGGGAAGGTTGGTTGGGAAGCGGCCATCCGAGTCTGGTGTCAGCTTTAGCTCTACGGCGTGACCCACTGTCAAAGACAATCTCGACATAGGCAGAGAGGGTCGTCGTCGTGCTCGTGCCCTCGTGCAGAAGTCGCTGGCGCTCTTCTCGCGACAGGTTGGTGTACGCGTCCGACAGGACGAAACGAATAGCTAGGCGTGAATGGGTGTCTCGGGGAAGGACATACCAGCAAAGAAGTTGGACTTGCCACTACCATTACGTCCGACAACTACATTGTGCCGTGGGCTAACGTCAGCAGCAGTAGCAGCGCTTGCATTTCTCACGAGAAGGGATCGACGGCGACCTGGTCTCGGTACGACTTGAACCCCTGGATTGTGATTGTTTTGATGTGCTGACACCGGTGAGCTCCAGTCGAGGAAGGATGTTGCTTACCATGTTGGCTGCGAGCTTGGCTTGACGACAGCAGCGTGTTGTCGTTCAGTGAGTGTCGTTGCCAAGCTGCAGACGAGTGTTGACTGCAATGTCGGTGGGATGGATGGATGTCGACGTCGATGTGGTGGTGTCGAGAGCGCGTCGAGCAAGCAAACCAGGAGCGAGGTCAATAAGCACCGGGTACCTTCCTTCCCCACCCCGTACGGTGGCATCTTGGGCGTACAGTGACGGCTCATCTCAGGCACCAAGACGCGTGCAGTCGCGTCAACCTCACTGTATGTACGACCAAAAAATACTCCCGCTATTGTTGTCGCGTGGTTGTTTGTCTTGCCTCCATGCCTCCACCCTGGAGATCCACCCAAACTCTGGGCCAAAGGTCACACGTCATGACGCCGTTGCACTCTTTCCTCCATCGCCCAATACCCACAAGCAATGAGTGACGACGGGCAGCGCCGTCGCAGTCGCATGGCGGATATACTCAGCCAGTAAGTGGTGCAGCGGAGGAGTACGCTAACAGGTTTAGTGACCAGGAAGTTCAAGACAGCCGCGACAGCGGACCTGTGCCTCGACTCGGCCGCAACGCCGAATTTGACGCATATGTTTTACAGACGTTCGGCCCGGTCGACCCAAACTCGGGGGTGGACGTCTCCGAGCTGCGCAAGTGAGTGGCGACGGGGTGCGGCGGCTGACATGACAGGGCGGCGTGGCGTACATGGCGCACAGCTGGTCCCAGCGCTGGGCCGAGCCGCCGGGCGTCCACCGAAGACGACGAGCTGGCTCGGTATGTGCCTTGCGATGCAACCAGCTGACGACAGTGCACTTGCCCTCTCGGCACAGGAACACTTAGCGCGCCAGGGCGCCGAGGACGACCCGATAGTCATTGATGATGACGATGACGACGAGCTGCAGCAAGCCCTGGCCATGTCGGCGACGGAGTCGGCCGCGCCGGCCAAGTCTCGAGCGCGGGAGGAGACGCCCGAGGAGGAACGTCGCATGCTCGCAGAGTGGGTCGCACGTCATGAGCGTCGCTGATGTCTAGGGCGCTAGAAGCTTCGCGCGCCGAGGCGCAGCGCAAGTCGACACCGTTTGACGACTCGGACGATGAGGAGGACAGCGAGCTAGACAAGGCCATGAAGGCGTCGCGCGAGGTATACCGCGAGGAACAGCGTGTTGAGCGGGAAAGCAAGCGGCAGCGCTTAGACACCGTTGGCGAGTCGTCAAAAGCCGAGTCGTCCAAGACGGCAGCTATGCGCGCGTCAGCGGGCTCGTCCACCCCAACACTCTCGGTCCCGTCACGCGACCCAAGTCCACCCAAGCCAGGACTGAATTTAGGCCCCTTGGGAATAGACCGTGCTCAGCTGGAACGAGAGCGTTTGGCCCGTCAGGCGGCGAGAATGGGCGGTTCGACTGGGGAGAGCGGACAGTCGAAGGAGAGTACGAGCACTGCGCAGGCATCGAATGCTTCGTCAACCATCGACAACAGCGCCACCTCGGAGCGTCTGCATAACCACCCACTCCAGTCGAAGGGGCCCTTCCCCAAAGACGCAGCGGGCGAGTACTATCCCGACGGCGAGCTGCGACACACCACCCTGCACATTGGGCAGTCTACGACCGAGCGCACTTTCAGTCCGCGTGCAGTTTTTGGCGATGTGAGCTGGCGACAGGTTGCCACAGCTAACATCAGCCGAAACAGATGCAGCTAATCATCCTCTCGTCGTTTGTGTGGGACGAGCCGTGGATGTCGCAGTTCCTGCCCTCGCCGGAGCAGTGCCCGACCGTTCGCGTCCTGCGTCCCCAGGCGCGAACAGAGATGGAGGCGCGTCAGATGCGCGGCAAGCTGCGTCCCACGGAGGCCGGCGAGGTGCATGTGTATCCAGACATGGGCGACAAGAAGGGGTGAGCTATGGGTTTCAGTTCCCTTGAGCTGACGACAGTTCCGAGCACATGAAGTTTGCCTGGGTGAGCCCCGGGCACACCCCCTAGGCTGACGACAGATCTTCTACAAGACTGGGCGGTTGCGCGTGGCGATCATGACGGCAAACATGGTATACTACGACTGGGAGGCGATTGAGAATGTGAGCTTCCGTGTCTAGTCGAGCTGACATCAGGCGGCGTTTGTGCAGGACTTCCACCTGCGTGGCAACCGCCTAGGTGCGGCGAACGACGAGGCGTCTGAGCTGCCGGACTTCCCCAACCAGTTCCGCCAGCTCTTCGCCCACCTTAAAATCCACAAGGCGCTAAAGTTTCTTGCTGCGAACAACCCCTTTGGCAGCGGCATTCCCATCCAGGCTGGCGACGACACGTTCCAGGATTTTGCAAAGTATGACTGGAGCCGCGCCAAGGTGCGCGTGGTGATGAGTGTTGCGGGCACGTACCGTGGCTTCGGCGACATGACGAAATTTGGTATCTGCCGCCTAGCCAAGGTGCTTGACGAGGAGGGCTGGCGGCCGGGAAACAACGAGAAGCTCGTGGCCGAGTACCAGGGCTCCTCGCTTGGTCGGTACAGTATCGACTGGTTCAACAAGTTTTACCAGTCGTGCTGCGGGAAAGACCTGATGACGATCTCGCGCATGCCCAAGCCGCACGAGTGGGCCCCGATCAAGGTCATCTTCCCGAGCTTGGCGACTGTCGACGCGAGCATCAATGGGCGGCCAGTGAGTTTTGTGGTGGCAGGTAAAACTGACGGCAGGGCGGGGGAACCATGTTCTGTGGCAGCTCGTTCAGTGAGGGCACGAAGCACCTCTTCCACGACGCCAACTCGAAGCGCGGAGGCGTCCTCATGCACACCAAGGTGAGCTGTTATCTATTGCAGGCCTTAACAGTACAGATGATCATTGCCTTGTTCGAGCCCAAAAGCTCGGCGCTCAACATGAGCCCGTCGTCGTCGGTCAAAGGCAAGCGCAAAGCCGACGAGATCGCAGACGAGAACGACGGTGTCGGCGGTTGGGTCTACGTTGGCAGCCACAACTTCTCCCCTTCTGCATGGGTGCGTCATGCACCGGAGTACGGCTGACCTCGCAGGGCACAATCAACTTCACCAACAAGCCTCCTACGCTTAACGTGCGCGGTGTGATGTTCCCCGCTAACAGACAGATCAACAACTACGAGCTTGGTATTGTGTTTCCCCTTCGTAGGCACCCTCGTCTCCATCAGGCTAACCATAGCTCGCGGCAAGGCGAACACCGTTGCGGACCATGTGGCACCGCACAAACGCCCGCCGCGCACATACAGCCGCTCCGACGTGCCCTGGGTGAGACAGACACTTGCGCACTGCTGACTAATGCCAGGATCAACGCGACTAGACCTGCCTTACCACATTTCGCCCAGCATTCAGTACTCGACGTTGCATGTAGCTCCAAGTGTCCTTCTCAGCATGTTCGTAGCTCTCGATGTAGGCTTTGTCGCCACTGCGCCACTGTGCGGATTTGATCCCGTTGATGTTCATTTTGAGTGGCCCCACCGCACGGTGTCGATCGCCTGAGCGAGTCCCAACCGGTGAGCATCTTGCCGAGAGCAACAACTTTGCCAGCTCACTACTACCCCCTTTCCCTCATTAGACAACATAGACACCACCATGTCCTCGCCCGACGGCAAGGTCTTTTCGATTCTCGGCAAGAACCTCAAGGCCAACACCAAGGCCGACCTAGAGCCGTACTTGACCGAGCTGGTCGAGCTGCCCGATGTCGAGGAGGTGCACTTTGGTGGCAACTCGCTGGGCGTCGAGGCGTGCCAGGCGATTGCCGAAGTGCTGAAGGACAAGCAGGGGCTCAAGGTGGGTGAGGAGCAAAGCCAGCGCTAACCGCAGGTGGTCGATCTAGCGGACATCTTCACTGGGCGGCTGATTTCCGAGATTCCGCAGGCGCTGTCGGCGCTGTGCGACGCGCTCAAAGACCACAAGGGTCTGATGGAGCTGGATCTGTCGGACAATGCGTTTGGCGGACGGTGCGCCGACGCGATGGTGCCCT
Organism: Cutaneotrichosporon arboriforme; assembly: GCA_002335565.1. Lineage (NCBI taxonomy): Eukaryota > Fungi > Basidiomycota > Tremellomycetes > Trichosporonales > Trichosporonaceae > Cutaneotrichosporon > Cutaneotrichosporon arboriforme. The sequence goes on along the minus strand of BEDW01000003.1, from coordinate 1,216,096 downwards.
TCCTAGAGGGCAACACGTCGTTTCAGGTATTCAAGCTGAACAACAACGGGATGGGGCCCGAGGGCGGCAAGATTGTTGCGAATGCGCTGTTGGAGAACGCGCGGCGGGCGCAGAAAGAGGGCCGCGAGTCGCAGCTGCGCGTTGTTGTGTGCGGGCGTAACCGTCTCGAGAACGGGAGCGCACCGGCGTGGGCGGACGCGTACGCCGCCCACGGCAAGCTGCGTGAAGTCCGCATGCCCCAGAACGGAATCCGCATGGAGGGTATTGCCGCGCTGGCCAAGGGACTCGCAAAGTGCCCGACACTCGAGGTGCTCGACCTCCAGGACAACACGGCGACACGCTCGGGGACCCGCGCGCTCGTCCGCGAGCTCACCAACTGGCCCGACCTCCGCGTCCTCAACCTCTCCGACTGCCTCCTCGGCAAGGCGGGCGGTATCGCGCTCGCGACGTCCCTCAGCCTCGGGTCTAACCCCAAGCTCGAGGCCCTCAAGCTCCAGTACGGCGAGTTTGACAAGCGTACTATCGACCTCCTTTCCATCGCCATCTCCCAGCACCTCAAGAACCTCACCGTCCTCGAGATTAACGGAAACCAGGCCGACCCAGAGGACGAGTGTATCGAGAAGCTCCGTGAGGCGCTTGCCCTCCACGGTAACGAGGACGCCCTCGACGACTGTAGGTTGGTGTGTTGGGGGTGGAGCTGACGAGCAGTGGACGACATGGAGGAGCCGGAGAGCGACGAGGAGGACGAGGACGACTCGGAAGACGAAGAGCCGGTCGAGTCCGAGTCTGAGGAGCAAAAGGTGGATGAAGAGGAGGGTATCTCTCCCGAGGCCAAGGCGGGCGAGGACGACGGCGTCGATGCCGGCGTTTCTGACGGCCGCAAGCCTGTTTCCGACAAGGAGGCGGATGAGTACGTCCCTAGGCGCAGAGGGATCACTGACGACAGCCTCGCCGACGCCCTCGCGGGCGTTCACGTCAAGTGAGCGCTACCACTCTGTGGTGGCCGACGCTGCACTGCTTGACCAAATGTGCACGCGTACTTGTGCGCAGACGAGATGCTACTCCAGGACGGGACGGGGCCATAGATGCTATGTATACATCGTGACTAATCCACACCAAGGGAGAGCCGAGATTGGGGTAAGCTCTTTTGCAGCCCGTGAATCCCTTCAGCTTCGCGTTAGTCCCATACACGCCGTGAGCACAGGGTGTGCGTCAGTGCATGCCAACTCCAAGCTGCACTCGCAGTCCGCCTCGCTCTAGTCAGGTATCATGGCATCTTTGCGCCATACAAGCCGTTACGTCGCCCGCTCTCCACCCTCTCGCCACGCCATCCTAGTCCTTAGCTTCGCTGCCGGGTTAGCTTCGAACCAAGTGCACCAACTCACCGGATGTAGAGCACATTGTTGCAGCGGATAAACACCTCGCCGAGCTGGCCGTTGCTCTTGCCGTTCTCAATCTCCTCGGTTCCTGTCAACTAAACGTCAGCTGCGTCTACAAGGGCAGCTTGCCTGGAGGTTCATGTATCCGTCCGTCGAGACGAGGAAACCGCGGTACTCGAGGCCCCACTTCAACCGCACGCACACCGTCTTGCCCGTCAGGTCCTGCAGGAACGGGCGCGGGTTCACGGGCTGTACGTTAACCAAGGCGTCAAACAGGAGCCGACGTACCTGCACTGTAGCCATTTTGAGTCGATGGACGGAAGATGGATGCGGTTGCACAAGTTTCGATCGCGCAGCGCAAGAATCACCAGCGGTAGTTGCGAGTTGTTGCTCGTCAGACGTTGCCGCAGCGGGAGCAATTTGCCGCAAAACCTGGCATTAGGATAAACCAAATTAGGCGTTAACCGTCCCACTCTCAATTACAACTTGGTTCTAATCGCTCAAATGTCCTTATTCACGCCTCCCCATACTCCCTGGCAGTTGCGATTCTTGTGCTCGCGGTGAAAGCCCAACAACACACCATCCTCTCCCTCAACACGGCCCAGCAACAAGCGCACAATGTGTACGTGGGCGGCACGCCGAGAGGGCAAGGTACTGACGCTGTAGCTGGGTTTGGCGGATTCGGCCAGAAACGTACGCAGCGGGCGGAGGACAGGTAGCTAACGCCAGCGGCCGGCGGGTTCTCTTTCGGAGGGGGTGAGTTATCACGTCCCTTGTGTAACTGACAGCAGCGTCTAATACGAACAACACGGGCGCTACGGGCCAGACGGGTCAGGCAGGTCAAACGGGCGGAAGCCTCTTTGGCGGCGGCGGCACGGGCGGCTCGGCCTTCGGCGGCGGTAACGCCAACGCAGGGGGCCAGTCGGGCACGTCGTCGCCGTTCGGCGGCGGCGGCGGCGGTGGGCTGTTTGGCGGCGGCGCGGCGGGATCGAGTTCGACGCCACCAGCCGGAGGTAGCCTGTTTGGCAACACTGGTGCTTCCGGCACGAGCGGCGCAGCGCCCGCCGGCTCGGGCGGCAGCCTGTTCGGCGGAGGCGGCGGCGGTGCCGCTCCGTCGGGCGGTACCAGCAGCGGAAGCCTGTTTGGCGGCGGTGCAGCTAAACCCGCCGGCTCGACGGGATTCTCATTTGGCGGCGCCGCGTCGACGGGAACCACGCCCGCCGGCTCAAGCACGCCCACCGCGCCTCCCGCCGCACCAGCTGCGGGCGGGTTCAGTGGGTTTGGCGGGTTTGGACAGAACAAGCCCGCCGAGACGACTTCGACGACGCCCGCCGCCCCGAAACCGCTCTTTGGCGCCCCCGCCGCGGGATCCACTACGCCCGCGTCCACGCCCCCGACCACTGGCGGCCTGTTCGGAAACTCTGCGGCCAAGCCGGCAGGCGGAAGCCTGTTTGGTAATGTCGGCGCGGCGCCTGCCGCTGGCGCGAGCACCGGGTCCACGCCGCCCGCCTCTGGAGGTAGCTTGTTTGGTGCGAAGCCGGCGGATAAGCCGGAAGGCGGCGCGGCTCCCGCCGCCGCACCGGCCGCTGGTGGCTCGCTGTTCGGCGCGAAACCCGCTGGCACTGCCGCGCCGAGCCTGTTCGGCGCCAAGCCCGAGGAGAAGAAGGACACGCCGGCGCCCGCGACCGGCAGCCTGTTTGGCGGCGGCGGCGCCGCGTCGGGCTCGAGCACGCCCGGCGCCGCACCCACCGGCGGCAGCCTCTTCGCTGGATTTGGGAACAAGCCCGCCGCTGGCTCTGGTGACGCCCCCAAGCCCGCTGAAGGTGCCGCAGCGCCCGCGGGAGGCTCGCTGTTTGGCGCCAAGCCCGCGGGTGCCGCTGCGCCAGCCACAGGCAGCCTGTTCGGCGCCAAGCCAGAGGAGAAGAAGGACGGCGCGGCCGCCCCCTCTGCTACCGCCGCCGGCGGCAGCCTTTTCGCTGGCTTTGGCAAGGCCGCCGACCAGGCGTCCAAGTCTGCGCCCGTGTCGGGCGCGGCCACACCCGCCGCCGGCTCGCTCTTCTCTGGTTTCGGCAAGCCTGCCGACAAACATGAGGACAAGGCGGCCGACAAGCCCGCGGACAAGCCTGCAGAGGCGCCCAAACCCGCCGGCAGCCTCTTTGCTGGGTTTGGCGCCAAGCCTGCGGACAAGCCCGCTGACAAACCCGCCGACAAGCCTGCCGAGGGTGCTGCGGCCGCGCCTTCCGCAGGCAGCCTGTTTGGCTCGAAACCTGCGACTGGTGCCGCGACACCAGCAGGTACCGCCAGCATGGCGGGTACGCCCTCTGCCAAGCCTGGAACGCCGGCGACGGCGGGCGGTGCCGGTGACACCAAGGCCGCGACGACTGCGCCGAGTGAGCCTGTGCCGAGCCTCCTGCGTGGCAAGACGCTCGAGGACATTGTCGACGGGTGGACCAAGGACCTCGATTCGCAGGTCAAGGAGTTTGAGAAGCAGGCGGGTGAGGTGCGCGAGTGGGACAAGGTACTCGTGCGCAACGGCAAGCAGATCACGGCGCTGCACGCGCAGGTCCTCGAGGCGCAGAACAACCAGGCGACGCTTGACCGCAACCTCGACTACATCGAAAGCCAGCAAAAGGAGCTCGACGCAATGCTGTCGCACTACGAGCGCGAGATTGCCTCGATATCCGACAAGGACTCGAAGCCGCTCGTGCCCAAGATGCCTGCGGACCGCGAGCGTGAAAAGTCGTACGCCCTCGCAGAGGACCTCAACAAGCAGCTCGACGACATTAGCCGTAACCTCTCCCAGATGATCGACGAGGTCAACGTCTTGTCGGCGTCGGGCGCTGGTGGTGCCGCGGTCGCCGGGGGTGCCGCGCAGCGCGAGTTTAACGGCGGTCCTGGCGGCGCGGCCGACGCGAATGCCCAGCAGAACGCCACGTCCGACGACCCAATTAACCAGCTCTCAGCTATCCTCGGCGCCCACCTACGTGCCATCCACTCGATTGACACCAACACGGCAAAGTTGGGGACAAAGGTTGACGAGTTGGAGGGAAGGATGGGGGCACGCCGATAACCGCGCACTGCGCAGCAGTGCGATCTGCCTCCCCTCAGCCTCTGAACCACTCGCATTGGTCGGATAGAAAGTGTACAGCCAAGTAGTGACTCTATGATGCATGCTATGTATACCCCCTTGCTACACGTCGCCGTCTATTTTGTCGCCCTGCATCGCGAGCGCGCGGTCGGGCGACAAGCTCGGCGAGCGGGACACGAACCGGGCGCGCGTATCTCCGACCTCGCCGTCGTCGCCGCTCTCGCTGCGCGACGGGGACCGGGACACGAAACGGGACGATGAAGAGGCCGCCGAAGGCGAGCGGGTAAGCGAGCGTCCGCGCCGGAGGTCGGGCGAGCTGCCGGCCGCGGACGGCGCCGAGCCCACCGACCCGGACCGTTCCCGCCCCTTCTTCCCTTCCCCGCCTTCGTCCTCGTCATCCAGCAGGCTCTTGCGCGCAGGCAAGCCCTCTACCTCCTCGAGCACGGCGCGCTGCGTCAGCCGCGGCAGGATAATGTCGCACACGCGGTCCTGCGTCAAAAGGTCGTCGATAAAGGCGTCAAAGGTCGTGAGGTAGTACCCGCCTAGGCTCAGCAACTAGGGCAGGGGGCATGTCGACAGCTGCCTGGAGACTCACCGACTTGGTGATACCGCAGTTTCCTATAGTCCTTCATCAACGGCTCGAGGATTTCGTACACCTCCATGGACCGGAACGTGAGGCGGATGTACATGACCGCAAGCGCGCGGAGGTACCTGCTGTCAGTGCCCGTGTTTCACGCTCGACTTGCTTGAACTCCTCGGCGAGGAGATACTCGAACAGAATCTCCTTCTCCGGTTGCAGCTGGAGGAGACGGAGCAGGAGACACATGAACGGCGTGGGCGTCTGGCGGTCGTACACACCTCCTATTGCGTGTAGTGCAATCGCCTTGTCAATGAGCGTTTCGGCTAGAGTTAGCTGTTGAATCGCGGGGGTAACTTACCGTTCAAGGCGAAGCAGTGCTCTTTCCAGTACGTCGAGTCGTAGATCCTCGCGCGGATGACCTTCTCTACGAGGTTCTAGAGTCAGACCAGCTCGACCAGAGAGGCCGTGACGTACCTGCGGGTCACCGCCGTGCACGGCGTTCGTACGCCCCGCCGTGGCCATGATGAGATGGCGTGTGGGAGTGTTGATGGAGACGAGCAGAAATCGCGGCGGCCGAGTTGGAGGTTGGTGTGTTTTGGCCACCCAACTCCACCACCACCACCTGTCAGCCGAATTTATTGACAGCGATCAACACGCACTATTGTCACTGTCACCCACTCACTCCTCCCCACTGCATACCATCCACCACCACGCCGCACGACATGTCTGACCGCGAAGGCTTTGGCGGCGACGACGAGCACACGCTCCCCAAGGCGACAGTGTACAAGCTTATTTCTGGTACGCCTAGCGCCTTGCGAAGCGGTAGGTGGGGCTGGCTGACGACAGAAATGCTGCCCGAGGATCTGAGCTGTGCCAAGGACACCAAGGAGATTATTGTCGACTGCTGCGTCGGTGGGTAGAGCTGGCGAGGATGAGCGCCGCGGGTGCGCGCGCGCGCACCCCCGTCGTGCCAGTACACGCGTTAACGCCAGAATGGATCAAACTCATCTCGGCACAGTCAAACACGGTTTGCGAGGAGAGCAGCAAGAAGACCATCTCTCCCGAGCATGTTCTTGAGGCGCTCAAGGTGAGTTTTGGCGTGGGCTGAAGCGAGCGATTTGTCGTGCGGCGCAGGTCGCAGTGCTCGGAGGACAATGGTGTCGTTGGGCGAAGCTCAAGTATCCATTGTTCTCGTCGCACCGTCGCGGAAGTACTCTTCAAAGGCTGCCAGGTGTTACCCAGTCCACTGCACCTGGCCAGGCGAGGCGTTGTCCGGTGACGAGTGCTGCAGAGCTGCTTGCGTGGCCAGGCTAGCCACGACACGCCGCTCACTGCTCGCTACGCTCGCCGCCCGCGGTTCGTGGCTCCTTCGCTGACAACAGCAACTCGGCTTCGAAGCCTTCATCCCCGAGGTGGACGAGTCGCACGCCGAGTTTAAGCAGAGCCAGAAGGACCGCCAGCGTAACCAGCCCGACACGAACGGCATGACGCCCGAGGAGCTGCAGGCGCTGCAGGAACGCCTGTTCTCCCAATCCCAGGCGCGCCTCGCGGCTGGGGGCGAGTAGGTGTCAGAGTAGAGACGCAGTGTGCATGCGCATGAGCGCCTGTTGTACTATATGCAATTATAACAGAGCAAAGCAAGCGGAGGGACGACGCTCGCTCATCAGACGTATGCCTTGCGCGCACGCCGCTTGGCCACTGCCCTGCGGTCAAACTTTGCTTCCTCGCGTTCCCTGTCGGCGGCGACAAAACCCTCGAGCGCCGCGAGGGTAGTGTAGGCGTCTGCGCCCCAGCGGTGCGTTGCGTTCCGGGTGCGCGCGTCGAGCATTTCGCGGCCGGCCGCATCGACGACGCCGCCAACAAAGCCGGCAGTATAGCGGTCCCAGGCTACGGCGTGCGCGTCCATCTCGCGCACTGCGGCAAGCACCGCGTTGAGGTCGCGGAACGCCTCCCAATGAACTCGCACGAGCTCGTTGTATGCGCTCGTCTGGCAGCCGGCAAGGTACGACTCTACGCCGAGGGCGCGCGCGTGCTCGAACATGGCGAGGGCGAGGTGTGGTGCGTTGAGCCGCGTCCAGAGTGTGTTGATGAGCGAGGCGAGGGCGCGCGGGTACGTCCGTGGCCACTGGGCGCGCGCGCCATCTGCCGGCTCGTCACGCCGGAACACCTTGCGTTCCGCCCACGCGACGACCTCGCTGGCCGACGCGAGTCCCGCAAGTTCCTCCTTGAGCGTGTCGATCTCAGCGACGAGGGCGGCGTCGTCATCCTCGACGCGAGGGGTGGACCGGCGCCACGCGTCGGGCGGGTTGACTAGCGCGCTGAGACTCTTGCCGCGCGCGGCGTCGGGTACGCTGAAAGCCGCTGGCGTCCCGCCCCGCTCCCACGTCTTATTCACCAGCGAACTCAGTACTTTTCCTAGCGACGAGTTGAACGCGCCCGCTTCGTGAGGAGTCTGACCCTCCGCCCGCCGCCGTTTCCGCAGCGTGCCCTTAAACACGCGCGGAGACGGTGTCGAGTCGGCGAGAAGGGAGCGCGCGGCGTTGGCTGTCCGTGGGGCGTTTGCGAGCGCCGCAGCTCTAACCGTCAGCTTTGTCTGACAACCTTGCGCCGACTTACGGCGCACGCAGGGCTCGGTCCCACAGCTCGTCGACGGCCGCCTGCTCCTCCTCGGCGTTACGTCGGCGCGCAAACGTCGTCCGGAGTTCGTCCCGCAGCGACGTCTCGCCAATCGTCACGGGCGACGAGGGGTCCGCTTCGGGGATAGACGCTGATTCCAACTCGGCCGCTGTGGATGCCGAAGTCGAGCCCGATATGCCCGCAGCGCTGGACGGCTCGCCGTCCCGCGGCGTCGAGTACCATGCCCGCTGGCAATACCTCGCCGCAGCGTACACTGGCTGCGCCGAGTGCGCTAGCCGTCGTTGAGCAAGCATGGTGGTGTGGTGAAGGTGGTTGCCACTGGCGCAGCTCGGAAATCTCTCACTTGAGTGGCGGCAGAGCCCTTACGTAACGTGCCCTTCTCACCACACAACTGGCCAAACAACATGAACAGTCGAAGATGTTGTGACCACCAACTCACCATGACAACGAGCATAACGGTATGTCTTCGGGTTCTGGCGGGGGCTGACGGCAGGACGCGCGCTTCACACACCTACACGCGACGCAGGAGTATCTCCTGTCGCTGCTGATGGACGAAAAGCCCGATTCGACCTGGGGCCACGTCATGCCGGGCTACGACCAGGACCTCGAAGTCCCCGGACACCTCGAGCCGCCGCGCTTCGACGCCGACGAGGTACTACCGTCCCAGATGCACCCGTCGTACCCCTACGGCCGTCCGCCGACACACTCTGCCGCGGGCAAGAAGAAGAATCACGGCGCGGGCGCGCGCGCCGTCGCGGCAAACCTCCTCCAGGACGACGGGTCGGGCGGCCGCGAACAGTGGCGCGAACTCAACCTCGCGGCGGTGGTTGAGCGTCCCGACGGCCGCGAGGTGCCCCCTGTCATGGCGGTGAGTGGTTCAGGGGGGTGATTGGTGTCGCCACTTGGAGGCAACGTCACGCACGGACCTCGACATTGCATCTGGGCAGACTCCGTTGTACTAACGGCAGGGCTCTAAACGTCCCCCTTCGCCGCCCTCCCCCGCGCTCCGCCCCGACGCTGTCCCTGCGCCACGCTCGGTCCATGTCCGCCGGCACCTCGAGCGCGAGCGGCAGGCCACGCCGCAGGCGCCTGCGGACCCGTTCGACGCGCCCGTGCCGAACGAGACGTACGCCGAGGACGAGGCACATCAGGAGGGCATGGAGGTTGAGCAGACACCGGAGTAGGAGCGCCTGTGGGGCGATTGACGCTGGCGTTGCCGGTTTATGAGCTGTTGCTCGCGACAGGCTTTCGTGGGCCGTAGCTTGGGCGCACAATCTTGATCGCCGCCGTGCGCTCGAGGCTGTTCGTCCTGCGACTACAGCTTCACGCGTCGTCTATTGCAGCCTCCGTTCTCCCTCCTCCGTCGCTCAGAACCAAACTGCTTGCCATTCCCAGATTTCCGCGCAGAGCGCGCTTGGCATCATCCTGCCTCACACGGCGCTCGTCATTTCGACGAGTGCCAACCCCAAGGCGAGCGAAGCTGGCTGGCTCATTGCCAACACGACACCATGACCCTCGACATCCCCCATTGTATCTTCCAGCCCCTTCACATCCACATCCACACCGACACCGACGCCGCGCCCCGCAGAAATGATGAGCTCCCAGAAATTGTCATCCTTTAGCCGAGCGACGAGTTCGTCGCGGTGCGGAGGAAATGGGCGCCCCAGAATGGGGCCTGATCTGCCAGCTTGCGGTGCGGTGTGTGGCTTTCTGTTGTAAGCATCATGCATCTGTCACTAGTATTCGTGCTGTTCATACGCCAGCCAGCTCCGGCACTAGCCCCGATCGTGGTCCTAGCACGGCACGGCGATGCCGTTGTTGCTGGCGCGTGCCGTTGTGAGCTTCACGTGCGCAGGATGTGCCCCCCCAATGCCCAAGATTAGCATCTAACATGACATTTAATGTCATCATCGTCGATGTCATGCGCAGGGCACGTTGCACGCGTGCGCGCGTCCCGATGCGCGCCGCGCCACTGCTAGAACCATGACAGTCTGCGCCAGCTGCACCAGGAGCGTGCACGGCCTATACGCCGCACAATGCGCACAGTGCACGCTCAATCAACCACGACTGATCCACGACCCCCTCCACGTGAGCGCCAGGCACGGCCGCCGTTTACGCCCAACATTGGCTTTCGGCCGGATCGGCCAAACTCGGCATCGCCCTGGCAAACCCGGCCCCAGACGACATGCTCGGAACTCGCGATGGGCTCCGACGGCGTCTCGGGCGCGTCTCTGGGTAGGCGCTGGCCTAGGCAGTAGTAGGAGAAGAGTATGCCCCACGTCGAAGGGTTAGTCAAGCAGAAAAGGCTCCCCCCCGTCGGGCCTGAGCCCCGCCCCCACACTCGTAGAGACAACACTGTGACATCCCCCCGCCCAAGTCCCCAACTTTCCCGGGATGCGTTTTACAAGTACACACAGGCGTGGACTTTTTAGGTCTAAAGAGTAATAGCGTATAGGTCGTAGATCAGAGGCGGCGAAATGGCCGAAGAGAAGAAAGCAAGGCGAGTCGGTCAAGGACGCTGCGGCCTAAGGGGGTTTTTTGGTTTTGGCTCGGGCCATCGGGCCCGCGTCCGTCGCCAACGCGACGGCGCCAAGAAGCCTCACCCAGCTTATGTCCCGACAGTGGCGGCGCTCATGTGCACAACGGGTGACCGCACACTCCGTACTCTACGGAGCGTTGTCGCGTCCACTATGCGTCGGCGCTTGCTGCGACACTCGCCGCGTCGCCGTCGGCACTCGCGGATCCGCTCCCGCTTTCTTCCTGCTTTGCGGCTTCTTCGCGCTTGAGTTGCTCAATCTCGTCGGCGGTGAGGAAACGGCCGCCCTTGCCGCGTGGGCGCGAGCATGCATGCCGGTGTCGAGACTCGTGGAGGTACGGCTTGCGCGAGCGGACGAGGCGGTTGAGCTCCTCGAGGCGGGCGCGCGCCATGCGTCGCTTCAGTATACGGTGGTACTGCTTTGCGTTAACGTAGAGGGGTTCCTCGTTGTCCGCGTCTCCTTCTTGTGTGGCATCTTCCGAAGCCGCGCCGTTCTCGGCTGCGCCCGCGACGTCGTCCTCCCGGGACGATGCGACAGCGCTGTAGTTTCCGCCATCAGGGCTAGCTTCCGATGCGGCATACAACCCCGTCGAATGGCGCCCGTACGTCGAAGGCCCGGCCTGATTCAGGTCCAAGTCGAGGAATCGAGCAGTATCCCCGTTCGTGGTGGCGTTGTGGGAACCGTTATCGGAACGATAGGTGTGCTGCGAGCCAAAGTCTGGGCCAACGAGATGGCTGTAGCTGCCGGTTGCCTGGGTAGGTCCCGAGCTGCCTGGTCGGGACGTGTACTGGTCGTGAACGGAGATGCCGAAGGTTGTGAGGTCATCGGTGTAGGGGTAGTACGACGATGGGTTGTAGCCTGTGGAAGCGCCTTGGCCGTGGCCAGGCTCAGCGTCGGAGCCGTTGCCGGTGGTAGTGTACTCGCCATATGTTCGTCCAAAGTTAGAGTCGCTCAATCCTGGGCTGCCGCCGTAGTTGCTGTTGGGCAACAAGGACAGCAGTGGGAGGGCCGTGTTCATCTCGGCTGGCGGTTTAGGCGAGGGTCGTGGTGGAGGGATGCAAGTGTGGGACTGGCAGTGGTGGTTGAGACGAGGGCGAGGGGGAGTTAACAAAGAGTGTAGTGAAGTGCTTGCCGGACCGCCGGGGTCGTGGTGGTCGATGGGCTGTTGCGACAGGCGGGTGTGAGAGAGATTGGTTGGGCAGTTGAGTGGTGAGCCTTGGGTGTCAACAGCAGCGAAGAGAGTGTGGCTGAGAGCAAAAGGGTCCGGTGTGGGAGGGGTTGTGTTGGTTGGATGATTGATTGATTGCTGCCGAAGTCCAAGAACCTAAGTGTGGATAAATGGAAGGTGAGATGTGGGGGGTAGATGTAATGCGGGTCTGCCCCTTTTCTTGTGATCCGTCTATTTGTTGGAATAGAGTAAATAAAGAGGGGAGGAGGGCGAGATGAGATGGGGAGTAACGGTCGAGTGAGATGCGGTCGAAGTCGGAGGGAGAGAGGGTGAGGGCGACGGCGGCCGCAGTGCAAGAAGTAGCGACGAGCGGAGGTGTCGGAGATGTAGTAGGTACAGCCAGGTCGACTCGGCAAGAGAGCGGAGTAAACACTCCTACCCCAGGGCCAAAAGCGGAAGCAAATGTATCCCAGCCCCCCACTTTGCCTCAAGTACGACTCCTCTCCCAGGCACTTTCTGGACCTCAAAACGTGATTACGAGCAAATTAAGATGTGTAATTAGTGAATATCAGCCGAGTATATACACATCATAATAGAAGGCACACGTGATATTACATAATCTGACTGCTGACTGCCTCGAATCAAGTGCCACACCCGGAGAAATGAAAGGGCCCGTACGGTGAGGGGCTGTATGTGCTTCACCGTGGGTGGTCGTCGGCGTGTGGTGGTGGGGGGGAGGGAACAGTCTCCGGCCAACCGGCAGAGCCGCTCACTGCGCTCACTGCACTGGGTGGTACCTCACCCTGTGGACTCTGGCCCACTCCGCCGCCGTCGTTTCGGGCGACCTCGCGACTCTGCCTCCCTCCTCCTCGACACACCTATACCCAAACCTCACACCCCCTCTCCAACCACCACACCACTCTCTCTCCCCCCAAAAATGGCTTCCATCGCCCGCACCGCCCTCCGTCGTGGCTACGCCACCGCCGCCTCGTCCGTCAAGGTTCGTCTACACCGTTTTCCACTCGCCCCATCGCGCGCGCGCAGGCCCCTTCCCGCCGGCGGATTGTGCATTCGCTCCGACGAAATCCGTCCAGCCGTCGCGCACACTATCTAGTCGCCGCGGCGGCATCATCGCGGTGGTCATGGGCGCGGCACAGTCTGCCCCGAGGCATTGCACAGCGCCCGGCGCATTACGTGCCAGCGCCACGCCACGCCGCGCACCACTCTCCCCATCCCCATCTCGCCGAACCACACTAACCCCAGGCTCCCCTCCAGCTCAACTCGCTGACGGGCACCTACGCGACGTCGGCGTACATTGCGGCGCTCAAGAAGTCGTCGCAGGAGCTCGACGCCCTCTCCAAGTCGATCAAGGGCTTTGACGAGAAGATCAAGTCGGACCCCAAGGTCTCGGCTCTCATCCGTGCGTCCTCTAGAAACCCAGTTGCAGTTACGCCTTGCTGACACTGTGCGTTTTCCTCGTTCCCCTCTTCTACTCCATCGCGCTTCGTTACTTCAGAGAACCCCACCCTCTCGTTCGCCGACCGTGAGGCTGCCCTCAAGAAGGTCATCCCCTCGGACGCCTCGCCCCTGCTCCTGAACCTCCTCAACGTCCTCTCGGAGAACGGCCGCCTCGCGCAGGCGCCCAAGGTCTTTGCCGACTTTGACCAGCTTATGGCCGCCCACCGGGGAGAGCTCGAGGTCATCGTCACCTCGGCCGAGCCCCTCGACTCCAAGGTCATGAACCGCATCGAGAAGGCCCTCAAGGGCTCCTCCCTTGGCAACGGCAAGACCCTCAAGTTTACCAACAAGGTCAACCCCGCCATCCTCGGCGGCCTCCTTGTCGACATTGGCGACAAGACCATTGACGCCTCCGCCCTCACCCGCGTCAACCGCTACAACACTGCTCTTGCCCGTGAGTCGCCCCAAAGCTCGGGAGGGATCAGTCGCTAATGTATCAGAGGGCGTTTAGATGTGAAGCTTAACCAGGGGTGGAATGAATAGCATAGCGCAATGAGACGCGCTGGTGTAAGAGGAGGTGTGAGCGTGCGGGGTTGAGAGGGGAACGGCGTGTTGGTGGCAGAGGAAAATGCGTTGCTCGTCGGGGTCGGGTGAGAGAGATGTGTGTGAGGTGCCTCTTGTTCCAAAGACAAGGCGTAGTCGGCCATTGATCGCCGAGCCAGTCGTGGTGGCAACTTGCCCGCGTGACGCCGAGGAGTGATCGCTGAGAAGCACCGAGGAGGCATGAACATCGCTGCGATGTTGGTTGGCATGTGATGGAGGAATGGCCGGGGTCGGTACCGAGGCAACAACTTGTTGCTCAATTGCTCACGACTTGTCCTGGCACGTGTGTCAGTTTGCCTTTGAAGCCTTATGTCCGCCCGCAAGGAGATATACAAAGCGTCGCGCGCTCGAGTTAGGCAGTGGCAGAGCTGCACAAGCGCAGCTGCGGAGCTTGGGACTGAGATGACCACTGTTGAAATCGGTGAGATGATTGGCGAGACGTACTTTGTGCCAGGGCCCGTGCACCCCGGTGCATGCAGACCTCAGTGCTTGTCCAAACCACTATGCATGCACACATCACCACCAGCACCGCGGGGTGGACGTCAGTGCCGACGCATGCTGGCGCTAGACGTGGGCAGCAGGGAGTGGAGTGTTTGTGTGTGTGTGTGTGTCCACGCGGGTCTCAAAGCGCAGCCGTCCCGTCAAGGTTGGTGTTGCACACTTGCCATTGACCTCGGAACATGTCGCCGTCGCGTTTGGTGTCCGAGGGGGCGGCGACAACGCAGAAACGGCCGTCGCTGCCGTCGCGCGGCCAGTCCTCGGTACAGGACGCGGCGCCCGCGGACGCACTCAAGCCAGACGAGGACGCCATCGACGACGTCCACATGCAGGTAGAGCAGACGGGGAGTCTGGAGGCTGCTGCGCGCAAGCTTGCGCAGCTTGCACAGGCCGAACAGGCCGAAGGATCGACACCCGCCCTTATGCAGCGCCGCCAGATGCAGCAGCAGGCGTGGTGGGACGACCCCGAAGAGGCAGAGTACCTCGCCCAGGCGGCGCGCGAGCAGGCCTACGCCGACGAGGAAGACGACAACGAGGGCGTCTATGATGATGACGACGATGCCGAAGTCGCCGTAGAGCACATGAACGAGGTCGTCGAGGGACTCTGGATCGGCGACCTCGTCGCCGCCATGGACACCAAGACCCTGCGCGAGCACAACATTGTGAGTGGACGACGCGACGCGGGTGACGGCACTCGACGGCCGACGCGTCGCGTCCACCAGGCAGGGAGCGACTCGCTAACACCAGACCAACGTCGTGTCGCTGCTCCGCCCGCGCCTCAAGTTTGAGGACGACATTGCATGCTACGCCGTCGAGGTGGACGACGCGCCCGAGACTGATCTCCTGGAGCACTTGCCCTCTACGACGGCCTGGATCCAACAGGCACTGCAGAAACGCGCAGGCTTCCCGCCCGACGACGAGCGCGTCGGCGACATTGAGTCCACCGCACCGCCGACCAACGCCGGCGGCGTCCTCGTCCACTGCCAGGCAGGCATGAGCCGCTCAGCCACCGTCGTCGCCGCGTTTCTCATGACGGAAATCCGCCTCGACCCCGTAGAAGCCATTACATTCCTCCGCGAGAAGCGGCCCACTGTCGACCCCTCTGAGACGTTCTGGCACCAACTCGGCTTGTACTACCTCGCGGACGGCAAGGTGACCCTCAAGGACCGCTCCACGCGCCAATGGTACCTCGAGCGCACGACCGGCTTTGTCATGAGTGAGTACATACTTGTCGCGGCCTTGTCATGTCGGCGAGTCACGACTGGCGCGCCCGGAGCCGACGACTCTACACCTCCACCATAGATGACCATCTGGATACAAATCTTCGTCCACCACTTCCACTGTTACTACACATTTCCTCCTCGCCCCACACACACCACAACCATGCCGCTGCCGCCGAATCACCCGCTCGCGCGCTTACACCCAGACGAGGGCGGGCGTCCGTCTACGGAACATATGGCCAAGTACCCGGCGACGCCGACAATGTCGCAGCCCGCGACGCCAGCCGGCGGGCACGGGCGGCGAAAGATCCGGTGCAAGATGTGTCGGCAGCACCTCGCGTTGCGCGAGCACATGATGGACCATATTCTCGACCAGGCGCCGCTGTCGCGCCCGCGCACGCCCAGCAACTTTTCGCTACCTGGCCCTGTAGGCCTGTCGGCGCTCACGCCCGCGACGAATCCCGACGCCGAGGAGGCGATCGACGACGACGATGAGTCGGCTGCGCCGGAACGGCCCCGGCTCGACAGACGGCCGAGTATTGCTAGCGAGGTGATCAACCCCCTCACCGGTCTACCTGTCTCGCGCTCACGGCGCGCGTCCCTCGCGAGCGGGGCAGCCAGCGGCGCGGCGACACCAGAGTTTACCCCTCTCACCTCGTCGACGTCGGCGCCGACCGGCCGGCGCGCGCGCTCCGGCTCGTCGCGCTCGATCGGCTCGTCACGTTCGTTCCTTGGTGGTGGCTTTGGCCCCGAAGCCCTCTCAATGACGCGCGCCGACCCAGACAAGTCTCCCGACCGCACACCTGACCGCGAGGCGCCCGAGCCAAAACTCGCTGCAAAGGCAGGTAAGCCCGAGGACGGGACGGCGTCGCCCCGCGGCCGTCCCATTCTCGACGCAGACCAGCTCGCCGCCCGTCTCCCGCCCCAG